>OZ014469.1:51797647-52494938 GCA_963965965.1 Trididemnum nubilum
TATGTGGCGAATATTTGACGTAAATTCAAAAATGAATTGCAGCTGTCTCAATCGCCTACCAGAATACTCCCTTTGGTTAGACCTCAGAGCAAAAACTAAAGCGGAATGGTCCGTTTCAATCACAAAATCGCGTCCTTCTACAAAATACCGAAAATGTTTCATCGCAAGGAATATAGCCAACAATTCCCTATCAAATGTTAGGATAGTTTTTTTGTGTAGCATTCAACGACTTTGAAAAGAAACCAATCGGTGTCAACTCACCACTCACAACTTGATTAAGAGCGGCCCCAACAGCTCCATCCGAAGCGTCACAAGTCAAAATAGTCTCTCATCCTTTAACCGGAAAAGCTAAACTAGTATTATTTGCCAAAATGTGTCTAGCGGACACAAAAGCATCAATGCTTTCCTCTGACCATGGGATACTTTTCTTGCTGTTTTTCTGTGGGGAAAGAAGTCGTTCCAAGGGGTGCAATATTGCTCCAGCCTGCGGGATGAAACGTCGGTAGAAGTTGATCATCCCCCAAAATTTTTGCAGTTGTCGCATGGTTTCAGGCATGGGGAAATTTTGAATAGCTTCAACTTTTTGAACCAGAGGTAGGACTCCTTTGTGACTAATCCTGTGTCCTAAAAAGTCAATTTCAGGGACTTTGAAAATGCATTTGTCGCGATTCAAGATTAAGCCGTATTGGGATAGGCGTTCAAAGACCAATTGTAGGTGTCGGATATGCTCCTTCTTGTTCCGACTGAAGATGAGGAGATCGTCAATGAAGCAAAAGACATTAGGAATTCCCTGAAGAACTTCATGCATGAAACGTTGAAAAGAGTTGGCTGCGCAAGAGATTCCCATGGGGAGGCGTCGAAATGCAAAGTTGCCCAACGGCGTAATGATACTCGTTTTGCATTCATCTTCTGGGGCGATTTCCACTTGATGGTAACCTTTGTACAGGTCAAGGCTTGAGAAAACGGTTGAACCTTCCATATCACCGACAAAGTCAGATAAAAGGGGAATGGAGTAGCGGTCTGATATGGTTTGGCGGTTTAGTTGACGAAAGTCTCCAGTAATTCTCCAGCCACCGCCTTTTTTCTGGACTAGATGCACAGGGCTAGCCCATTCGCTCTCGCTTCTGTAATTGATTCCCAATTGAAGTAGCTTATCCAACTCCGTGCGTAAGATCTCCAACTTTTCTGGGCTTAATTTTCGAATTTTATCAACACATGGTGGGCCGGAGGTGCGTATATGATGCTGAGTCCTATGCTTAGTCGGTTTTTTAAAATTGTCAACATCAAACAAATCAGAGTAAAAGGTGCAAAGCCTATCAATCGAGTCAAAACTGCAATCATCAACTAGGCTAAATTCAAAGCTAAAATATTTTGTTTGGACAATATTTCACTTCTGCAGCGTACAGAGCAAACCAGTGCCACTTGATCGTTTCACAGACGAGAGTTTAGGTGCCGCATTCTATAGGGTCAGTTGGAGAATATCGAAGCTTAAAGTTTTTTAGAATATTAAATCATTTTAACGCCATTCTGATAAAATTTTGCCCATTTTTGAAGCCATTAAAAAAACAAATTGCTATGAATTTAAATTTAGTCGAAGAGTTAAAACTACTCAGCCCCTTCACGCAGTCCCCACTTACAGTACTTTTAGGTCAAGTCTAAACTACTTTTACCCGCTAGCATTTGGTCAAGTTTTTTTATTTTCAAGGTGACTGATTGGTTAGCGGGTAGGGGGAACTGAAGTTTTTTAAGTAAACTCCATCTGGTCGCACCACTAGCTAAATGGCTGAAATTATCAAAATAAGTTTGTATCAAGTACTAATGAAAGAGTCGAACTTGGGGGTTCCAAGTTGGGAGGGTAAAAGATGTATAAAAGTTCAGATTTTGAAGCACTTTTAAGCTTAATGTTTTTGACAGGATTGAGTTGAACCACTGAGTCGTTTAATAAACTGTCACATGTGACCTTGAGAAAACCCTACCGTGATTGAACATTTTTGAATCATTTAATTACTAAAGTTTTAGTGCTAAATGTTGAACTTAATATAGTATTCAATATTTAAACCTCACTCATCGTAGTATTCAGTATATGTTGGAATGCTATACTAAAGTACACTTAAATCAAAAATGGCTGTAAAATGCGTGGATATTTAAGAAAGTGGTGTACTGCAAGTACTTTTTTTCAAAATAGAGTAATAACTGGATTTCAAACAAAAAGATTTTTTTTTAAAAATCGCAGTTTGGCCAATATGCAAAAAAGACTTGGTATTAGTTTAGTTGCAAAAAATCAAATTTTGAGAGACCTTTTACAGGACCCCGAATGTTGACCCCCAAATTATGACTATTTTTATTTCCCAAATTATGACTACGTTGATCCCCAAAGTTGTCATGACTACTTTATGTTTTTGAGATGTTGGTCATATTCATAGTTACCACTACAGCAAATTTTTCAATTTTTTTAGGTTCGGTTTAAAGGCATTTGAGCAGGGTAGAGCTTTGGTGTCAAGCAAAACTCTAGTCCTGCTCAGTGTTTTAAAAATTATTTCTTTAAATTGATCCCGATTACGGGTGAATGAAACAGACCTTAAGGTTTAAAATTTTTAATTTTTGACGTGAACTGTGCTGTGTCATGATTTCTTTAAATTAATTACTTAATGCTTATTTTGAATAATTTGAAAAATTGCTCCTTTCTTATTGGCAATTCCAGTTTTCATATTTACCTCTTTAAAGATTTATTAAAAACAAATTGCCAAACTTTTTAGAAATTTCGTAAGCCTCTTACCGATTAAATCTTAAGTTAAAGTTTTACAAGTTGGGGAACTTGCTGATTCTTTTACAGTAGATTGTACTTTACTGAGCTAATGAAAGTTAAATTTCTGCCATCCCGTTTTTTTCAGTTGTTTGGGACAATAGAAGACACTTCTCCTGAGTTTGTCTTAAAGTTGTCTGTCAGCAAGCACTAATTTGGGTTTGAATTTGGATTTTAAAAAGCTTGAATCTTTCCGTCCTTAATGCGTGAATAATTCTATTGGATGTGATTTTAGGGTATATTACGGCGTCTAATTTTTTCAAACCGCAAAAACACCCGTAAGTTCCCTTACAATTAATAACCCCTAAGGTTGCTGTTTGTACAATAACACGTTTGTCTTTGGAGTGGGAGGTCTGAGCTTCAAAGTTTGTGCCGTTCGTATCGGGTGTGATGTTGCAAACAGCTTTTCACTGCAGCAAAATTTCTTCAAAAAGCGTTGTGTTGCGTGCTGGCTTAATAACATAAAAATTGGTCCTGCTAACTCGTTACAATTTTTAACGTGATACAACGAGTAGCCTACAATGAAAATTTGATTTCGATTTTGCAAAATATATTCTGTCAATAAACTATCCATAATTATTTTTCTTAGGTATGATATCTCGATTATTCACTGACTTTCAGTTTTTCATTTCATTTGTTATAATAGCAGAGGTGGAGTCCTCGAGGACGTCCTTGGCCTCGAGGACGTCCTCGAGGACAGATTTTGAAGTCCTTGGCCTTGGCCTTGGCCTCGAAGGTCAAGTCCTTGGCCTTGGCCTCGAGGCCTCAAGTCCTCGAAAATTGGCCTGTCCTCGGCTCGAGGACAGCACTATTTTTTGGAAAGTTAAAATTTTGTGGAGCGGTTGAAAAATTTTTTGGAAAGCGTTTTTTCGTGGAGATCGCTTGAAAAATTTTTGTGAAGACCTTTTTTTTTTTTTTTTTTTAATTTTTTTTTTGGAGATCGCCTGAAAAATTTTTGTGAAGACCTTTTTTTTTTTTTTTTTTTGGAGAGCACTTGCACTTGCGCTTTGGCCTTGGCCTCGAGCATTCCTGTCCTTGGCCTCGAGAGTGTCTGTCCTCGGAAAGGCTGTCCTTGGCCTTGGCCTTGGCCTCGGATTTTTTTTGTGTCCTTGGCCTTGGCCTTGGCCTCGAGCCTTGTGTCCTCGACTCCACCTCTGTATAATAGGACTTGTTATTTAGCACAATTAGCTCATCAATCAAATATGATGTTATGAACAAGGCTGATGTAATTCGTGCTCTTCCAGAACTGCGCCTAGAAAAAGTGGAAGCCGTTGTAAGAAAGCTCAGAGAACTAGGAATTGAACGCAGAGATGATGCTCATTATCTCAAAGACACTGATTTAACAGAAAAAGGATTTCTTAAAATTGTGGAAGCCAGAAAATTAATATCAGCAATTTCAAAACGCGGCAATGAAAATTTAGGTTTGTATTTTGAGTCAATCTATTACAATTTGAAATCTGGAAGATTACTTTAACATGATTCCAATCAAATAACAAAAATCAGTAACTTAGTTGAACAGCTGTGTTGTACATCTGCCACAACTACCAATTTAACATCAGTGGCCTGCTTTAATCCCAAAATTGTTGCAGAAACCATTTCACGAGGCAATGCGCCTACTGAAGGACACACGCAGCTTGATGGAGAAAATAGTGGAACAGTTGCGCAAAATGTTGGAGGAAACGCAAAAATTGGAGGAGCAAATTCCCAGTTTGGAAGTAAGACAAAACGCACTTACTGTGAACAGTGTTTTTAAAACTTTTAGTCTTCGCCGAACAAATCTACATTAAAGTTGTATTTGTTTCATTATTTCAAAAAATCCTTTTCCATATTTTTTGACATTTCTAATTCTAATACAGAAATTAATAATGGATGATTTCCCATTATTATAATAACAAATGGTATTAT
Source organism: Trididemnum nubilum (assembly GCA_963965965.1). Taxonomy (NCBI): domain Eukaryota; kingdom Metazoa; phylum Chordata; class Ascidiacea; order Aplousobranchia; family Didemnidae; genus Trididemnum; species Trididemnum nubilum. The sequence goes on from OZ014469.1 coordinate 51,802,356, forward strand.
AAATTTAAAATCTGAAAAGCACATATCGTATTTCTCGATCAAAAAATTATTTCAATAGAGAACCTTGTTGTCAAATTGCAGAGAGATATCACTTCTCAGTTTGCCAGGAAAGTAAATGCCAAATGCCTTGAAAGGAAATGCCGAGAAATAGTGGATTCAAACCTGGAAGATGGTCAGTGCTGTTTTTGTCCGGGTCGCAGCACCACGAACCAAATCTTTACTTTGAAGCAAATCCCCGAGAAATCTTGGAAGTATGGCAAAGATCTCTTTGCATTCTTTGTTGATCTTAAAAAAGCATTTGACCGAGTTCCTCGGGATAAACTTCGGAAGGTTTTGCGGTAGTGTGGCGTTAATGGTGAGATGTTACGTGCCATTAAGTCCATTCTGCTGCCGACCGGAGGTTTTTTGTTCGGGTAAACGGCAAGCAATCAAAGCCGCTCCACGTGGGCGTTGGACTACGGAAAGGGTGCGTTTTGTCATCTCTCCGTTTCATTGTTTTCATGAATTGAATCGACAAATGCAGCCAAGCCTATTAGCGTGCCTCGATTGGAAATTGCAAAATCAATCGTCTGCTATTCGCTGATGATTTGATTCTTCTTTCTTCCACAGAATCTGGCCTACAGCACGCATTAAATAACTTTGCACACTCATGCAACACGCCGGAAAAAAAATAAGCACGGCCTACACTGAGGTACTTCACCTTTCAAGAAGCCCTGATCAATGCGTAATATAAGTGAATGGGGCAACACTGAAGCAGGTAGAGAGTTCAAGTATCTTGGGGTTGCATTTATACGAGTGACGGAACGCATGACGAGAAAATGGATAACCGAATTGGCAAGGCTAGTGCAGTAATGCGAGCTTTGCACTATTCGGTTGTCATGAAACGAGAATTGACGAAAAAGGCGAAGCTTTCGATTTTCAAAACAGCTTTTGTCCCCATTCTCACTGACGGTCATGAATTTTGGGTAATGACCGAAAGAATGCGATCACAAGTACAAGCGTCCGAAATGAGGTTTTTACAAAGAATCGAAGGAGTTACACTGTTTAACAAGGTACGTTGCCCTGAGATTCAAAAACCTCTTAGCATCGAGCCTTTACTTCTCCTAATTGAAAGATCTCAGCTTAGTTGGTTTGGCCATGTAAGTAAAATGTCTCAGGAAAGACTCCCCAAACAAGCTTTACATGCCAAAGCAAATGGGAGAAGACCAGTTGGACGACCTAGAACTAGATGGACCTATTACATGGAGGATCTTGGATGGAAACGCTTGGGACTTCACCCAAGCAAAATGATGAAAAACCGTGAAGCGTAGCGGCTTAATCTCGAGCTGCTACTCCTGCGACGTTTACGGAAAAGCAGGCAATTAAGAAAAAAAAAATTTTTTATCATGGATTACTAATATTTTTGGGCTTTTCATTGTTTTGCCGGTGTTCAAGAAATGAAATTTCTGCGCATTGTTATGCTTTTATCCACGGGACAAAACCAAACAGTTAATTATCACTGGTCAGCAAAAAATTTGCTACATTCTCACTTAAAGCTGGTCTTTATAATTTGGGGTCGCTAAATCAGAGTCTGGTGCTCACCAATTTGGTCTCCAGTTTCTACTTACTTGCGATTCCTAATTTTATTTTTGGATTTTTTGAAAAAGTTGGACAGTTTTGAAAAAAATTTGGATCTGTTATATTTAGTTTCAACGTGTGTCAAATATTTAATTGAAAAAGCATTTTTTGAAAGTGATAACAGTAGACTATAATCTTTTGTGTTACGGAAATTGGTAAGTAAAAGCAAGTAAACAACAAATTTGATTAAAACAGTAGCGCCATAGCACCATACTCCTGCAAAACCTTCCGAAGTTTATCCCGAGGAACTCGGTCAAATGTTTTTTCAAGATCAACAAAGAATGCAAAGAGATCTTTCAACAAAGAATGCAAAGAGATTTTGGTTCGTGGTGCTGCGACCCGGACAAAAACAGCACTGACCATCTTCCAGGTTTGAATCCACTATTTCTCGGCCATTTCCTTTCAAGGCATTTGGCATTTACTTTCCTGGCAAACTGAGGAGTGATATCTCTCTGTAGTTCGTGCTTTGCTTGCGATCTTTTTTTTTGAATATCGGAATAATCACTCCTGTTTGCCAATCTTTGGAAGTTTTGCCAAACTTCCACGCGACTTGACACACTCGTGTTAACCAGAATATTTCTTCTCCAGTCAGCGCTTTCAACATCTTGGATCTAATTTCATCTTCACCAGCAGGTTTACCAGATTTTATCCCTTTAATTGCCGTTGTCACTTTTGCTGCAGTGAAAACTTCCCCTAAATGTGTCTCTTCGTGTGTGTCATGAGTCGATGCCTTTACAGGATTCAAAAGATCTTCAAAATATTCTCTCCATCGTGAAAGGATTTCATTTTCATCCATTAGAATTCTACCTGCAGAATCCTTGATAGAGTGCGTGACTCTCGATCTTTCGCCACGTAAACGGCGGATGGTCTGCCAAAATACTTTGTTTGTCGAAAAATAGTTGAAATCTAACCGACGACCAAACTCTTCCCATGACTTCTCCTTGGATTTTTTTACCGCCGAAGATGCCGCTTTTCGCACCTCAGTCTACCGTGATTACAAATTAGATAACGATCTGTCATGTAGCAACACCTTAAATGCATCTTTCTTTGCTTGGATTACCTCCAAACCAAGAATGTTAGGAACATGCATGGATCACCTCCAAACCATTCATGAATCTGTGACTTCAAACATGAGCTTAGCACCTTGATATATTTTTTTTTCCATTCAGTAGTGCCTTCAATAATGAACAACCTACTGGTGCCATGTGTAGAAATAGCCCCAAACACTAAATTTTAGTTTGAAAATTGACCGTCCTACGATTACAGTCTGACCGAGACTCTTCTCCCCTCCTTCTTCTCACTGTCTGAATTCGGTCATCTAGCACAGCAATGGTTGATTCATCCGAAAAAATAGCCTAGCAAATAGTTTTGTAAGTATAAAGTTGAAATCAAAGCCAGAGTGCGCAAAACAAACTTTTTTTACCTGCTCTTAATCCGTTGAAGTCCAGTCACTGTGCTCCACAGCCCAAGCATGACAACTGGCTTTCATTTTCTTTGTCAAACGAGGTTTCTGTCTGGGTCTGTGGGCTTTCAGACTAACTTTACACAATTTTCCATTAAACGTTTTTTTATGTACTACGAACCCTTGAGCAGCCTAGACCAGATGAAATTTTTCTGCATAAACTGCTTCTGTTACTACGACACATCTTTACTATCTTTCTGTCAAGTCTGGGGGTGGTTTTTGCATTTTCCACCTCTTTTTGCCCCCAAATCTTTATTATTTCTCAGTTTTTTCTTTATTGGACCAGCCGTACGTGTTAATAGGTTTAGTGTCTTTGCTACTTCGACTATTTTTATTGTACTATGCTCCAATAACACCTTTACTTTCCCTTATTTGCGAGGGCTCAAGTCACCAGCCTTGCCCATTTTTAATCTCCACACGTATTCAGAGCAAAACGAGAAAGCTTGTCAATTTTTCGCATGTTTTTTTCTGCGTTACAGCACATGCGTTTATACCGCTTATACAGAAGATAATTAGACAAAAAAACCAGAGCCAGGATAAAATAGATCATTCTATTTCGAGACGTTTCGACTTAAACTAAAGTCATTATCAATCTTATTCAAATAGAATGAGATTGATAATGACTTTAGTTTAAGTAATGACTTTAGTTTAAGTAATGACATTTAGATTGATAATGACATTCTATTTGAATAAGATTGATAATGACTTTAGTTTAAGTCAAAACGTTTCGAAATAGAATGATCTATTTTATCCTGGCTCTGGTTTTTTTGTCTAAGCTCTTCATATCGTCCCGTTATTCTGCTCCGAAGAAGATAATTACATTATAAAATTGCACAGGTTAGTCATAAACCATTTTTAAACTGTTTTTATAACCTTGTTTGGCAAATTTGCTTAAAAAAAAGGGGCTAATAATTTGTCCAGTACTGTAAATGATATACTGCATGCAAACTGTTTCCTAACTTCTTTGTCCTCTTAAGTCTCCCATTTGATCCCTTAAGTCACAGACGATCTGTTGGATTTCCTGTTTGGCCAAGGTTTCGAAAGTTGCAAGGAACATACTACCAGATGGTGTGATCAGTTGACAATTCAGCACCTCGCTTCACTTGAACGTCCAGCACATCAGAAAAACAAATCTGACGAAACAACGCAAAAATCTGTAAAAGATTTTTGATCCATGCTTGGTCGATACCATAGATACTTGTGAACCTCTCTGTGCTGGAAAAAGGTATTCATGATGCGGAATCCGTCGTTACTACAGTGCTGCAATAAATATCTTCCGTTCTTATTCTGTACAGTATTGTTTTCCGATCACACCCTTTCATTGATTTCCGATCACACCCTTTCCGATTCACACCGTATCTGTGTCAGTTCCTACATGTGCGTTAAAATTCCCCATTAGGACCGTAGATTCAGTAGGTGATAATCGTAAAAGAGCATTTCTTACTTCATCCACAAAAGCCTGATCTCAACTTGTAGCATTGGGGGCGAATATCTGCAATAGGCACAATGACCGATCCCATACCTTGAGCTTCAACATGCAGATCCGTGATCCCAAAGGAATCTGACACACAGTCTGACAACCAGAGGCTTGTAAGAATCCCCACACTCGCTTGAGCAGACATACTAAAATGAGCACTGGAATAGAAAAGTTTCCATCCGCCATCCAGATCCACAGTTCCAGAGCCACGTCGCTTGGCTGAAGAAACTCCGATAATATCGAGATGATACCGCTTTGCTTCCTCAACCAATTCTAGCTGTTTTCCTGTGAGGGTGAGGATATTCCAATTGCCCAACAGCATTTGTTGATGGTTGACCCGTAAGTGTCGTACCTCGAGTACGAATACTTTGCACTGCCTCCATTGGCCTATTCAAATGTGTAGCGGGCACATTGGTGGAGCTGCCACTAGGGCTGGCTGGTGGAGATTGTCGCTTATTTTTCGAACGATTTCCTCTGCCTAAAACTTGAACGCCATAGGGCTTTTACTCAATGGCGACCTGGGAGTCCCTAGGCGCTCCCCTGCCGGACGAGGTTCCACTTGTGAAGGCAGGCCCATTAACATCGTTCACGTAATGTTTATTATTTGCGCTCATCATGCTTTGTTTTGCGATTTAATTTAACTGCGGAGAGGTTTTATATCAGAGTTGTCCTTCTCCAAGGTTATATGCATACCACAGCTGATGGACATAATCAACCCAGGTTTTAAGTTTTCCAACTTGTTTGATTTGAACTATGCTTTGTTTTGCTTCTACCATCAGACCTATCTGGCATGATAATCCTATTCGGAGAATTGAATCTTCAGCCAGTACAGCTCTGAAAGTCATTGAGTCACATAAACTTTTCCACCTCGTTGTGGTGACAGTTAATGAAAAAGCTATGCCTTGCACGTCTATTATGCCGAACTATGTTATACCATGCCTATATGTCATAATAAGCCAACTATATGCTATACTTTGATGTCATACTATGCCTACTAAGCTACAATACTCACTATGGCCTAAATGCTTATTGTGCCATAATCAGCATACTATGCCTATTGAGCCAGAACAAGCCTAGTTTATGCCATACTATGCCTACTGGGGTGCCATGTTATGCCTACAATGTCATACTAAGCTGCAGCGCCTACTGTGCAAGAATAAGCCAACTATACCTACTGTGCCATAGAAAGGTACAGTGCTTACTATAACATGCTATGCTTGCTAGGGTGCCATTAAAAGCCTACTTCATGTCATATTATGCCTACAGTGCCACATTACGCTTACTGTGCTAATGTGCTATAGTATGCCTGCTGTGCGATAATAAGCCTACTATAGTATATACCACACTATTCTCGTATGCTTTACTATGTCTACAATGCCATACTACGCTTACTATGACATACTAAGCTGTAATGAGGGATAGTATACCTGCTGTGCCATAATAAGCCAACTATATACCATTCTATGTCTACTAAGTTACAATGCCCACCAGGGTTGGAAATATCAACTTGAAATCGATAATCAATAACGTTATTCGTCACTTTTTGGTTATCGAATGCAAAAATTCTTTACTTTTTAGTTTCATTATCAAATGTGCCTTTTCCCTACTTTTTTTGCCTGGTAAATTGATAATAATTAATCAATATTTTTTTCAAGTTATGCAAAATTTTTTTGGAAACACGTTAATCATTTTTTCGTTTACTGCGGTTTTATTGTAGAAGTAATTAGAGATGGTAGCAGCGCAGCGTACGTGGCCGCGTACGCGGTTCGACCAGCAGCGCCGCGCAGCGTGAAAAATTCCAGTAGTTTTGCAGCGCAGTGCAGCTGCAGCGTGGAGGATGAGACCACTTCTTAGAATTAGGTTAGGAATTAGCCACTCTACCTCAGTTTTTAAATTCAGTTTCAATGTAGCCAGCCTAGGTCTGTTAGTGTTAGGTACCGTGGTTTACTGGTAGCTTAGGTTTATCTTTCAAATCATAGGCCTACCGTGCTTATTTAACCGTAATCGTAATGCAGCCTGTACCGGTATGCTGGGCTAGATGGGTAGGCCTACTGGTACAGTAGTGGTTAACCCTAGGCCATTGCATATCGGTACTGCATAACATTAGACACGAACAGATAAGATGATAATATTAATAGTCAAACTGGAAGTAGTTATCGGTATTTACTACTTGTAAGTTGAGTTAAGCCAAATACTGTAGCCTGATACTGGTATCGTACTGGTACCTAGTATGTGATACTGGTAGGCCTAATGAAATACCGGCTGACTCAGGGACTAGTAGCCTGGTTCAGTAGGCATACCTACTTTAGCTTTTTGACATGTAGTAAAGTCGAGGCCTTTGTTGAGTTTGTTGCATGTATATCGCAGATCCAAGGCTAGTGGCTATTTCTAAAAACTGAAGGATCAATTGTAATAAACATTAAAGTTTATCATTGAAGCACTACAGTACTGGTACTGAAAGCATGACAAAATTTTATTCACTGCTTGATTCTACAGTACCAGAGTATTGTAGTCTGAGCAGTGAGTTAGGAATTTCAGATTTATAGTATGAAAATTTTTCTTACGTGATTGTAGTTAGTATCACTATCAGTCACCCTACCTCACACGACAACCTATTCCTGTAGCCTACTGTACAGTATCAAGTAGCCTCAGAGTTATATTTCTTCTGTTTTAAGAGGAGCCATTTTTAGATGTCAGTGTAGAGTGTATCTTTTTCTCTCCATTCCAAATCAACAATAGATGTAGATACCATAGTTGGTAATAACTGCTTGTAATATTGCTTCAAATTCAACATGTCAATGCTCATTGACTGATCGCATAGAAGCACAAAGTGCTTAACCTTAAACCACCTTTTTCGTTTATAATTATTAGTATGCTCTTATCATATGCGATACCAGTTACAAAAAGTAAGATGTAATGGTTAAAACTACTTTTGCATAATAATTCTTCACCTTAGGCTTAAGAAACTTTGAGCTAAAGCTGTTTATGCAAGACAATCCAGATAGCAATTTCATCTGGCTCACATCCGGGCCAGACCAGGCATCATGTGTTTCGAGCAACCGGGGCCAGACGTGGCACCACTCAGCCAGATCTGTGCCTGGCCGAAGCCAGGTCGGGCGTGCTAAACGGGCCCCGATCTGGCACTAACATCTGGCCCTGACCGGGCTAGAGTGCACTTGTTGTTTGAGACAGATCAAATCCAGATCTGGACCCGACGTAAAAAGTTGTGAGCAGCTCTGGTCCAGATCAACGCCAGCTATGGCATTCCACCTTAAAATCCAATACAGCTGGTTTTCAACATCTGGTCCTGATCGGGTGTTAGAGCACTTGTTACTCGTGCCAGGTCAGATCCAGATCAGGCCTAGATAATTAACTTCAATGATCTGCGGCATTTTGACCGCTAAATTACGACTGCGATTAGCTTTCGAATCAAAACTTTATTTCACAATACACAAGGCGATCACACAAACATTAGCAAAATACGTTGGAAAGTGATAATTTCAAACTTGAATTTTAACAACCAAGTAGGACTCCAAACATTTTACTGATTTGCAATTGCGTCGAATTTAAAATTGCGTTGAAACGACTTTAGCACAAAATCAAGAGTTGTCATTTAGAGCTTATATTAAAAATGATGCAAAAATTTTCATCAGAAAACGTAACCATGACAGATATACTAGAGTATTAATTTTTTTCTGTACTGTCAGTGTCATCCCTGGCAATTGCATGAGATTTGGAACGTATTTTCCTTCCGCCGTTACGATCTTTTGACCCGTCCAACCAATTTTTCACTGTGCTACGATAATCTCGTTCGCTGGCATCAGAATAAGATCGAAGAAGAGCAGCTAAACAAGAATATAGCATAAGAAACTTAACACTAGAACAGAATGTTTTAATATAACAGAGATCTAACATAAACTGAGTAAGTGCGCATACAGCACAATACTTCAAGATATCTTGATTGTTTACTGTGCACTAAACAATGAAATTGTGATTAATTTGCCAAGTTAAAAGCACAATTTTACGCTATAGCACCGACTTTCGAGTACAGATACATAAAAATCAGAAACCGGAGCAGCAGCAAAACGATACTCATTCAGCTGTATTTTAATAACTTTTATAAGAGTAAGAACAACAAAAAATTTGTTGCACATATCAACAAACTCTCTTACACTACGACTTGAGCTAACTATTTGCCAGCACACTCAGTTAATGACCATCCACTTAATTGTGTAGATCAAGGGTCGGCAACCTCCGGATCCGGCCCGCCAAGCACTTTCACTCAGCCAGTGCAATTTTATGCTTATCTGGCCCAAGACCTTTTTTATGATTAAAATTTACCAACAACCCCGCCGAACTGCTGTTTCCTTTCGAAGCAGGACATTCTGACGCGAGACTTTTCACCCGAGAATTCTGACGCCATGGACATTCTGACATTAGGGTTAGGGAGAGTGTTAGGGTTAGGGCGTCAGGATGTCCCTGGCCACAAGAATACCGGATTGAATTTTCTCGCATCAGGTCGGTCGCGTCAGGATGTCGAGGACCCGTTTCCTTTGGTCATCGCCATTGAATCAGCTGTAAAGTGACTAATTTTCGGCCAAGGACCTTTCTTTTTTTGGCATCGCCATTAAATCGGCTGTAAAATGCTTAATCCTTTTTTTGGGTTCATTGAAATGGTGATGGACCGCTGGAACCTTATTGGGTATTGATGTGGCCCAAGAGACGAAAACGTTGCCGACCCCTGGTGTAGATATATAACATTTGGTTAAATGCTAAAGATCGAGGAAAAGTCGATTCGACTGATAACTCTAGTAGCCACACAAGCTAACAGATTGGGCCTTCCTTGGCTTTCCATTACTTTACCAAGGAAATAAAAATTACTGTGTCTTTCCAAACATGACTTTGTACAGTCGCAGCTGCAGGAACGCCTTCTTAGCCTGGGCTTCTTTGCCACTTAAGTAGTATTTTAAGGATAACTCCACAGCAATGGTCTCTTCCAACATTTTTCTTACAGTCTCTGCTGGAGATCTGCCATTAAAGGCAGTTAAATGCTCAACCTAAACAGAAGTGCGTTCATTAAAACATTAGCAAGATAAGTTATATATTTGCTCTGTCTGGTAAAATACAAAAAAAAATCGTTTCATTTAACGAAATGGGTAATAGAAAAGGTTCTAAATATTTAAAAAGCTTAAATAAACTTCATCCAATACCACAATGCTAAACTTTAAATGTTCGCATGGGAAACTCGTTTAAAAATCCAGACGACATGATATCCAAATGTTTTTTGTCGCGCAACTATTTTTTGAAATTTTTCTTCTGTCTCGTTTTAATTTCTTCCAATGTATTAAAAATTCGTTCTAAAATGTTTTACTTGCGATAATGCAATGAACAAAAAAACTATAATTAAATGGACTTTTGGATGAATAATTATATACAGGGTGCCTTCAGGCAGTAGTTAAATGACAAGCTGAAAACTCGAAACATCCAAAGTTAAAAAAGTTGGAGGATAACTATTGATTACCAGTATGCTTTAAAGTTGCACAAACTTTTTTTAGTCCATATTCTTGATGTGAGCTCCATTTTTGTAAAGCATGCTTTTTCATAATTGCAGAAATTTTGTCATTTTTTTTAATGTCTCAACGAGATCATTTCCACAGCGAAAACTGCCACATTTATTTGACATCAGTGTGTTGGCATAGACGTTCCCCTTGGCTGCTCTGGAAACCACAAGTCAAGTGGATTCAAGTCAAGACTGTCACGGGCCAATCATAAAATTTGTGATGAAGATTTTTTTTGCAAGAGCTTCCAGGTATGTCTTAACAAATCTGCGGTCTGCTGGGACCTTACTAATTTAATGAATACGAGGCATCCACGACAGCTGACCGCCGCAAATTAACCCTAATGTTGGCACTTGACTTGGTTTGAAATATGGGCGGGCCGCTATCATTAACAGTCAACACTGAGCATAGGCTGTATCGCAATTTTTTAATGTTTTGGGCGCTTGACACAAACCTTTTGCGCTATCCCTTTTGTTAAAGTCAAGTCACGTCTATCCTTTTTTGTTTTGTGAATTTCACAAGTCTTCTGAATTTGTTAAAGTCACGCAAGCTATGCGAGGTTTTGCGCTATCCTGCATAAACCAAGCTAGCCCCAACTTTGCTTTTTGTTCACTTAATTGAACTTGTTTGTTCACTTAAAAAGAGCACCATAAGTTGTAGACCACACTTATTCAAACAACAATACACAAAGCAACTTACCAAATATTGGTTCCAACCCAGAAATAAGATCAGCTGCTGAATTTTGAACTGGAGCATAACTGTAGCGAGTCTAGGTGCAATACAATCTGGAACCAAATACAAATGAAATAAAAACAGAGGTTGCAAGCTATAGACACAAACATTGTGCGTTTTATGCAAATCCTCGGCGTTTCCTGGCCTTAGTTTATTCTGTGGCCGTGATCAATTAAAAGATATTGTAACAAACACAATAGACAGCCACAGGCTGCAGTTCAAAAGTTGACCTGATAAACAAAGTTTACTAGCATTTCTCCTTTATTCATAATATGTTGCGCAATGCACATGTGCTCTTTCAAGCCGAGTCAAGTCAAATGACCGCGACAAACTGACCGTGAACAAACTGACCGCGAACCAACGGTTTTGTTACATTGATTTCGTCACAAGGTGAGGCTTTGGGCAAGATAGCTCTGGGGATAGTAAAAATATATTTAGAATCGCCCTTCTCAGCCAATCGGCGTTGCTCGCGGTCAGTTTGTTGCAGTCAGTTGTCGTGGACCCCTTTCAAGCTAGAAACTACATGAAATTAATCTTGCACCTTTTCCTCCACTTTTATAAATAAGATGCACATTATAAATAACAATTGTAATCAGATTTTACAATAGTAAAGCTATACATAACTCTCAAAGTAACTCGAACACAGTGTTTCAACTTTCCAAAGTGCTCAATGGACAATGGGCTAGAGCCAGTTAACGATGCAAGAAGTTCAGTTATCGAGTACCGTACAACCTGATCTATATATTAAGAAACAGCTGAATATTAGGCACACGCTCAATTATAAGAAATTTTTTAAAGTAACTCAGGTGCGTCTTTTCTCCGAAAAAAAATCTGGGACTAGTTTGAGGCATTTGATGGGGCAGAGACAATGTACCAAATGTGTAAACTGTCCTAAAGGTAAAGTAAGTTTTTATGCTATTGAGAAAGTTTACGACAGTCTAAAAAATCAAAACTATTTCTCAAAACAATAAAATCGTTTTAAAAATGTTCCTAACATAACAAATTACATTTTTTTTACATAAAGCAATTTTTCAACATGATTGTTATAAGCAAATTTACATATTGAGAACCATTTACATAAACAATGTTGAAAACCTGTAACTTTATGCCGCTGTACAATCTGCTAATCTATAATCTTGATTCGAAAAATGTTATGCCAATGCAAAGCAATCAACAATACAACTTTTAGTTCCAAATCAAAACATGTAAAACTGTGAAATTGTTAAAGGTGTCTAAATGTTGGTAATGACAATTGCAGAATACTTCAGTAAATTAAATCTTACACCTTCGACTTTGCCAAATTTCCATCATCGGTTAATTCCAGATTGGTAAGATTTTCTAAGCGATCAGTCTTTTCTTGGGCTTTGTTCCAATCCAATCATCTGCATGAAGTTAAGACTTTAATTTAAAGATTAAAAATTTTCAATTTATTTTAAATCAGACTTTACACCACATCTACAAATTCTACATAAAGCAACAATATCTTACATATTTACTATTTGGCAGTATCTTTAATAAAATTATTTTTCCAGTAAATTTTAGTGCTCATTTGCTGTTTAAAACAAGAAAAAAAAAAAACTTTTAAAAGACCTAGGACTTAAGCTTCAGTAGTTTGTTTACAAACCAAAAAATTTGCAGCCCTTGTACTTAACTCGGCACAATTAAGCCACAGTTGTTGAATGTGACCAAACCTACATACCTGACCGAAACTACTCTTTGACTTGGAATATTTTACAATTTTTGGTTGGAATCTCTCCACTTTTAGCGGCACTTTCCACCTTTCCTGCGTTCGTATATGGAGGAAAAGGATGCATAATTTTCTTTGAACTGATTTTTTGGAATAACTGCCAAAGATTTATCTTTGATGAATTCCACCACAACATACTCCAAATCAATTCTTGCTCCATCTTACGAATTTAAAACACTATACGTTTAATGATTGCTAAAAAGAATCAATATTAAATCAACATAACCTGGTATGCTTTTTTCCCTGTTATTTCCAGTGAATGTGATTTAATTTTCAATCTAAAAAGAGCTTAGGCATAAAACAAAAAAAGCCAGATAATTGAACAAACTAAGCAGTGCTTTATGAATTTATTTACAAATCTGAATATTTGACAGAAAAAAACAACCTATAGGTTATAATTGACACTCAGAATGTCTGGCTAGTGGTTCACCCTAGCAAAAGTATTGGTGATCAAGTCAAATCACTACCGATATTACAGCGAAAAGGAAATGTTCCTACATCATATAATGTCAAATTTTAAAATGACAATTTTCAAATTTTATATCCACTCATATAGTTGAAAGATGCAATTTACAATAAAGCACCAGTTGTAAAAAATGACCTGTACTAATAACACACATTTAGCTAAGCATTAGATATTGACACTTGTTGATTGGTAAGTATGTAAATAACCTTTTACAGCAACACTAAATTTCCACTTTTCCGTTTGTTACCTGATTGTTTTAACATTTTTTTCAGTGCAACTCCGAAGTTTATTCTCGACAAACAAGGCAATCAAACAACCTGCACTTTCCTCTATTTAAAAAAAGCATATGCAAGCAGTCAATTAAATTAGTCAGCGTCAAACTATGGAATGAAATACCCAATGAAATTAAACGATCAAAAAATTTAACTCAATTTAGAAAAAAAATGAAACAATATATTTTAAATAATTATTAAATTACATCATTTTTATAAAAGCATTATTTTCTTAAGCACTCTCGGGATCTCGCATCTTTATCCTTTTAGTTTGTTTATTGTTTTTTGTTATGTTTTTTTGTTGGTTTTCCTTTTGATGCAGAGTCTCTGAATCGGTAGTTCCACTGTGAACTACCGATTAAAAGTCATCTTTGGGCTTCTAATAGACACTGCGTCGTCGCATATTATTTTATTTCGTTTAAATCAATTTTGTAATATTTGACGCCAAAATAAATAAATCAATCAACTTTGTCAGATGCCAAAGCATATATTCACTTAAATACAAAATTGTCACATGCCGAAAACTCGGTAAGGCCTTGTTAATACATGTGTAAAAAAGGATTATAAATGATTCATGTGTGCTGTGAAAAAACAAAGTTTTATTTTGGTAAGCAGCACCACTTAAACTATTTAATCAAATAAGCCCTTCCGTGCTTAAAAGAAATAATGTAAAAAACTTGTTTTTACATTATTTAACTACAGCATTTTAATTCACCAACTCAAAATCCAACAAAAACGAGTGATTGCATTATCGGTATTTGGTATGTGTATCAGGCTGCTGAAGTGCTGGGTAAGATATTACCTATTGGTTGGCAGCTTGGCCAAGACTAAGAGGGTAAAAGCATCCTTTTTACAATGGTTCTAATTGCTTAATCAAGGCTCAACCTACACCAGCGTCCCCAGCAAGCCAATTTTTGGCAATGATACGATCAGCTTAAATTTGAAAAAGCAGACAAATTTTTGGAAAAATGACTTTTAGTATACTTTAATACTGAATTAGTGCAAAATTTAAGGCACATAAACATATTTTTAGAGTTTCGGGTAGGCCTACTGTAATTGTAATTACGTTTTATTAACCAAGTTGCCTTGGCCAAGAGACAGCGAATGGACCTTTCGATCTTCGAGCCAAGCTGCCACCTGCTCACTTGTCTATCACATATGGTGGAGGCTTCACACTGTCCCTTTGATTGCTGAACGTCAAGCAGGGAAGCTGTAAATACTTTTTTTTTATAGTGTTTGGTTTGACCCGATTGGGAATAGAACCGGAGTCTACCGCTTCAGTAGCAGACGCTCTATCCACTTGACCACTGATCGGCAATAAATTGTTTTGAGAAAATTTAAGCACTTGCTAATTAAACAGAAAGTTAAAAGGAACACAGACATGCACGCAAGTCGCGTTGTTCCATACTTGGATAAAGCACAATTATTTCTGCTAAGTAGCTTTGAAATAAGCAGCAAATTTACAAGAAAAGCCAAAGCAAATCAGAATTGGTCAACTTCTAAGAAAATTTTTCTAAAGGGTAAGTGCCATTTTTGCTTGGTAGCAATAAGATAAATATGCAACAAATCACAAATAATCGCAATTTATGAAAACTGCAGGCCTAACCAATGCAGATATCAATTGATTAGATTGGCGATAACTCCAACCTTCTTGACCAAGCCATTTCAGAGATTTTGCACTTAAAACCAGTTTGATGACCGAAAGGTGCTTTTACAGTTTTCCTGCCTCAGTTCTAAGAAATCTTTGACTGCAGTGTATTGCTACTGAGCGACAGTAACTAAAATTTGTCTTCTTCCAACTAATCCAATTTTTGTCAAAAAATCAGCGATTTCTTGGATCAAGGGCAATTAATTTGGGTACACGACTTTTCGGCGCGACCATTTCGGCACAGACCTTTTCAGCGCCAATATTCAGTGCTTTTTACTAACCCTAACCCAAAGCCCTAACCCTAACCCTAAATAAGTGAACTGTCAAATAGTACCGAATCGGAGCCGAAACGATCTATGCAGAAAACGTCCGGCAACGAAATAGGTGGTGTCAAAAAGACGTGATCCCTTAATTTTTGGCAATATGATAAATATAGCTTTAAAAAAGTCGACAAATTTGAACAAATATGACTTTGATATACAGTCAACTCCCTTTCATTAGAAACATATTGTCAAGGAATGGAATTACTGCAACAAATCGTGGTGAATTAATGGAAGTTGAGTAGTTGACTGTACCTACTTTAAAACTAAATTGAAATCGAGACAAAATTTAGGGCTCATAAACATATTCTCAAAGCTTTGGGCACAACTATTTAAAGAAAATTAGGTACCCATATATTAGCAAAAATGTTAGTGGAAACACTGCTTTAAACACAAAAAAGGAGTCTCCTCATTATAATTTTTATTGACAACCTTAACATTTATAACATCTGTAATAATGATGATATATTGTTCACTGAAGAGATCAAACCGATTAACGCATAGCAACAAAACTCAATGCTGTACCATAATCTAATTGCAACGTTGCCTTAAGATAGAACTGGGATGGCATCACCAATGTTACTAACTTCTGAGTTGCCAATAAACTTAAATTCAGGAGGTCCTACGTCGTATTTGAACTAAACTATCTCTGAAACAGTTTAATCATGAAGGATGGAGTCCACCACAATCTAATCTAATATGATTGCTCTGACATTAGATACCACTACGTCCCCTTGTGATTTTACCTGCAGTTAACTTTTTAAAATTAATAAATCTAATACCGCTTCACCATAATTTACTCAACTACTTTAAAATAGCAATCAATACACCGTATTGTAAAAATCAATGTAAAAATGAAGATCAGCATTTGCATGTACAGTAGAGCCTGTGTCACAACATTATGTATTTCACAAATGCAAAATCGATATTTAATAGGTATTAAAAATTTTGCAAGTAAAAGCAAATCAGATCTAAAAACTTTTATGAAATCAGATAGTAATAAAAATATTAAAATGCAAGTTTAAAAACCATATCAAACTGGCTCACTAGATCTAAAAGTATAGCAAATATACTAGTATTTCACTTAAATGGCAACTTCACTGTAACTCAGGGGTGTGCAAACTGCGGCCCACGCCCAGAAATTGTGCGGCCTGCGAAGGGTTGCAGTTTTTGAATAGATTGTGGCCATCAAACGTTTTACGTGTTTTTTGAGGTGCTTGATAAAATATGAAAGAATAAATAAAGCGTTTTGACACAAAGAATGTAGAAAGAGAATAGCTAAAAAATCAAGTGCCAAGAAACAAGTAATATTAACTTGCTATCCTATTTTGGATAGTACATTGACCAAATAAAAGTTTTGTAAGTTTTTTCCAATTTTCATCTCGGATTGATAAAATTATTAAGTTTCAAACATGTGTAATTTGCTTAAGCTCAAAACGCAAGAATTTTTGCGTGGGAAAGGTACATGACGTCATTGATGAAAATTGTTTCAAGAAACCAAGCTACTAGATGTTAAAAACGCAAGTTGTGTCATGCAGCATTTGAATCAAAGAAAGTTAGTTTAGTTAGTGTAGTTTGTATTTTTATTCCACGACCGCCAAAGCACAAAGCAGCAGCACAAAAACTAACAAACAATCGAGGAAAAGGCAGAAAGGGGGTTCACGACTTTTCGGCGCGACCATTTCGGCTCGGCCCTTTTTGGCGCCAATATTCTGTGCTTTTTACTAACACTAACCCAAACCCCTAACCCTAACCCAAACCCTACATAAGTGAACTGTCAAAGAGCACCGAATTGGCGCCGAAACGATCTGTGCAGAAAACGTACGACAACGAAATAGGTGACGCCGAAATGGTTGCACCGAAAAGCCTATACTGCGTAGAGCTGGGTTTTGGAGTTTTCATAGGTGAAGAAAGTTAGTAACACGTGGATATTGTCATTGTATGTTACACAACATCAAACAAGATTATCTAGAAATGCAATTTAGGTCCGCTTTTTGTTGGAATAAAATACAATGCAAGTAGAGAAAGATGTTACTTGGTTCATTTTAGCACTTTGCAACCACTACAATTTATTTTAGCACTTTGCAACCATTACAATTAACACTTCTTCATTGCATACAAACTTTTCGATACTCAGACGCGCTTTGCAACTTTTTGGCTTTTTTCAAGAAAATATTTTCCATGCTTGCTGCATTAATCGCTGTTTCAAATATCACAAGAACAACTACACCCTGTGCTGCGTAAAACCAACGTTCAGAATTTTGCAATTTGTTTGTTATTATTATTTTGAACATCTTTTAGCTTCTAGAAAATCTGCAACACCGATTACTGAGCAATTGTTTTACAGGCAAAGAATGAACACTCAAGTACCATGATATCTAGCACATGCTCTGGCTTAACAGTCTGCTTTTTTGGACTACATAGGCTCTTTTATTCACATTGTGTTGCGTGACAAGAATGATGAAAAGCACGTGATTGCAAAAGTTTGAAATGGAATTGATTGTGTTCAATCAATGCATATTTCATTAAATTTTTGATGACATCGACTCGAATGGTTGGAAATGTAGGTGGAAAAATTGTTGATTCCAATACCAAAAACCAGAAATCTTTCAAGAAATTACCATTTCCAAGCTTTGCAAGCTAATATTGTTGTAATCATATCTGCTTAAATGTAGCACAGTTTTAATGGGCAATGGCCAACTGCTTTTTAACTGTGATTTTCATTTCAGATTGTTTTATGTTATATCAGTAGTTCTGTCGTGTTTCAAAATATGATTTTGCTACAAAATGAGTTTGCTACAAAATTGTGGCATTGGAAGAAAATTGAATGAGATGTGCCACAATTGCCCACAAAATCCACTTTGCAAAAAGCACTTGAGTTTGAGCATGTTGAACTAATCTGTTGCTGAACTTCAGTGCCGCGAGATAAGGTTAAAAGTATCTGCAAGCATCACCTTATTGTGTACCTCTCAAAATATCATTTGCAGTGAAAAAAAAGCTGTGAATCATATGAAAATCTTAAAAACCAATTAACGCAGGTCTGGAAGCATTTCTCTGCTTCAAGGTAACAAATGGGCATTTGGGCAGTGAAAAAATTGTTATACTGTACTAGGTCAGAAGATCTGATGAGCATGTTGGCGCATGTTACTAAGTTGTTAGTGCTGATGACGCTACCATCACCAGCACATCATCACACAAAGAAAGTGAGATGGAAGCTCCCACCTATTCAACTATGGATTCTGAAGTAATGAACACATTATTTGAATTTTGGTCCATATTACGATCTTTAAAGTGACAAAGTAAAAGCAAGCTAACGCAGGCGGTTGAAGCCCGCAGCAAAATTCTGAAAACTGCTAATATACTTCTGAGTAAAACACACCAGAAAAGCATATGAAGAAAGATTTGTGACAAACAAGACGATAGTATCACAAAAAAAGTGAAAAGATTGAACATGCAGACAGACTTTGCCAAGCCTTTAGTGAGAAGCTACAATCAGCTAACCAAAGAACCAAAATCAAACCTCTCACTTTAATCTCTGATACTTTGTCAGAAAAAA
The DNA here is from genome assembly GCA_963965965.1 of Trididemnum nubilum. NCBI lineage: Eukaryota > Metazoa > Chordata > Ascidiacea > Aplousobranchia > Didemnidae > Trididemnum > Trididemnum nubilum. The sequence goes on from OZ014469.1 coordinate 51,821,211, forward strand.
CACAGCACAACATTTTGGGGTGATCAAGTGAAGAAGGAACAAAAAATGAAGAAGAATAAAGATATATTGTGCAGTCTTTGTTCATTGTCCAGGTGCCAGAGATTAAAGTGATAGATTTGATTAGGATGCTTTGGCTAGCTGATTATAACTTCTCACTTAAAGGCATGACAAAATGGTCTGAAAGTTCAATCTTTTTCTTTACTTTTTGTTTGTAACAGGATTGTATTGTTTGTCACATATTTTTCCTGGTCGCTTTGCTGAGAAGTATAAATAGCAGTTTTCAGAATTTTACGGCAAGCTTAAAATTTTTACCATGTCGCTATAAGGGCCGTGATATCAGATATAGAGCACAATTCAAATGTTGTGTTCTTAACTTCAGCATCCATAGTTGAATAGGTGGGAGTTTCTAACTTACTCTCTGTGGATGATGATGTGCTGGTAAGGGTAGTGTCATCAGCACTTGAGACTTGTAACGTGCACCATTTTTTAGCTTAAAGCAGAGAAATGCTTCCAAACTTGTCTTGACTGGTTTTATGGTTTGAATCTCATCTCTCAGCACTGAGGTACTACGACAGATTAATTCAACATGCTCTAAGCAAAGTGGATCTTGTTGACAATTCATAATTTTGGTACAAGTATCTCATTCAATTTTTTTTCAAACCTACATTTTTGTAGCAAACTCCTTGCATTGATTTTTTGGGAAACACTGTAGAGCTACTGATACAACATAAAACAAATGAAAATGAATATCGCAGTTAAAAAGCAGTTGGCCATTGCCTATTGAAACTGTACTACATTAAGCAGATATAATCACAATAATATAAACGTTTGCAAAGCTAGGAAATAAAATTTTCCTGAAAAATTTCTGGTATTTAATATTGAAATCACCAATGTTTTACCGCACATTTCCAACTATTCGAGTTGATAGTATCAAAAATTTATAATGAAATATGATTGAATGAACACGAATCAAATCCATCAAACTTTTGCAATCATATGCTTTTCATCATTCCTGTCACACAACACAATGTGCATAAAATAGCCCACATGGTCGAAAAAGCCAGAACATGTGCTAGTTATCATCATACTTTAGGGTTCATGCTGTAGCGCCGTTTTGTTGTTGTTTTTATTTATTTATTTACTTTGTGTGGTTTCAAACCCGGTTTCATTATTTTTGTTAATTTGCATTTGGAAGCCACAACTCGTTGCAAATGTTGAAATCTGTTATCTGTTAGATCCGGTTGCCGTAAAGATGCTCGTTGCAAATGTTGAAATCTCTTAAATCCGGTTGCCGTAAAGATGCTCTTGTTTCTTTTTATATGACGTAAGTTGCTAATTTTCGCGTTGACCTAATTAAGTGCAAATTGTAAACTTTGCAAGCTGAAGCCTTGCGATGTCAAAATCACTATTCAGTTGAGTGTCTGCAGTAAGCAGCGACAATTTTTGTTACTAAATTTTAAAAGGTTGAGTCAGCAAAGAGCTTCTGTTTGAAATTTGAGATATCGCTGCCTTTGCAGCTCGTATTGAAGACAGCTGATCTTCCATTAGATTTACTTCAAGTGCCAATTGCCTTGGTTCCCATTTTAATAGTTCGCTGACTCAATCTTAACAAATATTATTTCCAACTTTCCCCCCTCTTTTGTGAGCATAAATGCAAGCGAGTTTGACATCGGCCAGGCTTCAGTTTGAATTCAACATTTGATTTGATCGTATTTGGAATTCGCCGTCTGCATTGAAAAATTCATCAGTAAGTACAAGTATTATTTTGTTAAATTGTTTGTTAATTGTAAAAATAGATTCTAAATTTGAATAAGCAAACGAGATAAACGAGTTGTGTGCTAAAAGTCATATTTTGTTTTCGTTAAAGTATTAATTCCAATTTGTTTGTTTTTGGTTCAAATTTAAGCTCTAATTTATTCCGTAAAATATTTCATGTGTTTTTTTTGAGTGTTCAAATGTTTATTTTTTCTTAGAAACCGCTTCCAATTTTCGCTTTCCGTTTTCGCTCCGCTTACTAGTACGCCAACAAATAAAAGAAAAAATTTCGAACAAGAACAGCGTGTTACGAATTCTAAAGGCAGACGGTGGACAACTGAATCCGTAACAAAGTTTTGATGAATCTAATATTCTTATAACAATCAACTAAAATTTCATGCTTATCAATATTGCAACTACAAAGCAACTTCGGATAAACGGTAGGACTGAATCTTTATATTTTTCTCAACAAGCGCCCAGAGCAGTTGAAGACGATTGGCTATTTTACGGTCACGTTAGCATACGTGAATCTATTTGGACTGTGGAAGAGAACTACATCAGGCTAAATCCGTTCTCGAGATTGTATTTATTAGCTAAAGGTCTTGCTGTTTGGATTGGTTTTTTACATTTACAAGTGTTGTCGTTTTGCGATTGTGTAGGCTTAGACAAATGGCTGAATTTGTATCTAACTCTGGCAAGTGTGAAAATGAAACCCCAAGTCAAGACTTTGATTTTAGGACTGATAGCGTTGCTAAAGCCATCGATCAGCTTAAGCACACCTTAAATCAAAATTATCTAAGGGCTGAAAAATTAATGGCATTGCGTCGACCCAACACCGACGAACTAAACGATGTTTGGTTGGAAATTGACCAAAATTATAAGGAATTAATTGAAACGATGACGATCGCTAAGGTTGACTTTAAAGTTGTTGCTACGGCCTCTAAAAATAAAAGCGATTTTGAATTGCGTAAAAATGAGTTTCTCCAGTTCAATTCTGCCACCTCATCCAGTGAGACTCCCTGCTTTTCGCTTCCTCCAGGGTTTAATTTACAATCTGATTGTGAAGTCGCTAGCGTTCATTCATCACTAGGCGCTAAAAGTACCAAAACCTTTAAGTCAAATAAATCTTCTCGCTCGACGGCCTCGACCATAAGTCTTAAATGTCTTAATGCCGAAATTGAGTTGCAAACCGCACAGTTAGAAGCGGAACAATTAAATGAGCGTCTAAAAGAGCAAACTGCTAAAGCCGATCTTGAGATGAAATTGCGTGTTGAAATGCGAGAACTTGATGCACAAGCCCAAGTACGTGAGGCAAAAAGAAAAATTGAACTAGCTAAGAAAAAACGTGAGGTTTTAGACGAGTTTAGTGAGAGCTGCTCTGTAAAATCTAGCCAAAATGTCTTGTCTAGGCACTGTAAGGTTTCTTCTGAACCCTTTCTTTCATTGACGAACAGCAAAAAGGTAAGTATCGGTCAATGTTACCCCGGAGGCTTACCCGAAGGGGGTGTTAGTAGCTCTTCTGTTTCTGTTCCTACTATGGTCTCATCCAATATGCCTAAGGTAAGTATTGGTCGAATTGTAGAACGACCTCAGTCGGTCGAAAATCCAACTAGTACCTCACTTTCTGCTTCAGCCAAGGCTTATGAACCTACGGTAAGTATGGGTCGCAATTGTCCACTGAACCGACCGCGGGTGGCCGAGTATCCAGTCTCCTCTGCCCTACCTCTTTCCGGTACTCAAGTTCCATCTTACGAGCACACAATGTCTGATGCAAGACAATACGTACAGAATCTGCAGTGGGCGCCGGAACCAAGATCACTTCCAGAAGTCACTCAGATGACGTCCTACCAGCCCCTCCATCAGCATCAGATGACGACTTCGTTCGAACAACAAACCAGTCAGGTAAGTGGCCCGGTCAACTCTACTGCCAATCAATTTGCTTCTCGCTGTTTACCCTCTAATTCTTTGAGAGGTGATATTCTAGCAACGGCAAATAGTTATGGCAGCCCTCGGATCAGTTCCCAAATCTACGGCAATTCAGCCGTAGTTGAGAGCTTGCATCCAACTCTCGATTCTCAGAGAAATGTCTGTGATTCTCTCCCTTTACCTGCCGATAATTTAACTTTTATGCCCGGTCAAAGAACCATGTGCTTGCCAGGTCGGGTCAATTATGACAGCATGTTCCTGCCGCGACCGGAGTTTCCCAAGTTTTCCGGAGACCCATTGCAATACCGGACGTTTATTACTAATTTCGAAACTCATGTCGAGTCGCGGATCAAAGACCCAAAAATGCTGTTCTGCCTTCTTACTCAACATTGTTTTGACGCGGTGAGAGAGCGGATTCAACATTTGGAGGGAAAGGGAGAGCAGTGTTACAATCTTGCTAAGCAAAGGTTAACGAAGGAATACGGTTCTCCTTGGATCGTTTCTGACGTCTGTGAGCAAAAACTTAAAAAATTTTCCTCTATCAAATCTGGCGATGCTAAACAAATTAAGCAATTTGCCGAACTCCTTGAAAAATCTTATAATATACTGGTTGACATTAATAACTTTGGAAGTTTAAATTCTCTCGACTCGCTTACTGCTTTAGTCACCAAATTGCCTTACGAATTACGGCGTCGTTGGGTGGAAAAGGCAGTTCATATTGAAAATTCAACGGGAATTCTAGCTAAATTTGAGCATTTTGTCCACTTTGTTCAAAACGAGTCTGATAAACTGAACTCGCTTTTCGGTTTACGAAATTTATCAGTTAAAGTTAACAAACCAGAGTTTAAAGTAAAGGCTTCTTCTTATAGCGTCTCGAGTAATAAACCTACTCCTAAAAAGGATACAAAATCCTTCCTTAAAACCGGAGTGTGTTGGTTTTGCAATGACACCTCACACAAGTTATTGGAATGTAAGACATTTCTAAGTAAGTCTGTCAAAGACCGTACTTCCTTTGTTAAGAGTCGCAAACTTTGTCTTAAATGTTTGAGTGCAAGACATCGAACCCCAGAATGCACGAAGGAAAGGACTTGCAACGTTGAAGGGTGTAAAGGCGCTTACCATCATACTTTATTGCACTATCCGAGAGAGATCAAACAAAAGGAAACGTCGTTACGAGATACCAGTTCCGAAACTTCACCAGCTGAAGGTTCCTCGGAAAAGGCGTCTTCGTACTCTATCCTGAATCAGCAACCATACTCTGATTCTGACGTTTATTTGTGTGTTGTTCCCGTGTTCATTAGGAATGGGGACAAGGAATATTGTACCTATGCCTTTTTGGACCAAGGGTCTTCACATACCTTTTGCGATGATCATCTGATCGAAGTTTTGCAAGTTGACGGTTCACAAAGCAAGATTAGTTTGCAAACGCTTAACGGTCTGACTAAAGATCAACCGACTAAGGTGTGCGAACTGGAAGTGTCGGATTTAGATAAACAGTCATCTTTTGTACTGCCAAGCGTACACTCAGTTGAAACCATTCCTGTAAAACCGAACGCTTTAAAGGGTAAATCCGTAGCAGAGATGCCTCATCTTCGTGATATCAGTTTCAGGGAACTTCATGGCGCAAAGGTTTCTCTCTTGATCGGGGCAGATGTACCCGAGATTTTTTGCATTAAGAGCTTCAGGAAAGGTCCTCGTGGCACACCTGTGGCTATAGAGACTCCTCTTGGATGGTCTCTTCTCGGCTCTTCTTTGTCGCCGTCCTTCAGCACAAATTGTAACGTGAACTTCATCCGTAAACGTGATGAAAGTGTCGAACAACTGGTACAAGACATGTGGGAAGCCGATTTCCAGAAGGGAACCGGTGTTCTAGATGTACCAAACTCTAGCGAAGATCGAGAGGCCTTGCATAAACTGACATCCTCCATCAAAGCCACTGATGATGGGCACTACCAGCTTCCATTGCTTTGGAAGCAAGAGAAGATTTCGCTGCCTAACAATTTAAACATGGCGAAACAACGACTTTCTTCTTTAAAGGCAAGGCTGTCTAAGGACCGAACTTTAAAGGACAAGTACACAGAAGTTATTAATTCGTACTTGTCAAAAGGGTATGCCAAGCAAGTGGACTGTGATGCACAGAACGAGCAGTCGAAAATTGCCTGGTACTTGCCTCACCACCCAGTAATCAATCCACACAAATCTAAGATTAGAGTGGTGTTCGATTGCGCCGCGAAATATCGTGGTATTTCACTGAATGACCAACTAGTTAGAGGTCCTGATCTCATGAATAGCTTGATCGGCGTCTTGATCAGATTCAGGAAGGAACGTATTGTAATGGCTGCTGACGTCGAACAAATGTTCCACCAAGTGAAAGTAAATCCTGAACATACGGACGCTCTACGCTTTTTGTGGTGGCCTGATGGTGACTTGCAAAGAGAACCATTGCCACACCAGATGACCGTGCATATTTTTGGGGCTAAGTCATCCCCTTGTTGCGCGAACTTCAGCTTGAGACAAACGGTCGTCGAATTCGGCCATCTATACAAACCGTTGATATCAAAGATTGTCTATAGTAGTTTCTACGTAGACGATTGTTTGGTGTCCTTGCCCACTGTTCATGAGGCAATTTTAGCACAGCAAGGCTTACGCGAACTCTTAGCTAAGCGTGGTTTTCGTCTTAGAAAATGGATAACGAACAATGATGAAGTCTTGCAGAGCATCCCCGAGTCCGAGCGCGCTGAAGATTCCCATGGGCATTCCTTAGAAGATTCGGCAAGCGAGAGACTTCTTGGAATGCTGTGGAGATTAAGGGATGATGTATTTGCTTTTACAGGGGAAATGCCTCAGAAATCTTTGACTCGAAGAGGAATGCTATCCGCGTTAGCCAGTTTGTTTGATCCTTTGGGATTTGTGTCACCTGTGATCTTAGAAGGAAGAATGATGTTACGTAACTTGTGCAGGAGAAAGGCAGGTTGGGACGAGGAGGTTACTTCCTCGGAAGCCGAGCGATGGCTACAATGGATTAACAGCCTACCTGCTTTAAATGACTTAAACATTCCTCGCTGCTTTAATTCGGCAGGCTTTGGAAACTTAAGGTCAATCGAGATTCATAATTTCTCAGACGCATCTTTGTTTGCCTACGGAGCTTGCGCGTATTTGCGACTCGTGGACTGCAATGGTTCTTGCGATTGTTCATTAGTCATTGGTAAGGCACGTCTAGCACCTAATAAAGCGGTGTCTATACCACGACTTGAATTAACGGCTGCAGTTTTGGCGGTGAGATTAAATAATATTGTGGTAAAGGACATGGATCTTGCTTCTCCTTGTGAATCTCACTTCTGGACGGACTCCACTGCAGTGCTCCACTGTATTCACAATAAAGACAAACGTTTTCCCACCTTTGTCGCAAACAGGCTGGCTGTTATTGAAAAAGACAGCGATGAATCTTTATGGCATTATGTACCATCAAAGCTTAATCCCGCAGACATGGCGTCGAGAGGTATTCCTGCAGAAGTCTCTGCAAAATTGCGAGCTTGGTTGAGTGGTCCAGAGTTCTTATTAGACTGGAATGCAAGAACTCATTGGGAAGAACCAGCGACTTTAGAAAACTTGCCTCCAGGCATTTTCTCCAAAGATTCTTGCTATTCACGTAGACGCTGGGCTCAGGTTCAATACCTCGCCAATCAGTTTTGGCAACGTTGGATTAAGGAATTCTTACCTAATCTTCATCATAGGCAGAAATGGTTTGATGTGAAGAGAAACTTAAAAGTAGACGATATTGTGCTTTTAGTTGAGGATTCGCAGCAACGCTCAAAATGGTTAATGGGGAGGGTTTTAAAAACTTTTCCTGATAAACGAGGTTTGGTACGCACGGTGTTGGTCAAGACGCACACAAATGTGTTCAAACGCCCCATTGCCTAATTGTGCCCCATATTAACTGCTGATTAGTGGAACTTTCTATGATGTTTGTTGGCAATTAGTAAACAGCGCTCAATTATTCATCATTGTAAATGTACCAAGAGCACATTTAAGAGGGGAGTGTAGCGCCGTTTTGTTGTTGTTTTTATTTATTTATTTACTTTGTGTGGTTTCAAACCCGGTTTCCTTATTTTTGTTAATTTGCATTTGGAAGCCACGACTCGTTGCAAATGTTGAAATCTGTTATCTGTTAAATCCGGTTGCCGTAAAGATGCTCGTTGCAAATGTTGAAATCTCTTAAATCCGGTTGCCGTAAAGATGCTCTTGTTTCTTTTTATATGACGTAAGTTGCTAATTTTCGCGTTGACCTAATTAAGTGCAAATTGTAAACTTTGCAAGCTGAAGCCTTGCGATGTCAAAATCACTATTCAGTTGAGTGTCTGCAGTAAGCAGCGACAATTTTTGTTACTAAATTTTAAAAGGTTGAGTCAGCAAAGAGCTTCTGTTTGAAATTTGAGATATCGCTGCCTTTGCAGCTCGTATTGAAGACAGCTGATCTTCCATTAGATTTACTTCAAGTGCCAATTGCCTTGGTTCCCATTTTAATAGTTCGCTGACTCAATCTTAACAAATATTATTTCCAACTTTCCCCCCTCTTTTGTGAGCATAAATGCAAGCGAGTTTGACATCGGCCAGGCTTCAGTTTGAATTCAACATTTGATTTGATCGTATTTGGAATTCGCCGTCTGCATTGAAAAATTCATCAGTAAGTACAAGTATTATTTTGTTAAATTGTTTGTTAATTGTAAAAATAGATTCTAAATTTGAATAAGCAAACGAGATAAACGAGTTGTGTGCTAAAAGTCATATTTTGTTTTCGTTGAAGTATTAATTCCAATTTGTTTGTTTTTGGTTCAAATTTAAGCTCTAATTTATTCCGTAAAATATTTCATGTGTTTTTTTTGAGTGTTCAAATGTTTATTTTTTCTTAGAAACCGCTTCCAATTTTCGCTTTCCGTTTTCGCTCCGCTTACTAGTACGCCAACAAATAAAAGAAAAAATTTCGAACAAGAACAGCGTGTTACGAATTCTAAAGGCAGACGGTGGACAACTGAATCCGTAACAATGCTCTGTCTTTAAAACAACTGCTCAGTAATCAGTATTGCAGATTTTCCCTTGGATAAAAACTCTGTTTAGCATGTTTGGGTCAGTTATTGTCTATTCTTTTCTCTCAACTGCTTTCCATTGATTTTGAGCTGTTTTGCTTTTTATCTTAAACTGATTCAATGCTATTTTTATTGAAAAAACGCATGTCACTTAAAAACAAAATTTTTTATGGTAGGCATCAAAAACTAATTCAATTTTGTTATATGAAATAAAAGAGCAGTGGTAGTAGAAATAAATTTGTGAATTTCAGCTTTTAAATTTTATACTCATTTTTTAACAGGTTCTTGAAGTTGGGCATCCAAAAAACGCAATAAATAAATTGAAAGCTTAGTTACTCCATGAAATCGTTCTTTTATTATGTTTTAAGCTAGATTCTTGGATTTCTTGGGTCTCAAAACTCCTGTCTAGCAATTTTCAGCAGTCTCCTACAACCACAGTAAAAAAATTAAAGATTTAAGACAGTTTTAAGCATGTGCAATGAAGCGGAACATGCAAAAATGGCGTTTTTTCAATTGATCATAACTTTGTAAATAATTCGAGTTCTTCGAAAAAATTTATCCATTCATGTTTTTTCATTAAGGTCTACAACTGTGCTAAATTTTATTAAAATACAAAACATATGGTGTAACCCATTTGCTCATTAGGCATGGAATGACCCTTACAAAACCTAGCCAGCAGTCAAAATTAACTATTTTAACAACAAGTAATATTACATGTCTCCTTGCCTCCAAACAAATAGGTACAGTACAATTTAAAGCGAACTTCAGAAAAAAATTTGTAAAATGTACTTCTTGGCAAAAAACACTGAGTTTGCAAAATCAGAAATAAGTGAAGCGCAAATCGTATTTAGCAAATCAAATTTTTGTGCACGTTGTTATGCCAGATGTTAATGTGACGCAGAAGAATAACCAACTTTTCCCAATTATGCAAGAATGATTTTTTAACCGTAATTATTTTAATTATTACTTTACGGTTTGTTGCAACAAAATGGTATGGTTTGTAACTTTGCTACAAGCACATTTTTAATCGCAAATAATTTGGAAACTATGGCACACCAGTTAGAGAGCTGAAATTTTTTGCAAAAACCTGAAGATCTAAAAATAATCATTACAAAAAAATTGCAAAATTCTTGATATTTTCTTTATGCAGCTTAGAGAAATATTTGTGATATCTGAAACAGGGGTTAATTACTGCAACAAGCGTGAAAAAATTTAAAAAAAAAGCAGCATTTTGGTTAAGATCTTAAAAATAATCATTTCAAAAAAATTGCAAAATTCTCGATGTTTTCCTCATGCAGCTTAGAGAAGTAGCTTACTTGTGATATCTGAAACAGTAGTTAATTATCGCAACAAGCATGGAATTAAAAAAAAGCAGCATTTTGGTAATTGAGTTTGAAAATATCTGTGTGCGAATAATAAGTGTTAATTGCAATTAATAATATGCAGACAATTAAGCAAAGTGCTAATTGTGATGATTGCAAAGTAGGCCTACTTACAGGTAACTAAACTAAAATAAAGCAAGCAACAGCTTTCTCTGCCAACATATTTTATTCTATTATTACAAGAGCAGATATAAATTGCGTTTTTTTAATCTTGTTTAATGTTTTACCTGTAGGCTATTTTGTTAGCTAGCCCTTTGGAAAAGTTAGACCAAAAAAAAGTTGCCCAAGATGATTTCAGCTTGCTTGGGCCAAGCGTTAATTTAGAACCCTGCTAACCCCATACTTTAGACATAGCTCTAACCTTTAACAGTAATCTCTGAAAATATGGCAGTTTTTGAAAACATTAACAGTAACACTCATAAAGAGAATAAGAGAGCAAAGAGTGAGTGCTTAGGATATTTATTTTCTCATCAAATGTACTTTTTTTCATTTTTTTAATCATTATCGATACAGGTTCAGGGTTAGGGTTTGAATTATTTTTGGAGTTTGGTTAGGATTACAGTCAGACGGTATAGCCTAGGCCATCAACTCAGAACTAGCCTGTACTCTGGTACTGTAGACAAGAATGTCTGATGAGACTTTTGAGTTTGGATTAAGTTTTTAGCAGGATACAATGGCGTTAGGTTAACACCTAGACACACTTAAATGTGCGAAAAAAGCAGTAACTGAATGTCTGAATGTATAGCACACAAAAACAAACAGAGGTGAAGTAGTGTCGAGCACATACAAAAAACACGTCACACAGTCACATCACCTAACAAACCTAATAGGGTTACCTCGCGTAATTCCAGATTAAATTCTGCTATTTTTGCTCTGTCTGCTCTCTACTACAATCATTTCCAAAACTGTTGCTTTCAATTGTGCATTATTAATTGTTATTTTCACACCAGTTCAAAAAAATATTTAAGGAATGGATACAAAAATCGGTTTGAACGGACATGTCTGGAATTACCTTTGATAGGGTACCGGTAATTCCGGACAAAGCAGACATATACGAAGTTAAAACAAAAGTGCAAAATTGATACCTGTACTTTTTGATAACTGATAACAGATTTATGAACATTTTAAACTAGAGCAATATGCTAAGCATTATGGCTACTTTTTTGGAAATTTTAAAACACTCCGCCGGATATTTACGCCACCCTAGCACCAATTTAGTCACTGCGCAACATCGATTAAAATTGATAAACCCAAGCCGTGTTGATTAAAACTTTCATTTTAACGCCTTTCCTGTGGTTAAATCGCTAATATATAAAGATTGTTAGGCTACTACGCAAATGCGCTTGAATTGGCAGCCGTCCTAAATCAACAACCACTCCGAAATTACCGTAGAGCCTGGGTTGTGGATGTGGTTTAGTTTTGCACGACGCTGTAGCCAGATTTATAATTTTATCTGTGATTTTCTGCCGCGGATCCCAGATTTATTAAATGCAACTTGTAACTTTTTAATGCATAGGCCTTAAAGTAAATGAAACTATGTAAGTTTTTCATTATTTACCCCCTAGTTATCCTCTACAGTTGTTTTTCTTAAATTACAATCACTTTTTCTTCCTAAACTCATTCTTTTACAAATTTTTTGAATTGAGATTCGGACACAGAGTAGGAATAGATTTAACTTTTTTTCGCAACAAATTGGAATTATGAAAAAATAACCTTGATCAGAATCTGGTTTGCTAAGAATAGCCTATAGGTTTTGAGAGCGTGTCTGGTTACAACATAGCACAAATTAACATCTAACCTAATCTATAGGCCTAAGCGAAAGTAGAGAGCAACTACGCAGAATCGTTTTATCGCTCCTAAAATGACCAGACAATTATTTGATTCTTGAAATAATAATCTACAATGACATAGGTAATACAAAAAGATAATACTTGCAATTTTAGTTTCATGTTTGAAATTACCCCAGGCTGTCCAGAATTTTTCCTGTCCGGAATTACCAGAGGTACCGGTAACCCTACAGAAATGTTGCAATGTTACATAAATTAAAGTGTTTGAAACAATTTTTAAACACATGCAATGTTGGAGCAGAAACTACATTCTCTGGGAGATCATTGCATAAAGGTACTATAACGGTACAACACGATGACTGAAAAAATTTTGAACGTTTTTTTTTCATTCTTACATAATAGGTTACAGCAACCTGTCAATTTTAAAAAAACAGTGGCTATTTTGCCTCTGGAGACAAAATAGCTCAAATGACTATTACATGTATTATGCTACCAGTCCCTACCGTAGTCTTACAGTAACTTACTGTAGCCCTAACCTGCTAACCCTTAGCGGTACCCTACCGTAGTCTTACAATAACCTACTGTAGACCTAAGTTGCTAACCCTTACCCTAATGCTAAACTTACAAGAGGGAAAATGCTTTTTCTCTCTAGAGGCAAATTAGACTCTTCCTTTGTGTTTTAAAACCCATTAAACCAAAAGTCATTGGCTAGGCTACCTAAAATGCAATCTCACTCTAACCTAAACAGCTACCGGTACCACACTCGTAATAGGCTAGTACTGATTAGTGTAGGACAGTAATTCCAACTCTTTTCGATCCAAATTATCAGCACATAGGCCTAACATTCTAAAATTCTTGATATCCCAGCAAACATTGACACGTGAATCCACGTGGTTTTCTGGTGGAAAAGTCGTGAAACTTGTGTTTCGTTCTTAAACACAAGTTTTCCACAAGTCTAACACGAGTTTTGAATAAAAAATTTTTATGCAACACGAACAATAAAATTTGAATTTGCACATGATAGCATTATGCTATGTTAAAAAAAAGTCACTAATTTAGCTTGTTGTGGCATACTGGTGGAAAACTCGTGAAACTCGTTCCTGTTTTTATGCCACAAGTTTTCCACAAGTTTTGAACGTGTTCTCGAAAAAAATTTTTTCCAATAGCTGATACTTATTTTGTACTTATTAGTCGTTTGTTAGTCACCACATGATGTACTTTCAAAGAAAAAACTGATTATTGAGATGTGTCGTGGTAAACTGGTTGATAACTCGTGAAACTTGTTTCTCGTGTTTTGTCACGAGTTTTTCATGAGTTTTTCACGTGTTCTTTAAAATTGTTTCACAGAGGTTTTTATGACACTTTTTGTACCTGTATATTGGTTTGCTAGCTATCGTATTGTATCGACTATTAAAAGCCTGAGCATTGCTGGTGAAAAAATTTATATGAAACTTGATGACTAAGTCCAAGAATTATTATTTTTTTACCTGTCTTACAAACAATGCAATTAATGCAGAAAAATAAATGTGCTAACTATGAAATTGAAATTTATGTAGTCAATAATATGTTTTATCAGCTTTTAAAACATTTGTAGTTAGTAGATTGAAATTTTTCTACAATTTTTGCCTAAAAATTTTGAAAAATATAATAACATCTATTTTAAGAATGTATGATTTTTTTATGGAATATCCATATATCAAAAATATTTATACATTGTAACAACAAAATTTAAAAATTAACCTTAAACTCATTTCTGAATTAAACTAATACAATTTGTTGTTTTTGCAGGGTTAAAAATTAGGACAGACCTTTTTGTAACGATTTCCCTTGTAATTTTTAAAAAATTATTATCTCCACTTGGTGGAGTAATATTTACTTTATTTTTGCTTGGATTGGAAGCAAACAAAATAGGAAATTGGATGTAGGCTATCTTGTTGTTGCCTTTGATACTGTTGCAGATTTACTGGTATGATTGTCTTTACTCTGTTAAAATAGGCAGGTATAGTAGCGGAAAGTGCAACATTCGAAGCGTTTATTTAGATGAAGTTTGGCAGTAGAAGTGTTAATAACCAACTGGGCTGCTCATACTTATTCTATACTGGTAAATAATACCGGTAGCCCATAGATGTAATTACATTAATTTGGCTTCTTGTAATTGTGAATACTGGTCTGCCGGTAGACTAGCAGCTGTTCCGTTTAAAGATTGGTAGCAAATGGTACCAGTAAGGCTTAGCCTATTTAGGTAGTTCGTCAGGCAGTCATGGGTAGCAGTAGGCCTGCCTTACCTACGGCACCGGTACTGTTTTGGTACTGCGCTGGAATGGTGGCTTAGTAGTTAGCGAGTTCGTGTTGCAGATCTTGGTTCGAATACGTTGTTAAATCATACTAAAAGATTTAAAAAATTGTATTCACAGCTTCCATTGCAGGCGCTCAACCAAGAAAATAATGGTAGCCTACCGGTATTTAGGGGGAAAATACCAGAAGCCCAGAGCTTGTTGGTACCAGTTTGAAAAAATTGATATCAGTTTGTCTCTGTTAGGTCTAGAAACATGCGTTGTAAAAGGTAGGCTACTTGCATGACAATAACATTGATGTCTCTGGTGGAATAGTCAAGCATTGCTGGGAAGTGTAGGGTGAGATCAGGTAATTTCAGACAAAAATCTGCTATTTTTGTTCTGTCTGCTTTTTTCTTCAATCAACTCCAAATCTATTCCTTTCATTTGTGCATTTCAATAATGAACTATAGTAGTTTCACACTGGTTCAAAAAAAATATTTTAGAAATGGATAAAAAAATTGGTCCAAACACTGGTTCGAAAAAAATAGTATAAAGGCTAAAGTGCAAATTAGATACTCTTTGATATCTTATTTATAAATCTTATAAACTGGAATAGTATGTTAAGAAGCATAATTAAGTAGGCCTACTTTTTTGAAAATTTTAATGCACTCCTCAGGCCATTTGCACCAGCCTAGTGCCAATTTAGTCTTTGCGCCATGTTGTTTAAAATGGATAAATTTAAGCCATGTTGATCAAAATTTCCATGTTAACACCTTCATTGTGGATAAACTTCAAATAAAGATCTTTATTCCGCAAAATGTGCTCGAATTAGCAGCTGTTTTCAGTTAACAACCATTCCGAAATTATTGTAGAGTCGGGGATTCGGTTTATTTTATGCCACACCAACGCCAGATTTATGAATTTATCTGTGATTTTCTGCCGCAAATTGCGGATTTATTGAATGCAGCTTGTCACTTTTTAATGCATAGGCCTTTTTGAAAGTACAGCAAATTAGGCTTTTTTATTTTTCACCTCCAAGCTCTCTTCTAAATCGTTTTTTTCTTTTACAATCATTTTGACTCGCAAACTCCTCCTACTAAGGATTTTTCTAAGTTAGATTTGGATACGGAGTAGGAATAAATTTCACTTATTGCGGAAAAATTGGAGTTATGAATGAATAAACCTACCAGGATTCTGGTTTGGTTGGAAAACAGGGTGTGAGAGCATATTTGGGTACTTTATAGGACAAATTAATTCGTAACCTAATCTGCAAATGAAAGCAGAGAGCAACTACGCAGAATAGTTTTATTGCACATAAAATGAGCTGGCAATTGTTTAATTACCGAAATGAATATCTACATCGATATAGGTAATACAAACACGCACTAATTGCGAATTTACTTTCATGTCCAGAATTGCCCATGGCTGTCCGGAATTACCCGATCTTACCCTACCTTATTTGCCTGGCAGTACAAATCGTTCTGTACAAAAAGATTGCAGTAGGCCTAGTATAAAATGGGGTATGGTAATTTTTTGTTTTGGATGTGGGGTAATTTCAGACATATAGTTAAACCTGAAACAGCCTAACTGCCTGCCTATGATGATGCAAAACCTAGTAGTCAGCAAGTCACTAGAACTGAGAAAAAAGTGGTAACCAGCTGATTTTTAGTTTTTAATTTGTTCCTCAACTTTGTACTTGCTTTTTTCCTCTGGTTTCGTAGTTTGTCTATCAGTGTTCCCTGTAAGCGCAAAAAAGTGCAATAAGTGTGACATTGTTTCCGGCATTTTCGCACCAAATTTTTGATAAGTCAGGCGTTTTTTCTCGTGCCAAAAATTAGCATTTTTATTTCATGCCAAAAACCGTAGACACAGCTGCAGTTCACAACTTGACGCTCTTATTTACTGGACGAAGCCCATAGATCACTAGAATACTTGCGGTTGTATGAGACTGATAACCTTTTTTTTTTATCTGGAGAACAACATAAAAAGGGAGAATAAGATGCCTCCACCAACGCAAAGCTTTTTTTGGGGGGAGAGTGGGAGAAGCCAAAATTCGAACAGAAAATTGTTGCCACATATCGAGAATGCCTCATAAGCTGCGGCATTTTCACATTGTGTTCTAAGCGTTCCCACTATTTCCGGCATTTACGCAGGAGATGAAAAGTTAAAGGGAACACTGCTGTCTATCACCAGTAAAGCTAAAAGGTTAAGTAGTCGAATTATTGGCCTATAAGGCCAAAGTGTAAAATTGGGAGTTCAAACCAATTAAAGAGGAAATTTGAGTTAGAAATGGACATTTCCATTTGGCAGTGGCTATTTTGCCTCTAGAGGCAAAATAGCCCCATGTTATTTTGCCATTTGGAGGCAAAATAGTCCTAATGGCTATTTTGCCGCAAGTGCCATACTAGCCATAAGCCTAATCCTAACCCTAACCCAAACTCTAACCCTAATCCCAACCCTAGCCCTAACCTTAACCCAAACGGAGGAAAACACTATTTTGCCTCTAGAGGCAAAATAGCCACTTCCTTTCCATTTCTATTAGGAAGTAAGTACGCCTTTTCGGAGAGAAGATGCACTGGCAGTTAGAATTGAACAAATTTGAGTCTAACTCAGAAGGTCCTGTTAGATTATTTATCATATATCCAAAATTACCCAAAGCCTGGGATAATGCCAGACAATGAAATGAATAAAATAAAGGCAGCGTATATTGTGCCCACTACAGTTTTCTTAGTTTAGACCAGGTGAAGTCGATATGGTGTATGGCATGTATTGTGTACAGTTATAGGTTTCCTATTACCTTAGCTCATCTTGCTCTGTCTTGTTATGGGCAAATTAATGTCAAACTAATGCCTTGACTGAAGACAACCATGAATCTTCAATCTCAATCAAAAAAAATCTATGCTTAGAATTAAACCCACCATCTCATACTTGTGAGACAGCAGCATCACCACTATACCACAAAGCCTCAATCATAACAGAAACCATTCAAAACCGCCATTAATACCAAACCAGCATCAATAAGCTGTACCAGTTTTTAGTGACTTTCTTCAATTTCTTAGGAACTCTCCCAAAAGTTGTGGTTCAACTACCAATTCAATTTACCATCAAAATTATTTGATTAAAGTTTTATGCTCCTCAAAATGCCTTTCCATGGCATCATGACAAAAATTTTAAAAATGGCCCAATCTCTGCAATCGCTCAGGCTAGATGCAAAAATTTTTTGTCTAAAAATGCAGAATATCCAAGTTCCTATTTGCTCTCAATACGGTACATTATTTCAGTCTAACTGCTCAATTTTTCAAATAAAATCAAGAAATCATCTTTTTCACTGTTTTTGTTGAATTTTTTTATGACATTTCTCATTGTGTAGAATATGGAATTTGTGTAGTAATATATGCTAACTTTTGATTTGCTATACTGTCATTATAAAGTGATTGTTGTATTAGAACATGTTAATTGCTTCTTACAGTCTTCAATGATGAGATAGCTAGTACTATATTATATATGTTGAAAAGCGTAAAATCATTATGACAGAAATTAATCTATCAACGTAATTATAATCACTAATACATGTTAGATGTACTATGCATGTTAGATGCAATGAGATATATTAGAAACAATATTTTATTACTCTATAAAAGAACATGTAATAAGATACATGTTTTTTTGTAGAATAATGAAATATTGTTTGGATTTATCAGTTCAATTAACTGATCAGGATTGCTTTAAATGCTTTGGTGAAGGACTTAAGGCCCACCCTATATTTGTCTGCAGTAATCTTGAGTTCCGATTTAGTTGTGTTTCTGAAGAACAATTTAGTGCATGGTATGCACCAGGTGAAGCCAATTTTTTTTTATTACACCCTGATATAGTTTAAGCCAAAATCATACTTTGAACACCAATCCTTCGCTTTATAAGCTGTCTTTTCAGCGCACCTCTTGCTTTTCAAGTTTTTTTTTCTTAAATTCAAGTTTAGCATGTTAACTATTAAAATTCATGAACACTTTCTTAACTGCCAAGGAATTTGTACTGAGAAATGCAGTTCTATCAGAGTCATTTTCTTTTGTGGGCAGAGAGCAGTCAATTTTTATTGACATTTCAACATTTTTCAAAGCCCACTGAAATAAGATGTGAAAATAACAGAATACAGCAGTGATTAGAAATACGTTCAACATTACATTTCTGTGAAGATTTTAGTGCTTTTCAAGACTTACAGTACTAGCTATCCTATCAGTGAACACTTTTAAGAAGCAGTTAACATTTGTTCTAATACAATGATTGCTTTAATGACAGTATGGCCAATAGAAAGTTACTATGAATTACTAGAAAAATTTCATAAAATCTTCATGTTTGTTTTTTATTATGTTCATTGTTTAATATTTGCTAAAACATGATATTTTTATTTGAAAAATCTCCAAATTTACAAATGTAATTGGCATCAAAAGTATTTATTAAAATATTAACCTTTAGTTGGGGGGCAGCTGACACTGATGACCGTTTGGTCTTTTCGTTGTCTCCCATTTTTTTTGTATTTATCTGTGAAGTGCTTAAATTTAGTATGAATAAATACCGTCAACCAATCAACCAGCGATGAGATATATCAAAAAATTTCAATAAAAACAGTGAAAAAATATGTTTTCTTGATTTTACTTGAAAAATTGAGCAGCTAGGCTTATAAAATATATTGAGAGCATATAAGAAATTGGGTATTCTGCATGATTTAAAAAAAATTGCATCTAGCTTGAGCAGTTGCTGAGTTAGAGCCATTTTTTTGATTTTTGTCACGTTGCCACAGAAACACGTTTTGAGGAGGCGTAAAATGTGTTAAGGTGGTAAATTGAATTGGTAGTTGAACCACAACGTTTGTGAGAGTTCCTAAGAAATTAAAGAAAGTCATCAAAACTTGGTACGGCCTAAGCATCATGCTTTGTCACACATGAGTGACGCAAAGATCGTCTTTTCAGCATAGCAGCATCCAATTCTACTATGCCATAAATTATGGCTCAGTAGACACTGCCTGAAATAAAACTGTGCTTAAATCCTCATGCTAATTTCTAGAATTTGTGCATTTGGCATCTGATACGCTCAAGTCCATTTTTATAAAGCATCAGTTAAGAAGAAGTGATCGCCAACTAGGTGACAGAAATAAGTTAATATATGGAAAACTGTTCGAAATTACCTCATTCAACTCTATAAGGTATCTGAGAAGAAAACAGGTATACTATAGTGAAAGCATTTTTTACTGGTATGATCACTGGTTAGGGTGCATCAAACCCCCCCCCCCGACCACAAAACTTTGTCATGGCTATATGGCAAAAATGTTTCTTTTCCTTAAAAACACATTGTGCAAAATACTAAAAAAATTAAATAAATTCTACTGGGGCCACATCAGTGATGAAAGTTTGGCCAAATTGCACAAAGCAATGATGCAAACGGTACCGGTAGTTTTTGCCGCTTTTGGGCTATTTAGCACAATTTTTACCTGATTTTTTTTCAAAACCATTGCCAATGCAATAATCACAATGTGTGTTGTGATCAATCACCTCTGCCTGGTGCTGATATAGTAGCACACAGTCAGCATTGTTGCTTAATAAGCGTAGCATTAGCTATCCGTAATTAGCCAATGTAGTAGATCTATTACTGCTGAGAGCGAACGCAGAGAAGGCAGGAGTTGCTTTTATTTGCTGTAGTTTTGTTTGGTTGTTATACTGGCACAATTGAAAGAGCTGAAGAGGGATTTAAGAGTACATTGGCAATCATTAGTCAGCAATCTGCCTTTTCCAACAGATGCTGGATCTTTACTAACTGCTAATTACCAGTATATGTTGCATCAAGTCAAAAATAAAAGCCTAGTCAAGAGCTGCAAATTTAAGACTTACCATGTTAGTAAATTATCACAGCTGCTAAAGTAGACAATAAGTTGCAGAGCATTCTTTTGTTTCCAGATTTCATATACACACTTACTTTCATATAGGCTTCCAGTAATGGAATGAGATCGTTACTTGTACTCTTCTAAAGCTTATACACAGAGGTGGGCAAAGCGCGATTAGAAGCGCAAAGCGCAACTTCCGCAACCTCCGCAATTGCGTAAGTTGCGTTGCGCTTTAATTTTTTTATTTTGAATCATTGCAGAAGTTGCGTTGCGGAATAAAGCCTTTAAAATTTGTAGCGCTTTAATTGCGATGCGCTTTCAAAATTTTTTTTGGGTAAAAGCGCAATTCTACACATTGAACTTAATTTTGCTCCATTTCGATCGTAATATTGATAAATGTCGGGCTTGTTTAGCAAATTATTTACTCTTTTTTAGTCCAAAATTGCAAAAAATGCGGTATTTGCATTGTGTTGTGAAATTTTAATTGCGCAAGTTGGGTTGCGCTTTAACTTGGTACAAAAATGCCGTTCCGCAATTGCGGAATTGCGTTGCGCTTCAACTGAATCAAAAAGTTCATTGCGGAAGTTGCGCTGCGCTTCAGAAAGCAAAAAAATTAAATTGCGCATTTTGCGCTGCGCTTTCACTGGTTAAAAAGATCGTTGCGCTTTGTTGCGCTGCGCTTTTGATATAATGTTATTTGTGCCCACCTCTGCTTATACAGTACAACATACTCAACTGTATTGAATGTGCATCGATAGCAGCAAACAAAATGGCAAAGGCAACCAAAAAGTCAAGAATTACTCGTGAAGCAGCAGCTATATTTGGCCTTGGTGGCAGCAGAATAAAAGAAGATGCAGAAATTACAGGCAGCTGGTTACCAGCTAACTAGCAGGTCATAAGACGTTATACAGGGTGTCCATAAAGTCCGTGTGCACTTTAAAAAATTTATAACTTTATTTTTGTGTACAATAGAAATAATCTGTAAAAAGGATTTGAAAGAAGTAAATCGATATTTTGTAATGTTTTGTTGAAATTTTATTTAAGTTTCCACATGTCCTCCATCATTAGAAATACAAAGAGTAATACGATTTTGCAATTCACGAAAAACCGTGGTAATTCACGAAAAACCAGACCGTGGTTTATCATGAACAGAGCCTGTCTCTTTAAATTTTTTCATCCATTTAGCAATGGTGTTCCTATGAGGCGGTTCTTTATTGTATTCAATTCTAAACTTTCTTTGTACAGCAACAGTAGATTTCAGTTCAGCCAACCAAAGGACGCAGTTTACTTTTTCCTCAATTGAAGCCATGGGATTCAAATTAATTGTGAAAAACAAAAGAAAATAGTTTTACTTATAAATTTAATTATACAAAAATTGTTATAAATTCTGTAATGAAGAATTATTCAATAGTTATACTAAAGCTAGGTACATGACACTTTCAAATCCTGTTTACAGATCCTTTCTATCACAAGCACAAATAAAGTTATAAATTTTCTAAAGTGCACACGGACTTTATGGACACCCTGTATGTTTCACAGACAAGAAGGAACTTCCTACAGAACAAAAAGAGACTATGTCAGAATTGTTCTAGAAAAAGTCATCCCATTTTATCTCAAAGGAAACATTTCCGGTATCAACAAAAAGAGGTTGTAAGAAACTCATTGAAATCTTGAGAAGAATGCCAAACTTGGAGAAATATCAGTTGTTACAGATGCCCTCTGTAACTGCATGTTGTAATTCCTATGTTGCTCCATTCGATTTGAAACTGGAGCCTTCACCGTCCATGTTGTTCCAAATCGTTGGAGTAACATAGGAATTGCATATCACAGTAAATCACTACAGTATTAAGACATTAAACATAAAAAATTAAAAACCTATAACCCAACAGTCTGTTTCACCCATAAATGGGATCATCAGGGGTAAAGCTTAATCAAATAGAGATGAAGCTTTACCCCTGATGATCCCATTTATGGGTGAAACAGACTGTTGGGTTATAGGTTTTTAATTTGTAATGTCTTAATATTGTAGTGGTTTACTGTGATATTAGCTCTAACACTCCGTTATCGAGCACTTTCGAAACCCTGATATCAACCACTGACTAGGAATTGCATATAATAGTTACCGAGGGCGTCTGTAACAACTGATATTTCTCCAAGTTTGGCATTCTTTTCAAGATTTCAATGATTTTCTTACAACCTCTTTTTGTTGATACCGGAAATGTTTCCTTTGAGATAAAATGGGATGACTTTTTCTAGAACAATTCTGACATAGTCTCTTTTTGTTCTGTAGGAAGTTCCTTCTTGTCTGTGAAACATATAACGTCCTATGACCTGCTTGTTAGTTGGTAACCAGCTGCCTGTAATTTCTGCATCTTCTTTTATTCTGCTGCCACCAAGGCCAAATATAGCTGCTGCTTCACGAGTAATTCTTGACTTTTTGGTTGCTTTTGCCATTTTGTTTGCTGCTATCGATGCACATTCAATACAGTTGAGTATGTTGTACTGTATAAGCTTTAGAAGAGTACAAGTAACGATCTCATTCCATTACTGGAAGCCTATATGAAAGTAAGTGTGTATATGAAATCTGGAAACAAAAGAATGCTCTGCAACTTATTGTCTACTTTAGCAGCTGTGATGATTTACTAACATGGTAAGTCTTAAATTTGCAGCTCTTGACTAGGCTTTTATTTTTGACTTGATGCAACATATACTGGTAATTAGCAGTTAGTAAAGATCCAGCATCTGTTGGAAAAGGCAGATTGCTGACTAATGATTGCCAATGTACTCTTAAATCCCTCTTCAGCTCTTTCAATTGTGCCAGTATAACAACCAAACAAAACTACAGCAAATAAAAGCAACTCCTGCCTTCTCTGCGTTCGCTCTCAGCAGTAATAGATCTACTACATTGGCTAATTACGGATAGCTAATGCTACGCTTATTAAGCAACAATGCTTACTGTGTGCTACTATATCAGCACCAGGCAGAGGTGATTGATCACAACACACATTGTGATTATTGCATTGGCAATGGTTTTGAAAAAAAATCAGGTAAAAATTGTGCTAAATAGCCCAAAAGCGGCAAAAACTACCGGTACCGTTTGCATCATTGCTTTGTGCAATTTGGCCAAACTTTCATCACTGATGTGGCCCCAGTAGAATTTATTTAATTTTTTTAGTATTTTGCACAATGTGTTTTTAAGGAAAAGAAACATTTTTGCCATATAGCCATGACAAAGTTTTGTGGTCGGGGGGGTTTGATGCACCGTATTGCTGGTATAATTATTTTTTGCTAGGATATTATTTTGAATCTTGCAGACTCGTATACCATAGGCCTACAATATTTTTCTTTGCAAAATTTTGCGACATGGATGGTTTATCTTGGTGGAATATGCGCCGCAAAGTAGTTGCTCAAGTAAAGAAAAGAAATGGAGAAGGAAACTTTTGTAGACACTCATCTTGCCTATATTTGCAGTAGAAATGATATCACAGTACCGGTATTGTTATCATGTGAACCAGATGCCACGTTGCTATTAGGAAGTGGTGGTAGTGTTCATGCTTGTTGTGTTACTGTACAAGCTACAGCAAATGCCAGTACGGATGGATTTGACATGCTTTCTTGCAGTCCTGAAGATGCTTCTGAATTGTTTCAGTTGGAAAAATCATACAATTCATGTTCAAAATCTATTGAAAGCGAAGACGCTGAATCACGTTACGACTTCTACAGCACCTACTGCGACTTTGACTATCAAAATGTTTTCAATTCTAGCTGTGATAAGAAAGAACCTCAGGACTTGCATAGTCGTTTATCAAAGTGGACACTGGACAGTCACCTCTTATGTTACGAATTCGCCTTTATGAAAATTACTTAAAGTGTTGCGTATTGAACACCCAGACCTTCCTAAAGATCCTCAAAGTATTCGTGATATCCACAAAAATGTAGAATTAACTTCAGTTGCTAGTGGGCAATCATTTATATCAGTCAAGCATCATCATAAAAGTCGTTTTTGGTAAGTACTTGCATTCATTGTTTTTTGTTAGAACGTACAAGTCAGTGATGGTAGTAGGTGACTCCGGTGGTTCAAAGATTTGGCAATTAATGGAGACATGCAAAAGAGTCATTTCATTATGATTATGAAAACTAAAAAAATATAACTGTGTAAACTGAAAAAATATGACCATTGAAGAATTTGTTTGAATTTGCAGCATTTGTTGATGATGCTATAGCAATAAAAAGCAATGAACAGCAAGACAACTATCACTTTCTTTAGGCTGATAAACACTTTCGAGGCTACTACACTCACAGCCTTCAAATGAAATTTCTCCAATGCAGCAAGCCATATGTTTGAGAACTTTCTAAATTAGCATTCCAAAATATTAAAAATCGAAATGAATGATAACTTGCATTCAAACCAACTAACAAATTTTGTTGTTTATTTTCCTCATGTGTTTTAAAGAATGGAGGGAACAGAATGTTGGAGTTTTGCTGAAACTGCATATTTTACAAAAATATCTGGTTGTTGTACACAGACTAGTTGGCTTTCCTGGACATTTTAATGAGCTGATATCATGTTTATGTAATAGGAGGTTAAGTTTATAAGTAGACTTATTTGTAGCATTTTTGGACATAGTACAAAACTTTTACAATGAAAACCCAAACTGGAAATAAACTGAGCTTTTTCTTACAGTCTTGCTAAAAATAATATCAGTCTTAGTATTCTCTATATACCTTACTGAATAAACTCAAGCTTGACTAGCATAGCACCACTGTTAATAGATGCAAAACTAACAATTTGATTTGGAACATGCTGTTAATTTTTCTCGACAAGGTCTTTCAAAAATTTAAAAATAGTTTATCTGTAATATTTAGGTAACCTAACCTTTTTGTAGATTTAACTATGTTTCACTTCAATATCCATTATATATATTTTTTTGTGTAGCAAGTTCTTAGTCAACAATGTAATTCCAGTTAAAAAAAAAATTGGCAATATGTTTCGGAGTTATAGTGCATTAATTGCAAAATACATGTTTTTTGCATTATCTTATTATTTCAACCTGAAATCAAATGAAAGACAAATGTTATGAATAAAGCAAACTTCACTGATTCTAAAAAACTTAAGATTCAGACTTCTATGTTAAGAAGTAAAAAAGTTATTGAGAAAAATGTAAAAAAATTTACGTCATCATGTGGTCGAAATGTTGCAAATTTCAATTACGCGTAACTCAACCATATGTAAATAAAAGTTTTTTTGTTTTTTTTATTATGTTATGGACACAAATCTTCAACTTCAGAGAATTTGAGCAAAATCTGAGGTTATGATTTTCACCTTTTTTTTGGTTCACATATTTATAATGAAATGACTCAAAAAATGGTATTCCCTACTTTGGCATGGTCAACATACCGGTATGCAAAAAAGTCTAGTTTAAACGAAGAAACCGATGGGTTAAAACGCAATACTTTGGTTAAATTTGTCGAAGAGTGCCGGTACGATAGTTGTTTGGTTTGCATAATGGTACTATAAATGCTATGTTGGGTGTAAAAAGTTATGCTTACGGTGCCTATCCGCCATATTTGTAGTATATTCCCTGTGGTACAATATTGTTGTGATGAGCTTATCACAGTTACACGAAGACGAAGCCTCCGCCGTTGAAAAATTTTGCTTAATTTTAAGATAAAATAACATTTTAAAGCAAATTAGCGTGTTTTTATGCATAATGTTGCTCTATGAAACTTATCATTCGTTGTCCAAAATAAATCACGTTATGAGGCAAATGTGAGAGAAATATTATTTGAAAAAGTAGGAATTATGTCATAGTTTTGTCGATTTGAGAAGGCCTTTCTTCCCAAAAAATGTTATGCTGTATGACCAGGCAGGGCCTGAGATAGAAACTTTCGCAGGAGGTATGAAGATCGATGCCGGCCCCCAAAAATTTTGTGAAATTAAATCAAGAAAGGTCCTCACTCAAATTTGGTCCTGATTTTTGTCCAAAATTAGGTGAAGACCAAAAAAAAAAAGTCTTCACTCAAATTTGGTCGTGTTGGTCCAAAACTTGACGGCCCCCAAGACCCGGGCCCGGGTACGATGTACCCCCTGAACCCCCCTCCCACAGGCCCTGTGACCAGGTGGGGAGAGGGCATGACGCAGCACTTTGTCCCCCAATATACGCTATAGTGATTAGTGAAGTCAACTTGGCAAATAAGAAACTAAAAATTTAACGAACAATTTTCAGGTGGAGTGCGGAAGAATCGCAAGCATGCAACTCGGCTTGAAGCCAAGATAAAGGAGGATTTTCAAGATGGTGCTATTGCTAGCAATTGGAATTAGTTTATTCTTGTGCAGTGCTGTCACCGCTAGCAGTTTTTCACTAGATCCAATGTAGTTTGGTCTGCTCTAGTGAATTCTTACTGCAGTACAATCTAGTGACTTTTTGCAGTCTAAATTCTTCCTAAAATAATTAGTTGTCTTGTTTTTCATCTTGAAAATGTTTTCTAAAAAAAAAACTACCCGAAGTAATCCTTGAAGTCATAAAAAACTGTTCCTGAAGTAGAGTTGATGTTAGAAAAAATATTTTAGTTGCAACGGTGAGGAGTGAAGGGTTTGGAACTCCTTCACTCCTAATACTTTTTTGCTGTTTGATGCTGGCAGTATTCTGGTGCTTGCCAGATTTTTGTGGTGTGAAGAGGCGTAAATTGTTCTCAGGAGAACCGAAGTTTTAAATCTGGTAATATTTTTCCGATCGAGTAATGAACTCTTGTAATTTTCTATTCAAATTTGAAAACTACACTGTAAAAAAAATCCGTAATATTACTCACTTTTAGGAAGTAAAGTTTTACTTACAGAAAGAGTTAATTGTTCTACTACTCAAAAGTAGTAAAAAAATGATCTTAAGGTAGTAAAAAAATGAACTTTCTGTAACTTTACTTGTCTTTGAGAGTAAGTGTTTACTAAAAATAGTAGTTCTTTGTTTTAACGCCCAAATTTAGTAAATAAAAGACAGCAAGTTTGTAATATTAAACTTTTTTGGAAGTAAATTTTTATCTCGCCTATAAAAAGTTGTTTTTACTGCCCAAAATCTGGTAAAGTTTTTGCTGCTAAAAATCTGGTACCGGTAAAATTGCAACTTTGCATCCCCGTGGAACAAGATTGTTTAGTTTAATCGACCAAGAATTAACCCGTGTCTACCGACTGCGAGACAAACCTTCTAACCACAACGCCGTCGTCATTGCGTGGATCAAGTCACTCATTTCATTTTATTTAGTCATATTTTCATCCTCCTTTGCAAGAAAACGATGGAGGTGCTATACGAGCTCGCGCTAAGAAGTTGCCAGCTACCTGTTTACCACATAAAGAAGGGGGAATCCCGCTAAGTGCCGTTCCAAACTGAACCACAAGAAAATTTGCCGGCTTGTTCTCCACACTGTCCCTTTAATGCTGAACGCCAAGCAGCTGGGAAGCTGCGAATACCAATTTTTAAGTCATTGGTTTGTTCCGACCGCAAATCAAACCCCAGTCTTCCGGCTACAAGGCGGGCGTTCTAACCGCTACACCACACCATAGTCCTTAAATATTACACCACACCAAGTCGCCGGTTCAAAAAAGCTGAACTTGAAAAAACCTGAAACAAAAAATTCAAAGATCTTATCTATGGTAAGTCCCAGTTACACGAATGGCCTTTTCGGAAAATCCGTGTTAATCCGCGACTAAACTCAAACCCTGTTTTTAAAATATTACTACCGAATGAAGTAAAACGAAATATTCGGTCACGTGATTAAGTTTTCAGAAAGGAGCCAATCAGCGTTTTCGTAAAATCTGCCATGCGATCTCACATCCACAAATCACAATCAGGTGAAGTAGAAAATTGTCGTATGGTGATAGCACGGTAGTTGGACTGTAGTTGGATGTCAGGGCTTGAGTGTATCAGCATGGCGCATTTAGAGTGGTCCGCAAGAGTACAACTGACTGAATATCACGTGAAGGCCTAGGCCTACAGGTATATTTATGATGTAGGGCTACTTAATTAGCGCCTTCCGACACTGATAACAGAGAGATAGGCTAGTTTAGCTGTAGGCCTATGCCAGCTTAAAAATTCCAATAACAGCCCTACTGTAAGCAGTTACCGGTAGGCCCTATGCTTACTTCAGCAGTCACTAGTCAGTGTAATGGAAGAGATTAACATGTTAGTTGTGTTCAGTTAAATTTTGTTTATAAATACGTAACTGTGCAGCGAAGCACCTTAGACCTGTTTGTGGTTTAATAGTCTATCTAGATTGTGAAAAGATCGCTAGACCATCAGCTGCAATCATAGCCTAGGTTAACCATCTAAAACAATCAAATAGGCGAAGCAGCCTACAAATTTTAAGTTTCCATCAGTGTAAGGCTGTGGTTCAATTTTGTTTCATTGTAGCATCCTTGGATAAGCAGATAAGATGCCGATGCTTCACAATGATGGCATAGTATCCTAGGTTGGCCTACCGGTATCTGCTTGGAGTGCCTTAGAAGGGCAATAATGGGCTAGGTCTATACTGGTATGTACCGGTAGTGTCCACCCTATTTTAATTTTTAACTCAAAGCGTTTTGGTGTGTAAATTTGACAGGCTCGTTTAGCTCTTTAAGCAGAACCCTGAATGCTTAATGCTTACCTGTTAGAGACTTGCGTTTTTGAACCTGAGATGCAGTGCACATATGATTCAAGCACTCAATATGCACCTGATGTTTTAAACATGCTAAGTATGTCATGTGATATTAACAAAGCATCTGTTTGTAAGTCTGTAGTATATAGAGGTACACATTATACTGCTGGACAGTATGTCGTTTTAAGCAAACGTGATTTGGACGTTGTTGCTGGTAAAGTTATGATGCTTGCGCAACTTGAAAATGAAGTGCTATTGGTGGTAAATATGTGTCTTGCACATTTTGTATTTGCTTTGGGAGTTCATGAACTAGTGCCTTCTGGAGGTGACCTTTCATGCATTGCCATTAGTAATTTACATGATTACTATCCTTTGTTTCCATACAACATTGTTCATGGATGCAGTCATTTGGTGCTAAAACACCAGATAGTGTAAATTGTATATACCACGTGTAGACTTTCACAAGAAATATCAGCTACACTGCAAGACTAGGCAGAGCTCAATCTAGAAGCCTAATTGTTATTGCTAAAAAAACATTTTCCCGTTTTTATTTAAAAAGAAATAATGGAGTTCTAAGCATGCTGTAGAGCTGGTTTTGTTTATTTTTATTTGTTTACGTTTTTGTTGCTGTTGGAACTACATTGCCAATCTGCTTAGATGTTGTTTCTTTTTGCATACAGTGCTAAAAAGTTTTCCAGAAGATAAATTAGGTAACACATCGATAATATAAGTATTACCGGTGCAGTTGCTGTTAACCATGGATAATGGAATATCAGATAAGTTAATGGAGCTGATTCCATCTCTGTCTTCTGAACAATTGCAATTGGTTCTTGAAACGTTAACAGATCTTGGTGTTGAAACTTGGAATGATTTGAGACATGTCAAAGAAAGTGATTTTCAAACCGTATTAAAGCCAGTACATGCAAGGAAACTAATTGGTAGTTGGAACACTGTTGACAAGGGTGATCAGCCTAGCTGTTCAAGCACTGAACGAGTATCTTCCAGTACTTCGTCGAACGCAAGTAGTGCTGATAATTGGGATTTCTGTTTCCAAATTCCTTGGGATCTTTTTCCTCAGGACCTTCTTGACGCGTGCAAGGAAGGTCAACGGCCTTTACATCAAGATCGTCTGCAAATGATTCGCATCATTGTGGAAGAAGTGCACAAAACTGCTAGAAATCATTCAGAGACGTGGTAGATGGACTGGTTATTGGTACTGGTATCCAATCGTTGGCATCGCAGCTTATGTTCCGTTCAGGAAACATCAAAAGTGTTTCCAAAAACCCCAATACAGCCAAAAATCATGGTGCTTCTAATGAAATTTCTTCCGATCAAAGTTTGATTGCTCTTCAGGAAGAACTGAAATCGTCATATTTTTTGCAAGATCATGATGAAAATAAAGTAATGCAGCAAATGAAGGATACTTAATCTCTGCAGAGAAAAGAAATCGATCATAAACTTTTGTTTTCGGAAATCAAAGCAAAATGGCCTTTCTTGTTTGAAGAAAAATGCATGTTTCAACATTTGGAAATCCAACTAAATTGCTCTAACTATTTACAGAAATTCACTCAAAACATGTCCGAAGGATCCATCAAACTGTACAAGTACGTACCGGTATCTATTTATTAATAAGAAAAGCATATGTTACATATTTTGAATATATGCCATTATCATATGCTTTGATTGTAGTCAAGGAGCTCTCTATACTATAAATATTGTTCATCCCTTTTGATTTTTAGATAGTTCACTGACTTTAGTGGAGCAGATGGGTGAAACTGGCAAGTTTTGAGAGATTCGGACATTTTTCTTCATTTGCAGAATCATACTATTAAAGTTTTATTATAGCTTTGTTTTTAATACCTACATTGGTCTTTTTATCTTGTAAATTATGAAGACAATGAATGCTCTGTCCAAGTTGTAACAACTTCGGTGTAGATGAACCACGGTCCACGATCATGTGAATAAATTTTGTAAAATCAAATTGTATCGTTTGGGATGTTTAGAACAACAATCGTGATAAAATTCCATTTATGTTTGCAGTGCTTTGAAAAAGTCTTCGAAAGCGGAAGTGGCCGAGATTATCGGAAAGATTAAAGCGGAATGCCAACATTTGGAAAACGAAATTCCGAAATCATGTGGTTCGATTGCATTAGTTGCATCTTATTTTAAAGAAGACTTGACTACTATAGTCTATTGCTGTGAAGTAAGTTTTGTGCACCTGATTTTTCTAAATTTATGAACATTTTAAACTATCTTCAATAACAATCTATTTCCATTACTTGTAAAAGATAAACTGGTGCGGGCCGGTATATTTTTTCTTGCATTTTTGATCTGAATAGTCTAAATGATAAAGGTCGGTATTACTAACTGCAGCAGTAAGTGCGATTATAACTGAAAAATATGAACATGCTGTACAAGCTATAACAATATGCATTGTGCAATATACCTACTGTAGTTAAACTGCTGACTGTAATACTGTACTATCAATTTATTGATTGATTACTGATGTAGTTATTCAAGTAAGCAAACTATGCATTTTTGATACGTACGTTAACTAAGTTTTTGAAGCTTTAGCTAAAAGCTTCCGTAGTAGGCCTACAAATGCAATATTGCATTTTGCCTCAAATTTTTTTTTTCAGGATTTGAATCTGTCCGAGATACTGCAAAACCTTCCTGCTCATCCTTTAATAATATGCTCAGGTAAAAACGTTAAAGAACCGAAGTTTTGAGTGACTATTTGAGCTTTTGTTTACCAGCAAAAACAGCGTATAATGTCTTCCTACAGGTTCATTGTTTGAAATTAATAACATACAAAGGTTGCCTTTTTACCTTTTTATACATGTTGCCCGATCGCTCCTCTTCTTGGCCGCTGTGCCTCAAGTCAAGATATGAAAACTTTTGGGATAACAGTTCAATGATTAGAAAGCAAGATCTTCTCAACCCATGCTCCTTGCAAAATTATTATTTATCAGACATCAGTGGTTTCTGGGGCGTGCTGCTTTGGGGCTATAATTTTCTTTAATTGCGTAGGGGAAAGCTTGACCTCCATCCAGATCTGTTATTGGCTTCTTTCTTTTTGATCTGACCTCAGGTTAAATACTATTCTTTTTTCACCGGATACACATCCTAAAGTATTTGATGCTATATAAACGATGATAATAGCAAATTTGTGATTCATATGTGTGCGCTAGTGCTATCTTTTTTGACAATTTGATATAATCGATGTTTTTGTTCAGGAGCCATCGTTGCAACCTGCGAGAAATTCTATGTCTTAATTGAAAAGAGATCGGTGTTTGAGACATCGTCTTTCTATGTTGCATTGGCATACATGCTTAGCTGTTATTTCGTGTTAAACATGGTTTATCCAGGAAAAGTTGAGGGAACTTTAGAATTTATTCAAAGGTAAGGATTAAGTTACGTGCATTACTCTTAAAATATCCGTAAGCCGATTATACTGTAGCTATAAATTTTTAACTTGTTCATGAATTAACGGCAAGTTGATTTTTTCGTTTTGAATTTTTTTTGTACGTGAAATTATTAGTGTAAACGCAAAATAGATTTTTTAGCTTTGGGATTATGTTAATACTGACTGCACATTGCTCTGCTTTGAGCAGCTCCGCTGTCCGAGTGGATAGAACGTCTGTTTTTGAAGCTGTAGGGTTTGGATCGTTCCAGAGACTGGTCAAATCCGAGTCTTAAAAATTAGTGTTCACTTTTCCCTGATTGACGCTCAGTATTGAAGTGGACAGTGTCAAGAACAAGCCGGCAAGTTTCACTTGTTGTGCTGTTGGGAAAGGCACTTGGTGGGATTCCCCTATCATTATGCGGTAGACAGATGGTAGACTGGTGGCAGCTTGACTCGAACATCACAAGGTCCCTTTGCTGTCTCCTGGCCAAGCAAACTTGGTATGTAAAATATGTAAACTTTCAATGTATATACGGTAACTTTCGTATAATTTGTAGATACTTTGCTCGGATTGGAGGAGCTGATGCTGATAAGCAGAAAAAGACTGCCAAAAAGAGAAACTGGGGTGTCCACCCAAAGGTTATGAAACTTTTACTTCAGCTTGAGCAATGAGTAAATGCCTTTTTGCTCATCGGAACTGAATAACATCCTGCATGGTACTTGTAGAACTTTCTTTCGGTCACTTGCGATGAACGATTGCCACTGAGCACAAGCAGCATGATATTATTAAAGCGTGGCGATGTCGTTTGAAGTGCGAAGAGATTTCGATCTTTTGATTTCGGCTGGGAGTTGTTTCGGTGGCGGTGAGCACTGAGCAAGGCCTAATGCTTGCCCCTGCTTCTGGAAATTATTCCGGAGTGAAAAGTACTTTCTTTCTCTGTTTCTGTTAGGCATTACAAGGTACAACACAACATAATTGCTTAATTCGAATTACAATTTTTAATTGTGTAATGTGCACCGTTTGTTGGGCTATAACGATTGACTGATTGTGTAAATTGCTATCTCAAGTGTCCAACTTCTTATTCATGTAATAAATTCATTTGAAATGTGAGGTGAGCTCAAGTTGTCAATGTTACAGTTACTCTGTTGGTAAAATTACTCATTTTTCAGTAAACTATTAACGGATTTTGGGAGTCAAACTGCTGCCTCCTCGATGGGCAGTAATTCTACTTCTCCGCTGTATTTCATGCAACGACACAACGTAGTATTTCTAAGTTATTATGCAGTAAACAGTTTTACTCAAATCATTGTAAAATAACTCTCTTTAGCATGTAATTTCACTACATTTGTAATGAAAACGTTAACTGTTAAATTAACGTAAAATTACTTAAGTGGCATTACTGTAGTTTACTTTTCCAAAAGTAGATTTAATACATAAAATAGTAAAAAGGTTTACAAATTTGTTAGTAAAGTTAAAAACTTCTTTGGAGTCAAACTGCTGCCTACTATTTGGGTAGTAAAAATTTTTAACAGTGTAGCTTGTGGTGCATTGTTTTTGTGATTGCAGTTTGTTTTAGTTCTATTGGCTGTTTATTTTTGTGGCTTTTTCACAATAAATAAAAAAAGACATTTCCACCATTTGAAAAATAGTTTGCCACAAAATCCTTGAATTAGCAGTAGTAGAGGCATCTCAACAGCAAACACGTGAGCTTATGCACTTGCTAATAATCGAACTCGTGGAGGTACGTGGTAAACCCGTGAAATCACGTGGTCGTAACTTGACTCGTTGATCATACGTGGTAAACCCGTAAAATCATGTGCTCGTGACTTAACTCCTTGATCATATGTGGTAAACCCGTGAAATCACGTGGTCGTAGCTTAACTCGTTGATCACACGTGGTAAACCCGTGAAGTCACGTGCTCGAAACTTAACTCATTGATCATACGTGGTAAACTCGTGAAATCACGTGTTCATTGTCGGCAAATGATCAGTGCTATTAGCTATTTCGAAGCCAGCAGTTGACGAAGAGCATGTACCATTGCAGCAAACTGGTGGATAACACATGGTATACCACAAGTTAAACATGTGATTCGTTCACGTGAATAACACGTGGGACCTATGTGCAAGATCACAAGAATATCACGTGTTTATACCATGTGTTTAACACGAGTAACTCGTGAAAATTTCACGGGATTTCCACGTGAAATTCACATGTTATTGCTTGTGGGGATAGTCTTCGAAATGCACTCGATACGTTTAAAATCGTCAACTTCAAAACACTCACCAACCACTGATCCTAAAAAACATTGAAACACGTTTAAAGTGACTTTTTTCAAAGAAGTTGACGTTGCTCTGCTTCAGTACTCAGTAATTGTTAGTTTATTAAAATTCATTAAGGGACTAAATAACAGCAGGTTTGACTACTAAAATATATACATGAACACTCTTCGTTTTCTTTGTTTAAATTTTGTTGTTCCAATAAAACTTTCCCATCTGGAAAGTGCCATGTTCCCTACCAATAAATGATTCCCATTTTGCATCATTATACATTCAAAACTGCGATTTTTGGCCGTTTACAATATACCAAAGCCAAGGGCAAATTTAGGGGAGGGCCATTGGGCCATGGTCCTCCCGTTTGGGTCGCCAGGGTAGTATAATTAGCATAAAAGAGTATGCAAAATTGTGGCATGGCCCCCCCTTTTTTACTTGGGCAGAAGGTTTGAGCACAGAAACAGTGGGCGAAGACCTTTTTTTGGCCAAAAACCGGACTAAATTTGAGTGAAGATCTTTTTTTTTGGTCTTTACCTAATTTTGGGCAGAAAAACGGACTTAGTTTTGGGCTGAAAAATTGTCATTCTGGTCTTCATTAATCTCAAATTTTCTGCCCCCCCCCCCCTTTCGAAAATCCTGCCTACGCTACTAACTAAAGCTTACTCAAACAAACTATCCTTCTTTTTACCATAATAGTTAAGAAATATTTTGTAAATTATGAACCAAATTTGTTGCATCTCACAAAATCATTAGTGTTTAAAAAAAAACATAGCATGTGTCAAATGGTTTGGGTCAGATCTGGCATAAGCAACGCAAATATTGAAATGTTTTAATCACTATGAAGCACATCTGGACCAGATCTGGCAAGAACGGATAAAAAATCGTCTGTTGTGAAAGATCTGGGAAAGAACTGGGCCAGATCTGGAACAAGCAGTTTCAGTGCATGCCATGGCATGCCCGATGAAATCCTGGTCTGGGCCAGATGAACTTGCTATCTGGGAAGTTACGGTATAGAATTTTAGAGCTACATTGATATGGAACTTAAAATGTACATACTCGTCAGTTGTGTGGTATGAAATTACAATAAAATTTAAAGGACAGATTTACACACATACACTGTAACTTATCAAGCATGACCATGATTTACTCTGGCAAGCCTAGTGATGATGTCAGATGTGAGTTTGCTTTTAATGCTACTGTTAGCACAAATTCAGCCATTAAACTTTGGCATTTGGAACTTATAAAGTGGAAGTGATGATACTGTATATTCGATATTCCAAACATAATTTCCAATTGTCCATGGGTTGATTCTTGATTGGCATAATTTTTCGTTATTTAAAATTGAACTAAGACCTATTATCAAGGGTTGGGTTAATGAACTTGTTTATTTAAGCAACAGTTTAGACCAAGTCAATATCTAAAGCTATTGTTTGACTAGCATTAGGTGGACCATGGGGTGCCAACCTGTTTGCTTTGTAATTTCGCATGCAGTAAGATACAGTATTGGTGTTAAGCAATACCGTAATCATTACATTTTGACTTTTGCGGTGTAACAAGTTCACAAACTTCTTGTGGTGCAGGGCGGTATGCCAATGGAATTGAGCGGTGCGGTGCAGTTTGCAAACAAAAATTTTGTGGACCGCACCATCTCTAGAAGTAATTATAATTTCACGTTAATTAATGTATGCAATCATTTTTGACTCCATTCCAAGGCATACAAACACAATAATGCTCTTGTAGCCAGTGGTAGCAGTGCAGAGTGCTGCAGTAGGTCTAGTCAAGCAGTGCTGTGAGGTGTCAGTTCCTAAATTCTTTGCAATGTATCGTCGTGCCGAGTAGGAATAGGTCAGATGATATTGTTAGACACACATTAGAAAAGCGAAAAGCTCAAGTATGGTAATTATCATTGCTATTGATATTTGCAGTAGTCTTATAGTACAGTCACAGTGCAGTAGTAGCTGGTAGGCTAGGACTGCTTTAAGTGCCGTGGTGGCTTAGGCCTGGTGGTTAGAGCATTGGTCTCACAGTCGGTAGACCTGAATTTGATTCCTTTATCGAGCCATACCAAAACACTTTAAAAAATGGTATTTACATCTTTCCTACTTGGCGCTCAGCACTTGAAGGGATAGTGTAAAGCTTTACTGGTGTAGTAGACAGGTGGCAACGACTCTAAGACCCTATGATCATTTAGTTGTTTCCTGGCTGAGGCAACTCTGTGAATAAATATGCAAAAATTGGAAGGCAATGGCATCTAGCAGCTTACAGCTAGGCCTGGAATGTCAAGCAGGAAAGCTATGAATACCAATTTTTTAAGTTTTTGCAAGACTCTCTACCAAGTAGTCTGGTAGCCTACTGAGGTAGTAGTAGTAGTGAACCCAGGCCTGCAGACTGATGACTGCAAGGCAGATGCTACAACCACTGCTTATCTCAACATCAACGTGGTAGAGGTAGAATGCACATGTGTAGGCTATCCCAGTTGTACTCAATTGGCGGTGGCCTACTGGTATTTTACAAGTCATTATCAAATGCTATTGTTTGCCGAGAAGCCTACTGGTACGCTTATCTTTCACGTTTTGTATAAATCCTCTATGTTCTAATACAAAGTTTTGTAGCCTATACTGTAGATAGTCAATTTGTTTATTAAAGCTTAGGCTATTGCATAACTTAGTGTCTTAGTGCCATACTGGTACTGTAATAGCCTAGTAAATAAGAAATTTTTGAACCTATTGTCCTAGACAAGTCACAACTTATAATTATGGAAAGTGAACCATATGTTTCTTTACCAGTGGCAGTGACAATTAATAATAGTTCTGGGGATAATTCTGATAAGAAAACTACTGGCAGTGCTGGAGCCAGTACCAACAATGGTACCGGTTGCATTGGACTGAATATACATGCATTGAAGTGCAATGTTACTTGCATACAGATATTTACTTTTAGTCGCAATGTCAAAATATGTTAACATTCTTTTTTGACTCTATAAAAAGCAGGGTGTCGAACCGAACCTGAACCCGAACCGTAAACTCGAATGAACCGTTTCATTTTGGTGAACCCGAACCGAACCTGAATCAGCAAAATTTTACTTCAGTAAACCTGAACCAAACCTGAACCCTCAAAATTCTGCTCAAGTGAACCCAAACCGAACCTGAACCTCTAACAAAAGTAGGAATATATTTTTCCATATCCGGATGCCTCTGGCGCTGGTACACACACAATAAGAGCAGTGGTGATCATCAACAGGATCAGCAATTTCTCCTTTTTTTTTGGATTCATGTTAACTTGCTGAACTGATTTTTTTCTGGACGAAACGAGTAACGACAGTTAAATTTTAAGTCAATGAACCCGAACCGAACCTGAACCAGCAATATTTTACTTGAGTGAACCTGAACCGAACCTGAACCTCGAAAATGGTGCTCAAGTGAACCCGAACCAAACCTGAACTGCTAAAATATTTTGAGCAGGAGCTAAACCTGAACCCGAACCGTTATTTGAAACGGTTCGACACCCTGATAAAAAGTTATCGATTACCTTATCGATTATCGATTATTCTTTACTTTTTTTTTCGTTATCGATATCGCCTAATATTTACTGTTTTTTTGAAGAATCGAATATCGATAATTCTTTACTTTTTTATTATCGATTTCCAACCCTGGTGCCCACTGTGACATACTATGTCTACTGTGCCATAATGAGCATACTATGTCTATTGTGCCATATTAAGCCTGCAATATGGCATAATATACCTATTGTGTCTGATCCCATCTATTCTTGATGAATTTGTAGACCTATCCACTAATTGGTTTGATTTTTGGAGTTTGTTGTTGAGAATCGCCAGTAAGCCTGATTTCCTGCTATTCTCTTTTGAGCTATTGGCTGTTAATTTTTGTTTGGTCTTGGTACCTTGCAAAGTTTTCCATTTTTTAAGCACAATTTTGCTTCGAAAAAAATGTTTTTCGTTCAAAACTCATTGCCGATTTCAACGGCTGATTTGCATAATTTTTTGACCGGTTTATTAAAACTCGTAGCCGATTTTAACGCTTCATTTGCATTTTGATCGCAGGCGAAACGATAATTATGACTTTGGAGCTTTTGGTTGGCTTTGCCGATTTTTTTACTTTTTTGTTTCGGCCTTCTATTTTTTTTTGGCTTGGCCTGTTTTCAGCTACTAGAATTTCTATAAATAGTGAGAAAATTTTTGTTTTTTACTCTTTTCGATTCATGCCAGCTCAGCTGACGAGGTTTGGTATTGACCGAAATTGCGCTATCCTGAGCATTGCGTGGAGGGTTATTTTACTCTTAAATTTCTTTTTACTACAGAGAATAAGTTTTTCCTCGCACGACTGTTTTGCTTCGTGATAGTTCGGTCAAGAAATTGACTGTGCTTAATGACTTGAGAAAGTAGTTATGCTTTGGACTTTGCTGGTACAGATTATCCATCAAAATTTTTTCTAGCCTGTTTGAATCTTGTTCTAATTTTTTTGCTAAACACTGCAAAATATGGTATTTTTTGTACAAAATTTATAAAAGAACAAGCTTCAAACCACTATTTTTTCTCATTCACTTTTTGTGTGTAAATGTTTATGACACAGTTGTAGCAAACGTCAATAAAATTGCTTGAATTTTGATTCAATTTTTAGCATGCTGAAGATTCGTAGTCTAATATAATGTAATAAGAGTTTTCACTTGGAAAACTCGTACTATGGGTTTCTTTCTCAGTTTGGTAGATCTGGCAATGCAAAAATTGCATCTGTTGCTGCTCTCACCAAACCTCATTAAAAGTGCAGCATATTATAGCATTCTGTATGTAACAGCACTGTTTACCTTATCAATCTTATCATTTTTTATAATTAGTCAAGTTGATAAAGCGTCTGCTGCTGATACACTAGATTTGGGCTCGAGTACTGGTCTGGTCAAACCAAAACTTGAAAAAATTTTGTATTCACATCCAGCTTCCCGGCTAGATTTTAGCAATCAAATGGACCGTGTGAAGCTATCACTGCGAGTGGTAAACAGGCAGGCAAACGGCAGTCTTTTCTCGAAAAATAAACAATTCATTCGCTATCTGTAGACAACTAGATAAATAAAAATGCAATTACTTCGAACTTACAACACAAACTTTCAAAATATGTCGTACGGAGTGTAGTAAACGTTAATTTTTTCAAACTAGTTTTTGTAGGATTTTTCACCGGCTTTTAAATTATATGAAAAAAAGAAATTGGTTTAAGTTGATACTCAGATTCTTGGTTCATTTTTTTAGAATAATAGTTTTGATAATTTGAAGTACTGTAATAGGTTTGGCCGTTGGATTATTTTTTTTGCTCACTTTGCAAAAGATTACGGTGTCTAATATTGGAGAGTTTTTGCTTCTCAAAAATTCAAAAACTCTGCAGCTTTTGTGAAGTTTATGTAAAAAATCCTTAATTAATTTGGTCATTGCTCGTCATTAGATTTTCTAATATCGTATATAAAGATCAAAAATTGATAGAGCGAACTGTAAAAACGGGAGCAGTGTCAATTTTTTTTTTTTGCAAAACTTAGCCCAAAATATGATTCCTGTTCTCGCTTGAATCAGATGATTCACATTCGTTCTGCATCATGTTGGACAATCGTACAAATTTAACATGTATAACTTTTAGCGCAGACGATGAAGCAAAATAATAACAATCACCGAAAGTTTTTAAGGATAAAAAATCTCTATAATGTTTATGGAAAAATAGTCGACATTGATTGACGGTATTATTTGTTGCAATCTGGTAATCAAAGTCTACGATACTTTTAATACATAAATCAATAGTAAAAAGTATACTGCAATAAGATATAATTGGAAACTGTACCGGAATAAAAAAACTACACTGCGTTGTTTCAGAATTAGCAAAATAAGGAATACGAAATACTAACATAAAACAACTAATAATATTTAGTCTTCTAAAAAATATTTACTTCAATTTTTTTTTTTCTTTACACAGCGCAATTTCATTTACAAAAATGTGCTGCAATTGTTTTGACGTCAATGCAGCAATTAACACATACGCAGTCATATGTGTACTAGAAATATATTTTTGTATTTACCTTAGCGATTACCACTAATACGAGGATATTTAAAAACTTATAAAAAGGTCAAGTTCAATTTTTTGTGGTAGTGATTTTATGAAAATATTCTCAGTTTTTGATTAGAGCTATAACAGAATAAACAACACGAGCGAGAAATAATGTAACTTTGAAAACAACAAAAAGTTACTATTTTGTGATATTGGGCACCTCGTAGGAGCTTTTGACATTCTGATCCAATTTGAAAAATATGACGGCAGCAGACAGGCTTTCCATATTTTTGGGATCGATTTTTGGAAGTTGGTATATTGGCTTCCCTTTTTTTGTAGCCAGGACCATAAGCATTTGACTCGCAAACATTGCACCGTTTTTCTGGTTTCAGATTTTGGTGAAAAGAGTGAACGGGAAGTTGAAGATTGGCTTTGCAATTACAGCATTGTAATTACAATCATTGGTTATACTGATCAAAATACCATTCCTTTTATTACTGTTTATTCGTATCATTTTACAAAGACTGTCTAATTCTCAAACGCAACGATTTACTGTATCTTGATAATCTTTCAGATTTTATATCAGAGGTGGCTTTATAGCAAATTGTTGCAAACTTTAGTAATTACTGGGATTAGTGCTGAGAAAGTTTAGAAAAACAGTAAAAAAAAAGTATAATCATAAGAATAGAAATTTGTTTGCCGGTTTTTATCTTTGATCAAAATCATCAAAGCTATGCTACTCCTATTGTCTTCTCATCCAGAACCAGCAATATTGTTTGTATGCGATAAAGCCCTTAGACAGCTGCAATGAGAAAAATCAAAAATTCGCCTACGACATCAGCGAATTTAGATATTTTAGTTTTTAGTTATTTATGATTACAAAAAAATCCAGTATAAATTCATCTTCAAAAAATTCAATATACATTCAATATAAAAAATTCAAAAAAATCCAATATAAATTCATCTTCAAAGGGTGAGCTAATCGGATTGTTACTAGCAAAGTTTATTAGTTAGGAAATCTGCTTTCCGTTTTTATATTTTGTATCTACAAACACAATTTTTGTTGGTTTTGAATGTACATTGAAAAGCGAAAATTGGAAAGTAATGAAGCAATAAAAATTTGTAAAATTTAGCGTGCCACGGTTGCCGCCTATCATTATAAACCAAGAAAGAAAAATCAATGTGAAACTCAGTAATATCTGCAATAGTACGCCATGCTGTAGGCCTGTTAGTAGCATCTAAAAAGAAATTATTAAATGCAGTAACAAGTATGATATACCACATAGCACATTTTGCAATGTACATACCCAATATTTGTTTAGTTTGATGTAAATTTAGAAAAAGTTAATAATATTTTACACTAGCGATTGGTTAGTGCTTCGAAAAGTATTTTTTACGCAAAGCTTTTAGGAAAAATAATCTTGAATAACAAAACAAGTAAAAATTGAAATTGATGATTCCGAAACAGGTATTATGAAAAACTTTCCACACTTTGCAATGTCATTAAGTGGTGCAAAGACAAGTGAAATGTTGCAATTTAGTGAAAGCAAAGCGAATGCCAGCGAAAAATGAAATTATCAGTGTGCGGCTACGTCACGCGCAAAGGCACGCGGGCAAGTTTCTGTGTTGGATGCTATCACATGAACTTCTTGGAAAAACCTTAGGCAGTAAAAATTTTGCATATGTTTTTTTTGAAAAATGAAACAAACATCTTTCTACTGATACTGCTACTTAGCAGAAACTAAAAACTTATTTACAAATTTCGAACATAAAGACTACCGAAACTTATGCTGCATGCCAAACACTTGATAACTTACGAACATTTTTGACTACTGTACATCAGCAACGTGAAAAAAATATTGGCAAAACACAAAACGATTTACGCTTATGTTGGCCTCTAACTGTTTTATTAACAAATACGTTTATTGTACTAAATCGCAATTTTTAGTTTTTAACGAAATGCTAAAAATGAAACCTAGTTTGAAACCTGGTAAAATTATACGAAATTATCTGTGAAACTCAGCTGTAAGCTTTTGAAATCATAATGAAAATTATAATGCCTCAGCCAAATTGGTAAATGAAATCTTTTGTCACAACTCTGCCTGAACATTGATTGCAACAAATACCGTTCAAATTAGTTACGTTACCAGTGTTAACGAAAAAGCGTGAAATTATTAATTACGACAGAACAATTGGGACTAACAGGATTAAATTAATTTTTCAAAAATTTTACCAGAAAAGCAGAGTGGACATTGAGAAACGTTTAATAACTCCAAATCTAATTGTCATACGACAATGGTTTTACGAATGAAAGTTGAAGGAGTAAATTTTAGGGAAAGTCAAGAAATTTCATTATTGTGGCTGACTGCTTCATAACAAAATTTCGAAATAAATGAAAGGGGGGAGCTAATCGATCCCCCCTTGGGCAGAATACGGTTAAAGAAAGAGCCCAAATCGAATCAGCGTACCCTCCGCTTACCGTTTCTCAGTTGTATACCTTGATTTTGATTTGATATACTCTTGGGTATACGTTATACCCGATTGAGAAGCACTGCACTATACTATGTCTTCTGTGCTATGCCTGCAAGGGTGTCGTGCTAAACCTATTAGGGTGTCACGCAACGCTTACAATGCCATACCAAGGTGCAGTGCCGACTGTGGCATGCTATGCCTACTATATGCCATACTAAGTCTACAATGCCATACTATGCCTACTGCGCCATACTAAGCCTACTACCTGCTATACCATGCCCACCAGTAGCGTAGCCAGGGGGGGGGGGCGGGGGGGCTATAGCCCACCCCCTCATTGGCCTGTCAACCAAAACGCAGAATAAGATAAATATCACATTTTTAGTTCTACTGAGACTGTTTTTTTTGCACTAAAATGGACTATAAAGTGATTTAAAGCAACTTCTGAAACATATATTCGGAAGGGGGGGGGGGGTAATTTGTTAAAAATTAAAGTCACAAATCAATGAAAACTTTAAAAAATGTCCGAAAATAAACAATGAAATTTGATCGCTAGTGTAAAAATGCCAAACATAGGTTTTATCAACAAATATATTATAAACTCAGGAATAAGGGGGGGAGGGCTATTTAGTATTCGTAAATTACCAATCACTTCTCTTAAGTATCTTTTTATTAGCCCCCCCTCCCCCAATTATTTTTCTTTATAAAATATAGACGAAATAGACTTCTCCGTGTGAGTTTTATTAAATAGTAGGGTTTTATGATTTACCAGCATGTAAACAAGAGAACTACAGTGCTATCATTAGCCACCTCCGACATAGCCCATTAATGCAACCAGTTGAATTATGTTGCACTGCCAATTTCTATGCCACGTTTTAAAAGCATTATTTTTTATTAAAATAGCCCTAAACTTAAGTTATTTTTGCCAAAAAATGCAAAATTTTAAAGCGCTGAGGCTCCGCCCCCAGACCCACGTGCCTCCACGGCTGGGGCAAAGCCTCCAGACCCCCAGCTTCCGGCGACTGGGACTCCGCCCTCAGACCCCAAAATTAGCCCTCCCCATTGCGAATTTCTGGCTACGCGCCTGATGCCCACTATAGATAAAATCATTACTATTTATCTACTCAGGTAGAACAAATCCACTAAAAAAAACAGCCTTGCAGTTTATAGACTGGAGTCGCGGTCGAGTCGCATTTTGCACTTTTTAGCAGGAGCTAGAGTGCTATTTTCTAAATATCGGATTGGAGTGTTATCCTTAAGTTAACATTTATAAATCAATATTATCAGCCAAACGCTAACATTTTCAATCAATTTTTCCAGCCTAATGCAACATGCACTAATCAATCTTTTTATACCAATGCCTAAATTCATCAATTAATTGTCCTAGTCTACTGCTAACAGTTATCAATCAGTTTTCCTTGTCAAGTGCTGACAATTGTCAATCAATTCTCCTAGCCTAACGCTAGCGTTTATCAATTGATTTTTCCAGTGAAGTGCTAAGAGTTTTCAATCAGTTTTCCTAGCCCAATGCTAATATTCATAAATCAATTTACTTAGTCTAATGCCAACATCCAATAATTTACCTTCTTATACCAATGCTTACATTCCAGATTCGTCAATCAATTTTCCTACTCTTCTGCTAACTTTAGCAATCAATTTTTCTAGTCTATTAATGGTAGCATCTATCCATCAATCTTTTTAGTCTACTGCTAATATTATCAATCAATTTTCGTAGCCTAATACTAACATTTATCAATCAATTTTCTTAGTCTAA
The DNA here is from genome assembly GCA_963965965.1 of Trididemnum nubilum. Taxonomy (NCBI): domain Eukaryota; kingdom Metazoa; phylum Chordata; class Ascidiacea; order Aplousobranchia; family Didemnidae; genus Trididemnum; species Trididemnum nubilum. The sequence goes on from OZ014469.1 coordinate 51,865,880, forward strand.
AGCTAACATTTATAACTCAATTTTTCTAGCCTAATGCTAACATTTATTGATCAACTTTCCTAGTTAATTGCTAACCTTTATCAGGAAAGTTCCTTTGCCTAATGCTAACATCAATCAATCATTTTTCCTAGTCTAAGGCAAATACTTATCAGTGAAGTTTCCTTGTCTAATGCTAACATTATCAATCAATTTTCCTAGTCTAATACTAACAATTATCCATCAATTTTCCAAGTCTAATGCTGACGTTTATTAATCAAATTTGCCTAGCCTAATACAAATTTTCCTAGCCTAATATTAAAATGATTCAAATCATTTCTGTTTTATCTGTAGTAGTTTTGCTGCAAAAGCTCAGCGTCAAAATGAGACAAAGTTGTTAAAGAACATATTCTATGTATACTTTGGAATAAATCTGGATGACCAGGACAAAACATGGACGCCACACAACGTCTGTCGTAGTTGTGTTGAATATTTGCGTCGATGGAGCAATGGAAAGCAAAAAAATTCAGCATTTGGCATTCCGATGGTGTGGAGAGACTCAAAAGCTTATGGAAGTTAATGCTATTTCTGCAGTTGCAATGTTTCTCAATCCAATGTCACAATTAAACATCACATTCCTTGCTTTAATCGGCCATCTGCGATTCGACCAGTTCCTCATAGCCCAAATGTCCCTGTACCAGCAATTCCTGCAATTTTAAAGATCTTGGTAAGTCAAATGGCGAGCAATCAGTAGATAATTCAGAGTATGAATGCAGTAGAGACAATAAACCAACGCTATTTGGGCAAGAAGAATTAAATGACGTAGTTGGAGACCTGGAATTGTCCAAACTTTCTGCTCTTTTTCTAGGTTTTAGATTAAAGTCAAAAAACTTGTTGTATGATGGTGTCACAAAAGTCCATTGGTCGATTGTGTCGATGTTACAGGGCTGATTGAAAAACTAAGCACCTCATTATAATCTTCTAGATTTGCGACTGCTTATTGACTCATCAACAGCTAGTTTAAAAACGAAACTATCTGCTTGATCCCAATCCTGTGTCAACAAAATCTAAGTGATTGCCAATATTTACATGTAATCTATATGTATTGGTAACAAGATTTTATATCATTTTAGTAAAAAACTCTGATTTGATAGAGTAATTTTGTGTGCGGATTTGGAATCAACGGGGTCGAATTATCCAAACACAATAATTACTTTTATTAAAACAACAAAAATTTTTTAAAAATGTCCTTTGGTGGTGTTAGTTTTCTTACAAAAAAATGCATTACAAAATTCGCATAGGCTACGAAAAATTTGATTGATAATAGCATAGGCGTAGCCAGGGGGGGCAGGGGGCCCGCCCCCCCCCCAATTAAAATAACGCCAATGATGAAAAATTATGACAACATAGCCCAGCGATGTTTAGTTGCAGTTTTTTTTTCCGTAATTAAAAACATAACAGTACATAACAATAATATTAATGAAGACGAGGAAGCCCCGTGGTCTCTAACAAATAACTAATACCCAGGGTGGCTTGGGGCCCCTAACCGATAATCAGGGAGCCCAGGGCCCCTACATGACGAACAGGGGCCCCGGAGACCCTAACTGAGAAACAGGGACCCCATGGCTCTAACTAACAACCAGGGGGCGCTGGGGCAACTAACCAACAACTAGAGGGCTCCGGGGCCCCTAACTGACAAACTGGGGGCCCTGGGGCCCCTAACTAACAACCAGGGGTCCTCAAGGCCCCTGACTAAAAATTAGAGGGCCTTAGGGCATCTAATCAACAACCTGGGGGGCCCCAGGGTCCCCAACTAAATACCAGGAGGCCCCGGAGCCGCTAACTAACAACCAGGGGCCTCTAGGGCTCCTAACTAACAACCAGTGTGCTTTGGAGTCCCAAATCGGCAACCAGGGGGCCCCTAACTGATGACCTCGGGTCCTGGGCTAGGAGACCTTAACTGACGACCAAGGGTCCCGGGCCAGGGGCCCCTTAATTCAAATTTTTAACAATTTATATGCAAGACCTGTAAGAAATCTAAGAGTTTTGTCCTAAAAGTTACAGATCCAGGCCCTCGTTTAACGTTATTATAAATTTTACGCTATAATGCTTAATTATTGTGAATTTAATGCTATCAGGCGGTAATACAAACCCCCCAATGGAAATACTACCAATAATAAATATAATAAGAGCATAGCCAGTATGTTGTCCTAGTCCGGAATTGCAGATTTTTTGATTTAAGATTTCACGTGAGCAAAAGTAAGTAGTAATAATGGCAGCTATCTGTCCACGTCATAATAATGCCATGCAATTCTTGGAGGTTTCAAAAAACTGTCAAGTGACTTGACTCGAGTTCTCCTCGTTTTGGAAAAAGTTATTTTAATTTTGCTTTGAATATTTTTTTTTGAAAGAACTTAAGGGCGCGATTTGATATCAAAATCATAGGCGTAGCCAGGGGGGTGGCCCATGAGGCCCGGGCCCCCTTAATCGAAATGCCACCAATGACAAAAATTTGACAAAAAAGACTTGTTTGTTTAATTTCAATTTCTTTTAGCACCTTTGCATGCAACAGTACACGTGTACAACAGTACTTAACAATAAATAATATTGACGACCAGGGGGCCCGGTGCACCCCTTTAATTTAATTTTTTCCAACTAATTGAAACGTATAATCAGGGTAAAATCAAGGGTTTTTGTCCTGAAAGTTGCTACCTCAGGCCTCATCTAAACTTTTTATGAACGTAATGCAATACCCAGTGCCGTATTTGCCATATGGCACAGTTCCAGGACCCCTCGCTCAGATAATAGGACTTTTTTTGGTCTTTACTTATATTTGGTAGGAAGATGTTGCAAAAATTCTTTCCGTGCCAGGGGCCCTGCACAATGTAAATCCGGCCTGAAAATAACATGCCTAGTAAACGTTACCATCTATTGTACCATTTTTGAATAACGATTTACCTCCACTCGCCAGTTTTTATGCACAAAATACTTTCAAATAAATAGCTTGGGAAAATGCTCATTGAACAAATTATTGAATTTCAATTAAGGGGACCTGGGCCCCCTGGCCGTACATGTACTTCTATAACTGATTTACTTCATGACAAAAGAAAAATCGCAAACGAAAATCTTCGAGCAGATTATTATTTACTGCTAAAATATTGCAGGAGGCAATGTGCCTTACTTCCCCCTACAAGGACCAAATCAATTACTATTAAAATTTTACACCATAATGCAAGATTTCTATCGTGTTTTGGACTTTAATTGCAAGTAAACGGAGAGTTGAACAATTAAATTTTTTCGATTGACTTTCAAATGTTAAAAATCTAGTTTTTTCCAATGGCTGTGAACACGTGTGAAATGTGATCCAATGGGATTAAAATAGCTTTTTTTTCAAAAACTTACAAAAATCGCCAAGCTGCTCGGGGCTTTGCCCCCGGAACCCCGACTGAATCCAGCTAGGGAGTCTGGGGTAGCGCTGTGAGCTCCTTAGCGGGGTCCGGAGCTGAGCCTCGGAAGCTTTAGCACATTATATGTTTCTCGAGGGTAAAATACAGCATTTGATAATGATTATCATCCCAGCACCAAACTTGCATAAATTGACGAGCAGAAAACGTGATATACATGAAAGAAAGTATGTGAAGCAGGGATGATGACATTGACACAATATTACGGTATACAATATAATGACTTTGATACTGCAAATCCAAATATTTTACTGATAAAAGTTTTATCAATTTAGCTAGTCGGATAAAATATTCCTCACCCAAAATCTTGATTATCTTGGCAATAAGTTTATTTGTTAATACGCGGATAATATACCAGTGCCTAGATTGAGCTAAAGGCTAGATAAACATAGAAGGCAAATAAAACAGAAGTAGCGTAGCCATTGCAGTGGGGTAAAGGTTTTGCTATGCCTTCTACGCGTATAGGCTGCTGTGCCTATTTAGAACAACCCCAAGTGCCTTGATTGCGAAGGCGCAGAATATGCTAACTGTTACTAATGATTAATTTTGTTTTAGCTTAAAAATTTTCCTAAACAGTTGCTCTTTGTAGTAGTTTGTTATGTCAACACTCAACACTACAGCATAGACACTACACTTTGACTACACCACTGATAGCAGTGGTTGACAATTCTAAAATTAGATTTTCCATTGCTTACTCTCTGGCATATACAAATTGTATGCAGCATACAGTATGCCGTACGGCACTTAAAGTCTGCAATACCCAGCATGTCTGAAAAATGCTACTAGCAAATAAGAAGTCCAGACATGGTTATCACTACGATAACAAAACTTAAACACACTTTCGGAAGCAACTTTGCACACACCGACCAGTTTTTCCTCTCGGGGACAACATAACTAGGACGACATGATCATACTCCCAGTACCAGAGTACAACAGTGGCATTCACTATAAAAACCACAAAGAAGAAGTCATCTGCAATCATAGACTTTACAAACCCAAATACCTATTAAACTCATACAGATAGAGTGAGTTACTTAATAATAGTAGTATAATATGTCAACTATGACCCAATCCGCTCTCTGAGGGTGAAATGCTAGTGAATCTCTGGAAATGTGGGCCATCGTACATTGTTATACCTCCGAATTAGGGCTCTCAAGTCAGAGAAATGTAACAAAACATTAATTTCGGTGCAAGTGTATGGCTTTTGATACGTTTTCCTCTTTTTTTAATCAAATCGGCCACTATTAGATGCCCTAAAGGCCGTGTAGCAAAAATAGCAACCAATTACCAGTACTGAGTAGGCTGGCTGATATTTTTGCTGTAGGCAAGTTTGATTATGGTGTTATGGTGCGATACTAAACTTAACATGGAAACCTGAACTTTCCCGGGGCCCGGGTAGGGTGTACCTGCTGAACCCCCTCTCGCAGGCTCTGCTCCCTAGCCTCCGGCGGCTGGGGGTCCAGACCCCCGTCTATGATACGTTTGAGTTTCACTGGTTTGCTCAACATATCTCCCATTTTACATATTTACACTTTTTTGGGGGGTTAAGATTTGTCCCTTCATCAAAATCCTGGTTATGTGCCAAACACAGCCCAGGGCTTTTGATCTTCCAATCTACAAAATCTTTGTCCCACAAAAAGTTTTTCTTTCGAAAATTTCTGATGACGTCATTGCATGTGGTTTGTGACCCCCTAATCTAAAATCCTGGCTACGCCTATGGCCCAGCATGCTCGAATTGTAGAAAAAGGCAGCAATTTTTTGGCCCCCTTGAAAAAAAACTTGAACATTGCTCTTTTTCAAGTCCCCCCCCCCACCTTGAACAACGTTCAGGTAGTGGCACTGCATGGTTAATCTATGAGTTGATAGGGATGAAGTCTGCCCCGTATCTAAGTAAACCACAAGCATTAAAACTGTTTTTTTGCAAATGATATCAATCAAGCATTCACTATTTATTGTTTATTTAAAAAAAATACACCACATTCATATGAATGGCCAAAGTGAAAGCGGAAGCGGTACCCCTTTACCGCTTCCAGCTTTTGCTTCCATGAAAATTTGCCCCTTTCATTGCTTGCGCTGCCTGATTCTGCTTTCGCTTCCACATCCCTGCTTAAAAATAAAAACTTTGAAAAAATTATACTGTTTTAAGATATAATTTCGTTTCTGTGAATTTTTGCTTGCGTAATCAAACTCTTGAGAGCATTTGTAAAAGCAAAGGAGAACAAAAAAAAAAAAAAAATTTCTGAATTGCTGATGTTTGGAAGACTGAAATTTTTAAGAGTTGTTGAAATTAGACTGAAATAAAAAGCGGAGATGCTTGGATTTTTGTCCAGACAAATAAACTGGTTTTATTTGCTTGAGCTTACAGGCTGGCAAATAGAAAATACAGCACTTATAAAATATTATAGATTCTTAACCTGTACTGTATGTACAACGCATTTATACGTTCACGACAATCGCTTTTGCAATGCGTAAAACGCGTATACGCATCCTTTAAAATAAAGGCAATTACAGCAAAAATCTTTCACAATATCCGGTGTTCTTCTGTAATTACGCAGCTATTCGTTTCACGCCTGGATTTTATGTTTGAAGGCTACTAAGCGCCAAAGCCAAATTCTCAATTTTTGCAAAAATTTTTGCTCAACAATTTTTTTTTAATTTTACCTTTATGTTTTTATACATTTTATTTTCTTTACATTATACTTTAATTTCGCTTATGCACAATAACTTTTTAAGATTATATTTTATGCATTTTATTATAAATTGTTTTTTATAGTACTTTTGTCCTGCTACTTTTGTTTTTTTGATGTTTTTGAAACTTACAATTTTAAAGTTATATTTCATTTTAACCTGTTTATTTCCACGGCGTCTGCAACCTGCTGTCAGCGGTCCGAAATTTTGTGGCGCTCGAGTAGATTTCACTTTGTAAAAGACATTTATGCGCGGTACGCAAAGGGAAAGCGATTGGCTTGAACGTATAAACGCGTTTTACGCACTGAGCTGGATAAAATTAAAAGATCAACGTAGCAACCTCAATTAATCGCTGACGTTGCATTAAAATTTTTGCAATTGAACCAAACTCGTGAAAATTTCGCCAGCACAGCCAAAATATTACAGGTTACTTCGCAAAAACAAATCATTTGTATGTGTTTTTGTGTTAACGCGTTTGTCTCTGGAAAGGAAGGTTTGATTTGTAAATTCCTGTGATCTAAAATTGCCAACGGCTTGCCACTACTGCGACAGTTGGTGGAAAAAATCAGCTATGTTGCCTATAGGCGCAATGACGCAAAAATGAACCCAGCCAACTCGTTACACTCTTTGGTATAATTATAACACAATAGAAGTATAATGAAAGATTTCTTTTATTTGATTTGCTGAATTGCATTACTCAGTGATTTGTATGAAGTGATTAATGATCACCAACGTAATAAACACTTTGACGCTCACAATACATTTGTATTGTCGTTGACAAACAGCAGCGACTAAATAGTTCGGTAGAAATAGCTTTTACCCGGAAAAAATTTATAATAAGCTGAAATTTGGCACGATGACTCAGGACCATATTCTGAGCCACCAAAAAAAATCCCTATGTTTTGGACATGGGACTACACCCCTTTTTGGCCATTAAAGTCTGCCATCTAGTGTCAAAGAGTCTTTACTGTCTAACAGCCAATCCAAAAATTATGGAAGAGCCAAATTTTGGATAGTAATTGATTTTTAAGAGCAGGTATAAACAAATTTAGTTTGAAGTTGATGACGTCATTGCTAGTGACGTCATTGCCAAAGTTTTTGAAAAAATGACGTATTGATGGCTCAAATTGTGAATGAGAGTTAGGTTTTTTGGTTGCAAACCAAAAATTGCCCAAATTAAAGTGATGACGTCACAAACGTTGTTGATGACGTCATCTGTCACGAGTTTTGATCGTAAATTTGAAAGAGTATTTGATCAGACGAAACATTGCAAAACTTTTTTTTTATTAGCTTTAAACTTGGGAGAATTATATTGTGAATTCAGTCGATTGAAAGTTAAAAACTGTGTTGTCAGTAAAAGTCTTATGTAATAGGCACCGGTGAAGCCAGGGGGGATTAGGGGGACCAGTCTCCTCTTTTTTAAAGTGCTCAATTTTACAAAAATTATTTAAAAGATAAAATGTCAAAAAATTACGGTAATTGAAAAACGCTCAACTCAAGTGTAGTTCTACCCTGAGCAGCAAATAAACAATGTCAAAACTTCCGCATTTTTTTGAAAATATTTTCTAAGGTCATTAGCTTCTCTATCTTTTTCAACAAATTTCAGCCCTCTAGCTTGTATTGTTTGCGAGATATTCGAATTGAAACAACGTTTGCAGCAAAAAAGGCATAGTGAATCACTTTTAACGTAGCTCTGGAAATGAAATGAGTTACTATCAAAAAATCAATTTTGGTAAAAACGATTAAAAAAGTTATCTATTACGTCACATTATTCTAACAATTGTGCATAAAAACTTGATTTTATTGAAACAAGTTCCCTACGTTGTCTTTTTGCGCCATAGAGTACAAGCAAAACCCGGAAAGTGGGAATGCGTGTATAGTCAGTGTTGATGTTTAATGAAAATGTGAGATCATTGCGTATTCGTATCGTGCTGTCGTGGAATGATAATGTCTCATCAGCATCCCTACTGCATTGCATTTGAGGGAGAACGCCAATGAGGCAGAAAGCAGCGTGATTTTGCACCAAAAAACGCAATCCAATTGTTTCGAAACTCATCATTTTCCAAAATGGACCAAGTAGAATCAGATACCGGCAAGAATTTGGGGTGGCCGAGATCTGACGCGTATCAGTACACGAATTAAATGTCACCATAGTGGAATCGTATTTCGTCCCTAATAAATTTCGAGAATATTTTATTTGAAAACATTTGGAAAAAACACTAATCGCAAAAGGAAAGTAAACTTCTTCTTAGAGAATGATTCTCCGTTTATTTTGACCGTCGAAACTGATTTTTTATTATACTGTATTTGGTCCGTTTTATCGATCATGCGTATTTATGCATAACATATACTCATGTCATTTGATTGCATGCATTTTACCTGTTCTTTTTGCGTTTGCATAGAATAAGATATCTTGCATGAAATAAGACATCAAATGTAATTGCTCTAAGCCGCTTTATGTAGGCCTACTAGACCAACAGTCTAGTGAACCCGTTTATCTGAAAAACGACGGAATCAAAATATTATTGCTCAAAAAGTTTTTGTTAATTACTAAAAGCAAAACATCGATGTCAGCTTGATCCTTTAATTTTATTTTCGGTTGAAATTGGGGAACGCGATCGGCTGGTTTGAATTAATCTAACAACTTTAATCTGCGCAATGTCAAATGTTTAATACAAAAGTAGTTCGCTAATTTATTTGTAGGAAATCTGTGTCGATCAATTTCTGTGTCTGCATATTACAACGTATAGCTGTGTTGATTATGAACAATGTTCTTCATAATCAACACAGCTATATTGTCTATCAGAGCAGCGAGTCCGGCGACGTAGCCCAAATTGTGTCGAAGTCTAAAATGAGCGCGCAGATTGGTTGCAAGCAAAAAAACGCGGAGACGTCGTCCGCCTAAACCCGATCTACACTGCACATAAAATTGTGAGCGCAAAAGCTCGTCTTTAGTTTATTTTAAACCGAAATTCGGTAAGCTCGGCGTATCGCCTTACCAGCGTACAAGCAGCCACTTGTTTCAAACAAACTAACAATATGCCCGCACGCTCACAATTTTTCGGCCGGGCTTAACGTTTTGCTCGGGAAGCATTTTATACGCAGTTTTCGGCGCGAACCAAATTTTGTTCGCGGGCGTGCCATATAAATAAAAATAAACCCATTGTATTTTGTTATGACATTTTTCCGCGAACACCGCGTTCCGTTTCGCATTATTTGATTGAGACAACCGTACGTACAAGGAGTTGATCGGTCGCTATCGCGTTGTTCTTGCTTAATGCTTAGATCTCTATTTCCTGCCACCGATAATAATAGCAGTGAGTACAGTAATCAATTAGATGAAACTTTGTATTGGCAAACCACAATACAGCGCATTTTTTTTGTAGTTTGAAGATAGCAAGCAGTATGTTGTGACTGGTGTCAACCGCCAATTAACATAAATAATAATAGGGAGCAGTTATTTTTTTAAAAACCAATCATTTTCGGGTGTAGACGGAGGTTGTTAGTACGTTTTTGCGAATTGTGCATTTCGTTTGTTCTTAATTTGTAACACTATACCAGGGGTTCTTAACCAGGGGTAAATTTACCCCCTGGTGGTAAATTTTGCCTATCTAGGGGGTAAATTTGCTTAATTATAAACTAAAGCAAATTTTAATCATCAGTATTGAAAAAGTGATAGCGTTGCACTGTATTGCCGTTGCGTCGTATTTTCGAAGCCCAAAAAGAGATCACCTGTTTTTGGCCAAAAAAATACATGAAATTTTGATGAAGACCTTTTTTTTTATTTTGGGGATCATCTTTTGGCCGGAAAAAACCTTGAAATTTTAATGAAGACCTTTTTTTTTGAGATCACTCGTGTTTGGCCAGAGAAACTTTACAACACTTCAAAAATATTGAAATTCACAAAACCGGAAATCCGTCAGATTTGAGCTGGCCCCGGCCGACGTAAGAAAATTTGGGTAAATTATAATGTTTTCATTTGGCAAGGGGTAAACGAGACAAAAAAGGTTAAAAACCCCTGCACTATACTGTGGTAGACAGGCGGCAGCTTGACTCGAAGACCAAAAGGTCTCTTTGCTGTCTCCTGGCCAAGGGAACTTGATGAATAAAATGTAATCATATAATTATTCGAAAATTGAAATATTATTATGAAAGCTTGCTTGGACAATAACGGCAATCTGCGATTTTCTCGTATGGTCCTAGAGAAAAACGAGCTTTTTGGTATCTGCTGTTGCATCGTTAAATAAAGTAAAATCGTACAACTACTTTAAATATATTCTTTTCACTAGTAATTTTTTTCTGCATCTGCTGCATGAACAACGGCAGGACTTCAACCTGTTATCGCTTAACTTTTTGTACAGTAGTTTGATACAATTTACCTAAATAAAAACTTTTCGATTTGCATATGCTTTCATCATAACACAAAATTTTGTCCTTCCCCTTTTTTTATTTATGGCTGCGCGGGTGATGGTAGTCAAACAGATAAAACTTAAACCTCCCAATATGGGATTAAAATAAAATAATGCATTTTGCAGTTAGAGCAAGAAAGTCTATGAATATTTATCGAAAAGTTTCCTCGCGCAGCAAAAGTTAATCTGTAGTTTATTTTAAAATGCAAGCATTAGAAAAGATAAAAAAAATTGTTAAGGCTTCAAATTGCCAAATATTAGCGTGGATATTTTAGATTAATTAAATTAATTTCATTCAGATGTTATTCAAGAATCTTGGTTGATTAAATAAGTTTTTGATCAGGTGTTATTTTAGATTAATCAAATAAGTTTGTTCAAATGTTATTCTAATTAATTAGATAAGTTTAATTCAGATGCCAGGCCTATTCTAGAATAGATTTAGTATCACAGATTGTAGAAGTATGCTAACATAGTATTTTGCGTAAGATAATAATAGGGTCAGATATTGCAAAACGGTAGAAATTTTGTTCCTATCGGATATATTATTGTGCTGCGACATATTCGTATTAATTGACATATAATTTTGTTAGTTGTTTTTTTTTAGAACCAATGCATATAGGAGGTCGATGCAAGTCCTCGAAGATGCCTTAGAACCTCAAAATGAAGCACGTTGTTGCAAAAGTTGATAAATGACATTTTTCAAAATATGAGTTTTTCATAGATTTTAATTTATTTACTAAAACTAATTTCCCTAAGAAAAAAATTGTTTTAATTATCAATCAATGTTCGGTAATAAATAGCTTAACATGTCGCACTTGACAACAGCGCCAAATGGAAATTTAAAACATTAAACGCGATTTACTCAAAACAGCGAAATGCGACTTATCAACTTTTGCCAAAACATGTTTCAAATAATGATGATGATGATATTCAAAATGGTGCAATGTTTCGTTTGGTCAAACACTCTCTTTCAAATTTACAATAAAAACTCTTGATAGATGACGTCATTAACAACGTTTGTGACGTCATCAATTTGATTTAGGCAATTTTTGGTTTGGAGCCAAACAGCTAACTCTCATTCACAATTTGAGTCATCAATACAAAATATGCCAATTTTCTAAAACCTAAAATTTGGCAATGACGTCACCAGCAATGACGTCATCAACTTCAAACTAAATTTGTTTATACCTGCTCTTAAAAATCAATTACTATCCAAAATTTGGCCCTTCCGTAATTTTTGGATTGGCTGTTAGAGAGTAAAGACTCTTTGACACTAGATGGCAGACTTTAACGGCCAAAAAAGGGTGTAGTCTCATGTCCAAAACATGGGGATTTTTTTTTGGTGGCTCAGGACATGGTCCTGAGTCATCGTGCCAAATTTCAGCTTATTATAAATTTTTTCCGGGTTTGCATGTATTTTGTCGTATTTCTACCGGACTAAAATCACATTATTGTAAAATTGTTTTAATTTTCAAGTAAAGATGTAATGATATTTTTTGTATTAAACATCACCCAAACGAAAAGATTGCTGACCCCTGATTTATGCAAAATATGGCTGCTTGATTCAAAAATCGCGAGATTCATTCGCAACCTCCTAACTAGTGTTCAGTTATTTTATTTTATGTTACGACTTTTTTACATAACTTTGAAGTCACTTTTTTATTCTGAGTTAGATTGTTAAGTAAATTGTGTTGACTTGAATATATTTTAAACTTGCTTCTTAAATTTTTCGTCATAAGTCCCTTAAAAAAAGAGCTTTTACTTCAATTAAGTTGATTTTTAGTCAAATTTATTCACAGTTTAAGAACAAAAACGTTTGCCAATATAGAACTAAGCATAACAATTTATTAGACGCGTTTCGCTTTAACTTAAAGCATCATCAGTAGAATGAATTTGCAAAGTAAGAAGCAAAAATTTATATACAATGGCCACCCATTAGTATAGGTAACCAACGCATGGCTTAAGATTTGCATAATTGAATAAACGAGAGACAGGTCATTGGTTTAAACACACAAGAAAACACAGCCGAATAGCGACGTCATTTTTAAACAACATATTTAAAACAATTAAGCATTGAAAAGATACAGGGGCAAAGATTGATTGTCGGCATTCAGTTGCGGTTCTGTTTTGGAAATATGTAAGGTTTCTTTGATGCGTAATTCAGTCACGTGATTACTTCTGTCCAAAATTTTGGATGAGTCAAAATTAATTTTGTGGTTGGAATTATTGAGAAAATGTTGGCAAACTTCAGAGTCTTCACTCGTGCAATGTTCATTGAGGCGAGTAATTAGGTTCCGTTTGGTTTGGCCAATGTAATTTTGACCACAACTACAAGATTGATACACAACACCTGACGAATGTAATAACGATTGACGATCTTTATACGGAAATAGTCTGCCAATAGTAAGCCACAGTTAACCCTGGAAATTTAAAGTTGCTAAAGTACCGGGAAGTTTTCCAATTTGAGGGTTGTCCTGGTTCAATAAACGAAAGTACGTTTAAAATTTGATTCGCAAATGACGTCACTGAAATGCGACTTAATGAACCCAAAACCAATTTTTCTGAAAGATTTTGGTGAACACCAGCTCATGTTAAATTAGGTGTTCCTTTACTTCCGGTATTGGAGTTAGAAAGGTGGGGATTGCCCTTTCCATTCTACATTGCCTTTCTCAAGATAGCCCGAGTTAAATACGGCTATTTTATTTGGCGAAAAGTTTACAAATACAGTATCTATAGTAAGTACAGTGAAACCCCGGTCTAAAGTAAGTATAGATATCTAAAGTAAGTAAGTACAGTGAAACCTCGATAACACGACCTCCTGTTTATCAAGACCACTTCAAAGCAGTCCCAAATACTTTACTATGGTAATGTATTGCATTCTGTTTAAATAACGCGACCACCCTGGCTTCCAGACCAGTACCGCCAATCGCCATATTTTGGTCTAAAACTGCAAATTTAACCACACGAGCTCAATAATTTGCTTTTGTGACCAAAACAATAAGTTAAATTTCTTTTGTGATCAAAACAGCAAGGTTAGATGAGCGCGTGCGCACACACAAAGAAAATGCAATTGCGCAATGAATGACCAGTGTTGCAAACAGACTAAATTTTATAAGATAAACTTCAGGACTAGCAGTTGTTTAAATTCATTTTGCAGGTATCTGATAAAAATAATGGCACTTAGTAAAAAGAAACCGAGAATACTTTTAATCAAAGAAAAGGTTACGGTAATACAAAGCAAAATTTGCTAACCGCTCCAAAGCAAAATTCGCTATCACGACCACCCCGCTAACGCGACCGCTTGATGACGGTCCCACAAGTGGTCAGGTAAGCGGGGTTCCACTGTATCACAATCTTCTGGCCGCCTCCGGTTTTTTCAAGAAACTTGTAGCAAAAACTTTATTATTACTTTGTATAATGCACTGCCTTTGTATTTTTTGGAATAAATTAAACTGCTGAACTCTCAAAGCGAAACAGTGAATTATATTATAAGGGTGAAACACGTTGGTTGTTATTGAAGGTATCTTTTTATGTAGATATTCTTACTGCGAGTAAAATCATAATCCAATCAATGCAATTTTTGGCCCATTTTACAAAATAGTGTCATCAGCAGTTTTTCCAAATTTGCATATATTTTTCGCATACGGTTGGGATTATGTGCAAAATCTTTAAAATCCGTAAAAATATGTTTACAAGATTCTTTAAACTTTTAGTCATATTTCTAGCTGGATGCTTAACCCCTTTTATGTGACAAAAAATCTTTTTTACGACATGGTTTGAAACATGTATTCTTTAGCGCGCAATTTTTTAACGTCACTAGTTTTACTGCGAGCAAAGTAAAATATATGAGTTCAAAAATGCACTGTACAATATGAGAAATCAACTTCGCTCTTGCATAAATGTTTATTTGGACTTAGTTCTTGCGTAAAACTCCTGCACAGAATGCGTTTTAAATCATGCAATAATTTTTACTCGCAAGCGCAAAAAAAAATCAAGCGTTCTGCAAAAGCAGCTTTAGCCCGTTTTACTAATCATGCTAATTTCGAGCGCGCTAGTTCTCCATAAAGGTGAATTTACACAGTATCCGTTTTTCGTCCGTTTTTTTACGTTTTTGCTTCTCTGTGAAAAAGTATGCGCTTTTTCATACGCATTTTTATATGTCCATACCCGCACTAACCAGATAGACACATACTGGACAAAAGTTTTCAGAAAAAAATTTTTTGTAAAGGGATGCAGCTCTTGTTTGAAATATCGCTCTTATCGTTCATACACAAAATTTTGAAACAAAATTTTTATTCGTATATAACAGTCTACTTAATGCGGATATGGACTTATAAAAATGAGGATGAAAAGTGCATACTTTTTCAAGGAGAAGCAAAAACATAAAAAAACGGACGAAAAAATGAATACTGTGTAAATTCACCTTAATACTGGCTTTACTACGCATGCATTGTATGGGCTTTATGCGTGGAACTGCCGCTAATCATTTTTCGTTGTCTTTTTAGCTGTCCTTTTAGTTTCCTGTAAAATATTCCTATTTGTTTAGTTGTTTTTATTTATTTATTTTTTGTTGAATAAAATTTTTCATTGTTTTTATTTTTTCAGAAACGTAATGATGACATAATAACTCACGTGGCAAAAATTTGGTTTCATTTCATAGCCTAATAAATTATCCTGGATTAGCATGCATAGAAAAGTTGATGTTTTTTAAAGTGTATAATTGGATACAAGAATTTGTTTTTGTAATAGTGATTACATTCTTGTTCACCAAGTTGTCTTGGTCTGGAAACACCAAGATGATCTCTTTTTCAAAAAATAATATGCCACCTTCCGTCTGACCCACCTGCCTGTACTTCATTCGAGACAGAAGTATTAGTGAAGCAGCCCAGCGTGTCGTAAACCACAACCAATGGATTTTCATTTGACATGAGCTCAACCAATGGATCCTCAATAACAATGGCCGCCTGCATGGTGATGGGGTGCCCACTGACTATCATGTGAGTCATGTGAAAATGACCACTTTTTCCTCCCTTGTCCTTCAGTCCAGTTGGGGTTATGTGATGTAGCATTTCCTCTTCACAGTGCACAAACATCACATCCACATGAAAGTGCCGGAAAGCTCTAACCTACCAACCAACCACATATCTAAGACACACGGTTAAGGCTTCACACCATTTCAACAACAGAATAAAGCCGGACAAATCGAAAAAACCATTAAACCAATCAACCAGCCAACGAAAAACCAATATTTTTCTTATCTACCACGCACGGATGAGGTTTCAAATCCTCTTTATCAACACTGAATGTCACATGCAAAGGTGAAAAACTTAGTTATTATTACGGTTTTGGTCGACCAGAATTGATTTAGCAGCAAACGTTTAATCCACTTGACCATTGATTGGTTCAGTCGATTCTGCAAAGCTTTAAATTTGATTTTCCAAAACTTTCAACTAGAAATCATAATACGTTTTTGTCATAAATGAAATGTTATAGAACGTGATTCTACAATTCCGTTGATTTTAATTTTAAGTACCCAGCGCATCTTCCAATTTTAAGGCCGGTCTACTCAAATAGTAAAATAGTGAGTCTACGAGCGAATCCTTAGTTTATTTCAAGTAATTGGCTGCATGCCGAGAATAACAAAGGTTTGTTTCGAATGAACTAAATCTGCATTCGAACGCTCACGACCTCACGCACAGCCTCGGCCGGGGCTGGAAGCGGAAGCAAGATGTATTTAATGACAATAAAGTCTACAATAACTGTAATGAGAATCATAAATTATCGGATTAATGGGCTTTATTAAGCTTAAAGCTTCAAACTAACCTTAACTAGATGTGAGCTTGCTGAGGAGCAGCCACTTTTAACGACCGACGCAAATATCTTATTTATCTGGGAGGAAAGGTACCACCAAATTATGTCAAAATAGTTGTCTCTTGTAAATATCTACTAATATCAAAAAAAAAAAACTAGCACCCTGGCTTAAGCCATTCAAAAAGTGATTTATATCTACCAATATCTACTAATATAAAAAAAAAACTAGCACCCTGGGTCCCTGGCTTAGAGGCGCCGGCATAATTTTTTTCAGGGGGGGGGGGGGCAAGCGGCGTATCCATTATCTACTGGATCAAATAAAACCCTGCAGCTGCAACCACAATTTTGGTGAGGGGCGTGGAACCAAAAGTTAAAATAATCCTGTTAAAAATTTTGCAATTGGGCGGCATGTTGAACAAACTAATGCACTTTAGGTGTATTATTTACTGGGGTCTGGTGGTAAAGCCCCCAGTCGCTCGCCAATTTTTGCAATTTCTTTAAAAAAATAACCATTTTACCGTCATTTGGTTCTCATTTCGAACGTTTTTTAAGCCATTAAAAAGAACAAAGTTGCTGAGATTAGGAATCTACTTGAAATTCTTAAGTACGTTGACCAGTCCTTTCAGTCCTCTTTATTTGCTGGTTAAATTTAAACTACGTTTAAACGCTCTCATAGTTATGTGAACAAAGTTTTCCAAGTGCCTTGGATAAGTAGAAGGGGAGGCTAAGTTCCCTTATTTTTCACGGTTGCTCCACTGGACTGCAATCTGAATTTTGCTAAGGGTGATGATGGGCTTGATTTATCTAAAGATTGAGAGTTTTTGCTTCAAAAATGCCTCAATTGAGTAGGATGTTTAGCAATTTTGGTACAACCAGGACTTAAATTGTAAGAGGAGGCGTTCCCCATCGAGAGTTGGCGTTCCCCAATCAAGATTTAGCTTCCCCCCATTGAGATTTAGGCGTCCCCCCATCGAGATTTAGCGTCCCCCCTATCGAGATTGGAGCGCTGGATGATCAGACAAAAAAGAGCCAGCCAGCACGTATAAATCGCACAAATTCCGGCCCGCATATATTCCCAAATTGCAATGAAGACCTTTTTTTGGTCTTCACTTGATTTCGGGGCAAAAACATTTCAATTTTCGGCCGAGACCTTTTTTTTGGTTTTCATTCAATTTCGGGGACGGAATTACACAATTTCCACCAAAGTATTTTCGCATGCCAAATGCGTTTGATTAAGACTGCAAAAGCGTCGCATGCAAAATTTTACTGTTTAAGTACTGGGTACAACTAAAGCATGTCACAATCCGCGGTCTGGGGGGAAAACCTTAACTGATAAACAATTTTTGTGATATTTCAGAAAAAAGATAGCCATTTTAACGTTATTCGAATCAAATTTTGCATATTTTTAGAGCCATTTTAAAACTAAATAGATACAATTTGAAAGGCATTTCAAAGAATTGAATAGCTCATCCCCTTCAACTCCCTACTTTACTCGCAGGTCAACTCCAAAACTCGTTGTAATTAAATAAATTAAATGCTGAATAGCCCCACCTATTCTCTTCTTATAATAAAGCTTACGTTAAGCATTTTGTATTAAGCAATCAATTTTGCCTGCTGCCCCTTTTCTTCCTAAAAAATAATAATGATAATTAATGAATGTTTTGAAAGTGACTTTGAACCACTCTGCCGTGATTTGTAAATATCGAACTTCAGGCATTTTTGCCTTTTTTTAATTTCCGAGAAAATCAAGTTTTAAACTTCCTTTGTATTGGTACTATTACGTAATAAATCCCGTTGTTCGTCCTGGGCAAATTTTTAGCATTTATTGCATCATAAAAAATACCTAAAAGTTCGTTTTTTTCCGATCATTTTTGATTGAAATCAACGTGAATTACTTTTGTAAAATCGTACACTAAGTTTATTCTGCAATTAGGTACGTAATTGACACATAAATCACAACAGACTATTACTAGGGTTATTTGCGAAATATATCTTTTAACGTAAATTTAATGAAAAAATGTTGGAAGTATAATTAATTGATTAATTAAGTTAATCAAATCTTTCATTGTACACGGAGTATTACGCCAACGCGTGTAACGAGTTTGCGGAACTCATCTCCGCGTCTTTGCTCCCGAGCAACACCTTATATTAAAGTAATGGTGCAGTGGAAAAAATTGTGGGATAAGAAGATAGTACGTTATTTTTCCATCAATGGAAAAATAACGTACTATCTTCTTATCCCACGTCAGTCTGCTTAAAAGTCCGCGTAAAAGTCGACTGCGTAAAAGTCTAGAGTTTCAAAACTAAAAACTTCCTTAATAACTTAGCGTAATCGTATGAAACGTTATTTTGTCTCATAATTTCATTGCTTTTCATGCAAATTTTTTGTTTGACGAAAAGTTGTTTTTTTTGCGCAGCTAAGAGCAAAAAACCCTTCTTTGACTAAAAAGTCTATAATAACTCAATGAGCCCGTGCATTAACCTTGAATTCCAAGGAGCGTCGGGTCTATATTCTACTTCTGCCGTCGAGGATAGACTCGGCCGGTACCAGCTTCTTTGGCAGGGCAGGCTCAGTAGGCTTATACAACAGTTTAGCTTTGCTATTATTTTCAATGTCAATTTTGGTTGGTTTCCATCATAGAAATCAGAAAATGTAACGAAATTTTAGCGAAAATTTTTCGGGGGCTACTCCTACAATTGACCAAAAAATGAAATGCAACTTTGGCGAAGACGCAGAGAGGTGGTGAAAAATTAACAGAAAAACGCAAAGCAGTTTTTGTCTTTTATTTTGTTGTTTTTCATTTAAATTTGACAGAAAAATGCAACGAAAAGTTTGGAAACTACCATTTCACTTTGGACCCTTCAAAACCAATTTTCGTCGTTACTCTTGGTTAGACCTACACCAACAACTTATTTGCTTAAGACGGCAACACTGCTGTAATGCAAGCCATTGGGTAGGTTTACTGAGATTTTTAGTATTTTCTTACCAATTAATGTCAGTTTTCAACGCAACGCATCTGCTCAAAATAAATAAGATTTTGGTCCATTTTTGTTTAAAAATTATTTGAAAATGTTAGAAATTATAGCGCTACCAACCGCCACCAAATCATTTTGAGAAAAAAAGCTGTAGTTTCAAAGAACTACAAGTACGTAAAATCAAAAATAGGATAGCAGACCAGCATACAGTGGCTTTTACGTTTCGAATCTTTTTAATATTATTTAGTTTGTCTGTGCTGGAGGTGTTCCGCAAATTTTTGCTGTTTTAAAAGATATTTTGTGCCATTTTATTCAGAGGTCGAGTCCTCGAGGCGGTCCTTGGCCTCGAAGACATCCTTGAGGACACATTTTGAAGTCCTTGGCCTTGGCCTCAAAGCCTCAAGTCTTCGAAAATTGCCCTGTCCTTGGCTCAAGAACAGCACTATTTTTTGAAATGTTTAAATTTTGTAGATCGCCTGAAAAAATTTTTGGAAGACGTTTTTTTTCTGGAGATCGCCTGAAAATTTTCTTTGAAGACCGTTTTTTTTTTTTCAGAACACTTGCGCTTGTGTTCTTAGTACTTGGCCTTGACCTCGAGCATTCCTGTCCTTGGCCTTGAGCCTGTGTCCTCGACTCCACATCTGATTTCAATGAATAGCCTACTTTGCGAACCCAACGCAATAATAGTTCTATGATTAAATTTCATAGCACTAGTTTGTATCATAATGTTTCGCTCATAATTACTTATAGCATCATCAAACTCTGCAGATAAATTATGAGGTAATGCTATAAGAATAGACATTTAGTAAAAGGTTATGAAACGATGCTGTGGATGTTTTAGATACCCTGAAATCATGAAACACCCCATTACCCACATTTTTTTTCTTAATTATTATACTTGATCAATTTTTTTTTAAATTGAATACCTTTAAACAAGAATTTTTTTATGGTGTGCTGGTATTTTAGCTTAGTAGGTAAAACGTCGAGAGAGAGTACCGGTCAGTGCCATCGCTACGGGGGGGCCAAGCCCCCTTTAACGGCTGCTTGTGCCTCCCCATTTTGGTTCACTCAAATACTGTTTTTGGAACATCACGTAACGACAAGACAACAGAAAATGATTGAAAAAGGATTAATTACGTCAAACATAGTTCTCCTTTGACGTTTATTCTTTGCGAAATTGCTGGCAACCAATTGCTGTACATAAATCTGACGCAAAAGCCCGTTTTATTAACACGCCTTTACGGATGTGTCGGGAAAACGAGATGTAAGCCTGCAAAATCTTTACCGGTACTTCGTTAGTAATTATGACATGAATCAATACGTGAAAACACTTTTTTCAAGGATCAGTTGTTTTGATTTTTAGAGCACACTAAAGATTTCGAGGGTGCAGTCAGTGGCGCAACCAGGATGAAGAAGCTTAAGCCCCCTTAGCCAAGACACTCAGAAAATTTTACTTCAAAATACGAGCGTTTAAGCGTACTTTATACTTGACCCGAAGTAAGGGGGAGAGGGGGCTGAACGGGCTAAGCAATTTAATTCTTCGAAATGACTTCGAAATGACTTCTGAAATTTTATCAATTTAGTTTTTCATATGGCTTCAAAAATGGTGAAATGTGATGAAAATGGCTTCAAAATTGCTATTTTTTTTCTGCAAAATCACAAAACTCGCCCAGCGGCAGAAGCTCTGCCCCCAGACCCCCGTCTCTAGATATTTAGTGACTATGCCCCACCTGTAACACCCTTCAGTTGCATCAGTTTGTTCAGCTAAATCAGGCAATTTTGGGGCAAAAAAATTTACTTTTGGTTCACCCCTTTTAGCAAAATGCTTGTTGCATGTCTGGTAATAGTCACTGCTGCAAATAAATTTTTCAATTCAATTATGGGCCGCAGACGAAACGAGCTATAAAACGCTGCCGGTCGAGTTTTTAAAATTGAACATATTTGCGGCCGTACAAGATCTGATTATCAGTTTTTATACGCAAAAGGTCAGTTTATTTAAGTGCCCTTCCCTTTCGGCCAATGCTCCCTCACTTCGTTTGCTTTGGCGACGGCACTGGTACCGGTAATCAAAAGGTTGCTGGCTCCACGTTTGATTATTATTGAACTGGTGATTTGTCGTTTTATTCACGGAAAAACACATAAAGCTTAGTTTCCATAGGACCAAATATTATATCTGCCTTGCAGCCTCACTGTACAAATTATCCTAAAAAAGATTTTTGTTGGTTATGTTGAACAGTGGTAGCCTATGAATTTGCTTGCTCAACATATTTTAATGAATTGGATTGGGATGGTGGCCGTGCTATTTGACCGCTTCCCGATTAATGGAAGCGCAGAGAAACTTAGCGAAAACCCAACAATCGGGCCGCACCCCCAACCAATGTCTGGACCAAAAGTTGAAGATACAGTAGACCCAATAATGAATTTGCTCGCAGGCTCAGAGACAGAACGGTAAGAAAGAGTTGAATGACATCCCATAGAGGCTGTACACAGGCGCTTAGGAAGAGTTCTCTTTATGACTAATTCTGTGTAGATATTGTAATTTGTAATAGTAATAATTACGAGATATGATGATAGTCTAATAATTTATAAACTGTGCCGTAACAGCAAAGGCGGGAGAGCTCACAGAGTATGGGATTCGATAGGTCCAATTCTTCTGAAGAAACTGAAGGAAATTGACAGACGTCTCCATTGGAGATACTTGGTGTATTGGATTTTGGAAATGGCAGGGGATAAAGAGCCAGGAACCAACGTATTGGACAACAGCTTTGGCCAGGAAATCAGCATGCGCATTTTCAGGATACTAGCGTGACTAGGGAGACACCCATTAAAAGTTTAAAATGACGTTGCTGGAGAGTGAAGATGAGGCGGGGCACTAGACACTCAGGTCACCATTTGTCCTCTTTTTGGAGGAGATGTCCTCCTTTTCAACAAAAAGTGATTATTCTTCCATTTTTTGGTCTGCATCAAATTTAACAAAAAAAAGCAAAGAAATCTTAGTAAAAACCTCTTTTTGTTTAACACTTAAATTTAAAGGGCTAAGCTAGCTTAAGCTAGATCGGTACGTTGATTATAATACTTGGAAAATTGTGTCCTTTTTAAAGACAAAAATATGGTCAGCCTACAAGAGGTGTGCACAAATAACAACAGATCAAAAGCGCATCGCAACAAAGTACAACGATCTTTTCAACCAGTACAAGCGAAGCGTAAAATGCGCAATTTAATTTTTTTAATTTCTGAAGCAATTTTTTGATTCAGTTGAAGCGCAATGGAATTTCGCAATTGCTGAACGGCAATTTTGTACTAAGTTAAAATGAAACCCAACTTCCGCAATTGAAATTTCACAACACAATTCAAACATCGCATTTTTTGCGATTTTAGAAAGAAAAAGAGTAAGTAATTTGCAAAAGAAGGCCGATATTTATCAATATTAGACTATCGAAATGGAACTAAATTAAGTTCAAATCTCATACTAAGTTAAAATGAAACCTAACTTCCGCAGTTAAAATTTCACAACACAATTCAAACATCGCATTTTTTGCGATTTTAGAAAGAAAAAGAGTAAGTAATTTGCAAAAGAAGGCCGATATTTATCAATATTAGACTATCGAAATGGAACTAAATTAAGTTCAAATCTCATACTAAGTTAAAGTGAAACCTAACTTCCGCAGTTGAAATTTCACAACATAATTCAAACACCGCATTTTTTGCGATTTTAGTCAGAAAAAGAGTACGTAATTTGTAAAAAAAGGCCGATATTAGACTGTCGAAATGAAACTAATTTAAGTTCAATATATAGAATTGCGCTTGAAACCGAAAAAAAACAATTGAAAGCGCAACGCAATTAAAGCGCAACAAATTTTAAAGACTTTAGTCCGCCACGTAACTTCCACAATGTTTCAAAATAAAAAATTTAAGTGAACTTCTGCAATTGCGGAATTTGCGCTTTGAGATTCTAATCATCTGCATCCTACCATAACCATCAAACCCTCCAAGGGGACTTTGTCAGGAGATTATGAGGGGGCCGATAAAAGTAAAAAAAAAAACGAGTGGGAGACCGTGAGAAAGAGAAATGACTTGTAGTGACAGAATATCATTTGGTTGTTACACCAGACGCATTCCAGTCCAGTCTAGAGGTGGGTTTCTGCTGTGAAACTGAAAGCGATTGGTCCTATGGTCCAGAAGACAAAGTAAGGGAGTCATATGTATTGCATATAGAGTATAATTGCGGCGTACGCTCCAGCACCATCCGGTCTAAAAGTGGAAGAGACAAATTCGTCAGTCTTATACATGAACCTCTGGAGGAAGAAAGGACAAACGCCTACTGGGAGATGCAAGGCGGAATTCTCTGGGGCCATTGCAGTAAGGTAAGGAGGATGATATTATGAACTTGATTGGCGTTCAGGGTGGAAGTGGTTCCGCTGATATGCATAGTGTTTTTGGGATGGTTACTTATTAACCGGCTAATCACCAATTCTGAGACAAACGCTTTGAGAATAAAATGATGATTTTGGAAGAAGATGCAGAACACGTTTAAAGCATGCTAGTGCTTGGTTATTTTCAAAAGGAAGATGGCTTTTAGGAAGAAGCAATGAGGTGGGGTGGAGGAGAGGTATCCAGCTATGACCCTGTGCAACTTAGAGGAGAATTTCTAGTTGGTTAATAGCGTTTTGCATAGGAAGAGGATCTAACATCCGGGAGAAACATTCTGTTTAAAGTGCAGATATTACAAAAGCTTGTAGAGGAGGAAAAGGATTCTTTGAATGGACCCCCAAAAGCGATAGCAATGGACTGCAAAGCTTGTCTTGGGTAGAACTTGGAGCACAGGGATTGGTCATGAGACCCTGAAAAAGAAGTTCGGCCAAAGGTGCTGAAGTATCGCCGAAGGTAGCTAGTTTAGCGTAACTTAAATTTTAAAAAAGTAACCCACATATATTTTACAAAAATTTTGTAAACATCAAACTTGGCTATTAAGCGTAGAACAGCGTTCTCTGTCTATACCAGGTGTCGGCAACTTTGCGTAATAGCGATCCAAAAACCAAATCAGTAAGCTCTCGATGGGCCGTAACATATTTTTACTAACAATTTGATCCTTCAAAAGTGTGATTTTAGATAGTATTAAGACAATTTGACGTATTTTAACTGAGTGCAGATTCAACAGAAACTCTGTTGCTTTGGATAAATAACTCGTTCGCACAAAATGATGAAAATATGTTTGTTTCAAGAGCAACAAGGACTTTGCTGAGGGGGAAGGGGCTTGAACAAAAATTAAATTTTTTTGTCAAAAAAATGTCGCTTTTGAGCAGGGTGCAGTGCAAACTCGTGCAACGTAAGGGCATTACAGAAGAAAGTCTGGGGACAGAGCTGCCAGTCACCGCAAACCATTGGGTTCTCGGGAGTCAAACCTCCAACCGCTGGGCGATTTCTGAAATTTTTTCAAAAAACTGCCAATTTAACGTCATTCAGATCAAATTTTGCTCATTTTTAGAGCCATTTAAAAGAACTATTCATTGATGGCTTTTTAAGCCAGTTGCAGAATTAAACTACTCAGCCCCTTCAACCACCCGTTTACTTACAGGTCAGGTCCAAAACACATTTTGAACGTTTGCGTTTTTGAGTTAAATTTTTTAAATATCTTAGTTTAGGGATTGAAGCTCCATAACTCCCCCCCTCCCGCCTGGTTGCGCGACTAGTAGTTGGTTTATTTTCGTTTCAAAGTATTTGAAGTTGTTTGAAAATCAATAAAGCTTCAGCATTAGCTGTAATTCTAGTCTCTCAAAGCATATCATTCGGCTACAAAATCTCTTTTCCTACACCACATGAAAGCTGGGGCAAAGTTTCCCTAAATAATTTTAGAATTTTTTGAACACTGAATAATTTTTGACCCTATTGTATACACTCCTATTACGTCATTTTTCCAAAATATGGTCTTGATGTCATTACGGTGACGTCATCAACTCAAAATTGGATTTTTCTTAAAAATTGGTGAACAACAACCCACTTGCCGAATTTGGTGTTTACGCACTTTCCGGTTTAGAAATTAGGTAGAGAGGCATTTTTGCCCCCCTCATCACCATGTAGAATGAGTTGGTTCATTTGCCTGTGCAAACTATAGGGTTAATAATCATTTATTTTTCGTGATTAAGATGCCATTGGTGGTAGCTCTTTTGCGAGTTCCAATGCCCTTTATTATGAGAAACTTGATATTGTCATGCCCTCAATAATGCCACAGCATACAATTAAATATTTGATAATTTAGTTGTGATGTTTTGACGTTTGCTGGCCAGAGCTTTAAATATTTGATGTTATTTTGGGCTGAAAAGTTTACGTACGATAAGTCCAGTGGTAATTTAGAAGCAGTAAAAGCATAACATCTTGCACAATACCTATAATTTGATTTAATATTTTGACGTTTGCGGAGCCAGAGTTTTAATGTTTGATCGTTTACGTGCTATCTGGTCTGCAGGCTACCAGCCCGGAATCCTTTAGGCCGGATTGCACGTAAACGATTAGAAATCTTGCAAAATGCTGTAGGTTGGTGACTTTCATTAATTAAAATTTTGCACGCTAGATAAATACTGCCAAACATTGACACCGCGGCATGCTTATTTGCATTCAAAATATTTTTATATGCTATATCAAGCACTAATATTTCGCTTTTATCTCGTGCTCCATTCGCAATACAGCTCCATATTGCTACAAATTGCCGCAATCGCTGAAATCGCCAGCCAGATGATTTTTTTGACGGGCCATAAGTTGCCGACCACACGATCTAATGTCCGCCTAGCTATTGACTCTCTCATACTGTTTTATTTCAAGCCTACTTATTTCATGGGTAAGCTTCTAGGTTAGTTAATTTAACCAGCTCAGTTCTTCACAGCTCAACACTAAATGATTTAAGGCAAAAATTTTGCAACTATTTTTCATAAAAAATTCGCTAACTTTTTCGAAAAAATCAAGTCTACGTTTTTTGCTCTGTCACTTAATCTGCCAATATGTCGCAACGATATGACTTGAAGTCTCAGTTACAATTTGTCATCTTGTCGCTTGAACATTGAAAAAATTGATTTTTCAATTGTAATAAAATTTTTCTGTGACATAATAAACATTGAAGTTCGATATTTTCAGATTACTTTCAAGTTCGATATTTTCAGATTTTTTCTATCTCCAAAACTACAGCACTTAGAAACTTCGTTCTTTCAGTAAAAGAAAGAGAAAATCATAAAAAAAAATGATGAAAAAAAATTTTTTTGACCAAAAATCACGAAGTTTGATATTTTCAAATCACGGCAGCACTTTAGAGGCCATATCACTGCAAAACACTGCGTATGAAGGGGAAAAGTTGTGGTATTTTCCTTATCGTGCACTTTGGTCTACAGGTCAATGCAAAGGGGCACAGCCTCCCTGGCTACACTATTGATTACAACACTTTGGTTTTGATTTCGGTTTCTGATCAATAATTTAACGGCGGAGTAATTGTTGTTTTAGTGTTTATGTAAGCACAGCGTAAATTTGAAATATCAAACGTTGTATTGTATTTATATCCTGACAAGAGCTCAATGACACGAGCGCGCAGCCTGGAATTCGCAGTGGGGGGTTTGGAGGCGGAGCCCTCACTGCTTAAAAATTTTGCATTTTTTTTTAAATAACTTAATTTTAGAACTATTTTGATTAAAACATAGAATTTTAAAACATAAAATTTGGCATAGAAATTGGCAGTGCAAACATGATTAAACTTATTGCAAACATGGGCCACGTGGAGGTGGCTAATGGTAAATTTTAGTTCTCTTATTTAGATGCAGGTAAATCATAAAATCGTATAGTTCAATAAAGCTCACACAGAATAATCTATTTCGTCCAGATTTTATGTAGAAAATTAATTGGGGGAGACTAATGGAAAGGGATTTGAGAGAAGTGATTGGTAATTAATTGATACTGAATAGCTCCTACCCCTCCATTTCTGAGTTTACAGTGTATTTGTTGAAGAAGCCAACGTTCAGCATTTTTATATTGCTTGTTTTTGGCCATTCTTTAAACTTTTTATTGACTTAATGTTAGTTTTATATTGACAAATTAGCCCTTCCCCAAATATATCTTTCAAATGATGCTTTAAATCATTTTGAGTCAGTTTCAGTGCAAAAAACTGTATAAGAAGTGCTAAAAACGTGGTGTTTTTCTGATTTTGCATTTTGGTCGACCGGCCGACAGGAAGGTGGCTATAGCCCCCACCTCTTCTGGCTACGCTACAGCAATGACAGATGCTGAAACGTATAATGTTGATTATTTAATCAAAGCGATTTAACCCTTAATCCTAGGGTGTTGCTTACGCCAGTTTTTAAGAAAATGCTGAATGATAATTCACGTAAAGTGGGCAATCCTGCTCCTCCTGCCCCGCCCTCTGCACCAAGACAAAAGTGGTAAAAAAGCTCCACAAACGATTGCTTTCTTGGTTTAGATAGATATATTTTGACTTATTTTGCAAATTTAACCACAAAAAGTACTTGGGGCGCCCCTGCCCTGGCTGAAGCCATTCAAAAAAGTGTTTTTTAGGCGGTTTCTTTGGGGGCGGGGCTCCCACGGGGGAGAAGGGGGGACCCCCAAACTATGTCAAAATATTTGTATGTTAAATATTTACTGATTTCAAGAAAAATTGGTACCCTAGATTGAGCAGCTTAAAAGATTTATTTTTGGAGGGTTTCTTTGTGGGATTCTCGGGTACACCTTAACTACATCAAAGTATTTGTTTTTCAAAGAACTACTGATCTGAAAAAAAGGTGGCACCCTAGGTTAAGCGGTTCGAAAAATTGATTTTTGGGACTCCATTTGGAGGGTCATCGGAGGGGTGGTACCCCAAACTATGTCAAAAAATTTGTCAGTTAAATATTTACTGATATCAAAAGAAACTGGTACCCTAGCTTAAGCCGTGCAAAAAAATTGATTTTTTGGGGGGTTACCGGAAGAATAGGCCCAAAATATTTTGGGAGACAAAATTGTGTTTGCAGTTCAACAGCTTTACACAAAAAGTAGATTTCGATGTTGTGTGTTTTTTGAAAAGGAGAGCGTACACGATTTAGGAAGAAAAAAGAAAAGAAAAAAAAAGAGTAAAACCTCATCGCGGCCAAAAGTTGGTTGGTAGGGTTGAAAGGGTATTTTAAAACAAATAATCGCGTGAAATACTTTTTGCCGTACTTAAATCGTTTTTGGCTGAGACCTCTTTTTACACTAAACTGTTGGGGCGGTTTTTGGCTTATAAAACTAAAGTCATGTGACTAATTGCCTCAAAATTTGGTACAAACATACAACTCATTAATTTCAAACTGCTGTCAAAACTTCATGTAGCTAGATCTAACCATTCTTGAGTTATAAGCAAAAGTCTGTAACTTCGCAATCATTAGTTTGATAATGGCCGAAAAAAAAAAACAATGTAGCACGCGACGCGAGCGTCAGTTGCTACAATAAATTAACGAACCCAAAGGTCAAAAACAATGTTAATAAATTAAACTTACTGAAAAACTGTGCACTGAAATACTGGCTAAGCAATAATAATATGAACGAAGTTGTGCTTCAACGCTTTATGCAAATTATCTACTGTGCATAAGCGCCAAGTGGCAACGGCTCTATGTCGTCATTAGCAGCGCATCATATTACTTCATATAACGAATACTTCGTAATTAATTATTCACCAGGGCCGTGCCAAGGTGGTTCGGGTGGTTCGGGACCCCCCGGAAACTCAAGACGGAGCCCCCTCCGAAACGTTTAAATTTGCACATTTTTGCAATCGGCTTAAATAGTCAGTTAACTTTCACATATCCAAGACGCACTACTTTTCTAAAACCAGGATTGTAGAACAGCACGAAAATTTATAGTTAAATCTACACTAAAGATATCCAAAACATAAAATTAACCAGTACAGCTGCAGCATACAAGTCAGGTTATTAACTGCCACTCGTATTAACTACAAAAATCGTTAGAATTATCGTTTGAGAGTGAGTTTTATTTAATTCTAAAGACCATTAATACTATATTGTTACAATGTTACGTGAAAAAATAATTTAGGTACTGGAGCTGTAATTATGAGTTAAAGATGCGATCCTTGTAAGCTGCTGTAGTGACATCAATGATATTCTTGTAAATCTTAAAAATTCTTTTTTCGAGCTTTTGCAGTGGCAAAAGCATCAATGATCCTGTGTTGTTGTTTCATCATTTGATAACTTGGTAGTTAGTGTAGTGGTTACCATTCTTGATCTTTAAATGGGTGACCAGAGCTTAATCCGCGTCTTAGTGGGCTTATTTTTACAGATTACAGATGGGGATCCTGCTCACGGTCTGCAAAGGAGATTGCCTATTCCGAAAATTATTTGCCGATAATTATTTCATCATTACTGCCCTAGCCCTTAGACCTACTGTTTGTCCATTGTACTTTTTCATTTTCGGGCTAACATCCGTTTGAGATCGTAGGCTATCCGGATAAGGTACAAATTTTTTAGATCTGCCTGAATTCTTAGCCTGCTCATAGCTTACTATAACGATATAATACTAATCAGAAATATAAAACTTGAGCAATCAAACAATATTTCGTCACAAAGTTGTCAAGTAAGACAGTCAAGACTTCCAAATCCCTGCAGAAAAATTTTCTCAACTATACATAAGGCTAAAGATTAACCACTTTTTGTAGTAGCAGAACCGAACCTCCTGAAATAAATTTTAACGTGATTGCTGACATCTTAAAGCAATTTGACTGTAACTATTACTAGACTGAGTCATAGGCGTAGCCAGGATTTTTGGTTAGGAAGTCCAAACCACAAATCACATGCATCGACGTCATCAGAAACTTCGAAAAAGGAATTTTTTGTGGGGGCAAAGATATCGTAGAATTGAAGATTAGAAGCCGTGGCCTGACACGTAACTAGGAACTCGTTTAAGGGAGAGGGTTCAAACCTATAGTTAAAATGTAAAAATGTCTAAATTGGGAGGTGTGTTCGAGTAAAGAAGTGTACTGTAATTCAAACGTATCACAGCCGTTGGGCGATTTTTCGTAATTTTTTGAAAAAAACTGTTTAACACCATTGGATCACATTTCACACGTATTCAGAGCCATCCGAAAGTACTAGATTTTTAACATTTGAAAACGAATTGAAAAAAATAAGTTGTTCCGTCTTTTTTCTGTTTACAATGTAAGTTCAAAACACGTTTAAAATCTTGTATTTTGGGATTAAATTTTCTAAGTGATTTGGCCCAGGTAGGGGGAAGTAAAGTACATTGCCTCCTGCAGCATTGTAGCAGCAAATAACAATCCGGTAGAATATTTTCCTCAGAGATTATTTTTTGGTCACGAAAACAACCAGTAATAGGAATACATACTCGTATACGGCCTGGAGGCCCAGAGGCCCTCCCTATTCAAAAATTTGTTTAATTGGCATTTCTCTTACTGAAGCTAATTTTTTTCAAAAGTATTTTGTTGCATAAAAACTGGCGAGGTGGAGGTGAATTGTTATTGAAAAATGTACAAAAGATGGTTACGCCTACAAACCATGTTATTACCTTGGCCGGATTTACTTTGAGTTGAACCCATGGCACTTTGGGTTTTTTGCGATATTTTCCTGCCAAATACAAGTGAAGACCAAAAAAAGTTTTATCTGAGCGCGAAGCCCCTGGCACTGTGCCATATGTTATAAGCTAAATCCGTCCCCGGTTGTTGCATTACGTTCATAAAAAGGTTAGATGAGAGCCTCAGTTACCAACTTTTAGGATAAAAACTCTTAATTTCACTCGGGTTATACGTTTAAATTGGTTGGCCATAATTAAATTGAAGGGGCCTATGCCCCCTGGATCAATATTATTGTTGGAGGCCCATTCAAATTGGGGACCATTTAAATATTATTGTAGGGGGCATTTTTAAATTGGTTGGCAAACAATAAACTCAAGGGCCCGGGGCCCCCGAATCAATATTGTTTGTAGGAGGCCCATTTAAATGTTATTGTAGGAGGCCCATGTAATTTGGCTGGCAAAAATTAAATTGAGGGGGCCCTCTGGATCAATATTATTGTTTATTACTGTTGTACGCGAAGACACTAAAAGAAACTGAAACTGAAGAAACAATAGTCTTTCTGTGACATTTTTATCATTGGTAGCCTTTCAATTGGGAGGGGGGGCCAGGCCCCCTGCCCCCCCCCCCCTGGCTACGCCTATGGATTGACTCTGACTGGCTGTTGTGCAATCGACTGGTAAGCTGAACATCTGAATCGATTAACTAGTTGTTTTTCTGCTAAGACAAAGCGATTGTGATTCTATCACATCATAGATAAAATTTTAACGCAGCAGCAGAGACATACAGGTACAGCGAGCGTGTTTTCAGTATCGTACATTGACAATACCAGTTAATTTTGTTCTAAATATTGCAAAAAATTCTAGCACTGAACGACAGTACCAACTTTTAAATTAGTAGTAGTAAAGTAAAATGTGGGGCCCCCATTTTGGCTTCGGGCCCCCCCGACCGGGGGGTTTAGGGCTGCCTTGGCACGGCCCTGGTATTCGCAACTCCAATAAACTTTTATTTTCAGGTGGAATCACTATGTACAACAAGTCTTACTGTGCATTGTAATGTTGAAGTTAAAAAATTGTTATTGTTTATCAAATCATGTATGCAAAAATGTATTATTAATTGCAGTCAGTCTATAATTTCATTTCCTACGTGCAGCAATTTGCAGTTTTTTATATCAGAAATTATTCAACTGCAGCTTGGTGGGTCAGAGTTGTAAACAGGCCGACTAGTTCAGGCCTGAACCCTGTCCTAACCCGAAAATATAAGCCCGAACCCGAAAACTAATTTGAAGCCCAAAACAAGGCCAAAAAAATCCGAAACTTAAGTTAGGTCTGAAAAAATTAGCAATGTTGCGAAATTATTTTGATTATATTTTTGTGCACCTAAGACAAAAAGCACGTCTCAGGCCCGAACTAAGCCCGAAATTTTTGTCAAGTTTTGGCCCGAGTCTGGCCGAAACTCGAACCCGACTAGAAAAGCCGACCCGACTCACAACTCTGTGGTAGATGTTTCCTGAAGCATATACGTTATCCGCGTTACAATAGCAATCGCACATTTTGGCCGCAAATGCTTAACTTCCTCTAAACGTTTACGCAAAAAAGCTCCGTGGTAAACAACCAAAAAAATGATGCTGTGGAAATCAGTATAGGCTTTGCATAATTATTTTTAAACTGCAGACGTGAAATTTGTCTTTATGAAAAAACTTTAGTCACAAAACGCTATAAACAGACAATCTCAAACACTCATGCAGACAATCTCAAACACAAATTATTGTTTGATTATACAGAGATAATGCAACTCCGCTAAAAAAGCATCGGATTAACAAATCTATGGAAAAAAATGTAAAATATGATCAACTTGACAGCAATTTTGCGGAAAAAAT
Source organism: Trididemnum nubilum (assembly GCA_963965965.1). Lineage (NCBI taxonomy): Eukaryota > Metazoa > Chordata > Ascidiacea > Aplousobranchia > Didemnidae > Trididemnum > Trididemnum nubilum. The sequence goes on from OZ014469.1 coordinate 51,898,625, forward strand.
AATTTTATTCACATTATCTGTGTGGGCTAAGTTTTTATTAAATAAATTGCTCTGTTCCTTTTGTTGAAAAGAAAAATTTTGAATAAATATCTATTAGTTTCCAGTGCCATCATCAGCCTAAAATCTAATTGAAAATAAGAACCTAAACGATCGCTAAAGGTTCCTTTTGTTTTCATTTAATTTTCAGATTGATAGCACCTTTTTGAAACCGAAATCACCTTGCTATTTTTGTTTTATTTCTGTTTAATTGGGTGTTTCGTACTGTAATCAAATATTACATAGATATTCTCAATGGATGTACTGCCAGCCATTATGGAATTTGCTCCTTTATCAGCAGCAAAAAAAGAGTATAATGGTTGGCTTAATAATAAAGTCTTAAAGTCTGCACGAAAGTTTAATTTGTGGTAACTTTACATACTGTATATATTTTTCAATCTGAAATGATCACCAGCAATCGTTATAGGATTTGGAGCATCATTAAGGAAAGGTATTTAAAAGATCTCAGAATTTTACTGTATATTAAACTGTACAAATAAGCTAATATCATTTAACCGCGTTTTAGGTTTTAAAATCGAAGTCACGTGATTGAAAACCATCAAATCCGTAGGTATGAAGCTTTCTTCCATCCTTGTACATGGTATCTGCACTTTCAGTAATCTATTCAGGCATTATTGAAACTCAAGCTTGGAAAACGTGTCAGGCTGACACAATTGATCTAAATGACAGCTTATGTTTTTGTTTTCATCGGCATTATCAGTCATTTTCCGCTCTTTTTGGACATGAGGATGATGCTGAGGAAAGCATATTTTTTGCCGCAATTGTAGATCAAGTGTTCAAGGCTGATACAGTTTTAAACTTAGATAATGATTTTGAGATTTATGCTGTCATTCCCTGAAGTTACCAAAGTTTTTTTCCGAGTATACTACAGTACTTTCAGAATTCAGCATAGTTGAGTTATACCTGCATGAAGTAAGCGAATGAAAATTCTCAAATAGCTTTAGAAAAATCGGATAACTCGCTGAATGAAGGGTTGTTGATTGCAGCACTTTCAAGTGGCGTGGTGGCAAAGAATTAGAGACTGTAAATAACAAGGCTGGGTTTCAATTTGCTGTCGTTCTAAAATCACCATTGCAAATATTGAGTCAAAACTTGTTCTGCTATTGATTTTGCAAATGTTATGTAGTTTTATTTTTTTGTAAGTAGGTTGAAATTGGCGTGATGCGGTGAAGCAATTTAATGAAAACTTCATTTCAACATGACCCGAGCATGAAAATACGTGCTGAATTAAAAATTTCATCTGGAATATTGCAGCAAAAGCAGGAAGAACTTTGGAGCTGCGAAACATTTAATACGCTGAGCACGTTATTTATATTCTTACTGGTTGTCAATTTATCTAATCATGTTAAAAAAACGTAAAATTAATTTATTTCTTTATTATCGATTAATTAAGTTTTCTTTAAAGAAGGCATTTTTATGGCGACCACAATCGCATGATCTGGGTTTAATCCACACCCTGATCACAATTTTAAGTCCTTGAATACGACGCTTGAGATTGATTATTTCTGCTTGGTTTTTTCGAACAAGTAAAATTTTTGTACTGGAAGAAGTCAAATGTTGACCAGAAAAATTATTAAATAACGGTTGCTTCCTATAGCCTAGCCGGTGCAAATCCGTTACAAGAATAAAGCAACCGTTGATTTTCGTGACAGGAGGATAAAGCAGCAATAATCAACAGGTTTTCAGTTCCACAGCGGCCCTGTTTTATGCAAATGTAAAAGTTCAGAAGATATAGCCAAACACGTATTAACTTGTTCCCTGCTATCACAAGTTTGCACCATCCAAGATCCGAGCAAATACAACAGCGTAGCAAAGGAAACAGTGGAACTTGCTGGGAAGGAATTTGGGTAGAAACTCATATATCATCGTCATTAACAATCATGCATTAAAGGATAAGCAATGTACGAGCCTTTTGCAATCTTCAAAAACCGATGATATCTTTATTGTTTATTAGGCCTTTTTATGTCACGTCACAATCAATATTAAACAATCATTCATTTGCAAGTATTTTGTCATGCTGGGTCACCAAGACAGAATGCTGCATGTCCCAATGGGAAAACGAATTAAAGGGATAATCCACAAACACAAACACCCTTTTGCCAGTTTGAAAAATGAACCAGGAGCCAGCCAACTATGGATTTATGACCAGAGGCTCAACCAACAGAGATATTGATGCCGCATTCTTTAGGGAATTGCTGGCTGCAACAAAGTCGCAATTTTGTAATCAAGTTTAAAATGTCATAATTGATAATGTGATTTTTTTTTCTTGGTGCAAATCGTCTTGCTTTATCAAATATGAGGCTTCACAAGTTGTTGTGGTCTGCAACTAGTAAATAAAGTTTGAAAATCAAAATCAAATCTTTGATTATACTCGCTCTCATACGCCAAAGCGTGTAACGAGTAGGCGGAGCCCGTCTCTGCATCATTACGCCAAGACAACACAGCTCCTTTCGAAGAAATATTGCAGCGGTAGCTAGCCGTTGGCAACACTTTGTCCGATTTGACCGGCCCGAGATTTAAACCTCAGACCTTCCTCTCCAAAGGCAAATGCGTTACCGCTCGACCAATTGGCCGATAAGATCGTTTGCAATTTTGCAAGATGTTTTGTTGTTGAAAGATTGTTTTTGCTAACGTAGTTCCATTCTGCAAGATTTGGCAATTTTTCCAAAATGTTTCACAATTCAAACTGGGTTGCATCAAGCGTTTTACAACGTAACAGTAAATGTACTTCTTACACCGAATCGTAGGACGAGCTAGAATAAATTAATGACATGAAGACGAACTGTTTTGCAGAAGCTTATATGACATTAGCTCTTAATCAATTCACTTACATAGCACAGAATCCAAAGCTCAGAAAACTAAATTAACCATAGAAGCAAAGCACTTTTGTAAAGTAATCAGACAAATCAGTGTCTGAAAAACATTTGGCCGACTGCAGTTAACACAGAAAACCAAGTTTTAAGAGTAAGTCAGAGTGGTACGTTAACTTCGGTTAAAATAAAATTTTAGAATGGCAAGTCGTGGTTTACTATTTTCTAAATCTTGAAAGCGGTAATGCAAACATTCAAAAGCAGCGATAGCCGTATTATACTACGCCAAATTGTGTCATTTCTTGGTACCCATCTGTAAGACTAAAAAATAAACATTACTTTCAGCAAAGTCAACTGTATGGGGCGCCGTTTGTGTACCCGAATTTGTGCAAAGTTTTTTGCATATTTAATTAAATAGTCATTTTAATTGAATATACAAAAATAAACATACAAAAAAAAACTAGAGCAAAAATAAATATGCAAAAATTTTTTGTGCGGACTTTTTTTAACTATTTGTTTTTGCAATAAAAAAAAACTGCGCAGAATAAACTGTTGCAAAACTAAATCGTCAAAAAAACTGCGCGCAAAATCAACCGTTGCAAAAATAAATCGTCAAAAAAACTGCACACAAAATAAAGCGTTGCAAAAATGCGCTGCAGACATTTTTGTATATTTGTTAATGGAGCATGGCAAAGCGCTCTCGGCTGCTCATAGAGCGCATTAAAGAAGAGCCAATAGCGCATCAAAGAGCAGCCGAGAGCGCTTTGCCACGCTCCATTAACAAATATACAAAAATGTCAGCAGCGCATTTTTGCAACGCTTTATTTTGTGCGCAGTTTTTTTGACGATTTATTTTTGCAACGGTTGATTTTGCGCGCAGTTTTTTTGACGATTTAGTTTTGCAACGGTTTATTCTGCGCAGTTTTTTTTTATTGCAAAAATAAATAGTCAAAAAAAGTCCGCACAAAAAATTTTTGCGTATTTGTTTTTGCTCTAGTTTTTTTCGTATATTTATTTTTGTATATTTAATTAAAATGACTATTTAATTAAATATGCAAAAAAACTTTGCACAAATTCGGGTACACAAACGGCGCTCCATACTACTGCATAATAAGCTTTCACTATAAACTTTCCTGGTTTTTATATCCCGTTCGCTTACTCCTTGCGTAAATCGAATTCTTAAGTCCTTCAAAACTAAAATACCGTATTTTCTTAAATAGAAACCGTGGCTACTATTTTTTTTATATTTTTGAACGCTTTGTGTAGCTTCCTTTCAAGGGTGGCTTCCATTCAATAACAGCTTCTATTTTTTTTTAAATGATCGTTTTTGTCTTAAAATTGGTACTCAGTGGGTATTCGAGTTTATCTACCATAAGTGACAAGAAAACGAAACAATAAGTCAGCTGCGTTTCTATATAGTTTTTTGAAAAAATTACAATAATTGCACAACAAGATCCCGTGGCCTCCAGCGGCTGCTGTCAGCCTCCAGAACCCTGTATGAACAGAAGCCGCAATGGATAAAACCGCTTCTTAGTAAGCAATTCAGTCACAATTTTAACTTAGTAGATTAACTTAAATGCTCACTAGAGACCGATTTGATGACAAAAACGTTCATATAAAAAAATAGAACCGCCCTTGAATAGAAGCCGCCTTCAAATAAAAACCTCCCAAAACGTTCAAAAATAAAAAGTAGTAGCTGCGGCTTTTATTGAAGAAAAGGCGGTAAAAGCCTTTTTTCAAAATTAAATCTACTCGTGCTCCACAAAAATTCGGATCGTGGACCGCGCGGGTTGCAGACGTCCAGTATATAAACAGGTTAAAATGAAATATAACTTCAAAATGGTAAGTTTCAAAAAATTTAAAAAACCAAAAGTTGCAGTATAAAATTACAATAAAAAACAATTTATAGTAAATTGCGTAAAGAATAATCTCAACAAATTATTGTGCATAAGCAAAATTAAAGAAAATTGTTAAGAAATAAATACGTATGTACATATAATGCAAAAACGTAAAAAAAAATTTTGTTTAAAAATTATTCAATAATTAAAAAAATTAAAAATCTGGCTATGGTGCGTAAGAGTCTTTGCGCATAAAAGTCCAGCAAGCGTATGATAGTCACGGCGCGCAAAGGTGGCAGTACGGTACGTTTAAAATTTGAGCATGGTGTACTTCCAAAGTTTAATGTATCGTACGAACTTGACGATACCAAAAAGAATTTGTGCGTGCGTACCGTACCTGCTTTCCCGTACCGTACTGATGGTACGCTCCAAACGAACCGTACTTAAAAGGTACGGTACGTAGGTCAATCAAAGCTCTAAACGTATCGTACTTGAGAGGTACGGTACGTAGGTAAAAAAAATTGCAAAGGTTTTTTCGAAGTTCTCGTTTTCTTTGCCTTAAAGAAATGTTTAACTGCTCGTATGTTCTAAAAATAAATTTTTGATTTACAGTTTTGCCAAGTTTGGAGCTTTTCACCTAATGCTACGCCTTTCGGCCTTAATTCTTAGAAAAAAAGAGGAGGGTAACAAACAATCAAGAATTAGAAGTCAGAACACGTGGCATTAATAATTTACGGACGAGTGACAATGCATCGTACTACACTAGCACGGTACGTACGAGGTAGCATCATTGGCAACTTGCAAATGTCGCTAACTAACGTACTTACATGGTACGGTACGTTAGTACGTTTAGTACGCACATTCAAATAGCGCATCAACGTACGGTACTCGTACCTTCACAAAAAGCGCGTTCCGTACAAACGTACCGTGCTTTTTAGCAAAAATTGAGGCATACCATATCGTACTTACGTAACGTACCGTACTGCCATGCTTGGCGGCGCGTAATTGCCATGCACCTAAAAGTAGAAGACTCGCATGAAAGAACAGCTGCATAATTACAATACCAAATGGTAGTTAAAGAATTTTGCTGTAATAGCTTTTATTTTGTAGGATACTTTTATGCGTTTTAAATTGGTTGCAGATAAAATGGTAATTGGTAAATGAGTAGCAAATAAAATACGAGATATAAGTACGGTCATAAACCACTAGGGACTTAAATGCGTGCAAGTTGAAGAAAAACTGGCAATCGGTTTTTGGCTTTGTACAGTTTAAAACGTGACATGTTTTTGATCACTATTTCCTGCAAAGTACATTTTAAGACAAGCTCGATGGCGGCTAAATGCAGTGCTGTTAAATTGCCGAGCTAAAGTCAGCTTATACAGGAATGACTTGATGACAAGAGAGAGAGAAATTTAAGTGCAAACACAACAAAGCATGCAGAACAAACCAATCACACAAATATACATACCAATTTGGCCAATAACCATATTTTTCGTGCCATTATTTTGTCGAGTTGAAACATGTAATAAACTGGTTAATGGCAACGTTACAGTAGTTCAAATGATGTATCAATAGCATTAACAGTACTTAGTATTAATTAGAGTAAAGATGAAAAGTAATATATATTGTTAATTGGACAGTTTTTCTAAGTTTATATTAAGCTACTAAATAATGCTAACATTATTATTATTAAATATTTAATAGCTATAGGTCATATTTAAGAGGATTTGTGTTAACAGTTTTCCTTTACATACGCAGTTGCACAAAGAAACAGTGGTAGGGACCATATGGTTTTTTTGGCTCACTGCCACCTCACACATTTGCGCATCATATATACAGACAGTTAAATACTCTAAGAACAATAACTTACGGTACTGCCTAGTTAAGTTGATTTTGGATGCTATTATATATTCTAATATATTACAAAAATACAGTTTCAAAATGTTTTACGAGTACGCGTTAGAGTGCATAGTTATCAGTTACTTAAATGGAAGTCTAGTGATAATTATTTTAACATCATAACAGTAATTCACACATACACACAATCATAAATATATTATAGTATAATGATTAAACACAAATAAGAAATGCAGTTTTTGGAGCTATGTTTTACATCAATCCATTGATGCAAATGCTAGATTAAGAAACTCTATCAATGTGCACTAAATCATACCAAGACTTACCTTAATACTTACTAAGTAACATAAACTTGTTGCAGTTGCTTACAAATGCAATAAACGTTAGGTTTATAAGACTACACTTACACAACTACTTATTGGAGGCAAAGCTCGCTGTAGAACACTGCTTTGCAAAATTTGATCTTATCAGAAAGTGAAGTATTTTGTTAGTTGCTGCAAACACAGATGTGAATCAAACGTATAAGGCAGGTTAACTAAACATGAATCAAATTGCAATGAATTGTCGTATTATATTACCAGATGTTCATTGCAAAGTATTAGTCGATTGTGCTGCTAGCAAAGCGCAGGTTACATTGTTTCGGTAGCTTCACTATTGTCATATATTGTTTCAATGCGCTGACGAAAATTTTATTTCTATGATAAAAAAAAGTCCACACATTAACGGATTCAGATAAGTCCGCACTTTTCAAAAACAATAGAGTTAAATGGTCTCATTTTCTATGAAAAGTAACTAGTTATGAGCTGGATTGAAGCTAAGAGAGATTCAGCCCCCTCCCCCAAGCCAGCTCAGTTATAAAATTTAATTCTAAACTGAAAGCGTTTAAACGTATTTTGGACTTGATATGTAACTAAAGTAGGGGCTGAATGGGCTGGGCAATTTTATTCTTCAACTGTCTTTCAAATGGCTTTAAAAAAAGCAGGAAATTTGATCCAGTTGGCGTTGAAATGGCTCTTTTTTCTGAAAAATACAAAAATTGCTTAGCGTCACTTTAGACCTCCGCCTGTGATATACGTGAGTTGCATCATTTTTCTCACCACGCTGTTTAAAAGAGATATTTTTCAAGCAAAGCTATATAAACTTTGGGTTCAAGCCTCCCTCTAAACAAAGTTATGGTTGCGGGCCTACGTCGACAAACCTTTCCAGCATTTTGTTGAAATAAACTTGGTTTATTTTTTGCACCATTAAAAAGTAGGCCCAAACTAAATTTAGGCCCTATAGAGCACTCAACCACATAAATCCGGCACTGAATGTTGGAGAGATTTCCCTCAATTAAACCTTCTAAAATAAAAAAAATTTTATCAACTTGAATTAAACAAAGTATTTTTCCAAGATAAACTAAAATAGATAAAAGACAAACCACAACAAAATCTGGGAATGCAACTTTTGGGTGGATCCCCCAAATAAGCTTTTGAAATAAGCAAAACTTGATCACTTGATGTAAACAAATTAAATTTCTTATGAATGACGAAAAGAGACGAAACTTGGGAGTGCCATGTTAAGCGCACCCAACAAAACGGGCTATTTCAAATTTAAAATTTTTTACTGCTTCTGCTGTACAGATTAACTGTTTAAAGATTGTTTAATAAAAAATAAAAAAACAATAAAAAAAGAAAAAAACTTTGGGTAAGTCCATAAAAATGGACTCTTAAAATATGAGAATATTAGCTGTTTAAAAATAGATGTAGACCTTTCACCAAGATCTTTCCAAGTGAAAATTTAAGGCTAAAATGTTTTGTTTGAAAAACATCTCACTTCTGCAGCGTACAGAGCAAACCCGTGCCACTTGAGCATTTTACAGGCGAGAGTTTTGGTGCCGCAGGCCATGGGGTCGGTTGGAGGAGCTTCAAGCTTGAAGTTTTTCAGAATATTTAACTATTTTAACGCCATTCGGATCAAATTTTGCACGTTTTTGAAGTCATTTAAAAAAAAACAAATTGCTATGAATTTAAATTCAGTCTAAGAGCTAAAACTACTTAGCACTTTCACGCAGTCCCAATTTACTTACAGGTCAAGTCTAAACTACTTTTAGCCGCTAGCATTTTGGCCAGTTTTCTGATTTTCTAGGTGACTGATTAGTTAGCGGGAAAGGGGGAACTGAAATTTCGTAAGCAAGCTCCTTCTGGTTGCATTACAAGTTAGATGGCTGAAATTATCAGAATAAGTTTGCATCAAATAATAATAAAACTGTCAAACTTGGGGGTTTCAAGTTGGGGGGGTAAAAGATGTCTAAGAGTTTAGATTTTGAAGCACTTTTAGACTTAATGTTTTTGATAGAATTGAGCTAAAGAGCTGAGTTTTTTAATAAAACTGTCTCATGTGACCTTGAGAAAACCCTTAAGTGCTTAAACATTTTCGAATGATTTAATTAAGAAAGTTTTAGTGCTAAATGTGGGACTTTATATAGTATTCAATATATTCAAACGTTACTAATTGTAGTATTAAGTATATGTGGGTTGCAATACTAGAGTACTGTATACTTAAATCAAAAATGACTGTAAAATGGGTGGCATATTTTTGGAAGTGGTACTGCAAGTACTTTTTTTTTCAAATTTTTTTCAAAATAGAGTAATAACTGAATTTCAAACCAAAAGATTTTTTTCAAAAAAAAAAAAAATTGCCATTTGGCCAATACGCAAAAAAAAAACTTGATTTCAGTTCAGTTGCAAAAAATCAAATTTTGAGAGTTCTTGTACAGGACCCCGAACGTTGATCCTCCAAATTATGACTACGTTGATCCCCGAAGTTGTTATGACTACTTTTTGTCCTTGAGATGTTGGTCATATTCATTGTTTCCACTATAGCAAATTTTGTAGTTTTTAAAGTTCGGTTTAAAGGCTTATGAGCAGCGTAAAGCTTTGGTATCAAGCAAAATTCTAATCCTGCTTAGTGCTTTAAAAATTATTTCTTTAACTTTCTTATGGGCAATCCCAGTTTTCAAGTTCACTTCTTAAACGATTTAATAAGAACAAATTGCCAAATTTTTTACAAACTTAATAAGCTTCTTACCGATTAAGTCTTAATTTAAAGTTTTACAATTTGGGGAACTTTCTGGTCCTTTTACAGAAGATTGTATTTAACTGAGACTGCGAAACCTAAATTTCTGCCATCTCTTCTTTTTCAGTTGTTTGGGACAATAGAAAACACTTCTGCTGAGTCTGTCTTGAAGTTGTCTGTCAAATAGCTCTAATTTGAATTTGAAGTTTGATTTTAAAAAGTTTGAATTTTCAAGCCCTTAATGGATCGGTAATTCTAATAGTTGTAATATTAGGGTATATTACGCTGTCGATTTTTTTCATACCGTAAAAACACTTTCGTAAGTTCCGTATCAACCCCTAAGATTGCTGTTTGTACAATAACACGTTTGTATTTGAAGCGGGAGGTTTGAACTTCAAAGTTTGTGCCGGTCGTATCGGGTGCAATGTTGCAAACGGCTAGTCACTGCAGCAAAACTTTTTCAAAAGGAGTTGTGCTGCTTGCAGGCACAATAACATGAAAATTGGTCCCTCAAACTCGTTACAATTTTTAACGTGATACAACGAGTACAATGAAGATTTGATGCGATTTTGCAAAATGTATTTGTCACAAATAATAATTTTGAATGCCTGAGATATGATTATTTGCTGCATTTAATACGTACGTGACTGATTTACTACTTTTGCCGCCTTTTTGGTTTAGAATATTCTAGATATTTCCTTTCTATAGTATCTTCTACTGTCTTCTATTAGTGACCGGAATAATTAGTTGTTTACTTGTCTTAATTGCTTTATTTAGACTCGAAGTTTGTGACGTCATAATCATGTTGAAATCTTATCGTAAGCTCGTGTATTTTTTTTTCTATTGTGACGTTTCATGGATTGTTCTAGAATATTCGATAGCTTTAACCTTAGTATAAATAAGCGAGTCGTTTTTGATTCTATTACTCTAATATTCTAAAAGTGGATGATTTTTAGGTATTAGTTTCGTAGGCAGTTAAGCCGAGTTTGTGTACCTGGGGTTGGCTCGTATAGCCGTTTAGTAAAAAGTGTTAGTGGAGCGATTTTGCTCAGTTAGTTGGTTTGTTTCAATCTTAAATAGAAGTTTTAATTTATTTAAGATTGGTGTGCTGCTTTCTGAGATTCAAGAAGCTAAAAGAACTGTCAACTGCCATTTTTGATTCGTCAATTAACATCTCAGTCGTTCTCTAGTTTTAGCCGACGTGGGCAATTCTAGGGATTAAAGGTTGTACTCTAGCCAAGTATCAACGATCGCGACAGTATTCTGTCAACAGAGCTGGGCACCCACTACTTGAAAAGTAGCGCCGTTGCCGCTGCCGCTATTTGGCAAAATAGCAGCGGTGCTGCCGCTTGTCGCTACTTAAATAAAAAAGTAGCGCCGCTGCCGCTACTTGCACACAAAACAGCGGCCGCTGCCGCTACTTTAGAAAAATATCTTGCAAAAAGAACGATGGCATTCAAATACGATAACTTATAATGAAATTTTAACTTTATTTGCGAAAGTTACAATTCAAGTTTTTAAAGTATTGGAACAGGTTACAATCGGCATTAGCAGGCTTAAACGGTAAACAAGTACGTAAATCACAATTTAATTGGCTGTCAGAATGCTCCTTTCAAAAAAACAAGCATTTCAAAACGCTGGTTGGTCAAACCAGCGCTTTAGAAACTAATTTAGGAAGTTACCCTTAGAAACTACTTTTAGAGTTTCTTGTCGCATTTTCTACGCAAATAAAAGGCAATGGGAAATAGTTTAAATCACTTAAATAAGATAAGGTTTTAATACGATGGCATACAGTATTTAGCTTCTGTACACTTCTGTCCCGGTTTTTATAGCTCTGGAGTAGTCAATGTTTTTATCATACGCTCGGCCCTCAACCACAATCATATTCAGAGGTGGAGTCGAGGACATAAGGCTCGCGAGGCCAAGGACAGCCCTTCCAAGGACAGACTCTCTCGAGGCCAATGACAGGAATGCTCAAGGCCAAGGACACAGGCGCAAGTGTTCTCCAAAAAAAAGGTCTTCAACAAAATTTTTCAGGCGATTTCAAAAAAAAAAAAAAAAAAAGGTCTTCAAAACTTTTTTCTGGCGATCTCAAATAAAAAATGGTATAGAAAAAAAAATTCAGCTGATCTACAAAGTTTCAACCATTCAAAAAATAGTGCTGTTCTCGAGTCGATGACAGGGCAATTTTCGGGGACTTGAGGCTTCGAGGCCAAGACCAAGGACGTGACTTTCGAGGCCAAGGACTTCAAAATGTGTCCTCGAGGACTCCACCTCTGATGATAATTCCTCGCGTAGAGATATTACAGGAAAATTTATCAATCGACCGAGTTACAAACATTTCTGGGAATTTTGTAGAAATGGTAGATGATTAACATTCTTGCGGTGATATCGTCCAACTTTGATAAAAAAGAAGATCGAGCAGTTAAGTACTGGTGTTTATGAACTCGGAGGAGATACGTACGCAGTAATGACATATTCTATGGCGTGGACAATATGATTTTCGCTGCCACATAAATACATGTTAAGTGAATGATGCACAATGCGATTTACGCTACACGTATTTTTTTAGCGAGTATAACTCAATTACTAAATCATGTTTCAAACCTATATATCACCTTGTTCGATTTATTAGTTCAATTCTCCGCGCACTATAAATTTAGTTCTCTGTATTACTCTTCACTGTTGCAGCAAAATTTATTTTGCTATGCATTGATGCATTTACTGTCCTTCTTGCAATGCACGAACTATACTGTGGTCTGTGACCAGATAGCCAACAAATCATTTGTCCTACTAAATGCTAGAATTTTGGGGTAATATCGCGAAAAACCGTCTTTGCGATCTGCAAGTCAGGCCCGGTGCTAGGATAGCGTGACTGGGGGGAAAGGGTGTTACGAACGATTAAGTCTTTCTAACCCGATCTTGCGATATGTGTCAGTTTGCCAAATTGTTTCTGGTTAAAGCTTAATTCTTTAATTTGAATATCTACCAAGACTTGCCAATCCGAACCGTTTTGTGTTTTCTGCAGGATGATGATGCGGAGTAGCCAACTTCAGAAACGTATAGGAGAGCTATGCCAAACTCCCCCAATCCCTTTCTCCTTCCGATATCTGAACACTTGATTTTCAGATTTTTAATGGAATTTATTATTATATTGAATAAAGAAAAATACAGAAAAAAGAAAACAAAACAACAAAGTAGTCTCAAAATACGATTTAAGAGCCAATTCAGGGCCTTTCTTTCAATCTACAAGACTGTCCACTTACAGTCAATAGTCAAATCCATAAAACAAGAATGAAGAGGAAGAGAAGGGAAGGGGTAAGGGATCTCAAAATGCAATTTACCCAAGTTAAGCAGCATTTCACGTATCAACAAAAACTGACACTGTTCACTTCACTCATTTTTATCACTACTGAGTTTTCAGGCTCCAAGCAGGTTTAAATAGTTCCAAGTAGTAAAAAAACACGTGGCATCGCCTATTGTCTAGCATCAAAGGCCAGAAATTAACAAACAAAGGCTGTCAGCTGCTAGTCTACAGCTGCCAGTCTACACAAATAATGCACAAAAAGAACACAACGATTCTAAATACAGTCTAAATAGCCTTTGAAGGTCTTTGAAGATGCGCCATTGAAGATGAGCTAATTAGCAGCTTATTTTTAACACAGGACAATAATTACTCATTAATTTAACTTAAACACCAATTAGACAATGACAAATAATCATTTCGATTTAAGTTACAAGATTGCGAAAACCAATAATTAATCAGACACAAATGCACAAACAAAGATTTAAAATTGGATCTTCAGCCATTAGTTAAAAGCAGGGCAGATTATTTTTAATGATTTTAACAGGGGGGCATAAACAAATTTTGGGGGGTACACAAAAACTTTAATACTTTGAATCCGAAAGTGTGGAGCAAAAAACAAAGACCTTCATCGCAAAATTCCACGAAATCTTGGGTAAAGACCAAAAAAAAAGATCTTCATTTTGAAATATGCGCAGATTTTTACGAATTCTGGAGTGAAGACAAAAAAAACTTTATCTCAAAAAATGCGCAAATTTCCACAAATTCCGGAGTGAAACCACAATGAAAAGGGTCTTTATTACAAAATCAGCAAAACAACAGTTCTTGCTCATGAAATTTAGGGTGATAACCAGTATCTTGGGAGTCTCAGGCCCTGAGTTGTAAACGAGCCAAGTAGTTCAGACCCAAACCCGTCCCAAACCCGAAAATTAATTTGAAGCCCAAATCATGCCCGAAAAAATCCGAAAGTTAAGTTAGGTCTGAAAAATTTAGCAATTTTGCCACGTTGTTGTGATTATATTTTTGTGCACCTAAAACAGAAAGCATGTCTCAGGCCCCAATTAAGCCCAAAATTTTGTCAACTTTAGGTTCGAACTCGGCCCGAACCCGACCCGAAAAGCCCAGCTCGACTTACAACTCTGCTCAGGCCTCGAACTGAATTCTAGTGGCACCGAGCCTGTTACTTTCTTTGGGGCACAATCCCCGCTTGAGGGGCATAATTATCGTTTAGGGGGGCACAAGCAGTGATTTGGGTGGGCACGGCCCCGGAATGCCCCCGTGGCGTCGGGCCTGCTGCAAGTTCACAGCAATTCATCGAACTGTAACTATCGCATTTTCGCTCAAGAGATACTGCTCGAAATCGGTTTTATTGAAGAAATGAGAACTATTTGAGATAATAAAGAGGTGCCCCAAACCTTTTTAAACCTCTTTTCACAATTTCTTTTGATTGCAAAAATACAATTTAATTCGTTTGACTCCGTACCATTGTCAACCCTGCCTACGCAATTTTGTGACTTTACAAAAGGCATAATTTTGCAAAACTTCTTGTAAACTAAGAAACGCGATTACCAACTAGTAGCAGTGAGTCGCCTAGCTATCACCAAATCTGAAAACTTGCGTTGGCTATTGTCACTGGCACCTGTAAACCTAGGCTACCAGTAGGCCTACTGATCTACAGTATGCCTTTTGTGACGTCACGAAATTGCGAAAAGCAGGATTGCCAATAGTACTAGTCAAACGGATTAAAACGTATTTTCGCGAATAAGAGGAACTCGGAATTGTGGAAAAGGTTTGGGGCACCTCATTATTACCACAAGTAGTTCTCATTTCTTCAATATAACCGATTTCAAACAGTATCTCTTGACATTAACAAGAACACCTGCATCAAAATCAACTGTCTAGTGTGTTTGTGCATTCTGTACGAGTAAGAAGGGAGTGTCAGAAACCGACTGTTAAGTAGCGTTAGTACTTACTACTGTACTTGCTTTCATAAAAAAATAATTGGTCTTATTCTACGTGGAGTTTTATTGCTTGCAATTCTTTCAAAATGATGACAACTGATAAACTTTACCAACGCATTGGTTATTATTGTATGATAATTTACTTACAGAGTTCAGTTTGGCCCGCTACCAGACCACATTATTTGCTGAATTTTGGTTCAGAAAAAATAGAACCACGTACGATAAAACCTGCCTTTATTGTGTATGTTTACATAACAACGACAAAATACCACAAAGGTAGCATTGTTTGTTCTACTAAACTAAAATAATGTAGTTGCAAGAGCAGAGTGAAAAAAAAAATTGTAAAGACTCCAAACGGTAACGTGTAAAAATTTAAATCAAAAAAACTCTTGAAAAGAGTTTATTAGCAGTAGCGGCAGAAAATTTGCTTTAATTTGCCGCTTTTTGATTGAAAAAACAGCGGCGCTGCTGCTACCGCTACCGCTACCAAAAAACTAGCGGCGCTAGTAGCGCCGCTGTGCCCATCACTGTCTGTCAATGAATTATTTCTAATTATGTATCATTGGTAAGATATCTCAATTTTTCACTGACTTTCGGTTTTTCGTTTTATTTGTAATAATAGGACTTATTACTTAGTACAGTTAGCTCATCAATCAAATATGACTAGATGAACAGGGCTGATGTAAATCAGGCTCTTCAAGAACTGTGCCCGGAAAAAGTGGAAATCGTTTTAAGAAAGCTCGGAGAATTAGGAATTAAACGTAGAGATGACGTAAAATATCTTAAAGAAGCTGATTTAACAGAAGGAGGATTTCTTAAAGTTGTGGAAGCCAGAAAATTTATATCTGCACTTTTAAAAAGCGGTAATGATAATTTAGGTTTGTATTTTGAGTTGGTCTAAACAATTTGAAAACTGGAAGATTACTTTAACTTGTTTTCAATCAAATAACAAAAGTCAGTAACTTAGTTATAAAGCTGTATCGTACATGCGCCACCACTACCAATTTAACATCAATGGCCTGCTTTAATCCGAATATTGTTGCAGAAACCATTTTACAAAGCAACGCGCCTACTGAAGGAAACACGCAGCGTGATGGGGTAAAAAGTGGAACAGTAGCGCAAACAGTTGGAGGAAACGCACAAATTGGAGGAGCAAATTGCCAGTTTGGAGGTTAGTCAAAACGCACTTATTGTGAACAGTGTTTTTAGAAGTTGTAGTCGTTGCCAAAGAAATCTGGTATCCGGACACAAGTCCTAAAAACACGAGCCCTAAAAGACACCAGTCCTAAAAACACAATCGCTTATGGACATGAGTCCTAAAGCGCACAAGCCCTTACGGACACAAGTTTTAAAGGAGAAGAGTCCTAATGAACACAAGCCCTAACGGACACAAGTTCTAATGAACACAAGCCCTAACAAACACGAGTCCTAAAAAACACGAGTCCCAAAGACACGGGTCCTAACGGACACTAGTCTAAATGAATAGGAGTACTAATGGACACCAGTCCAAAATAACACGAGTTCTAATGTACGCAAGCCCTAACAGACGCGAGCCCTAAAAAACATGATTCCTAAAAAACTCAAGTTCTAATGGACATGAGTCCTAAAGGACACGAGTCCTAAAAGATACGAGCTCTAAAAGATACCATTCCTAACGAACACGAGCCCTGAAACCATGAATTCTAAAGTACACGAGTCCTAAAGTACACGAGTCCTAAAAGACACAAGTCATTAAAGACACGAGTCCTAAATACACGAGTCCTAAAAGACATGAGTCCTAAAAGACACGAGTCTCTTAAAAAACATTAAAGTTAATTGCTACAGAAAAGTCGGTAAATACTGAAAAAGACTTGATTAGTAAGAATTCAGGGTTTTTGTTTGCTTTTTTCAGTAACATAAATTCAGCTTGCTGTCAAGTACCGGTAAATTTGAAAATCTTATAATATACATGGTGGTAGCTAGCTTCGGTTATCAAATGCAAAGTTTACTATTGACGGCCCTAAAATAGAACAGTTGCATCTCCTTGATTTGTGACAACTTAACGCATTTTTAAACTTTTGTAATTTCATACGTTTAGTTTGCATTTGATGTTGTTATTAGCAGCTTACCGCTATGGTTGCTAGGAGTGAATTGCAGATGCAGTTGTTTTCATTGAATTATTATTTAGAGATGTCATTTAAATTTTAAACCAATGATTTAACCGCCCTCAGTGTTATGTTGATCGAGCCTTAATTTACATCTATTTAGACTTGAACTAGTGGTGTAAATTATTATTGATAAATAGTGCTTAAATTAAACGTTAATCTGCCATGTGGTATTGCTGTGGCATAGAATTTTATGTTTTTTAGGATATGGCCGAGTTTACGGTGTGAAACATAGTTAAAAACCGGGCAAAGTGGACAATATCAGGCACAATGGACGATGAGATTTCACAAAAGGCATAACTTTCTAGACCCGCTGAGTTATACAGGGTGTCCATAAAGTCTTGAACACTTTTCAAAATTGTATTGCTAAATAACTAAAGCAGATAAAATCATACAGTTTTTTGCAAAGTAAAGTTTGTTTATTAAAGTTTTACATATAAAAATTTCTAGCAGTTTAAGTAATAGCCATATTTCAAGAATTTAATTTTTCATGCTATTCATAGATTTCAACAAGTGCTCCATTTGTTGCTCTCAATATGTCAAGGCGATACTCAATTTCGCGCCAAGTGTTTTCCAGCATTTCTTCGTTTACTGTGGCGAGAACCTCAATTATTCGTGACTGCAATGTTTCGACGTCACGTACTGGCGTTCTGTAAACTCTATCTTTTACATAACCCCACAAGAAAAAGTCTAAAGGGGTGATATCTGGAGATCTTGGCGGCCATGGTGTTGGGCCACTTCTTCCAATCCATCGGTTTGGAAGAGTTTCATTTAAAAAGTCACGAACTATCAAACCCCAGTGTGGAGGGGCACCGTCTTGCTGAAACACAACCCTCGGCTGGAACTCTTCTAATTGAGGAACAACGTAATGTTTTAGCATATCCAGATAAATGTTTGCTGTAATGGTGGATTCAGCAAAAATGAACCGACCAATAATCTGGTTGTGCATTAAACCAGACCAAACATTGATTTTGGGACTGTCTCTTTCTCTTTCTAAAACCTCGCAAGGATTTTGTGAACCCCATATTCGAATGTTATGCTTATTGACTTTCCCTGATACATGAAAAGTTGCTTCGTCGGAAAGACACACTCTGTTAAGGTAGCCATTGTCATCATCAATGCGCTGAAGAATTTTTTCATTTACATCTATTTAGACTTTCTTCAGCGAAAGCTGCTCGGCGAGGGCGATCATCCGGCTTAAGAGCTTGAACAATTTGTAACTTGTAAGCATGGAGCCGAAGTGGTTTATGTAAAACTTTGTGAACTGTGCTTCAAGGAATAGCAAGTTCATTTGATGCAACACGAATTGATTTCCTTGGGCTGCGATGAAATGCTACACGGACAGCATCAACAGTCTCTTCATCAATGCTTGGCCTACCTGATCGTTTGCGATCCAAAATGCTGCCGGTTTCCATAAAATTTTAAACCATCTCTTAATGCTGTTAGTGTGTGGAGAGTCTTGTCCAAACTCATTTCTAAATTTACGTTGTACTACAGTAGGTGATTTCAATTCATTGTACCAAAGAACATATTGTGCTTTTTGTTGAATGGTCAACATTTTTCATAATTTGTTGCAAACTTACTCCTTACTCCTTTATTAAAAATGACTTATTCGTACTCACTTTAACAATAAAATAACCTGTGAAAAATAACAAAAAAACTTTATGGTGGTATAATTCACTGTCGAGAATCTAAAGTTTCTACCATATGGGGTTTTTGAGATATTAAAATTTTAAATGTGTGCAGGACTTTATGGACACCCTGTATTTCTGCTTTAAAAAGTTTTTCGCCTTTTTTTTGTAGCGCATGTTTATCCTCCTGTCACCAGATAGTGTCTGACGCTAAATCTTGGACGATCCGCGCACCTTTCATTGCAATGACTACTTTGTGCTTGGAGGAATCCGTACCTGCTTAGGAGTTTCGAGTGATCCAATGTTCCTGTGAATTTCTTCGAATTCTTGTCCACTGAATTTACTTCTTGTTTGAAGCCACCACCAGAGATAATCATTGTAAAGCGTCTTATCCAAAGACACAACAACGTGACCAGGGTTTGGGTTGAACCCAGATCATACGATCAGAGTCATCATAAAAACGACGGCTTCATTACCATCTTGGCCTCGCTGTCGACGTTACTCAACTCAAGTTCACCACAACTTAAACTGCAACAAAAAAGGCATGGCAATATTGCTTTATATCTAATGATCGAACTAGACAATGGCTTGTTACGAAGTAGAATTTCAACCAGCTGGTGGAGGCGCCTTATATTTCAGATGTTTTGCGGCCGATGCCAATAAGTTAGCGTTTAATGCTTGGCATGCAGAGGTGGAGTCAAGGACACAAGGCTCGAGGCCAAAGCCAAGGCCAAGGATACAAAAAAATTCCGAGGCCAAGGCCAACGACAGCCTTTCCGAGGACAGACCCTCTCGAGGCCAAGGACAGCAATGCTGGAGGCCAAGGACACAGGCGCAAGTGTTCTCAAAAGAAAAAAAAATTTTCTAAGGCGATCTTAACAAAAAGGACTTCAAAAACATTTTTGCTAGTGCTAGAGTTACGTAGCAGGGGATTTTATGTTCAAGCCTATGCCGATGATCTAGCAGTGTTGGTCCTTGGCACTGATATGCTCTGGATCAGAGGTATGACACAGAAAGCAATAAATATTGCTGCAAACTGGGCTTCGGAACAAGAGCTACAGTTCAGCAGCAAGAAAACCGAAATTGTACTGTTCACTCACAAACGGAATCCAGATTTGGGTTTCTTGTCAATGAATGGTTCAAAACTTGAACTTTCCAAGGAAGCAAGGCTGTTAGGTGTTACTCTGGACAGCAAGCTAACTTGGAAACCTCATATTACCCGCAAAGCAATTACAGCATTAATGCAATGTAGACAAATTGTGGGTAAAACGTGGGGAATAAAACCATCTATGACGAAATGGATATGCACAGCTATGATACGTCCAATCATTCGTACGCGTGTGTGTCCAGGGCTGGCGGTCTCAACAAAAAGTATTTAGTGAGGAAACTCACAAAGGTGCAGAGACTTGCTTGCCTGATGATTTCATCAGCTTTTCCTGGCACCCCTGCCGGTGCTCTGGAAATATTGCTCAACATAACTCACATTGAGGAGTTCTTACTGGCTGAGGCAGTGCGAGGGTCATTGTAGCAGCTATAGGTAGTGTCTGGAGCACGAGCACCAGTTTCCGACATGAAATCGCTTCTGCAGTGGCACCCTATTACATTGCTTTTTTCTCATTAATTCCTCTTAAATACGGCATTTGACGCTTCAAATGCAAAGCCCCGGTAGTGTGCAGTGTAATGGTAAGCACGCTCGCCTAACAAGTGTAGGGGGCGGGGTTCGGTTCTTGCTGAACGCACTTGGCAAGAATCAGAATTAGGTGCGATTGTGATTCGTTATGTTTTTGTTTTTTTTCTTTAGAACCTTGCTTGAGAGTTACGCCAATGTGCATATATGACAAGTAAAAATTTCCAGGCGGGCTGAGCTCTGCCTTGCCCCGTCTGGCTATCGCTCCGAGTCAATTTTTTTCTACCGCGCTACAAGCAAGTCCTTGAAAAATAATACATTTTTTGTCAAATTTGAAACTCCTCTGGATTTCAGTTTTTCAGTTAGGCTACCTTGTAAAAGAGGTTTTTTCATATAGTACATATCCAGAGGTAGTCAGTAACGAAGTTGTTTTATTTGGTGATTTTATCATGATTTTACTGCGACCTGACGTGAAAAAAAGTTATTTTCATTCTATCGGGCAAAACGGCTAATTGAAAATATGTTTGTACACATTTCGAACGTGAAATTTGTACAGTAGATAAAATCCTGAAATATGGCAATTATTTCAAAAATTTGTTGTTTTTGGTGGGTACAAGCATTAGCAGTTAAAACAGTATTATACTTTCAAACTACTTTTATTAAAGAGAATTGATTTGGACTACTTTCACTTAAGTGAAAATAATTTGCCGTACTTCTATTTTCACTTGAAGTGGATTTCAGAGTAATTGGCAATACTTTTGTTTTTCGGCTATTTTGACCACCTCTGTATTTATTTTCTTTTGTGCTGATTTATAAATTCAACTGGAAACTTCTTTTGGCTTTTTTAGTCGGTTGATCTAGCTTCATGGCTTCAGTTGAAGCTTCGAATTGCCTGTATTATGCATTTGAACTTACCGCGAAAAACCTTATCGTGTCGAATAATTCACGCGTGGCCAAAAAAACTTCGCAGCAAGAGGAGCCTTTTTCTCTTCAATTTTCTTCGTTTTCTCTTCGCGCGTCAGTTTCTAGTTTACTAATAAAGAGTCTATGGTTTGAGGATTAAAAAATGGGGATAAGCTAAGAAAATTTTTGCGACAGGGTAATATGTTTTTTGACATGAATGTCTCAAACCCTGAAAGTAAGAAACTGTGCTGGCATTTCCATTAAAGCAAAACTTGAACAACATCAGAAATTGGTTCGGGGCGCCAGAACTGATTATGGCGCCCCTAACTTATGCTCGCCATAATCAGTTTACTATACGCCCGAACTACATGTTAAACTGATTATGGCGAGCATACACCAAAGCATCATTTCTTGTATCTACCCTAAACTTGTCAAAACGTAGAAAAAATCTTGGACTTGCAAAAAACGTTGCAAAATCACATTAACAAGAGAATTGGAACAATCCTAATAAAAAATAATTCTCTGGTCTGCTTTGGTACACGTCTAAGAAACTAGTGGCTTAAATTTTTTTCAACCAGAGGAGCATGGAGACATGAAGTGACAAATGGTTGCAGATCTTTGCGAAGATAAAAGTTTTATCAAGCGTGCCATTTAGAAAGAACACTTGGAAAAAGTGGTTTGCTGATTAAACGCAATTAATTGGCTTTTTTCAAAAAATGAAAATGGATCAAAAATTATTATCAATTGACTTCGATTCTTAGAGTGAAACTTCTGGCTCATTGGTGGCCGGCAAAAATTAGATTCAAAAAATCAAAGTCCTGCATGCAAAAGCAGACCGTGTTGTGGCAGTGGCACTTATATAGATATACGTTTGGCTGATTGAAAAATGCGATGAAGATCAGCTTCCGTTCCACATGCATTTCGCCTCAAAGCATAGCATAGGCATGGTTTTTCTAGGTGAGAATAAAGACAGTACACTACTTACTTGGCAACATACAATAAGTTACGTTACACCCATAATATTACTGCTTTTGAACAGCTAGAACTATATCAACAGCGAAGCCATTATCATTGCAAAATTGGGTATTTATAAAAAACTTTATTGCCTTTGTGCAACCTCTAACCGTTTTTTTATCTCGGAGATTTTTTACACACGATGGTTTTAGCCTAAAGGAACATGTTTACTTCGGTTCCCATGATAATTTTTAGTGCTTAATTTTTGCCATGTATTTAAGGACCACCCTATTGGGCATTGCCCAAACATTGCCAAAATTATTGATACAACTTGACTAGTATCAAAGTTCAATATCAAATCCAGAAGGCACCGCAATCAAAGTAAGTAAAACTTATTAAATAAACAAAAATATGTAATATTTTGCAAAAATCACATCATTGTTATATCTTGTCGTCATAATGTTATGATTTTTTGTCAAAACTTGACTATACTTTTCTTAAACCACATTAATCAAAATTATGTATCAGTTTTGATCTTTAGCTCTTTTAATTTGCGATTTTGTTTTACGTCCAAAACCAACGTTTTTTCTCTAGAACAAGCAATTTTTGCTAATTAATGACGTCACCAGCTCAAATTTGATGTCATCCCTTTTAATTCACTATTGTTAAAAATTTCAGATAACAATATGACTCTGTACAAAAAATAATTTTGCTGGCTCTTCCCAAACTGTAGTTTTGTTGTTAGGCAAAAGATTATTCATCCCTAGTAATATGCTAAAATCCCCCCCTTTTACCCCCCTCTCTAATTTAATAATTTTCTGATGGGTGGATTTTCGTAGACTTTTAGTATGTTTTTCTCCACACCCAATAGCACCAAAAGCCTTTGAGCAACTATTTCTCGCAATTTTTTCCAGTTTTGACCATAGTTTTACCTGACTATAAATCACTTTGTTTAAAGTATTGCTCAGCAAAAAAAGATTTACTTCAAAACATTACATTAACGTCCTCTCAGGACAACAGCAAAATTCAAAAAGTTAGCACGCTCTTACAACTTAGTTCCACAGTTTGCAAAAACAAAAACTCCGGCAAAAAATTGCTTTATCGCAGCCTCTAAATCAGCGCGCGTTAAACAAATGCTGTAGCTGCGCTTTTATGAAAGGAATTCTGCACTAACACAAAGAACCTCGGTTCAAACAGAGCAGAGCCACTACAAAGCCATTCAAAAGCTTTCAGCTTTTACATTTCAGCAATTTGCAGTCATTGTGGGGACTCTTTTTGTTTTGAAAGTCCAAAGTTTGCTTGCCCATTTAATAGTCTAAAAAGAACATTCTTTCGAACCATTAAATTTTGGGCTTTTCAACAAATATGTTTGAAAAGGAGGAACAGCCAAAATGCAAATACGATTGAAGCAGGCAATTTTTTTTAGTTTGCTACTTTGTTTTCAACAAACAGTCTAGAACTAAAGCAGATAACAAATGAAGAGCAAAAAAAATTTAGTTATGTTCGAATTAGGATAAGTAAGCATTTTTTGCATGAAAAGTCATTAAGGGTCAGCGTATGCACCAAAATCTTTATTCTTATAATTTAATGCCTTGGACGGTTGTTTTTTTTAGTGAAAGGCTCTATAATCTAGCGACGTCACGTATCGCTCCCAAACTTCCAAATATGTTGCTTTTTTTTTTCACAACGGTGTGATACATTGTGTCCAAATATCATCAGCTTTCTTAGATCCGACCGTAGATAGGCTATACATAAAAACAAGGCATTTCCTCATCTGGTAAAAAAAAACGCAATAAATGATAAAGCAAGGACTATGTAGAGCGCAATGCCCTAAATTTCAAAAACAGCTTGCTTTGGAGATCACTTGAAAAAAATTTTTGAAGACCTTTTCTTTATTTTTTTTTGGAGAACCCTTGCACCAATGTCCTTGGTCCTCGGCCTCGAGCATTCCTGTCCTTGGCCTCGAGCATTCCTGTCCTTGGCCTCGAGAGGGTCTGTCCTCGTAAGAGCTGTTCTTCGCCTTGGCCTCGGATTTGTTTTGTGTCCTTGGCCTTGGCCTCGAGCCTTGTGTTTTCGACTCCACCTCTGATAATTTGCATCAAGGTGGTTAGAAAACTAATTTAAACGTGAAATTTTGTTGAAAATGCAAGAATTGACTTGTTAAAGACTGCATAGAGAAAAAAAGGGTTTTTAAGCTTGGAATCAGTTTTGGAGTCAAGTGACGAATAAGTTGGAATAACTTAATGCTGTGCATCAATACTTGATATGATATCTCGTTAAGGGCGGGTCCGCAAAAACATTCTAATTTCTGCAGTACCTAAAATTGGTATCTAGTACAAAAAAAAAATGTCTACTTCTATACAATTATTTATTAACACTGCACAGATAGTAGAATCAATAGCAATAGAGCACCAGCGCCACCTAAAGAACAAAACAAAAATAATTTATGGCTAAAGGTCGAAACTCGGCACAAGAGCGCAGACAAACGAGCTAAGACCAGAGGTGGGCACTTGCAGCGCAACTATTTTACTTGCAATAGCGCTTGCGCCGCAATTATTTGTAAGCGGTCGCGCTGACGCTTGCGCTGCAAGTATTTTAGCAATTTTGAGCGCAATCGCACAAACGCAAGTTAAACACGATTATGAATGATTGTTTATTAATCAAGCGTGATTAAAGTTAACAAAAAAACATTGACAAGGTACATAGGCGTAGCCAGGATTTTTGATTGGGGGAGAGGGCAAACCGCAAATCACACGTAATGACGTCATCAAAAGTTTTCGAAAAGAAGGACTTTTCACGGGACAAAATTACCGTGGAATGGAGGATCAAAAACCGGGGCCTGGGTTGGCATGTAACCTGGGTTTTGCTAAAGAAAAAGGACTTGAACCTAAAGTTGAAAAGATTTCCAAAATTGTCTAAGTTGGGAGACGTGGTTAGCTTGCTAGTTTAGTTCAAGCGTATCTCAGACGGGGGAGCGGGGGCCGCCGCTGACGATTTTTTGGAATTTTTTTGAAAAAAAAAGCTATTTTATTGCCATTTGAATCACATTTAGCACATTTTTAGAGCCGTTTAAAATAAATAAATTTTTAAGAATTGAAAGCCAATTGAAACAATAAAATTGGTGAGTCTTTTCTTTACTTACAGATCAAGTTAAAACAAGCTTAAAATCTTGAATTTGGGGTTTAAATTTTGTAAGTGACTCGGCCCAGGTTGGAGAAGCAAAGTACATTGTTTCCTACAGTAATTTTAGCAGTAATTAATCAATGAAATATTTGCCTTGCGAAATATTTCTTTTGTCATGAATACGGGTTATACAGTAGGTGCCGCTTAATATGACCACCTTGGGACCAGACCATTTCGGTCATGATATCCGAATGGTCATAAAAACCGAAGTCGCCATAACCGCGCCTTAATCGACGCCGTGAGCCACAAGAAGTCCAAATACCGTCAAATTCATCGTTTAACCGAAGTAGCAGTGTAACGTTGGCGGTAAAACGAAGTACAGTACTGTAACAGTACAAGTGACGGTAAAACTAAGTACAATATGTAACAATATGTACAAGCGGTGGTACCACAAGTAAATAGCAGTTCAAGCAACGTTTAGTTAAAGTAACAAATTGGTACAGAGCGCACACACAAAAGCGCACACCCGGCATGCATGCGTAAAGAAAACATGCATGCTGAAAAAGCGAAGTTCTAAGGGTGTGGCGAGAAAAAATACTACACTGTGATAAAAGAGATGGAGAAAATTTTGGTCAAAATTCGATCGTATTAAACGGAGAAATTTAAATGGAGAAATTCCGGACCGTAGCCTACCAAATTGGTCATAATAAGCGGCTGGTCATATTGTCTGTCGTCATAATAAGCGGCGCCTACTGCACCTTTAAAATGGATGGCATAATTTTGCTTTGAGGGGCACAGGCCACCTACCTGGTCGTTAATATTAGTCTGTTGTACACGTATGCTGTTAAACGAGAAAATGCTTAAAACAGGGGCGTCCAACATGCGGCCCGCGAGCCACTTGTGGCCCGCCAAAGTTTTCAAGTTTAGTTGGTGAATTGATCCTTATGCGCTGACACGATATTGTGAGTTACAGAAGCGAGTCCTTAAGCTTCTTTTTTATTTGCGCTTTGGAGAACACCACAAAATCCATCGAAATTGGTAAACTGAAGACCTTTTTTTTTGGTTTTCACCTTGTTTTTCGCAAAAGGAACCCTTTTTTTAATCTTAATCTTCACCTAGTTTTTGGCAAAAAAAAAACAATCAAATCCAGAGGAGACCTTTTTATTTGAGAATACCACGAAATCCATCAAAAGACCTTAGTTTTGGAAGAAAAAGATTACCAAAGACTAAATTTTGGCCCGCGAAAATTTTGAAACAACAAACTTGGCCCGTGACTGAAAAAAGTTGGACACCCCTGGCTTAAAGAAACTGAAACTGAGAAAAACATTAAGCTTTGTTGTTATTAGTTTTATCATTGAAGGCATTTAAACTGGGAGGGGAGGGCGGTTTTGCCCCCTCGTCTGGCTACGCCTATGATGAGGTAGGTTCATAAAAGCTGCGTTGCAGGAAATTCCATTAGTCTACTGCTTGCAACACTTCTATTAGATTTACAGCAGGAGTCATCTTTCGCTGAAACGTTTCTCTCTAAAATATTTTTTGCCGATTTTTCAAAAAAAATTTCCAATTAAGTAAGTTAAAAAGTAGTAATAAAACTAAATTTAAAAAAGAAAATTTGTTTTTGTAATTGTTTTTTTAGAAATACTGTACCTTAGTCGTTTTTAAACAATCTTAAACTTGCTTCGGGAATCAACCGCGTTAAGGCCTGTCTACAATGTACGTAAAATCGTTAGCTTACGAGCGTATCCTTAGTTTGTTTTGTGGTGACCGAGTGAATTAATATATTTTGTCCTTGCTTAATTTTGTCTGCAATATCCGGTTATTGGCACATATCGCTCATTGCTATGGGTGATATTGCGTAATGAACGGATATTGCAAGACAAAAGGAATTTAATTAATCTTGTTTTTGTTCTCGCTTTTTTGTTTACTCGCTGTATATATACCGCTGCTTTGCTTTATGTCGTCATTATTAATACTATCATTGCTGTCATTATTAATATAATATACTAATTGTCGATATTAAAGAATTACGTGTTGAGACTCATCGCGTACGAACTCACTTCAGTTTTAAAGGAAAATTCCGTAAGCCCAGTCGTACCACCTTACGGGCGTAGCACCTTACAAGAGTAAAATTGCCAGCGAAAAATTTGCTGAGAGGGCAAATTTTTTTGCCGGTACACTCGTAAGCTCACAATTTGCGTGAAATTTCAAAACTGGTTTGCCAGGTCTAGAGGTAGGTTAAAACTAGGCTCATCAGTTTCGATGAAAAAAGTTGATTTTCAAAAGTGAAAATATGCGTGTTGGTTCGAAATAGCTTAATTTAACACAAAAAATGGTCAATTTGCGGCTTTATAAGAAAAAACTTACAAAAAAGAGGCCTAGGTCGATAAGAATAAAAGTGAATAATGATGAATTACGAATTGTTTGTTGTTATATAACATTTGGTTAGCCTATTCCAAGTAAAGAAATTTGAAAATTAAAACTGATATGTGGTGTGGTAATGCAGATCACAGTCTAGTCCAGGGGGACTTGCATAGGCCAAAACCAGTACCGGTAGGCCTACTAGTATGGTACAATAGGTCTACGTCTGATGGTACCTGCACCTAGCGTGTATTATACCACTTTGTTAAAGTAAACTGGTAATCTTTGACCGAGAGCTCCTGTACAGTGTAGGCTAGTTTACTTCAAAACTAGCCTACACTGTACCAGCCTACTGTAGTTAGGTGCAGTGATGCTGTAGGCTATAATAGATACCGGTAAGCAAGCAACTTAGTAGCCCTGAGGCTAGCCTACTGTCAGAAAATACCCTAAGTTAAAAAATTAGTCTGACAATAAAATCTAGGCTCTGATTTTTTATTTTAATGAAACTTAAAACTATTAGAGCCTACCACATCAGTTAGCCTACCGTAATAAAAGCAGAAATAAAATGTGATAATTTCGGCAATGATTTGATTTGATTTATACCCCGGTACTATAGCTTACTGATTTGATGGCCTGTGCAGTTACATTGCTTGTTTGTCTTAGGTGCAACTAAGATTTTAAAGAGTA
This sequence comes from Trididemnum nubilum, assembly GCA_963965965.1. Taxonomy (NCBI): domain Eukaryota; kingdom Metazoa; phylum Chordata; class Ascidiacea; order Aplousobranchia; family Didemnidae; genus Trididemnum; species Trididemnum nubilum. Next base: position 51,926,936 of record OZ014469.1, read on the forward strand.
ATATTTTTCAAACCAAAAAGTGCACCTTTAATACCTAAGGTTTTTAGGAAATCGAACGTGTGCCTTATGCTTTGATGCATTTAATCTGTACTTCTGGTTATGCTCTGTTACAGCCAGTTGACCAAGCAGTGATGCATTCGTCTCTGGAGTGGGAGGTCTAAGTTTTAAATCAGCCTGGTCAAATCGAACACAGCATTGCCGGCAGCTTTTTATTGCTGCAACATTTCTTTAAAGGCAACTATGTTGTTTGCGTGCAATGATGCTGTGATGGGCCCCGCCAACTCGTTATGTGCTTTGACTTTTTACAGCGCGTACAATAGGTGGGCACAAGTCTGTTAATCGTTAATCCGTTAATAACAAAGCTAACTTATTCATTAATTCATTAATCCGTTAAAGAGTTTTTTCATGTTAACGGGTTAAATTAATTTTCGTTAAGTTCTGTTACCTTCCGTTGATTTTTATCATTAATTTCTTGCATCATTCATTCATCGTACTGGTACAAACTAGTTTGCACTGGTAACACTTCTTGCGTATAAGCTCGAGCTTTATAGAAGAAAGCGAAGAAAGGAGCTCTTTTTTGTGGGAAATAACAAGCTACAGCCTCATAGGTCTTTAAATCGCTGTTCACAATTTTCGAAGATTTTTCGATCTCAGCTTTGTTAGTGCATTTGAACTTATTTTTAATTTGAGATTAGATTAGACAGTAAAATGCAACTTCCAAAACACAAAAAGACCACCGTAGCAATAGATATTCCCTTACAATCAGCTCAACAGCGTCAATACGTGTTGTAGAAGCGACTGAATAAAAAGAAAAGTAAAGTACTCGCAAAATGATAACGAATTAACGGACATTATTAATCTCCATTAATTAAAGCTGAAAACAACGAATTAATGTTGACGGAGGTGTGAAATTTGTTTACAGACTAGTGGTTAACGAAACTAACGTTTTCTATTAACTTGCCCACCTATGAGAATGTATAATGAAAGATTTGATTTGATTCTCTTCATGATTTCATTCAGAGTTAAACTATTTAGATTTTTTGAAAGTTTTTTAGAGTTTAATAAATTTAATGTTATGTAGTGCACCTCATAGTTTGGTGCACTTTGCGCCTAAAAACAAAAGCTATAGAAGCCATTTGGTACGCTTTATGCTAGAAAAGAATAGTAAGAGAAGCCATTTATTGATACTACGACAGTGCACCTAATAACAGATATGTGTTTCAGTTTACTGCGCTTTGTGGTCCAAAAAGTACTGTAGTAATATCTTTGTTAAAACTAATTTTGATGGAATAATTTATTCTTTGTTTAGTGTAAAAAAAGTTGTTTTTTTTTGCTTTAATTTATGCTTATTTGATTTGATAGCTTTGTTCTGTAACATAGCACCAGCACTTTCCGTAGATTTTAATTTGACCAGTTTGATGCAAGAAGATTTGACTCAGCAGCAATATGGTTAAGATTTTGCATCAAACATCTTTCGGGTCTGGTTCGGACTAAGATTAAAATTGCCGAAGTTTAACGTCTTGTGTCAACTGGTTGCCTCTAAAAATTTTGCGCTCCTCTGATTGCAAGTGTTTAATGCATAATTGGTACGTTTTCTGATATGTCTGCGGTTAATTACGGTTTTGGGCACTTTGCAGAATTTTGAACTTTTTCTGGTAGGAGTAATTATTGTTTGTTTTACTATAGTTCCTTCAATGTGTAGAAGATTATTGGAACTCCAAGAGTGAAAAGTTTGAAGCCATCAAGTTCCGTTAATGTTTGCTGTGTATTTCTTCAACATGCTTCATGGTTATCACACCCTAGTGAAAATTTATCATGGTTTGGGTTAAGTGCTGTTGAGTAAACATATGACATTTTCTCCTTTAGTGAAAAGAGTGAAAAGCAAAGTAAAGCCATCAAGTTTCAGTAACGTTTGTTCTGTATTTCTTCAACATGGCTCATGGTCAACACACCGTGATGAAAATTGCTCATGGTTTGAGTTCAGACTGCTGTTGGCTAATTTTGCGACATTTTCTTTTTTTCGCCCTTTGATATCAACCAAGACGTTGGTGATTGTTAATGCTTTATAGAGCTGCTGCTTGGATTTTTAGGAGCCAGGCACTACTCATTTCCTAGTTTTAAAATTGAAATGTTGGAGATGTATAAAAAAATTCCTGCTTTGTGAGACGAACTTGATATTGAAATCATTTTTAATCCTTTGGTTATTTTTTTCTTATTTTCATGTCTTCAAGGTTTATTGTACATTTATTAAATTTTAAAACAAATTTATCTAGCATAGCTTTTATACCACACTATGAGTGATAACTTTTAGCGATTAACTTTTGCATTCAATTTAAAATTGCTTTGCTTACTCATAAACTGTTTTGCTCCTACGTATTTGGAAGGTTGAATCAGCTCTAGTTCTGATTTGGCAAGCGCTAGATATAGCGTGCTTGTCAATGCTGATAATAATTGGGTTTCAAATGTAACTAGCTTTAGCTTTGCTAGCAAATTTACTATAGTGCAACCGCGTGTTCGTATGCATCACTGAACGTATGGAATTCGTTGCCACTATCTCGCATGAAATATGAAATTGAAAGTTTGTTTCTTTTCAAAAAATGTAAGGCAGCATAAACTCATTATTTTAATTTAGCCTTTCAGGATAAAGCCACTGTTTGATTCCTTGATTTGAAACTTATTATTGGTGTCTTTATTCGTCTGTTGTGTGTCTTTGAGTATTGAGTTTATTTCTTTCTGTAAAGTTGTTTTGTTTCTACTTCAAGGGGAATATGAATTTTTTTTTTTTATAACTTGATACCTTGGTGTGCTGCAACCTATTTTTGCCGTTTTTATTGTTAGCAAAACTCTTATGATGAACTTTTCTACAAGTTTTAATTAAACCTATGAGACAGCTTTTGCTTTAAACAAAACTCTTGTGATGAACTTTCCAACAAGTTTTGACTAACCTCTGAGGTAGCTTTTGCTTTAGGCTTATTTTTACATCAATGGTAATATGTGCTTGTCTAACCTGCGCTAATATCTACGTGAAGCGACAAGCAAGTGAAGGGTCCCTCACTACCTCCAAAGCATTACAATCGCAAGAGATGCCCGATATGTTACTTTCTGAAATATTAACTGCTTTGCGCTTAGAATTTTGAACTTTTGCTTGCATCGAATTTAGTTTGAATCATTGAGTTTTGAAAATATTGAATACAGTTGTATTACAGAAGTTGCAATTTCTGTCTTATTAAGAGAATAAAAAAGCTCCTCCTCAGAGTTCAGTGAACTTATTGAATGTTCTAGTCGCACAATCAATTTTCTGCAATTTTAGTGGTAATAATATTACTGCAGTAAAGAGCAGAGATGGGCACAAATAACATTATATCAAAAGCGCAGTGCAACAAAGCGCAACGATATTTTTAACCAGTAAAAGCGCAGCGCAAAATACGCAATTTATTTTTTGTAATTTCTGAAGCGCAGCGCAGCTTCCGCAATGAGCTTTTTGATTTCGTTGAAGCGCAACGCAATTGTGGAACGGCATTTTCGTACCACGTTAAAGCGCAACCTAACTTCCGCAATTAAAATTTCATAACACAATGCAAATACCGCATTTTTTGCAATTTTTGACAAAAAAGGGTAAATAATCTGCTAAAGAAGAACGACATTTATCAATATTTCGATCGAAATGGAACGAAATTCAGGTCAATGTATAGAGCTGCGCTATTAACCGAAAAAAATTTAAAGTGCAGCGCAATTAAAGCGCAACAAATTTTAAAGACTTTAGTCCGCAATGCAACTTCCGCAATGTTTCAAAGTAGAAAATTAAAGCGCAACGCAACTTTTGCAATTGCGGAGGTTGCGGAAGTTGCGCTTCTGATTGCGCTTTGCCCACCTCTGGTACAGGGGTAATTGAAATTTTTTAGCTACCATAGTTCGCCCTATTTTCATTTTATGTTTTATGAAATTGCAATTAGCTGGACATCTGAGATTTGTCTCGAACATCGGCTGAAGCTAGGGTAAGCAGTTTTCCGAATAAGTTTAGGTTTAGCGGGTGAGGGATTGAATCCAAAACTTTTATTATCAAATTCTTGTGCGTTACTGTGATACAAAACTACCAGAGTGGTAGAAAAAAAGCGTTCAGTGGAAGCTTTTGAGTGAAAAAAAAAAGATGAATACTGCAATAAACATGTCAACAAAAATTTTAGTCATTAAATTAGGAGGTAGAGTGCAATTGAATCTAATTGATTTCAAAGAGTTAACACAAACCGCTTGGAGGGAGGAGTCAACATAATAATAATAAAATGCGTGTTGTTTTTGCAGAAGGGATTAAATGCGGAAAAGATTGTAATTTATGATGATGTTGCATCACTTATTTACGCATTGTACTCGCAGTCAAACCATTTGACATTTCGAGAGGATAACCTCTACCAGCATGCTACGCATCATGTACCGTCTGTTGGGTTTCTAGGGGTGGACGGGATAAAGTTTATATAAAAGTTGATATGGGAGAAAGGTGATAGACGCTCAAAATTTGGCTTAAACGGACACGGGACTGAGGTGTAGTCGAGGTCACAAAGCTCGAGGCCAAGGACACAAAAAAATATCCAAGGCCAAAGACAGCCCTTCCGAAGACAGACCCTTTTTAGGGCAAGAACACAGGCGCAAGTGTTCCCCCAAAAAAGGTCTTCAAAATTTTTTTCAGGTGATCTCCAAAACACAAAGTCAAAAAATTTCCAAAAAAACGAAGGTCTACACAGGGATATCTAGAACATCGGGATCGCTTACTGTAATTATGCGCTGACAACAGTGGTGCTAGGATTTTTTTAAAGTTTTGTTAATATACTCTAAAGACAGAGTTGCGAAAATACGAAAACCATACTAGATTCAAAGCCGTACTATTTCCATAATAAAATTATAGACCTGGGTCCAATTCCAAAATTGCTTCTAAATTATGCAGATTGAAAATCAACCAAACATTTATAATCAAATCGTAGCAATACCCAAATAAAATGACTTCACTCACGTAAAAAAAAAGAAGCGATAAAAAGTTAACTAGGAAAAAGCGAATTCACAAATTTAAGCAATAAGAACAATAAATTAACGAACAAAATCTCAGCAATACTACAGTATAGTAAAGTTCAAATTGGCACGGCACGTACCACTAGCTTTTGGCAGCGGATTTGAAGGCAAGTTTTCTTATGCCACAGCTCATCTTTGCAAGAGACTCAATCTTGCGTTTATTGAGGCGCTATAGTTCATTTTTGGCAAAGCAATTGAATTGAATAAAGCTTTCAGAATACGACTGAAATTGCAATTCTCTGCCGCACAGGTTGGAGCCAGTATAAAAATTCGTGCTGAAGATTTCTTTCAGCAATAACCTTTTTAGTATAGTAGCAAAGGCTGCTATGTGGTTCTTTAAACGGAAAAACTGCTGTAGAGCGCTTTCATGGACGGCTAATTTGTTGTCAATCAGAACTCCCAAAACACAAATACCATCGGCAGTACTGCTTGGGAGCAGCTAAGCACACAAATTGCGAATACCGCAAGAACGTTTTTTGCTGTTCAAACGCGGAATATGTTCAGTATCAGTCAACAATTCTTTGCAGCCAATGTATTTTCTTTACCGAGATTTGCATCTTCCCAGTGTTCCCTCTAATTTTATAGCTAATCGGCGAGTGCCCAAATTTTCTTGAAGCAATTGTGCCCAAAGCGCTAAAAAGACGTTTTTGTGCCCTAGGTTTTGTACCAATCGAGTATTAAACAGAGGTGGAGTCGAGGACCCAAGGCTCGAAACCAAGGCTAAGGACACAAAAAAATCTTAGGCTAAGGCCAAGGACAGCCTTTCCGAGGACAGACCCTCTCGAAGCCAAGGACAGGAACGCTCTAGGCCAAGGCCAAGGACCAAGGACACAGCTGCAAGTGTTCTCCAAAAAAAAGGTCTTCAAAAAAGTTTTTCAGGCAATTTCCAATTCATAGGCGTAGCCAGAATTTTTGATTGGGGGAGGGCCCAAACCACAAATCACATGCAATGACGTCATTAAAAATTTTCAAAAGGTACTTTTTGTGGGACAAAGATATCGTAGGATGGAGGATCTGAAATCGTTGCCTATTGGCACTTAACCAGAATTTTGCAAAGGGAGAGGACTTAAACTAATAGTTGAAAAGCGCAAATATCTAGCTTTGGAGACGTGTTGAGAAAGCTTGTGTAACTCAAACGTATCACAGACGGGGGGTCTGGAGGCTGGGCCCCCAGCCGCTGGGCAATTTTTTATAATTTTTTGGAAAAAAAAGTTATTTTAATGGCATTGAATCACATTTTGCACGTATTCAGAGCCATTTGAAAGCACTATATTTTTGAAATTTGAAAGCCAATTGAAAATTTTAAATTGTTGAAGGCTCCTTTTACTAGCATTTTAAGTTCAAAACACGTTTAACATCTTGCATTTTTGAGTTAAATTTTAATTGTAAGTAATTTGGTCCAGGTAGGGGGAAGTAAGGTGCTATGTTTCTCGCTACATTTTAGCAGTAAATAATTATCTACTCAAAGATTTTCCTTAGAGATTTTTGTTTTTTTTATGAAAATAACCGGTTATAGGAGTATATGTTCGGCCAGGGGGCCCCGCCCCTCAATTGAAGTCAATGATTTGTTCAATCAGAATTTTTCATGACTAATTTTTTTAAGTATTTTGTGCGTAAAAACTGGAAGTTGGAGGTGAATTACTGAATTGTTATTGAAAAATGGTACAATAGATGGTTACGCCTATAACGTGTTATTGCCTGGCAGGATTTGAGGGTCTGAGATAGCAACTTTTAGGATAAAAACTCTCCATATCTTCTGGGTTATACGTTTAAATTGGCTGGAAAAATTAAATTGAGGGGACCCGGGGCACCTGGTCTTCTAGATTGTTGTTAGTTATTGTTGCAAGCGAAAAATTCTAAAAAGAAACTGAAACTGAAGAAACAGTAAGCTTTTTTGGCACAATTTTGTCATTGGTGTAATTTTAATTGAGGGGTGGGGGGGGGCGGGTTCCCTGGTCCTCCCTTTGGCTATGCCTGTGCTCCAATTGAGAAAAACAAAAAAGGTGTTCGCAAATTTTCCGCGAGGTTTCTGGCGTTTTCCAACAAAATTTCAACTGTTCAAAAAATAGTGCTGTCTTCGAGCCGAGGACACGGCAATTTTCGAGGGCTTGAGGCTTCGAGGCCAAGGACTTCAAAATGTGTCCTCGAGGACGTCTTTGAGGCCAAGGACGTTCTCGAGGACTCCACCTCTGGTATTAAACTGTACCAAATGCCATATTTTTACGAATTTGTTGAGTTTTCTCAAGCTATGTTTACACCATATTGCCAAAAATTATTTGCTCTTGCTCCAACAAATCGCTGATTGGCTGAAAAAAATCGGACTGGTGGGAACACTGCATCTTCCTATGTACCCAGCAACAGAAGTATAGGTGACAGCGGCGGCACATCATCACTAACGTTGTCAAGTTTAATTTCTGAAACCCATTAAAAAAACTTATTTCCTCCCAACAGTCCAAAGCATCCATGTCATTCTCCGTTGAGTTAGTTGGGCTAGTATTTAGGTGATTCAAGGTATGCAAAGCATTTTGGCGAAGTAGACTCAGGCAACGGATTTTTGTTCAGCTAAAAATAACGGCGGAATTGACATATACAAGTTGCCACCATTTTGTTTGACTATACCAGCCAAACGGTCCTTCAATCGGATCACTGGTAAATTTGCCAGATAATACGTACATAAACCCATATGCTTGTTAATAAGGTGGCAGGTCATTGCCACATTGCCTCCTGTGATATATGCAGGCAGAAAAAGTTTCAGCTGTAACGCCTGATTGACCAGATGCTTTCCATTGATTAAAAATTGCAAGTGCTTTTAGCAAAAACTGGAGAGTGTAGATGCTAGATTTGCTAGATCCATGTTTATCGAGCCAAAGCGGTTCACACATTGGATCGTTCTTTCGAAATCCTGAACAGTGCCATAGGTGATTAGTTTCAGTTATAGCCGTAAACATTTGAACAGGTATTAGTTTAAAAAAATAACAATAACTTCAGCATAGAACAAGACAAACTTTTATTTAGTCTCTCAGTAACAATATACGGCAGTCATAAACATTGATTAGAATTGCGACAGGGAAGCTGCGAAAGGACGTTTCGCGGTCAAATCTGAAATCAAGCAACCAACTAATTGTCAAGAAAACTTACTGATTTAGCCAGTAATGTTGAGGTTTCAATACTTTTTCACGAAGTGCTTTGTTGTTAGATTCAAGCGTTTAAATGCAGCAGGATTTAGCCAGAGTCTGAAGATAAGATTAAAAAACTAAACCATCAAACTTTTAAAAAAGACCATAAATTTTAACTTCACCATCAAACTTTCAAAAAAGACCATAAATTTTACATTAAAAAGGCAGTTTTTTAAGTAAATTTTAAAGTTAAAAGAAATCTTACCTTTTGATGGAAACTTGAGAGACATCACTTTCCAACAACTCTAAATAAAAGTCACTATGTTTCCTATTGCAAAAAAGCTTGGAAAATTAAATTAACGTTATAATGATTCTCAACATGGGCTGTGGGTGTCACTGAAGAAATCTGAAAATAAGCACATTAATGTGTTAAACACGACAATTATCTTTGAACTACGAAGTTTATTTTTGTACAGTAATTAGATGTTTTGGCATTAAAGTAATTCCAGCTAATTTCTGGGTAAATATACTTCAACATTTCTTTTTCAAACATATACAGATAGAAGTAACAGAGATGTTACCAATTGTTACAATGATACTGCTGAATGCTGAATGTATAAACTTTAGTTCAAATAACCGAGGCTCTACTTAGAAACTTGAAAAGAATGCCGGCAATAAACAAGCAAATTTAATAATTTCATTTACCAGAATCAGAAAGCAAATACTGTATATCACTTATAGATGGCAAGTTGGGGTGACGTCTTGGCTACAATGATTGGGTTTAATGACAACTTTTTTAAAGTGCGAGCAACATTTATGCTCTTGCAAAGCATAAAGCTGTTTGATATTTCCGAATAGTTCCAAGTAAAGATATCCAAGAATAGTCTCATAACTAACTGGAGCGCAAGCAAAGCATTCCTGAGTTAAATTTACTGTACTTGATCTTAACAACTACAATTTCGGAAAGTAGCTAATGCATTCGCATTTATCAAGCCAAGTCACTAAAAAAATTGCATCATAGATTACTGTACAGTAGGCTACTGCAGTACAAGATTACAGATTAGTAACTATAGCATTGACTAGTCTTGTAAACTGCGCTTTTGTAATCTACACCTAATCTTAATATTATGAACATTTTCCCAAACTTTTAATATTTCTGTACACTTCTAAGTGTCAATAACTGCTCCTCAACACGTGCTAGTGATTTTGCCAACGCGCACTGCTCAGAAGAAGCAGTTTCGCTTTGTAATCATTCAAGCGTCCCAAAATCTAAGAGCGCTGCGTAGCATCACTGTTGTCACACGAAACGTGCGAAAAAAGCGAAGTAAGCGATCCCAATATTCTAGATATCCCTGGATCTACAAAAATTTTTTTCACGCGATCTACAAAGTTTTAAGGATAGGAAAAATAGTGCTATCCTCGAGCCGAGGACAGGACAAGATTTGAGGACTTGAGGCTTCGAGGCCAAGGACTTCAAAATGTGTCCTGGAGGACACCACCTCGGTAAACGGAATGTAACAGTAGAACTGAAAAACAGTTGAAAGCTGAAAACAAAATGTACCCTGCAAAACATTGCGATCAGATCTTTCCACCGAGCCACCCTCAGCTAAGAGGGATTCAAAAGAGGAAGAACCGGATCTTTGAAACCAGCCTTTAGTGCCCATCAGAGCCTATAAGTTAATTTTTGTAATTTTGTTGTGTTTACCAAGTTGCTCTGGCCAGGAGAGAGCAAAGAAACCTTTCGGTCTTCGAGTTAAGCTGCCACGTCTTGTCTACCACAAACTGTGGAGTCTTTACGCTGTCCCTTTGTATTGCTAAACGCTAAGTAAGGAATCGAACCCAGATCTAGCATCTCAGTAAGAGACGTTCGACTAATGATTGGTGCAATTTTTTTTTTCTTCATCCAACAAAAATCTTCGCTACCTAATAGCCACCACAACACTCTTGATTGGCAATATGTTACGTTTTTTGTGAGGAAGGTGGAAAAAAATTCACGTTTAAATTATTAAAAAGACAATACTACTTCTTGTGATGCATAATCTGACCCAAATTTAACCGATACAACAAAAAATTGTAAAAAATCTGTGATTTCCGTCGTCCAATTCAACACAATATTATGGCCACCCACAGAATACGCTGTTAAGCCGTTACGCTCGTAACCGCCGTTTTGTATAGTGTGGACACCTTCGACGTACGAGCGTAAAAAATTTTGTAATTTTGTACTCACAGTGTTGACAGGCCCTTACTCGTGACAGCCCTTTTTACAGTAATTCAAAAACAAAAAACAACAAAAACTATTGATTACAGCTTTTTTGCTTGTCCGGGAAGACTTAAAAGATATTACAAACAGGAGTGACAGCATTGGCAAAACTCTTACAAGTAATACTTAGATGGTTCAATTTCTTTAAACAAAAACAGTATGAGATTTCAGCGTGCTCCATTTGTTAGAAAGTGATGCTAATTGCTCAAGAAGCACACAATATGTATCGAAGCTTGTAAAGGATTTCCTTGAAGAGCTCATTTGAAAAAATCAGTGACTTCGAAGTCGTTCGCTTATCACCACACGCAGACTTTATTCGTGGAGTTTTAAACACCGCGGTTGCTTGAGTGCGAATGTTGAGAGCAATTTTTTACGTTAGGTATAAAGATGTTCTTCGCCCAAAGAGGTTAAGCGATGCGCATTATTAAATGCTTGTATATTTTAAAGGAAATCATCAATTTTTTGTTTACTAATGTGGTAGCGTGCTTAATTTGTTTTGAATGTTGGTTTCGTACCGTAACCTAATGAGGTCTGAGAAGCGAGTCATTTAAAATTATGCATTTCAAAACGTTACACTTGAGCTTGCGCTTGCGGCGCAACTTTTATGACTTGCACTGCCCACCTCTGGCTAAGACAATATTTGTGAGAACGAAATCAATACCAATATTGTGCCACCAAATAAACATTACAAAAACCAAAAAAACTAGCTGATGTCAAAAAGTCGAAGCCCAGCACGAGAGTGCAGACAACCGAAAAAGTATGTAGCCTGCAGCTTAAAAGCGCAAAATACGTAACATATAATATATTTTATTATGAGATTTTTAGTTCTTGTTGGTTTCTGGTTCATTTTATTTTGCAATATTTTTCAAATTTTGCTAAAATAATAGGCTAGTAACAAGCAACATAAATTTGATTTGAAAATATTTCACGTGGCGATATGAGCATTGTTTTTTTGTGATCGTTAAAGTGGTCCTAGCTTAGAGTATTATATGACGTTTTATAAATAAATCAATACAATTTTCAAATGGTTGCAAAAAATTGAAATTTGCTGATTTTACTTCAAGTTCTATTAATTTAATTTTTATAGTATTACTTTTGCAAAATATTTTTCTTGTTAACACGCAAAGTACATTTTGAAAAACCAAAATTATCAGAGACTGCTGCATTAACAAAGCACGTTTCAAAAGTCAGTTAACTATGTTTGTAACGAAACATTGAAAACAAAATAAAAGTACTGTTTACAGTAAAACATAAGCAACTTATTGAAGAATGAAAAATAGACGTTTAATTTATGCTTTTTATTTCGCATTTTTGCATTGCACCATTAGGTTGCAGTGTTCTTTTGTTATTTTGCTTTTTTTTCCTTATGTCTTTGTGACTTATAATTTTTGCTTTTAAATTGTAGATTGTCCATAGGAGAATAAAATTTAGATAAGTAGCAATTTTTTGCTGTTTATTCTGTAGTCTGTGTTGTAGAAACAAAATTATTGGAGGAAAAGCTGTTTAATTAGAATCTACAAAAACCATATGTGTATAACACAAACAACACCATTAACATCATTATTATCAAAACAAAAACATTTTTCATCAAGTTTTTAACGTTTTGCAAGCACAAATTTTCAGGTTTGTTTTGTTTATAAGGTTGCGCTGCCGCGCAATTCAAGTACCTTACAATAGTTAGTTTCTGTGTAATAATTTTTGTTGTACTCGACTTTTTATTCGCCATTATCCTCTGAAAAAGGTTCAATGTTTAGTAAAAAGTGATTTATTTTGACTTTCATTGGTTTTTATTTGTTATTTTCAGCTATAGAACCAAAATAGCAGAACCACCAGGTATCCAACTTGCTTGACGTTAGCAAAAAAAATTATTGTTTGGCACAGGGCTGCCCAAAGTGCACCAATTTTTGTACCCACGACTAGTCATAAAATTTTTAAGCTGTTTCGATGTGCGCAATTTTTTAATCAAAAAGTTGTTGTTTTTTTTTGTCAAATTAGTAGGCGCTAGTTTTTCTAACATTAACTTCAATCAAATTTTTATAAAGTCTAGCGATAATTGTAAATAACATCAGAGGGGGGTGTAAATTAGAAAGTGGAAATTGTTCAGAATAGCTCAAGAAAATTGTAACGCAGCCTACCCTTCAAAAACTTTGAGTACCTCTGGTCTAGCACATATTTCACGTCATAAATTTATTTCAATTTAATGACCAATGCTGCTACTTAAGCATAGTAGCAAAAATTTGTTCAGCAATGTCGTTTACTCAACACGGTTTCGTAGACGTTTTAATCCGAACAAAATTAGTGCTTTTAGACAAGCTAAGATTTGGTCCTATAGGATGCATAGAATATAAATTTTCAACATGGCTGTTAAATTGTCAATTTTAAGCGGTATTATGTAGACTGCAGTGAGATTCTTAAACGAAAGAAACTTTTTTATTTGTACCGGTATTCAAAATAATACTCTACTGTATATAATTTTAATCCACACGCGAGACCTGTTTTAGGGTGGATAAGCCAGAGCCACATTAAACACACTGTTACTACTGAAGTAAGAGTTCTACAAATATCTCAAAAGGCTCACATCTCGGTTTGATTCAATAATCGACCATCGTTCGTGTTTTATTCAAGACAGAATAGTGATTCCGCCTTTCAGCGAAAAGTAAGATACGACAAATGGGTGCCCGTCTGTAATGGCCACTTGTGTGGTAATGGGATGCCCATTCTTTGATTGCTGTAGAAATGGTCTCTTTTATCTCTCGCGGGCATTTTAACCTAGCCGGGACTCTGTGGAGTAGCATATCTGTCGCACAGTGCGCTTGTTCGCAAGAAATATTCGGGCAGTTTCAAACCATCAAATTAACAACCTCTCTACTGAAAAAGTAGGTTTTCAAAATAGACGACCCACCCTCGAGCAGATCCCTTTACGGAACGCTTTTGTTAGGAAATGTTAGCCGATAATATTTTGCAAGCAAACGGAAAGATTAATCCGAAACAAAAATACTTTGATTATAAAGTAAGTTAATCAGGTTTAACTTAATTGCTTTTGTTTCAGGCCAGCACAGCGTAAATGTCTCAGATGTAAATACTTTGAACGTCGTTTTGCCTCATGCCAATCAGCCAATCAACACGCCTTCAGACAATCCACCTAATAATTTGCACTCTAGTAATTTGCCAAGTAATGCACCTCCTGGCAATCAATTAAGTAAGTTGAAATTTATTTTTGAACATTGAAGAATTTAAAAAATTTAAAATCTACTATACGCCATATTATCATTAAAAGAATGCAGCACTTTTTTTTAGACGAAAGACCTAAATATTTAAGTGAAATTTTTTCAAAAAACAAAACAAAACAAAGAAAATACAGTATAAAGAGATCAAAAAAAGAAACGTGAAAATACCTCCGTAAGTGGGCACGAAAATAAGAATTTTCCATTTTATCGACATCTTTTTTTAATTTTGATTTAAATTTCTGGTAACTAAAACTGAAATCCTCACTCCAAAACTAATCCCCGGAATAGCTCTATAATTCATATTCTTAACTAGACTTTTGACCCTTCAAAAGGAAATGAAAATTGAGGCGAATGAAAATTAAATCAATTTTGTATAACTCTCTGTAACTTAGAATTTTTGCCGTAAAATGGTTACTCCTTAAAACTAATAACTGTTGAAGTAGGCCACTTTGCATAATTTGCTCAATAAGTAAACACCGGAAGTAAAATCCTGTCATAAAAAGTGGAAAACGCTAATAATTTATTGAGGTCAGATAATAGTTCAAATTACGATACTATTTTCGCAAAAAATACAGGTAATTTTTTTGGAAACATTGATAACATAAATTTGTTTCAAATGTCATGATTGTCTTCGTGAAAGCAATGCCATCAGAGCAGTTTACAGCAAACTTTTATTGGTACAAAATCTCGATCAAATTAACATCAAAATTTTAAAAAATTCCATTGTTTGATCTCACAAAATTTTAACTGAATTAGTTTCTGCCAAGCGATTTAAAAAATTGTAAACGGCCTTTTAGAAACTTTCCCATTTATATTCTACAATATTGATCAAAGTGTTATTTTTTGGTATTGTATAGAAAGGAGGCAAAAAGATGTTTTGGAGTTTTTTTTGGGTGAAATAAACACTCAATTAAGCACACACGCAAAAAGAAAGTTATTGAAAACCAATCCCACAACTTTACAAACAAAGCTTGTAAATCACTTGTGGTAATTTTACACAAAGAACAATATTGGGATGTACTGCACAAGCATCTGATTAAGCATTTGTGGGTGTAACTCATATTATACTTGTATGACGACCATAATTTACATTAGTTAGATGTCGATAACTTCAATTCTGTAAAGAAAATTTTACTCGAAAAAAGTGAAGCTGGATAGCTTGCCCTGATGTAGATGTACATGCGAAGTATAATTATTACGCAAGTTGTGCACGTGCTGCACTGTAAGCTTCAGTCAGTGAGATATCGAAACGTTTATCGTGACCTAACTGATAGTGCCACAGTGTTGAGGAAAGAATAAGAACAATTACTTAAAATTTTGCTTCATTTTGATGATGTTGGTGCTCAATAATTTTAAGATAAAGCACTAATAATTTTTAACCCAAAAACTAAATAAGCTAGCACTTTCATATGACATAAACAAATTAAAATAGTTCCATAAAATACTGTATACCGGTATTTTTACTGTAATATTCAAGTTGATTTCGCGAATAATACAGAGGAATATTTTAAGCATGCTTGTAGCTCATCAATAAATAAATCAATTCACTTTTATTATAGTTGGTGCTGTCAAGCTATACCGGATGGTGAACTTAGTGCTCAAAGTCTTTACAGCACAAACTCAGGCACGATATTATCAGCGAGCCGTTTAATCGTCAAGTTGAGACTAAATGAAAACTTTAAGCCAAATTTGATCTTGATACCTCAAGAAGTTTTTAACTGCTTGTGACTCCAAACTTTACATTTTTGATCGTTTTACAGCAGCAAAAATAAAACGTTTCACATTCTAAAGGTTCAAAATGCAAATGAATTAAAAAGCACAGCATTTGGTTTTGAATTGTAGTAATTCTTCTGCATTCAGGCGGTGAGAAAATTGATGAGATAATTTAGGGTCTTTGTGACAAACGGAATACAATTATCTGGTTCACTTGACTATGCTGTAAAAAAAGTATTTTTATTGAACTATCAAATTAGGAACGTAAAACTTCCTCTTCTGGTCAAGAGTTCTTACAAAAACAAACTTCTTAATTTCTTTTAATAAAACTATTTGGTTTAAATGAAAAAAAAATTTTTTGTGAAGTCATTAGTTGAGAAGTCTATTGGTATGGTAACTGCTTATTTTTCCAGATACATCTAGTTCAGATCAAGCTGAGTCAGACTGTAAGTTGTGTTTGTTGTTGCTTTACGTGATACTTATCTTCATAGTCAATTGCATTTTTATGGTTTAAGCTCAAAGCATTGCAAAAATAAATTTTGAAGGGATTTCAACAATACTAAGGCTGCAAAATTACTTACTAGAAGTCTGGAAAATTCTTACTACGCAAAAAGTGTTTTTTCGTTTATGACGTCATTTCCACATTCATCTGGACTAAAACTTCAAAAAAAAGTGTGTAATTTAGCATCAGAATGCATATGCTTGTACGGTAGAGATTAAAACTGATAATGGCCTTATTTAAAAAAATAAATTCAACTTTAGTACATTGTTCTTAATAAATTCAACTTTATTTACATCATAATCTACATTTTGACTAAATTTCGGACGTTAAATAAATTTTGTTCGTTTACCTGAAATGATTTGAAGCGTTTGCCAAGACTTCACTTCACAACTAGGCAATATTCTTCGAAAAACTTACATTACACTTTAAAAACAACTAAAACATTGCAAACCTGTCTGCCTGTGTTCAATTGAGTTAGCGTTCAACGTAAAAAAATAAAAGGGTGACATTTTGATGTATTTTGTTCAAAATTCTTGCATGTGCTATGAATATGTTGAAACGTTTGTGCTGTGAATTTCAAGTTTCAAGCTAAAAAAATAGCTCATTCTTACTCCAGATCTTACCTGCTAACTACTGCACCTGCGCCGGCAATATCGTTTTGTTGTTTTGAGTTGATCGAAAGGTTGCTGACTACCGGTTCGATTCTCGAACTGGCAATGTAATTGTAATTGTAATTAGATTTTATTCGCCAAGTTGCCTTGGCCAGGAGACAGCGAAGGGATCTTTCGGTCTTTGATTCAAGCTGCCACCTGCCAACCTGTCTACCACACATGGCGGAGGCCTCAAACTGTCCCTTTATTTGCCGAACGTCAAGCAGGGAAGCTGTTAATACCAATTTTTATAGTCTTTGGTTTGACCCGACCTGGAATCGAACCCGATTTTACCGTCTCAGTAGCAGACACTCTATCCACTCAACCACTGATTGGTTGTGTGTCGTTGTATTTGTGGGAAAAACACGTTGCACTTATCATTCATTGGGGGTTGGGTAGTTTTTTTAATGCAGTAGCCCAGCCTTACAAGAAACTTGCAAATTGAACCCAAAAAAGAGTGCTTAGCAAAAAAGATAATAGATGCAGTTTACTGCGTTCATTTCAGTAAATCATTTCATGCTTGAAGTAAAAAAAAAATTTTGAGCACCAATGGCCAAAATAAACAAAACGCAAATTTGGCAGAAATCGATATAATTCCTTGGTAACTTGCAGTTCACCGACACAAGTTAGCAAAATTAGGTATTTCCACGGCATACTAAAGAATACGGCACGATATCTCACATTCAGCGCGCCGCTGCTAACAGGCCACTTTTTTCGCTGTTGATGAACAAGTGACCTATTTGCCAGACGCGATCGCTTCAGTCTCGAGATGAAGCGATTATTGAAGCGAGACAAACACTGCGCTCTAGGATACAGCAACTTGTTAATTAAATAGATTGCATGTACAACGTGCTAGTCAGCATTGCAAGGTAACTGAAAAATTGAAGAAAGATGAAAGCAAATTTAGTTTCAATGACTTGTAAATCCTGTGTAAGTAGGAGTGTATGTGTAATGTTATTATAAGATAGTACGTCAAGCAGCTGTATGATTTTTGTATAGAGCGGTTTTAGAAAGTAAGAAACCATGATTTTTAGAAAGAAACCAGAAAATTTTTCTCAACAATCTCGACTTTCAAGAATATTTACTATTGGTAAAAGAGTTAAAACATGAACTGTATTCTTAAGTTTATCAAACAGTTTCTTAAAAGCATGAATAAGGCTGCAGTAGTACAAAACAAAAAATAACTTGGCGTTGAGATTAACAATTAATGTAAAGCCAGGTTAGTAACTAGAAACCGCCAGAGCAGTTTTAGAACTATAAAAGTAATTTTCTGCTTGCTTCAAAAGCTTGTTTTGCGTCAAAACTTTAAAAAATTGTTTGACTATTAGAATTATTTTAGCTTATTTTGAATGTGAGCGTTTCTAGATTTATAAGTGTTAAGATGAACTAATGTGTAATTGTAATCTACTGACTAGTTTTCTTATCAGCATAAGCTCAAAAAATTGGTCATTGAATGTGTTTTTTCCTGAATAGATTTTATTACATTGTATGGAATTTCTTTATGATTGTCAAAGTTATATAAACACTGGATTAAGATATGGTGAACAAGTGTGTAGTTTATGGTTAAAGATCTGGATATATATCAAAATCTAAAAAAGAAAACAAAACAGTATCATCATTTTCATTTCCTTTCAACAAACCTGATTTGCTGAAGACATGGATAAAATTTGTCAATCGTGCAGACTGGTCCCCAACTTCAAATTCTGTGATTTGCATAAAGCATTTTGCAGAAAATTTGTTCATTGACAATGAAAAATGAAAAAAGCTGAACTGGAGTTTGAACCCAGTGCCAACTATCAACACTAAAGCAGCATTGAAACGACCGTCAACTTTGCCAACTTCAAGCTCATCTAGAAAACTGCCCAGAGTGCGAGCGTATCAAAATGACCAGCTTGCTGATTTCAAAGAAATGGATAAAATAACAAAATTTGATGTTATCACCCAAAGTCAGGCCTCAGCAAATTATCTATTTCATAAAACTTTGGAATGTATCGCATATTACAACTTAGTTTTTTGTGCCACAACAGGACTTCCGAAAATATTCGGTGCTATAAAAGTTGATCAAGATTGCATGTGATGTTGGAGTAGTGTTGACTTGGTGTGCCATGGATGGCTTTTTTTAAAAATTGCTGTTGTTAATCACAAATTTAATTGACATCTTGAAACTCTGGTATGACTGGTGTGTGGTTCTGTTTTCAATACAATTAATTTCTGAGTATTGCTTGCAGGTTTGTGCAAGTAATGTTTTTTCTTAACCTAAACTTTTCCACTAGGTAGTCTACTCTTCATCACCTAACCATAATTGTTTTAAACGTACGTAATGTCACACTGTTGCAATAGCTAATGTTTGTAGAGATTTCTCATAATAGTGCAGTAGCAACTGTGATATTTGAACCAGTATTGCCTCCAAAAATCTTTTTGCTAGAAATCATTTGTGCCTCAATTTTGCTAGGGTTATATTTTTTATTGCATGTGTTGAAGTATTGATTTTTGAAAGACAAAACTAGCTGTAAAACAATACTGACACAAGAATAATTGTAATAGTGTACTTCTTTATGTAATTTAGTGCACTTTTCATTATTAATTTAATTATTATGGTTGAGTTTTAGCAGTGCTATTTTGGTCAAAGTCTTTGTAGTGTTATTTTGATCATGCAAATTTGAATGCAGAAGGTACTTGTATTTACATTCTTAATTCAGTGCTGTATGACCTGTACCAGTAAGGACTTGCTTCAGTCAGGCAATTCTGCATATTTTCAATGAAAAGTTTATTTTTCTCTTTGCTGACTTGGTGTGCTATGGATGACTTTTTTAAAAATTGCTGTTGTTAATCACAAATTTAATTAATATCTTGAAACTCTGGTATGACTGGTCTGAGATTCTGTTTTCAATACAATTATCTTCTGAGTTTTGCGTGCAGGTTTGTGCTGGTAATGTTTATTCATTACCTAAACTTTTCCACTTGGTAGTCTACTCTTTATCACCTAGCCATTATTGTTTTAAAAGTAATGTCACTGTACTGAAATAGATAACATTTGTAGAGATTTCTCATAATAGTGAAGTAGCAACTGTGATATTTGAACCAGTATTGCCTCCAAAAATCTTTTTGCTAAATTTATGCCTCAATTTTGCAAGTGTTATGTTTTTATTGCATGTATTGGAGTTAGACCAGCTAGCTGTAAAACAATACTGACTCAAAAATAATTGAAATAGTGTTCTTCTTTATCTACTTAGTGCACTTTTCATTATTATTTTAATTATTATGGTCGAGTTTTCGCAGTGTTATTTTGGTCGAAGTCTTTGTAGTGCTATTTTGATTCCGCAAATTTGAATGCAGGAGGTATTTGTATTTACATCCTTAATTCAGTGCTGTATGACCTGAATCGCTATTAGGCCATGGACTTCTAATTGTTTAGAAGTCCATGATTAGGCCCTTTGGGATTAAACTCGCTATTTTTTGTCATTCCAAAATCAAAATGCAGTTTAGAAACGATTCTTAGGATTGCACAAAACCTGGGTTAATTAAATTTAACCAACAAGTGTTGCATATCTTTTAATAGTAGCCATAGCTATTTGGGTGGTATGCTACTAATGCGATTGATAAAGTTTTGATTATTATTTCATCTTTTCATTACATGAAAATGGAAGAATAAGCTTGCAAGTTTTTTTTTTCTACGTTGCAATATGCACAGTATTGTCATAAGTGATTTCAATTGACTTTTGCTATTAAAATGCTGTACTATTAGAATTGCAAAAATTATATAGTAGTATGTAATTCATATGGAAAGCTTGTTAATATTAGTAAATAATGCTGTAATTTATTATCTTTGGTAATAATTTTGTTGTAAAATGAAAAATGAAATGTATCGATCATCTAGTATTCCATTTAATCCTTGTTTGTTCACTGCAATTCTCAATACATCGAAATAAAAGTCGGCCTGTTAGCCTTAGCCTGCTCAATGTGAGAAATCTGGCCGTATTCTTTAGTAGGCCGTGGTATTTCGCAAAGGAAAAAAATTACTAAAATTTTTCATTATAATGGAAATAAATCAGTTAAGTAATTAATTTATTTTCTTTTTCAAATCAAATTTTGTTGCA
Organism: Trididemnum nubilum; assembly: GCA_963965965.1. Classification (NCBI taxonomy): domain Eukaryota; kingdom Metazoa; phylum Chordata; class Ascidiacea; order Aplousobranchia; family Didemnidae; genus Trididemnum; species Trididemnum nubilum. Next base: position 51,947,559 of record OZ014469.1, read on the forward strand.
GTTTCTCAATTTGTGTAATAGAGAATGAAGTAAAGCTAAAAACAAATGCAATCCATCCAATTAGCTACCTGGTTTAAATGTTATTTAAATATTTCACAAAACTGCTTGTAGAGCAATCGACCAGTTGGTCAAGCAGCAACGCGTTTGTCTTTGAAACGGTAGATCCAAAGTCCAACTTATGGCAGTTCAGATTAGACATAAGGTTGCTAACAGCTCGCCACCGCTTCAGCATTTCTTCCAAAAAAGTCGAGTTGCTCCCAGGCGCAATGACCCGAAAATGGGCACCGCCTACTTGTTACACTCTTGAGCGTAATACAGCGGGTTTAGTAATTGTAATTTTATTTTATTTACCAAGACAAGTTCTTTAGGCCAGGAGACAGCGAAGGGACCTTTCGGTCTTCGAGTCAAGCTGCCACCTGCCCATTTGTCTATTACATACGGTAAAGGCTTCACATTGTTCCCTTTAAGTACTGAACTTCAACCACAAAAGCTCTGAATACCAATTTTTGAAGTCTTTGGTTGGCCTGACCGGGAATCAGACCCAAGTCTACGTTTTCAGTAGCAGACACTCTATGCACTTGACTACAGATCAATTATCATTGTAGTATAATTATCATTAATTGTGCATTTCCATTATCAATTGCGTTTGATTAAGGTTTGTTGTCAAACAAAACTAAACTCAAGAGATGAAATCAACTCCCAGCAACTTTACCTTGTAGCTTCATACTTTAGTTTTGGCGCTTTTGTTTCACTTAGGTTCTTTGTGATAAACGAAATACAATTATTTGGTTCACCTGACTATGCTGTAAAAAATTTTTGTATGTAACTATCAAATCAAGAATAAGAAACTTCCTCTTCTGGTCAAGAGTTCTTACAAAAAGTGGATTGCTTAATTTCTTTTAATAAAAGTATTTGGTTTAAATAAAAAAAATTCTCTGTATTGTCATTAGTTGAGAAGTCTATTGATGTGGTAACTGGGTCAATTCATGCTTAATTTATTTTTTTTTTTGTGAAATGTCAACCCATGTTCTACAATCTTCTTCAAAATTGGCATGAGAGTAGAACAGAGCAAAAACATCTGTTCGCAAAAATCTTCACCTTTCTAGCACAACTCGTTCCTGATATATGGCTTTTTTAAAATTGTGCGAATAAGTGAATTTTGAGGTTACGCATGAGTGATTTTGACCTCTAACGCTCAAAGTTGACCTAGGAGGATGCAGTAAATCGCTACACCCCCTTTTTTGACCATGGCAAATCCAGTAAAACTGTTATTTTTAATCTAAAAAGATTGTTTTTTGAGTTATTTAATAATTTAGGTGTTTTTTTTGGGCCTCGATTGTAGAGTGCTCTGTCTTTTTTTTTTTAATGTTTCAACCCCATCTTGAATGACTACTGTTTATGGATAAAATAAAACCAAGCTTTGTCTAGCTGATTTAACATGTATTATCAGGTATCAAATAATAGCTAAGGCATTGTTTAGAGCAGTATTGCCCAACCGGGGGCCGATGGCCCCCTTAGGGGCCACGGTACATTAAGCAGGAGGCTGCGGGACCAGTACTTAAATTGTAGGGGGAACGGAAGGGGACGTTGAGATTGAGCGTCCCCCCATTGAGACTAAGCGTCCCTCCATTGAGATTTAGGGTCCCCTATCGAGATTTGAGCCCTGGATGATGAGAGGAAAAATACCTGCAAAAGTCCAGTCGAATGTAGTTGACTTGCCAATGTTGGTTTTGACGCTTTAACAAAAATTCGGGAAAAATACCTTCAATTTGAGATAAAGACCTTTTTTTTGTTTTTGGTCTTCAACGAAAATTGGCGAAAAAATAGCTTTAACTTTGGTCGTTAATCGGTTTGGTATTGCGACAGCAAATTTTTTAACCGCGCTGGGGGCCACTGGTGATGAGAGAATCTAGAAAGGGGCCACAGGCTATCAAAGGTTGGAAACCACTGGTTTAGAGCTTTTTTTTTCATTTGCCACATTCAAAACGTTTAGGCTCCCTTACCCATATTTAAATATCCTGGAACACTTTCATATCATTTTTATCACCCAATATCAGCGAATCAAATTGAATGCAAGTGTATTTGCTCAGACTTAAACTTTTCTGCAACATTTAATTTTACGCTAGCAGTATACCAAAAGGTTAAGAGCATGGATTTTGTGGCATGCTGGAATAACTTTCTTTGGTGGGTAGGTCTCATTTTAAGTGAAAATGAACCACAACTGGAAGTCGATGTTAAATTTATGTGCCCAAAGCCCCTCATGGCCCACCACCATCATTTTATTGGCCTGAGCAAGATGACATTTGTACTATTCCTTACTACCGATTTATTTGCGCAATTGACCCTCTTTCTACTTCACCTTGTAGCAAAAACAATTAAACAAAATATTAACAACTAAGTCTAATTAGCTTCAAACTTTATTGTTTACATTGGCGTAAATCCATCGTACAAGCAATTCAAAATGATTAATATATTTTATCATCATTTGAAACTTTGAAACTACATCTCAATGCATCTTCTTGAGTTCAAGTTTGATTTATTATTTGTTGCTTTAAGATGCAATAAATGACACACTACATAAAAAATAGTTTACAATAGCAAAACAAAAAATAACTTTTTTCACGGCCAGAGACTGGAAGGGACCTGCTACAGTCACCTAGTCAAACAGCCCCCGATTATGCACTTTTTTGCTCATAAGAGTTTTAGGTCTATTTGAAGTTGTTGCATTCAAAGAGATGAGATGAGACAATTCTAGTAAAAATTCTACTTAGATATTGTTTACAAGAACCGCTTAGAATCAGATTTAAACTTAGAGAAGGAAGAAATTTTGATGTTGTGGGTAATAGAGTTCCAGGTTTTAACATCCTTGTATAAGAAAGATTGTTGCAGCTTCATACTTTTCATAAATGGGATAGTAAACATGAGAAAAGTGGAACAGTGAGTAAGGCGGGGAATGTCTGACATTGGACTGTATGAAGTATTGGTTTAGTTTACATGGATGTTGCTTATGGTATAAATTATACATTATTTTACCAACTCCATGTTGGTGAAGTTTGTTCAGTTTTAAGATCTTTAGGTTGGTAAATGAAGGGTTGTGCCTAAAATTCCATTTTTTCTGAGTAACGATCCTATCAGCTTTGTCTTGGAGAATTGGAATTTTATGGAGATAAGATTTGTAGGTAGAACCCTACATGGGAATCGCATAAAGAAAATGAGGATAAATTAATGCATGATAGAGCAGCGAAAATTTTTTCTGGGGGAAATAGTTTTTCAATTTATTGAGCATACGCACTGCGTAGGCGATTTTTACGTTCACCAAATTTGAGATAAATGTCCAAGTTAAGGTTTTCGTCAATCCATAGTCCTAAGTACTTCTTTCTTCATTTCTTCTTCTTCTTCCTAAGTACTTGGCATTACTATTTAAAGCTATTGGACGACCATCATACAAGATTTTTGGTTTTTGTGTGGCAGTTTTAGCTCCTTGCGTAATATACGTATGTAAAACTACTGCACTAGATTTTGCAGCGTTACTAGTAAGCTTATTAGCTTTCATTTAAACACTAGCTATTTCTTATGTCTAATTAAATTCTTAAATGGTGAGTTAAAAAGTTGTAAAAATCAGGTTAATGAGTTGAATGCTTTTGCTTACTGATACACTATTTCTGACAATGTGTTGAAGTTTTATATGGTGATCTTCAACCAGTAATGTATCCAATAAACGTCAACACATTTAGTATGACCATGTACAGCTTGCAAAATATCAAGCTAATTTTAATAAATAGCAAAAACTTGCCTTTCATGCATGCTTTAAACAAAGAAATGCTACCATTACAGTGCAATAGAGTTAAATTAAAAAAAAAACATTGAAAAAGTTAGTTATCGTGTGTGGCATGTTTCTAAAATGAAAAAATGAAAAAATGAATGGTTCATTAAGTTTGATGCTTTTTAATACATGTTAAATCAGCTAGACAAAGCTTGGTTTCATTTTATCCATAAACAGTAGTCATTCAAGATGGGGTTAAAACATTAAAAAAAAAAAGACAGAGCACCCTACAATCGAGGCCCAAAAAAAACACCTAAATTATTAAATAACTCAAAAAACAATCTTTTTAGATTAAAAATAACAGTTTTACTGGATTTGCCATGGTCAAAAAAGGGGGTGTAGCGATTTACTGCATCCTCCTAGGTCAACTTTGAGCGTTAGAGGTCAAAATCACTCATGCGTAACCTCAAAATTCACTTATTCGCACAATTTTAAAAAAGCCATATATCAGGAACGAGTTGTGCTAGAAAGGTGAAGATTTTTGCGAACAGATGTTTTTGCTCTGTTCTACTCTCATGCCAATTTTGAAGAAGATTGTAGAACATGGGTTGACATTTCACAAAAAAAAAGTATAAATTAAGCACGAATTGACCCAACTGCTTGTTTTTCCAGATACATCTAGTCCAGATCTAGCTGATTCAGACTGTAAGTTGTGTTTGTTGTTGCTTTACATGATATTTAGCTTCATAATCAATTGCATTTTTATGGTTCAAGCCCAAAGCATTGCAACAAATAACTTTTGAACGGATTTCAATAACATAAAGGCTACTAAATGACGTTCTAAAAGTCTGGAATATTCTTACCACGCAAAAAGTGCTTCTTCTTCTATAACGTCATTTCCACAATTATATGGAATAATTTTTAAAGAAACGTCTAATTTAGTGTCAAAATGTTAATGTTGTTATGGTAAACATTAAAACTGACAATGGCCTTATTTAAAGTCAAAATGAATTCAACTTTATTTACATTAAAATTTTATTTTTGACTGAATTTTAGACGTTGAATAAATTTTGTTTGTTTACCGGAAGTGATTCGAAGCATTTGCCAAGACTTTACTTCACAACAGGCAATATCCTTCCAAAAACTTAAATTACACTTTAAAAATAACTAAAACATTGCAAAACTGTCTGCCTGTGTCCAATTGAGCTTGCGTTCAACCAATGACATAAAACTAGATGATCCGAAACTGCGCGAATGCGCTCATTTTATTCTCTGCTTGGTCACGCTTGGCTGCAGGCCCCACTCTTCTGCTTTTCTCTGGCACTGGCGATTGGTGCGCGGTTTGAAAAAGGTCGTTTGAAGCGCTAATAATGTGCTTGCACAGTAATTAACGGTGGTTTGAAGCGAACTAATCTGTATTCATGTTTATGTCATTCGAGTGAAAGCGATATCTAGAAAATTGGAGCTGATTCTACAGGTCTTTGATAGTCTATTCAGAGTAGGATTGAGTCCGTTCTTAATTGTTTAAAGAGTGTGAACAAAATAGTCGAAATCTTACTCATCCGCACCAACATTTTTCATAGATCATAACTTTTGCTGTAGTCACTCGATCGATCATTCGTATGAACTATGCACTTTGCGTCTGTCTTACCACATCAACGCCTAGCACAGGCGTAGCTAAGGGGGGGGGGGGGGGGGAACAAATTAAATGGCCACCAATAATAAAAATAATGACAGCAAAGCTTTTTTTCTGCATAAGTTTATTTTAGCACTTTTGCTTTCAACAGTACTATATTAATATCCAACCAATGTAAATGTATTATCCAGAAGAAACTCAGGCTTTTTGTTCTAAAAGTTGCAACCTCAGTCCCTTATCTAACTTTTTTGTGAACATAATGCAATAACATGACTTGTAACCATCTATTGTATCAACTTTGAATAACAATCCACCTCCATATCAACAGTTTTAACGCAACAAAATACTTTTGAAAAAAGAATTAGCTTGAGAAAATGCCTGTTGAACAAATTATTGAATTTAAATTGAGCGAGCCTGAGTCCTGTTGTTTATGTACTCCTAAAACTGGTTGTTTTTACAATAAAACAAAAATTTCCGAGGCAAATCTTTGAGTGAATTATTATGTACTCGCTGCTAAAAATATTACAAGAGGCATTGCATCTTGCTTCACCCTAACTGGACCGAGCCATTTGCGAAATTTTACCTAAAAATGCAAGATTTTAAACGTGTTTTGGACTTGACCTGCAAGTACATAGAAGATTGAAAAATTTAATTTTTTCAGTTGGCTTTCAATCTTAAAGGTTTAGTGATTTTAAATGAATCTACAAACGTGCGAAATGTGATCCAAATGGCCTTAAAATTGCAATTTTTTCTAAAACATTACAAAAAATCGCCCAGCGGCGGGGGGCTTTGGCCCCCAAACCCTAGTCTGTAATTAGTTTAAGATATACACTAGTTTACTCGACATCTCTCCCAATTAACAATTTTTTGAAAACTTTTCAAGTCTTGGTTCAAGTCCTGACTCCGTTTAGCAAAATCCTGATTACATGGTAACCCAGGCTTCTGCTTCTGATCCTCCATTTTACGGTATCTTTGTCCCATTAAAAATTCCTTTTGAAAAGTTCTGATGACGTTATTGCTTTGTGGTTTGGCTCCACTATTCAAAAATCCTAGCTATGCAATGACGCCGAGCACTTTTTTGGGTTCAATATGCAAGTCTTTTTTTCGGCTGGGCCTCCATTACGGGTAGACTGCTTAGCCCTCATGGGAAATATGCGTCAAGTGTCTTTCCCAAGGACACAAGGACGTATTGCAGTCACTAATTCTGAAAAAAAGATGCGTTGACGCTTTTTCGCAAGAAGTTCGTAAAATATATGAATCTTCGAAGATAGAGGGATTTATTTAAGACATCAGACGACATTTAGAGTTTTGATCGTATGCTGTAGCTGATGATTTATTTTTGCTTTATCCTGCTGTCACGAAACAACGGTGGCGCTGTATATTAAACAAAACCGCATCTGCTTTGGAGTTTCTCTGCGATCAATTTCAAAATATACCCTTGATTTTTCACTAAATTATTTTGATGAATTCAAATTTTTTTCACTAAAACGTCTCAAAATCGACGGTTTTCTTAATGAAAAAAGGAAAAATTTCTTTTGCGGCGACCCTCCAAAATAAAATTTGCAGCCGAAATTTCACGCAAAAATATTATACAATCAATCTTTTTTGTAAAAAAGAGCAAGATTTTTCAGCAACAAAAGACTCCGCATTCCAACATAGAAGTTAATGTTTTTTTTTTTATATAGATACTTCACCACTGGATAACATATCTTAAAAAAAAAAATCAAAAAAGCACAAACTAACTAATCATATACACTCTTATCTAGAACAATTTTATGAGAACAATAAGCTTATTTTTGCTCAAAATTTAAGAACAAATTAAGAAAAATTCCAGTCTCAGCAGCAAAAATAAAGTAAGGGCAAACGAAAAAGAAAAAAATCCAAATTAATAAAAAAAAATAAATTCTGTACTGATTCAAAACGATAAAATTTCAGTGGTTTTCTAGTATTTGCGAGCAAAATTGCAACTAATATGAGATTAAAGAATGCTGTTGCGCTCTATGCGAGTAACTGAGAAAAATTTTTGCAGTCGTTCAAGTCGAAAAATAAGCGATTTTGCGTTGCGGCAAAAGCAGTAAAAAACGTTTACTCAATCACGCAAAGCTTTGGAAATATGGTCGCTAAAATTAATAACTTAAACAGTTGTACAAATGCGGTTGCTAAAATTAACATCCGTGTTTTCAAAATTAAGAACTATTGAGGTTATAATTTGGCTAAAAACTTCGAACAGCCAGCCTTAACTTAATATTTATGGGTTCTTACAAAAAAAAAGTATACTATATACCGCAAAAGCACTACGGCAAGTTTTTTTGACATTATTCAATTCAGTTTATTTGTGCCATTTCTGGCACGAAAGCAATGAAAATTAACATAGGCTCTTGACTCTTCAAAGTTCAATGCTACCGTAACAACAACACAAAATGAAACATCAAACTGACACGTACATATTTAGAGTAGTTCAACCAATTCAGTGTGAAACATTTAACATATTTTGACTCAGAAAAGCAGAAGAAATGAGAAACCACAACACTAAACAAAAAAACAGCACTTTTCATATTTACATTTCAGTGATGTCGTAACATTAAGTTGTGATAACACGTTGATATTTATGTATTTTACGCAAAACTTATTCGAAAATTGGATTTTGGGGGATAATTTAGTTGTTGACAAAACTTTACGTAAATTTCGCAAAGCCACAACTTCCAGAGACAACGATATTTGTTAAAATTGCCAGAGGTGTAGTCGAGGACACAGGGCTCGAGGCCAAGGACACAAAAAAAATCCGAGGCCAAGGCCAAGGACAGTCTTTCCGAGAACAGACCCTCTTGAGGCCAAGGACAGGAATGCTCAAGGCCAACGACCAAAGACACAAGCGCAAGTGCTCTTCAAAAAAAAAAAAAGGTCTTCACAAAAATTTTTTAGGCGATCTCCAAAAAAAAAGAAAAAAAAGGTCTTTACAAATATCTTTCAGGCGATCTCCACAAAAAAACGTTTTCCAAAAAATTTTTCAAGCGCTCCACAAAATTTTAACAATTCAAAAAATAGTGCTGTCCTCGAGCCGAGAACAGGTCAATATTCGAGGACTTGAGGCCTCGAGGCCAAAGCCAAGGCCAAGGACTTGACCTTCGAGGCCAAGGCCAAGGACTTCAAAATGTGTCCTCGAGGACGTCCTCTAGGCCAAGGACGTCCTCAAGGACTCCATCTCTGATAATTGCTACCCTATTGTTAGTTGAGCAAGGCCAAGGCTGTTCAATACAGTCACTGTCAGCAGATCAGCGCCGGCAAAGACAGAGCAAAAATATGCACAATAAAGAAACAAGGAGGAAAAAGAGCGGGAAAAAGAGTTGCGTAATTGGTTCAACCTAAAAAATAAACGGGTGACATTTTGATGCATTTGATTCAAAATTCTTGCATTCGCTATAAATATGTTGAAGGGTTTGTGTAGTGAATTTTAAGTTTCAAGCTAAAAAAATAGCTTCTTTATCTACCAGATCCCACCTGCTAACTACTGCACCTGAGCCGGCAATATCAGTTTTTGGAGTTTTGGGTCAGTGGTTGAAAGATTGCTGATTCCCGGTTCGATTCTCGAACTGGCTATGCGTGGTTGTGTTCTCGGGGAATACTAATTGTGCGTGGGAGTAGCGCAGTCTTTTTAATGTAGTAGCCCAGTCTGACGACAAACTTGCGAAATGAACCCAACAAAGAGTGCTTTGCGAAGAAGAGAATAGACGCAGTTTATTTCGTTCATTTGTACAAGCGAACAAATTTCTGTGGCAAAAGTGCAAGTTCAGCAAACCATTTCACGCTCGAAGCAACAAAAAATTTTGAGTACGACTGGCCAAAATAAACGAAATGCAAAGTTGGTAGAAAATAATAATTCCTAATAACATACAATTCACTGACTCAAATTAACAAAATTAGGTGCATCGCGAAGAAAAAGTTCTGCAAAAATTCTACATTATAATGACCAAACAAATTGATTATTTATTTATTCAGCATTTTTTGTTGCAGTTTATCAATTTATGTTACAGAACATAAAGTAAAGCTAAAAAATAAAATTTATTCCATTCAATTAGTTTCGATATTATTTGAATATTTTGTAAAACTGCATGTAGAGTGACTGGCCAGTTGGTTAAGTGGTAACGCATTTGTCTTTGAAACCGTAAGTCCAAAGTTCAAATCTTCGACCGTTCAAATTATTCACAGTGTTATTTACGACTCGCTATCGCTGCAACATTTCTTCAAAAGAAACTGCTGTTTTGCTCACAATCGCTATGACACGAATAAGAGTTCCATCTACTCGTTAAACGCTTCAACGTAATACAACGTATTTAATATAGGCCTAATTATTAAAAATTATAATCAATAACTTTGCATTTCCTACATCAACTGCGTTTGATCAAACTTTGTTGACAAAAAAAATAAATTTAAGAAATAAAATCAGTTTCTAGCAACTTTCACTTGCACCTTTATACTGTAGTTCTAGCGTTTTTATTTCACACTTAACCAGGTTGCAACCAAACGTAAAATATTTTAATGCTTACAGATAAGTCAAAAATTCTCATTCGGTGTTAACTATTGCATATGTTTTGTTTTACAGCATTAATTGTGATGACAGCTCCTAAAACTTCACCTTTTGATTGAGCTATTAATTTGATAATATATAAAAACATTGAATTGTAGCGTTTTTAGCAGCAATAAAAACAACCAAAGACGAGAAGAAAGAGATTCATTTGAGCCTCATTAGTAATGCCGTAGTTCTTTTATTATTGTTTTTTTTTAACATTGAATTAGACAGATTTTTTTGTATCAATCAAAGAAGGTATTGAGTCACTTGTTTTGGATTATTCTTTGGTGCATGCAAAGTCTACAACAAGTAAATAAATAAACAGCTGTTAAGGTTAGATGATCTACAAAAAATTTTTACAAGGAATACAATTGTGATTCATAAATAGCCAAATAAATGATCTGAACACTTTTTGATGAATCTCATTTGTGAGAAAGCCTTTACAAGTAAAGCGAGTAAAAATAATTTCGAAACCGTCACCTCATTGCTTTTTGTTGTAAAATTTTTTGATTACTAAGCTTCATTATCCGGTCCTTTTTGACTAAGTTGATATTTGCAATCTTTATAGTTGTGGTTATTTTCGTTTATTCCCCATAAAATCAAGAATGTTAGCTTACAAATATTTTAAAAGCGTTAACATTATACAGGTAACTACTTTTGACAAGTTTATTTTATTTTTTCAGGTGATAAATTAAAGCTTTTTCAAAGAGAAAAAGCGAAAACTCAGTGCATAGTTGAGTTGCTTTCCTGCCTCGAGCGTCCCATCACTTTGGCCCCTCTTCACATGACCCAACAAAAAGTAGAGTCAGCAGATGATTTGGGACATTTCCACACGCGCAATGAAATTCCTCAAACAATCTCCGAACCTTCCAGTAGTGTCATTATAGTAGACAATCTATTTGCAAAAGCAACCGAACATGTAACCTCAACCATTAAACGCCACTACCTTGATGACGAAGCTCGAGAAAACGATATTTCTAGGCTTGGAAACACTGTAGCCCTCATTGGGCAGGCCGGAATAGGAAAGACTGCACTGTCCAAAACGATCTTAAATAGGGTTTTAAAGGATCGGTTGTTTGACGCAGACTATGTATTTTATCTGCAATTTCGAAGCGTCAATTTTAAACAGAATACCAACTTGCTTTCTTTTCTGGGTGTTGACCTTCCCTGTGCCCACAAAAAATCACGACGCAAAGCTGTTTTGGCTAAATTGGCAAAAAGTAGTCACATTGTGATGATCTTTGATGGGTTTGATGAAGCCATTTTAGATCCGTCAACTCCATGCAAAAATATTTTCGCCTGGGAAGAAGCTAAACCTGAAATCTTTATCAAAAATCTCCTGAATGGTTCCATTTTTCCTTTGGCCAAAAAGTTAATCACATCTCGACCGAGACAATTATTAGCACTTCATCCCAGCACAAAACCGCTTTATATTGTCAACATCACTGGTTTTGATGTAGAATCGCAAAAGCAAATTTGCAAAGAAATTTGCGGCAAAAATGCTGACAGAATTTTTAATCACATCATACACCACCCTCAAATTGGGTCGTACTGCTACGTTCCAGCTAATTGCATTTTTGTAATGTATGTCATGGGCAAAATCATTCAAGATAAATCTCCCCAAGCTTTTCCCAACACTATTACTGGCGTTCTAGTAATAGTGATTGTCTTGTTTTTAAACTCAAATCACTCTAGGGTAAAGTTCTCCCTGGAAAAACTTGCTAATTTAGCTTGGGAAGGTTTAAAACACCGACAATTTTACTTCAGTGAAGATGATTTGCAAAGGGCTAAATTGTGCCATGATGATGTTAATTTATTTTGCATTACTTTTCTTGGTTTTGCCAAGAAGGATTTTTCATTTTTCCTAGGGGATCCTGAAAAGTTTACTTATTTTGCACACTTGATTATTCAGGAATTCTTCGCAGCTTTGATGCTCATTTTTTTCTCCACAATGAAAAAATTTCGCCAGCATTTTTTGGGTAAAAAGTTGGTTGGTTTTCAAGTGTCCAAACCTAATTTTGATCTTTTCGCCAGTGACTGGGAGGTGGTGGCCAAGTTCCTTTTCGGTCTTTGCAATGTCCAAACAACACAGAGTTTGTTGAAACAGTTTCCTTCGCTCGCTTCTGACTTGCCAGACAAAACTAAAATCCTTTGTGATTTCGTTCTTGAATCTTTTCCCACCGACACACATTCTCAAATTGATTACTTCCAACATATTTTGCAATTTTGCTCCTGGGCTTACGAATTAAATGACCACAAATTTGCATTGAGGGTTGCTAAACGCCTAAAAAAAAAACTAATTGTTGTTGGAAAATTTCTTCCGAACGATGTTGCTCCACTCCATTTTGTTCTTCAACACCGAAAAAAGCCCCTTTATCTTGAAACAACACCATTTGACTCCTGGTTTGTGGCTGACAGCCTTGATCTGTTTTTGGAAGAGGTTCCCAAAATGACTAAAGGCTCAATTGTTTCGGTAATTTGTTTAAAACTAATATTGAGCAATGTAATTCAAAAGATTGATGTTTAAAAGCAGTATTTTATAAAATTTTTAATTTTTTGCCGCTCGTATGTTAATAATATCAAGTCGATCACTTAGTGGACTGAAAAATTTAAAAGTTTTTGCAATTATTTTGTGTGATTTACATAAACAGGTTTTGTTTTATCAAAGCAGCGTATGAAGGATGTCGCTAAACTAAATATCAAACATTGTTTGCATAACCGTTAGTTTACAAAGTAACGTTTGGTGTTTTGCTCAGATCGACACACAAAGCTTCAAGGTTCATGACAAAGCCAAAGACGACTCTGTTAGTTTAGGTCGATTGATTCGAGATATAAAAAAGAATAACAAAGTAAAATTTCCAAAAGATGTTGGAACCACTGGGTTTGAATTGTTGACATCTGCAGTGGAACTTGAAAGTTCACTGGTAAGTATTGGCGAGATATTTATTCAAACAAAACATTTTGCACAGATACCACAAAATTGATGTTTGAGCGTTATTTTGATAGATATTGATACAAAGTTCTGATGTACGTCGGTAGAACAAGATTTAAATAGTCTCAAAAAGTTTGCTGAATTGAAACATAAACTGAAATTTTTTAAATTGCTTATTTTTGAATATTTAAAATTGTCAAATTGGAATTTAATATAAAGGTAATTTTTTCTTATTACGAAAATAAGTTAATAAAATTGCTCGTTTTTAAATGTGCAAAAAAATTTACAGGATATTTTTGGTAGATGACATCGTGTAATAAATTTTGGCAAAAACAAACCCTAACCTTTTGTCAATTTAGGGTTGTTGGTTTTGAATATAAATCCGTTTTTGCAAAAATGGTCAGCATTTTTTTGTCTTTTTTTTGAAAATGCAAGTAAAAATTTAAGATTTTCAAATAAAAATTGGCCACAATACATGGGTTATAGCAAATGCATCATCTATATGAAGTTGCTTCAGAACTTTATATAATGAAAACTTATTTCACAAAAAATTTTCATCAACTTTTTTTATTAACTCTGAACATGCTCACGAAAAATTACCTTTCTGAACTCGTGCTTTTTTTTATTAGGACAAAAGTTTCATACGTAACGCAAGCCAATTTTCAAACACACGTATTTACACGCACATGCAGAATTTGCAACGGTAGGGAAATCGAACGGCATTTAAATTTGGCACTAACACCACCTTGTGAGGAGTTAAAAATTTGCTTGAGAAATTGCAGATAGATGCAGAAAAATGGCCAACTTAAAATTTTACCCCAACCCTAACCCTGACTCAAGACTCAAATCCTAATAATGACCCTTTAAAAATCAACTAAAAAGTAAATAATCCTCATTTTTGTTTTAATGTGTATGAGTTTGAAATTTTTCATAAAAATAGTCACTCACGAATCATCATTATTAACTTTTTGTTTTAATCGTTTAGCGTGTTTCTGGCCTAAAGGCTCCCGGCACGGAAGCCTAAAAAAGAACCATCAGAACGGCCACCACTTAGAAACAAGCAATGCGAAAAAGATCTCCTCTCACAGAATTCGAACCTGCAGCCTTTGGATTACCAGTTCACTGCTCTACCACTTGAGCTAAAGAAGATGTGTCTTCGCATGTTTAATTTTGGCTATTTAAACCGAGTACAATGATGCTGCTAATATTCTAATTGTGATGTTTTGACGTTTGACATCCTCTCTAGCTCAAGCGGTAGAGCAGTAGACCGGCAATCCGAAGGCTGCATGTTCAAATTCTGTGGGAGGATGATTTTTCGGAATTGCTTGTTTTTAAGTGGTTGCCGTACTGGTGGCTCTTCCTTAGACTTCCGAAGTGGTAGTCTTTAAACCAGAAGCATGCCAAACGATTAAACATTAAAACTCTGGCCTGCAAACATCAAAACATTACAATTAAATTATTATCAACAACTTTTTGTTAAAAAAAAAAAGAATTAATAGTCTAAACAGTTGTCGGGGCAAGTGTAGAGCAACCTACTGATTTTGACTATATAAACAAATTAACGTTTTCAGCATATAAACGGCGAAAGAGAAAAGTATCTCAAGGTACCGTAGACCTAACGCTGGAAATAAGAAAACTTAACTTAAAAAGAAAGTCAAGAAAAAAGACTAGGATACTTGACGAAAATTTATTCATTCGTGAGATTTAATTATGTTTTACATCTTAAATCACTGTTTTAACTAGCATGTACTTTTATCCATGTTCAAAGCTTCATCTAAAACACTGTTTGTTTGTTTATTAAATTTTTTCAACGGAATGTGATGGGGCTTAAATGGCAAAACTCGTGTCAAATTAAAAAAATTGGAAAACTTTTTTAATCTTTTAAAGCGGTATTTGTTAAGTTCCCAACTAATTAGTTACATTTTTCGTGGTGGCATTTTCTTGATGAGTGCATGAAAACATTGGCAATATTTTTAAAATTTGGACAACAATTCTTTTGAACAACAATTATCGGTATACCGAAAGCATACTTTTTTTGGTCAATACATCCGCTGGGAATCCTTCAGCCCACGCAAACGGAAAACGAACCTAATCGCCACGCTGGTACACAGAGCACTTATGATATGTACGAAAAACAAGCTTAAGCAAGAGATTAATTTTATCAAAAAGATCTTGCTTGACAACGAATACCCTGAAGATATAGTACTCAAGCACATATCCAAGAGAATTGCACAATTTTCTACAGCCAAACCCTTTGGACCAGAAAAGTGCCCAGTGTACCTTAAAGCCCCGAGGATAGGCTCAGCTTCTCAGCAATTAGAACATCAAGTTAAAAGTGCTGTACAAAATTGCTACGGAGCAGTGTCACCTCGTTTGATTTTCTCAAGCCAATGCATACTACCTGCTGCCAAAAAGGATGTGCTACCTGCCAATCAAAGAAGTATGGTTATTTATGAATACATGCGCCACTGTGATAGTTTGTACGTAGGTCGCACTACTCAAAGGCTTCAGGAACGCTTCAAGCAACATGTTCCAAAAGCAATAAGACAAAAAACCACTCTTACTCAGCAACAGGGAACCCACCGATCTCAACCAACCAGAACCCAGCCAAATAAAAAATGCAAAGCAAAAAGTAAGACCCAATTCGAACCAGAAAGCGATTCAGCCGTTGACCAACATTGGTTGGAATCCAATCAGTGCGCACACAACTATTCTGATTCGCAGTTTAAAATCCTAACCACAGCTCGCTTTCAGTTTCACTTGATCCTGTTGGAAGCGGTTTATATTTCACGAAAAAAAACAGATTTGAGCAGGCAAAAGCAGTTCGTATTCACTCTACAACTGTTTTGTAAAATCAAAGCCTGCTGTCATTGGATAGATTGCGTTTTTCCTTACCATTGTGCAATCTCCTTAAAATCCATTTCTTCTCACTGCAGAGTGTATTTCTCCTTACTGCAGAATGCATTCCTCCTTACAGCAGAGTCCATTTCTCCTTACTGCATTTGGTCTTTAAAAGATCCTGCTCACCACATATCAAACCAGACAGAGATCGCAACTGAAGAGTTCTGTCCGAAAAGCTTATTGCAAAAGCAAAATGAAATCGACTTTATTGAAAGTCATTTTCAAATTCTGTACCACCTCAAAAAAACTTCATTGTTGATCCATTCTTCTGCTGGGATATGAAGAAAAAAATATGACATATAATGGTAAAAAACTTGATTGAGCCTGGTCCAATTAGATTAAGAAGAGAAGCTTTGTTTTTTGGTATAGAAGGAAAACAAGGCTTGCCACATCCTCCAAATTCAAGTCCTGTTTTTGTGGTAATAGTTGTGTCTTTATAGTTGAGAACGGACATTCTCATTTCTTCTTTCATTTCAACTGATTACATAGGTGACAATAAAGCCAATGATGCCAGTTCTTCAGCTAAATACCACATACAGTATGTCGAGTAAATGCAACTTGAGCGTTTTTTGCCGCTAGAGAATTGTGATGAACAAACCTTTCTAAGTTTTCCACCAAAATCAGATCGTGCACAGGCGATCTACGACATAAGGGCGCAGGACATAAGGGCGCAGACATAAGAGCGCATACATAAGGGCGCAGGGACATAAGGGCGCAGGGACATAAGAGCTCAGACACGTAAATCTGCAATCTGCGCTGATATTTTTGTGCTTCATAAAATATTATGTAATCAAAGAAACGAACTTGATTAATGAGTACTTTACTCAATTTTTGAAAGTCAAATTTTGAAAGAAGTGTTTTGAGTGCGCTTTCTTTTTCCAGTTATCAATTATCTCACAAAGCACTACCCTTAAAATGTTTTTAAGTCGCCTTCACTAATCTGGAACAAACCTTTAAAAAGAAATGTTGATTGTTAATAAGTTTATTTGCTTTACGTAACCACGTCAGCGGTTGTTTTCAAACGCAGTCATGTAACGGTTGTACTTAATCCGTTGAGCAAACAATTAAAATTGAAGGGCTTAGTGCATAACTATGTTAACTCATTTTTTGAAGTTTTGAGATATTGGGCTTTAAAGTTTTCAATTTTTTTGCGGTATTAAATCAGAATGATTTTAAATTTTGATAGTGAAATAATCAAACATGTGATCACGGAATTTTTTAATGCAAACAACCAACATAATTATTTAATTAGAACGCATTGTTTTGGTTCATCAAACAGGTTGAACCAGTAGTTAACATACTTATGCACACAATTTTTTTAATGAAAGTGATCTTCTCTCTGCATTAACATGTTAAGTATCATTAACTTGTTATTTTCGGTTTATTTATGATAATAAATACTGCCAAACACAACAGTTTGAATCAATAATTTTCCAGCTCTGAATCTGCTTCACTTTTTTCCAATAAAGTTTCATAAAAATGGCGATGAGGTCTTGGAATAAATTCAGTTTGTTTTTTAATATCCTGCACTTTTTTTGCATGAATGGGCCGTGGAAAAACGTTTGTTGATGAGACCGTTTTCTTTTCGGAGTAAGTAATTAATTTCGCTGGTCAAATTAGTCGAAAGTTGGTACTAAATTTGAAAGCATTGTATGCGGCAGCTGACAATACTTATATTGAGTAAGTGATTAATACTGCCCGAAGTTAAGATAGACGCTGCTGGGCCCTATTTTCAAAGCATTATGTGCTGCAGCTGACAATCAAGTCGTTGCTGGCAATGAATTGGCTTTATAGTGCTGTGAGGGCTCTGCCAACAAAAAGTAAGGTAAATATTGCATTATTATTGCTGTTGCAGTACTACTTACTAATGCATCTCAGTCGATACTTTTTGTTTAAAATTGTGGAATGCCCACTCTGATTTTCAAGACCATTCAGAGCAAGATTAAAGTGTTACTGTGCCGGTAAATTAAAATGTTAACTGGCATTTATTTTGCAAAGTTGCAAATAATTTTGTGCAAAACTGTGTTAACTCCACCTTTTCCTGCAAGACTATGTTAACTCATTGAGTTAGCATTGTCTTGCATGCAAAAAAGGAATTTTTGCGTGAGTTAACATAGTAATGCATTGCCTATCTCAAAAACTGTGTGTGCTAGCTAAATAAAACCAAGCGCAAAAAATAGATCTTAAGTAAAAACTCACCCATGTGTATTTAACTCAAAATCGTAAAAAACTGAGTTAACATAGTCATGCGCCAAGCCCTTCAATTAGTCTTTTGTCCCCATGCGAAGCCAAATCAAATCAAATCACTCATTTTCTTACTTTATTCCACTGAATTTGTGTGAGAAGTTTGCAGAGCCTATAAGGCAGGAAGCGAATTCAAAAAACTTCTTTCATAACTTGGCTTTCTATAATGAAATAAAATACTCATTAGTCAAGTTTATTTTTTTGATTACATAATTATTTTCCAAAGCACGAAAATGTTTTTTAGCGCAGATTGCAGATTTACATCTCTGCTCCTTTATTTCCTGCGCCCTTATGTCACTGCGCCCTTTTGTCTGCACCCTTATGTCGAGTTTCGTGCACAGGTGCACTCGCTGCCAATGGAGATACCAGCCACCACTGAACATAAACCGAAACTGCGAAAACAACAAACTACTCAAGTTTCATTAGATGTTGTCGTGATAAGATTTCACCTTTCGGAAATTGCTCTTCGATTTCTGTGGAAAGACGAATAGTCTTCATAGAATAGATTAGTTTACCCATCCATCGGGCTTTATAAAAAGCACCAAGATAATGCATCTTAAAGCTTTGTGGTCCCAATTCCTTGAAGATTATGAGCAAAGAAAGCTCTACAAGCTCTTTGTAGTCATCTCTTGCAAAAGATTAAGACAATTGATTTTGAAAGAATTGCACCATATATTGCTGATGACTTTCATCTATTCCACAAATATCAGGATAATGATATACAAAGTTTTCACCTGATATCAGTCGAGAAAAAAAATTTTTGAACCTAGAAAAACAGCTGTGTTAGATGATTGCTTACTTTGCAGCTGAAATGTCGATACAAAATACGCACATTTCTTTTTTTTTGTAACTACTTATATAGCTTTTAAATTTATCTTTGACAAAAAGCAAAATTATGCTGATTAGTTACAAAGATACATTTGGAAAATTCCAATGTTTTGGTTACTAGATGGTTCAATTTTCAAAGCTTCCCAAACATTACTCAGCAAAATTTCTCCGACATGACTTCGACAAGCAAACCACAAAAGCCCACGGCCTAATTGTTTCTGAAGAGATACTCTAGTAGCTGTTCTTTTTTCTGCAAAGTAAAATATATGAACAGTTTATGAAGGTCATAAAAAATATGAACAATGATTATTTTAGTTTTACCTATATTTGATGCAGTGGTGTCAAAAACCATTCCAACAACGCGATTTCGGCATTTCTAATGTTCCAGGAATTCATTTGTTGCTTCTGATGTGATTTGTCCAAAAGCTACACCAGATCTTTTTTGTCGAATATGGAAGTAGTAGAACTCCAAGAAGCTGTGTCCCTGTAGCTCCAAACACGAGTATAGGTAACCTGTCATCTACTCCTTTGGAGTCAAGAGTGTTTATCAATTTGCCATCCCATTGTACTAATAATTTAAGAGAAAGGGTCCAATCTTCTTTAACTTTTAATCTTATCTTCGGTAGTGATTTAATCAAAAAAACAAAGCTTGTTTAAAAAAAAAAAACGGATTTTTTTGCTTGTTTTTTGTTTTATTTGTTTTTAATTGTTGTTTTTAAGTAATATAGGATTGTTCTTTGTAACACTCTCTAGCTAGTTTGTCCTGAAAATGGTGAAAATTTTTAATAGGCTGAAAGCCTGAAAAAAGACATCAAATCAGATATTTCCGTATACTCGCTGTATTACGCCGAAGCGGGTAATGAGTTTGCGGAGCCCATCATTGCACCTCAGCATAATGTCGCAGCGATGGCGAGCCGTTGGCAACCATTTAAACCGGGCTAATATTTGAACCTCATATCTCTTGCTATAAAAACAAACGCGTTACCGCTAGACCAACTGGCTGGTAAAGTAAGACATTCAATTGTAAAATGTAAGTTTGTGACAGTTTAAAACAGTACTTAAGAGATTGCATGCTTAAGACTAAGTATTTTTTACCTTTGCATACCGCAGCTTTTTATTTCTTGTGGCAAAACGAAATGAAACAAAAAAAGTTTAAAAATACACATTTAAGGGCTTAGACGAGGAGCTCGAAATTTCTTCATCGTATGACAGGCTTCCGTCACTGCGTCTGCGCTAATCCTTCAGCAATATCGTCTAAGTTTGATGTCAGCACATCACAGTCAGTGTCTTTATCATCCGATATTACAGTATCATCATCATACAGGATGTTGGAAGAAGTCATCGAGTTGTATTCGGAGTTGCTGCTTTCCTCAGCGACTTCCACTTTGGTCAGCGTTTCTCGGTTTTGAATTCATGTTGAACTACCAATAAGTGGCAAGCTTCTTTAAGAAGATTGCTCGGTTCCAATTTGCGAGCAAGCAGAACGGAAGTGTGCTATTTCTTCAAAACCTTTTGTAGAAATCAATTTAGCTTTTGAATTAGCAAGGTTGATAGGTTCTAGAAACTTCAAATTATGGTTCACAAAATCCAATTTTCCAGCGAGCTCATTTGTCAAACGATTGCGTTTGTTCGAAAGGGTGTGCGAATGCAGAGAAAAACTCTTCTCACAAGCTGCAGTTGCAACCAGAAGACTAAGGACTCTGGCAGCTAACTTTGAAAGTTCTGTGTGCTTGCACAGGCCGGACCACCAAGCTTCTGCTTCCACTTTCTCATGTGCAACCCATAAAAACTCTAAACCAAAAAAGCCTTTCTTGCTAGAGTACTCGGTCAATTTTGTCATGACTTTGATTTCGTCTATGTCTGGCATGGTTTTCGCCAAATCGAAAACTTTTTGCAATGCTGTTACCTAAAACAAAAAAATTTATGACCAAGACTCTTTAATCAAGCTATTTGAAATATTTGAAACGTTATAAGTAAATGAAGCATATTTTGGCAAAAGTTGATAAGTCGCAATTCGCTGTTTTGAGTAAATCGCATTTAAAATTTAAAATTTTCATTTGGCCTTGTTATCAAGTGCAACATATTAAGCTATTTTTTACCGAAAATTGATTGAAAATTAAAACAATTTTTTTTCAGGGAAATTAGTTTTAGCAAATAACTTAAAATCTATGAAAAAACTCATTTTTTGAAAAATGTCATTTATCAACTTTTGCCACAACGTGCTTCAAATGTAGACATGATTTAACATTGCAGTTAGGTTCTGTAATTACGAAGAAATAAATTTATAATCATATATCTATTCAGTAGCGTTTAATAGGTCGAGCGGTAACGCGTTCTTCTCTAAAGTGTAAGGTCTGAGGTTGAAATCTCGGGCTGGTCAAATTGGACACGGTTTTGCCAACGTCTTGCCGCTGCAACATTTCTTTGAATGGAGCTGTGTTGCTTGGGCGCAATGACACGGAGATGGACCCCGCAAACTCGTTACACACTTCGGCGTAGTTCAGCGAGTATAATGAAAGATTTGATTTTAATAGATCACAAAATCAAATCCAAGAACACGCTAAACATGAAAAAATATCGCACTCACATATTCCTCTGGATCAAGATCTTTTCCCATATATTGGGGGTCGAGCAGATTGGCAGCCAAGTGCATGTTATTGATGCAAAACTTTCTTCTTTTTTTCAAAATTTCATCAAAAGCCTGGCTTTCCCCTTCCAAAACAGGTCTTTTTAGAGTAATATTTTTGAAATCCAAAGCAATCTTGTTAAAATATCGCACGGACAAAGACATCATTGGATTGTTTCCTTCGACCTTCTTGGTTGCCATGGTTATGGGCGAAAGTAGCTCATGAAGTGCTTCAACTTTCTCCCAGAAATCTTCACTGAGTAGTGTTAATACAGAATCTTTAGGAAGAGCTTTGGCAGGGTCAGGATCATCTTCAATTGCTGAAGATCGTAATGGCTGCTTTTAAACAGAGGTGGACAAAGTAGTCGAAAAATCTACTTAAGTAGAAGTATTGTTACTTACTCAAAAATGCCTTTCAAGTAAAAGTAGAAGTATGGCGAAGCATTTCCACTTAAGTAAAAGTAGGAAAGTAGTCAAAATTAATTCTACTTAAGTAATGAAGGTAGAAAGTAATTCCGAATTTCACGTGTTTGTTTATTCTTCGAAGGTTTGCTGTTGTGACGCTTACAATCAGTGTTCAAGCAAAGCCATACTTACGGTAGCATATCAAAAAATCAAAGTTTTATTATTCTCTTGAAATTACACCGAAGCGTGTTACGAATACGATTTAGTAGGGACTCTGGGCTCATCTCCGCGCCTGGACAACACAGCTTGAGAAGAAATGTCGCAGCGATGGCGAGTCGTTAGCAACACTGTTCGTTAACCGGCTAGGGAATTGAACGCCAGACGGGCCGCAGCAAACGCAACGCCGTTAACCGCTAATCTTTTTCGTATGAACCAGGAGTAATGCGCATGTCTAGTTTGTCTACTGTACCATGCTAATCAGGGTTCGGTATGTTTTTTTTTTTTAGTGAGACTGAGTCAACACCTGGTATTTGATGCAACGCAAAAACATACTACCCTAGATGACCTGTAAATGAATCGGCGTAACTATTCAATAAGTTTCGTAGTACTGTACAGTAAAACAAACTCGATACGTACTTATTGTACACGTTGTGAGGTGAAATAATGTTTACTTCGTTATTGTACACGTTGTGAGGTGGAATAATGGCTAGGTGTTTACTTCTACTTTACATAAAAGTCATTACTACTCAAGTAGCGTTACTTCGAGAGGATTTTACTTGAAGTAAAAGTAGAAGTATCAGAAATGAAAAATACTTAAGTAAGTCGCTAGTTACCGAAAATACTACTTAAGTAGTCTACTTAAGTAGAACTACTTCGTTACTGACCACCTCTGCTTGTAAATGATCATGCTGTTTAGGCATTGCACTTGTGATCCCCATCTGAAACACAATTACAACTTTGTTTTATTGCATTATTAAGTATTGTTTCAAATAATTTACTTCAAAAAGACAAATCTACATGATTCACCGTATTTAACTAACCGCTGTAGCAAACAAGCAATCAACAAAAATAATGCTGCTGCCAGGAAAAAATATGATTGTTTAATTGTTTTGATCAGGTTTGTACATTCACTTATTATGCTGTTTACAGAATCCATTTTTAAACCATCTGCAAATATGAGGTTAAGCCCATATGTCAAACAGCCATAGCCCTCTAAGTTTGAATATTATTGTTGAAGAAGACGCCATGACTTTTTCATATTTGAAGCATTGTCAGTGCATAAAGCCATAATTTTCTGTGGACCAAGCTCCTCAACCGCCTCGGTCACTTCTTGACAGATATATTCTGCAGTGTGGGAATGTGATCCTGTAAAACAGATAATATTAATTTATAAAGTGGTCCACAACATTTATTGCCGCGAACTCAAACACAATTGACAATATTAACACTGTCGAAAGGGGGGTCATCAACTTAACAAAATATTTCCCGAAAAAAGGGAAAAGCGGTGTAGGGCTGTAGGCCTAAGTGAAAAGCTTTAAAAAATATACTTGAGTACTTTTTAAACTGATTTTGGAAATGAGTGATATTTACTCAAAACAGCGAATATTAAAAAAAACCTATTGCGTTAAGCCCAATATAATCTAAAATATATTGCTATTGCAAAACTTGTTTTTATAACAGACGCTATTGTAGATACAAGAACTGTAAACGTTAGAAAATGTCGGTCACCGATAGGTCAACCTTTACAAGCCAGGTACCAGTATATCTTTATATGCCAGGTACAGGTATCGGTATAACAATTTGCTGTATCAAGGAAGCCAGTATATACCAGGTTTATTGCTGCGAATCGGCCAAGCATAACCAGTTCATTTTGGTGAAAACATTATTCACCCTTCACATTTCTCTGTTTCAGATTATATAAAGTGTTCAGTAATTTGCGAATTAAAATATGTTGCGGACGTTGAGTAAAAAAACTCGTACCAACAGTTGAAATATATGCAATAGCAATAGATATCGTTAGTGATCACTGTTTCTACAAATTTCATAGACATTTGTTACCAGAAGTCGTTTACTTTCAAATCTAGTACTAGAACTATCGACACATTTTGTGCCAAATTTGCAAATAGACAGTCTAGAGTCTAACTGCACACATGCTATGTTTGCTTTTATTTCTGTTAAATGCGGTCGAAACCCAAAAATTGACCTGAATAGCGTGATTGGTATTCAGCTTGCATCTGCAGAAGAGCCAACGCTTCATCTTCGTTTAAAATAAAATTACTATCATCCACTAACCTGTAGCAACTGACTTGTAGAACATTGGTTTTGGGGTTGTAACAACGAAGTTGATAATAGCTTCGTTCCTACAATTAAAATCCAAGTTTAAGTACTATAGTTAAATTTGAACATTAAATTTCTGCTAGGTTTTTTTAACATATATAGCTTACTTTTCCTTCTCTGCAATCCGTTACGCCTGTAATTTAAACTTTTAGCTATGCAATGATACACTGTTCACTTCTAAAAAAGACTGCACTCTACACATGATCAAAGTTATTGAATTTTTTGACATTAAGCCAGTATATTCTGTTACATAATCGATGGCCTGTATTACAATCACCATCGGAGATTTTAAACTAACAGTAAGAACAAAAAATCCTACTGTTACTTATCAATACCTTACGAATTTGATAGGCAGGCAGGCAGGGAGAAAATTTATGTTCAATCAAAATTTACATAGTTGCTGCACAAGCAAATCATACCTAATGTTAGTCCATCCATCACAAAGAATAACCATGCAAGGTGCTGTAAGCAGGTACTCCTCACAGTCTGACACTCCGAAGTAATTTTGTCATACTTTTTCTCCAAATACACATTGGTCAGTTGGTATCGTGGCGAAGGCATGTATGCAGGGCGTAGAGCAGCAAATGCTTTCTGCAAGTAACTATTTTCAACAAGGTTCAAAGGAGAACCACTGGCAAAAATAGCTCTAGCTACATGTTGGTTTATTAATTCCAATAAAAATAGTTCATATGTTTGACAACCAAAACATTTTTAAATGTTAAAGACTTCGTCTCAGCCTTCATCATCATTATCCATCTTTGTCATATGCAATCAAATTGAATATTTCAACTATACTCTTTCAAACAGTACTTACGAGAGTGGTA
Source organism: Trididemnum nubilum (assembly GCA_963965965.1). Lineage (NCBI taxonomy): Eukaryota > Metazoa > Chordata > Ascidiacea > Aplousobranchia > Didemnidae > Trididemnum > Trididemnum nubilum. The sequence continues at coordinate 51,972,622 of OZ014469.1, forward strand.
AGGTAAAAATATTACAAATGCAACAATGATAAACTGACCAGTGATAAATGAAGTAAAAAACTTTAATTTTATTAGTTAGGATAAAACAAAAACAGAAATTTGCATTAATGGTAAGTGCCACACATTTTAAACGGTTATTTTTATTTCATAAAAGAAAACGATGTAAACATTCTTTTAATACATCAGAAATTAAAAACACTCACATTTTCTTCTGATGACATCTTGTCTACAACAATTTTTGACTGACTTCTGATGGGTTTAAAATCAAAAGTTATTGGCAGCTCCAAGGTTGGTACTTCACAATCACTAGAACTTAATGGCTTGGACGTTTCACCACATCTACCACTCGTATCCCTATATCTAGGTGAAAATATTGAAGCAATTTTAGGAGATAATTGTTGGTTATCCACTGCATCACTGTCCAGGATACAAATGCAATCAGATGCCATTGAAGAAGTACTTGCACTAGCAAGTCCACTAGTATTTGTGTTATTGGTAGTGACATTCCTACACTTGGTTAATTCAATTTTCTTCAAGTTTTTTGTTGTGGTTTTAGATGATGTAAGTTGTTGAAATTTTTTTCCCAAATATTTCCTTTTGATATCTTCAGTACATTTAGTGCATTCAAAAATGTCCTTTTCATTTCGTGTGCCATTATCATATACTTCAGCAAAGAAAAATTTACAAATTGCTCTGGTTCCTTAAATGAGTCCTTTTTTTGGCATGAAAACAAAGAAGACGCAGGTGTTACTTTTCTTCCAGGCATCATTGATCAAATCAAAATTACAGATTGCTATGACATACTACAATAAACTCTACTTAAACTGTACATTCTACTAACAAGAAAAGTTTTAAAACCAATGGTATTAGCATAAAAAAACTTGAATAAAACTATGAAATATTCTGTAATAAACATGTACATTACCATTGCTACACTTACACCATAGCCAACAACATAACTAAGACTTGGCAAGATAGCTCTAGCCTGATTGTGCATGCATTAAATGCAGCCTACTGTTGAGTGCTGACTGCTGATGTACCGTAAGCATTAATCACTGAATGCAATCTTAGGGCAATTTGTCTACATGTATGACTTTCATTGGTCATAGAAACCGCAAAGCAATTCTTTAACGAGTGCATTACATGAATATAGTGAATTAGGCTATTTTTATTAGCACTTCTTTGATTGTTGCAAACTTTCAAATAATGATTACCAGAGGTGGAGTCCTCGAGGACGTCCTTGGCCTCGAGGACGTCCTCGAGGACACATTTTGAAGATCTTGGCCTTGGCCTCGAAGCCTCAAGTTCTTGACCTTGGCCTCAAAGCCTTAGGTCCTCGAAAATTGCCAAGTCCCCGGCTCGAAGACAGCACTATTTTTTGAACCGTTGAAATTTTGTTGGAAAACGCCAGAAACCTCGCGGGAAATTGGCAAATACCTTTTTTGTTTTCCGCAATTGGAGCATAGGCTTAGCCAAGTGGGCCTCCTCCAATTGAAATTTCACCAATGACAAAAATGTGACAAAATACCATATTGTTTCTTCAGTTTCATTTTTTTTAGCATTTTTCGCTTACACCAGTAGCGAATAGCAATATTGAAGACCAGGGGTACCGGGACCCCCTCAAATCAATTTTTGCCAGCCAATTTAAACGTAAACCTGGAAGAAATGGATAGTTTTTGTTCTAAAAGTTGCTATTTCAGGATTACAACTAGCCTTTTTACCAACGTAATGCATTAACCAAGGCCGGATTTACCACAATACGGCGCAATACCAGCTAAGGGCCCTGCGCTCAAACCTTAAGACTTTTTATGGTCTTCAGTTCACCTACATTTGGCAGAAAGATGTTGTGAAAATCTACAAAGTGCCAGGGGCCCAGCGCGATGTAAATCCGGCCCGGTAATTACATGGTTAATAAGCGTAACCATCTATTGTACTATTTTTCAATAACAATTCATTAATTCACCTCCACCTCGCCAGTTTTTACACACAAAATACTTTTTAAAAAAATTAGTCAAGGAAAATGCTGGTTGAATAAATTGTTGAAATTCGGTTGAGGGGTCCTGGGTCCCATGGCCTAACATGCGCTTCTATATCTGGTTATTTTCATGACAATACAAAAATCTCTGAGAAAAATATTCGAGTGGGTTTTCATTTACTGCTAAAATGTTGCACGAGACAATGCACCTTACTTCCCCCTACCTGGAGCAACACACGTACAATTAAACTTTAACACCAAAATGCAAAATGTTGAACGTGTTTTGGACATAAATTGTAACTAGAAGGAGGATTAAACAAATTAAATTATTTTGGTTGGCTTTCAAATGTCAAAAATCTAGTGCTTTCAAATGGCTCTAAACATATGCGAAATGTAATTTAATGGCATTAAAATAGCTTTTTTTTCCAAAAAATTACAAAAAATCGCCTAACGGCTGGGGCTTTGCCCCCAGACCCCCAAAGCTTTCGGCCGCTGGGGGCCCCGCCCCCAGACCCCCCGTCTGTGAAACGTTTGAGTTACACTGGCTTTCTCAAAACGTCTCCAAAGTTACGTATTTGCACTTTTAAACTATATTAGTTTAAGCCCTCTCCCTTTGCAAAATCCTGGTTAAGTGCCACCAGGTAAATTTTTGATGACGTCATTGCATGTGATTTGTGGTTTAGGCCTCCCTAATCAAAAATTCTGGGTGCGCCTATAAATTGGAGATTGCCTGAAAAACTTTTTTGAAGACCTTTTTGTTTGGAGAACACTTGCGTCTGTGTTCTCGGTCTTTGACCTCGGCCTCGAGCATTCCTGTCCTTGGCCTCGAGAGGGTCTGTCCTCGGAAAGGCTGTCCTTGGCCTCGGGTTTTTTTTGTGTCCTTGGCCTTGGCCTCGAGCCTTGTGTCTTCGACTCCACCTCTGATGATTACATTGCAAAAATAGCTATAGTAAAATGAAAGCAATAACTTCTACTTTATATTACTTCTTACCTTGTTATATTAAACAGCCCAGAGTCCTGGACTATTCAAAAGTCATTAACCTAGCTATCTGCTGCTGGTTTAACCTACTGTGCTACTCAACAGCAAAAATAACATAAATCAAAAGTTACCATAATTCTTAAGCAGTATATTTTTGGCTATCTAAACTCTTCTTAGCCAGGCCAAAAGCTTATAAGCAGATAGGCTACTCGTCTATAAATGCAATTTTAATAGTTGGTCATACTCAAACAATCGCAAAAATATATAGAATAGACAATTAGCTTACAGTATTTTTATTATTGGCAATCTAAACTGACGAGTTAATCTTATCTCCTCTAATGTAAACCACTAAATTATGGGATTAGTTAGGATCAAAAACTATTATGGTCTGCTTCTGTTGAAAACTGACGAATAGACCTATATAACGGTAACACTCAGAAAAAATTAGCGGCAAAAAAAAATTACAGAGCTTTCTATTCAAAAAAATAATCCAAACTTTAAATTTGCAAATGCAATGCAGCGAGGAGTCACTGATGCTCAATTTCGGATGCTCAATTCAAAATCTTAAGTTAGAGAAAGCTTTGAAGATGCAAATCAAAAAAAAAAACACTGAACTCAGAGTTTGGATTGTTGTGAAATAAACCAGTCAGTGAGTAAGAAAATAGCAGAGTTTCCACTTTTACTGTACTATAACCAGTACTTAAATTGTAAAATTTTGCATGGGGGGACGCTTTTGCAGCCTTGACCAAACTTCAGTGGAAATTACGCAATTCCGTCCCCGCAATTAAACCGTGTTTTTCCCGAAACCAGGTGAAGACCAAAAAAAAGGCTTCACCGCAATTTGGGAATATATTCGGCCGGAATTTGAATAAACTAATAGTTCAATAAAACTCACACAGAGTAACCTCTTTCGTATACAGTTTATAGAGAAAAATAATTGGGGGGGGGCTAATGAAAAGAGTTTGAGAGAAATGATTGGTAATTAACAAATACTGAACAGCCCCCCCCTATTCCTTAGTTTATAGTATATTTGTTGATGACACCTATGTTCAGCATTTTTACACTTGCGATCGAATTTGATTGCTTATTTCTTACCATTTTTCAAAGTTTTCATTTATGTGTTGGTTTTATTTTTGACAAATTAGCCCCCCCCCCTGAACATATGTTTCAAAAGATGTTTTAAATCACTATTTAGTCCACTCCAGAGCATAAAACAGTCTCAAAAGTGCTAAAAATGTAGTGTTTTTCCCATTCTGCATTTTGGTTGACATGTCAATCGCCCATTCTATAGCCCCCCGCCCCCCTGGCTACGCTACTGGCTAAAAACGTGGTATTTTCCTTATTCTGCATTGTGGTTGGCAGTCTATTAGCCCCCCCCCCTAAATAAACGTTTCAAACTATGCTTTAAAGCATTTTTTAGTCCAATCCAGTGCAAAAGAGAGTCTTAGAAGTGCTAAAAACGTGGTATTTTCCTTATTCTGCATTGTGGTTGGCAGTCTATTAGCCCCCCCCCCAAATAAACGTTTCAAACTATGCTTTAAATCATTTTTCAGTCCAATCCAGGGCAAAAGAGAGTCTTAGAAGTGCTAGAAACGTGGTATTTTCCTTATTCTGCATTTTGGTCGGCAGGCCAATGGGAGGGGGGCTATAGCCCCCCCCCCCGCCCCCCCTGGCTACGCTACTGGCTACAACCCAAACCTCTATATATAGGTTTTTTACTAACGGGACGCATTTTTGCAAAGTGCTACCTAATAAGACAAGTAGCCTTAGGGTTTCAGCGTCCCATTTTTTTCTAAAGTTTACCTTAAAGGCAATATTTTGACGATTCAACAGCGTTGTGTCTGTGGCGTGGACGTTAAAAGAGGGAATCTGACAAGTTTCGTGCTCGAGCCTTTCTTTTATCTGCAAGTTCTTGCGTAAGAGTTAAAGTTCGGGTATCATTGTCGGTCTACGACAACGGTTATTAACCTATTTTGTGTTGTTATCCCTAAAATATTTTAATATGTAATAATTATCCTTTTTTAGAAAAACATCAACTACAGTATAATAGCTCGCAATGCAAGATAAATGCACAGAAAAATAAGTTTATTTTTTGTTATAATTATATGAGTTTTTTTTGCCTAAGCAATGCGATGTGTTTCCTCCAATGCTGCTTTGTTTTCTTTCTCCCACATATACCTCCCGGTGCGTAGCCAGAAATCTGCTATCGGTGGGCTGTTTTGGGGGTCTGAAATTTTTGTATTTTTTTGCAAAAACAACTTAATTTTAGGCCTATTTGACAAAAATTGATGCTTTTAAAAGGTGGCATAGAAATTAGCAGTGCAAAACCATGATTATACAAGTTGCATAAATGGGCTAACTGGGAAGTGGCTGATAGTAGAAACAATTTTTTTTATCTATATACCGTACAAGCTGGTAAATCATAAAATCCTATAGTTCAATAAAACTCGCAAGCATTTAGGTTTATATTCTATAGCAAAAGATAATTAGGGGGAGGAGGCTAATGAAACGTGATTTGAGAAAAGTGATTTGGCCATTTTTCAAAGTTTTTACTGATTTGTGAGTTTCATTTTTGACTGAACCCCCTACCCAAAAACAAATGTCTCTAAATATGCTTTAAATTATTTATCAGTCTATTTTAGGGTATAAAACGGTTTCGAAAATGCTGAAAACGTGGTATTTTCCTTATTCTGCATTTTTCATTGTGGTCGACATGCCAATGAGGGGAGGGCTATAGCCCGTTTAAACAAATGCTCAGATTTTCGCCTAATGTAGTCACTGAAAATTTTTCCTACTAATCCGCCACGGTAAGACTCAAAATGCTGCTTCAGTTTGTTTAGTTTCATTTTTTTTTTTGAGTTTCAGATTTTATTTTTTTCTGAGAACTTTAAACAAAACACTGTGGCTTTTTAACAAAGTTTTCAATAAGACGTGTGAAACCAAAAGTTCGGAAACGTTTCTTTGTAAACTTCATTTTTTTGGAACCATCTTAATTTTTTGGCACTGAATTAGATTAATACAAATGCAGCCCAGAAACAAATGCTCACGTCACGAACTAGACCATACACTATCAACTCTTTACGAACCAAAATAATTTAGAAGAGATCTAGTTGCCTTAGTACTGACTTAGTAGTGACTATGGCATCATAGAAAGCAGTGAAGCACGATGAAACTTTTGGAGGTAACAGCCCCACTTAATAGCATTTGCCAATAAAGCAGATACCATTATTACAACGTTTTTTGGGAAAAATTTACATTACCACTTTTAAAATGCCAAATTACCCTATTTGGGTAATTACCCACAGGTTAAAAAGTTGATAATTATCTAATCTAAGAGATGGTAACTTGATGTAGTAAAAGAAAGGATGCACTTCAGAATTATGCTGCCGTGACAAATGTTATACATAGAGATTAAAAACTTTTGTCTTTGCGTTCTTTGAAATCGAATGTCTACTTGAGGCTGGATTTTGACTTCAAGCATTGGTGTGTTTTGACGTGCTACGTTTTACAGTAATTTGTTTTTACCAATTTCAATGAAGTAAAATTCGATCTAGTTTTTATTAACTTGATTGCGCATTACAGTACATCGAAAAGTAGAATATTATTTTAATAGACAAAATTAAGCTGTGACAAATACAAAATTCTAAACGTAACTTTGCTAAAAAAAAAGTGAATAAAGCTTAACAAGCATGAGTTTCCTTGGATCAACTAATTTCTTGAAGGTGGAATTCGAAATTCTAATTTTTTTGGTTTTTGTTGGTTTTAGGTGAAAGAGGTCGATCTTAGCGGGACAACTTTAGACGATGAGAAAGCAGCAATTCTTTCAACGTGTCTGCACAACGTGGAAGTGTTGAATGTCAGCAAATGCGAACTGACAACAAATGGAATTCAATGCATCGCTAAAGCGATTGAGCAAAACAATGCACAGGTACTAGCGTTTGTGTCACTTCCCATATCGTCACTTCATCTGGCTCTCCACTGAGCCAGACCTGGCAAAATGCGTTTCGAGCAAACCGGGCCAAACCGGGCACCACTCAGCCTGATAATTGGTGCTATAACAAACTATACAAAAAAACGTTAATCGGTGCTATAACGGTACTGTACTTAAAAATTTAAAAAGGGTTTTGTAGAAGCGTTTTTTGAAACTGCGGGGGTGCCAGTAATTAACTCATCACCCAAACCATTGTCTAACTGCAAAAATGAAAAAAATATTGGACTTTTATAATCATTTTTATGTAAAAAAAATTTGAAAGTCGTAGGAAAACTTAGTCTCTTTGCAGCTGCTTTAAGGAATAGAAACTTTACACGATAACGTCGCAACTCGCGTATCATCACTATCTACTGTGATAAACGAAGAAAAATAAGCTGCAGCTGAAGCAGCATTTAACTTGTCAATGTCATCGGTGTTGGAAAACGTGGAAATTTGTTGAATGGGTAGCTAATTTGCATTGGTGTTGAACATATCACATTTTGTACTGTAAGTGTAGGATTCTGCGGTTAGTTTAGAATGTAAAAGAGTAATGTAAAAACTCAATGTATTCTGTTTGGTCGTACTTGCAAACAATCTAGTTCTATTGCAAATGCGTTCAATACTGTTGATATTCCTCTGACTTCGTCCATTTGTGTTAAAAATCTTGGTGTTCTGCTAGACAGCAATCTGTCCATGGAGGGCCAGATCAAAAGTATTATTAAAAAATGTTTTTTTCAATATTCGTAATATTGGTAAGATCAGAAAGTATCTCGATGAAGATAGTTGCAAAATGTTGGTTAATAACTTGATTATTTTTTATCTGGAATATTGTAATGCTCTTTATCATGGTTTACCAGATTGTTTGTTGAACCAATTGCAAAGAGTGCAAATTACTGCTGCTAGATTGGTTTTGTGTATCCGTAAATCTGCTCACATAACTCCTGTTTTAATGAAACTGCATTGGTTGCCTGTCCAACATCGAATCAAGTTCAAAATTCTGATGGAAGTGTTTAAAATTTTGAATGGTCAATCACCTTTATATCTAGTTGATTTAATATCTAGACATGTACCTACTCGAGCCTTACGTTCTCGAGATACAAATCTTTTGGCTGTACCTCGCTCCTCTTCAAAATTTGGTGATCGTAGATTTAGTGTAAGTGGCCCTCGGTTATGGAACGATTTACCTACCTAAATTAAAAATGCTGAATTGTTAACTCAGTTCAAAACTTTGCTGAAAACTTATTTTTTTACCCAAGTGTTTGTTGAAGCTTAGATGTACTTAAATATTTTGCTATGCTAAGTATTAGTATTTCGATATTCATTTTATGGTGTTGCATTATCTTCTCAGACTGTGTACTTAATGTGCTATATCTCCAAAAACTGACTCTACTACCTGTTTAATGCTAATAGCACTACTATACTTTAATATTGACTAGGCCAGTTGACCCGCAACTTAGTGATTCAGTTTTTCCTACGTTTTTTATTTTGTGCTTTAAGGTCTGCCTAAAGTCAATGTATTTTGAGCTTTTTTTTTTTTTCTTAATCAATACTCCCTTGCTTGTTTTCTTGTTGTGTTTCCTGTAATCTTTTGTGTTTCCTTTTTGGTTTCCAGGGTGAGCGTTAATAGCTTTTCGATTTTGCTTAGGGAGATAGAATGCAAAAAAAAAAATCACTCTGAATATATTGATAGTTTTACTGTGCTGTTTGTGTAAATTGCTTTTCGATTTTCTGTAAAGCGCCTTTGATCTGATTCACTTCAGGAAAGGGCGCTACACAAATTTCTGTTATTATTATTATTATTACATGCTAAACTCGAACGTGAAATTGCACGCGATATGGGACTTTGCGACAGATTTCAACTTTTTCTGAATTTTATTGGGCTTTCAAGTAATAGTGACTCAGTTGCGTTAAATGATTACCTCTGAAAATTTAAATGTTTTAAAAAGTTATCAAAATAATGAAAACGCCGAGCAAAGGCGTTTAATGATTCACCTTAAAAATTTAAGTTTTGTAAAAGTTATCAAAATAATGAAGTAACGTCAATCAAATAGCTGTACGCAGCCAAAGCCATATCATTTTCACTGAAACTTCGCCCCAATCCAATTCAGGAATAATGAAAAACCTTTGCCCCCATAATTTTAGTTTTGCCCCCCCCCCCTCCGATCTCGCGAAGCTGGCGACGCCCCTGACTTGAACTAAAATCTTGCAGCAGCTCTGGGCTCGATCTTAAAAGGGCTTAAAATAATCTTAAAATAAACTTACCATCAACCCAATCAAAACCAATATACTAATTGTTCCCAAAAAACATTCGGATACCCCTGCCACTCAACAAGTAATAACACCCCAGTGAATGTTGTAAGCAGTACTAAATATTTACAGTAGGAGTCATTTTCTACAATAAGTTAGAGTTTAACAGGGACGTGCGGTCAGGGGAGGCAGGTGAAGCCGTGCCTCACATGTAGAATTGTGCAAAAAAAAAAACAAAAATAAAGTATATAATTAAAATAAAATAGTTTCACACAAATCAAAATATTTATCAAAAACTATATTAATTTTTGTCATATTTACTTTTTTTGTGTATTCACTGCTTTTATGTTATGCCTTTCGCATTAAAACGCCCTAACTATTCGGTGTGATATTGCTATCACCACGGCGTGCCATTAAGCATCGCTTCAAATATGCAAACTGAGGCATTGTCTATTGTGCCTCACTTCAGCTAAGCAAATTTTAATGAACGAACTACAGTAAAAGTAGTGTATGCCTTTTTTTCTCAGACAAATTGCGGACAACGCATAATGCTTTAAAATCTGATGTTGCGGCGCGCTTCACCTGTGACGTCATGGAATGAGAAAAAGTTTAAGCATTTTTTTTGTAGTCTTTCGTTCATTGCGAAATTGAACAAGTTATTTTTCTAGGGAAATAAAAACAATTTAACACGAGAAAATCAACAAAATGGAAAAATTTAGTCTCAAAGCTGAGAGACTTTCTAAACTAAGTTTTTTATCTAAACTTGAAGTTATAGCTAAAAGAAAACCGATTTAAAAGATTTGCTCGAGACATCATTACGAAAGAATCCCTCAATTCAGAAATAGTAGAATCGTACTCAAGAAAAGAGTGGTTACGCTATAAAAATCTTCATTTTTGCTTTCATGTTTTTAGCAAATATTAATGTTGGGACTGAAACCGGGTTTTTGTGACGTAGAGAATTTGCCAAGAAGGCTTAGCAAGCACGAAAACTTCAATAATGTCCACATTCAAAGCCAAATAATAGGCTAGATTACCTTTATAGATTTTCGAAACTTCAAGAATACATTTGGCTTTAAGTGAACAGCAAAAATTAAACGAATAATTAATTATCCAAAAATTTGGTTTCCGTTTAATGGCTATGAAAACAATTATTTGCTTGTCATTTTTTGTCTCAAATAATTTTTTGCAAACATGTGTGTGAAAAAAATTGTGCCTCACCAACCAAAAGCCTCACCGCACGTCACTAGAGTTTAAAGAACATATTAAAACCCTGGAAAACAAGGTAGCTTGTGCGTTTGGAATACTAACAAAATTAAAATACATTTTTCCAAACACTACACTTTTAAAGCTGTATTTTGCTCGAATGCATTCTATTTCATTGAATAATTATTTGGGATGGCACGTATCCCTCATACTCGCAAAAACTTCAAATATTGCTAAAAAAGCACTTTGGGTAATTAGTGGCAGCCACTATCAAGCAAAGGCCAATTGGATTTACTGCCAGTTGGAAGGTTTTGAAAATAAAAGATTGGTATAAATTCAAACTTGCCAAATTTGTGTACTGTTGCGTTAACATTAAAGAACCAACGTTCCTTTCTAACTACTTTACTAGAACAAAATAAGTTTCAATACGTCATACAAGGCATTCCTTAAACAATATCAAACTTTATATTCCACTTTACCATGCTAACAAAAAACAGGCGTGCATCAAGTATCAAGGATTTTGATATTTGTGGTCTCAAAAAAACAAATGAGTTGTTTGAAAACAAAATGACTGTATAAAGAAAACTCAAACAACTTGGCAACCCTGACGTTGGTAGCTTTGGCGTTCATAGCGACGCCATCACAGTTCTAATCTAAAACAAAGTGTCTGAAACTTTTGCACCCTGGACAGCATAAGCTTTACTTTTATTTTATCCTAAAATATTGATTGTAAAACATGTCTATGCAGTTCTACCGCTTCGTCAAAAGTAGCCTGTAGTTTGTCTTTCAATCCAGCTTCTATGTTTAAGCGGGGAATAAATTTATTGACTTAGTTATTGATTTATTCATTAACTTTGATATTTGATTCATTTTGGAATTTTCATCTTTCTTACTTCCATAGCTATATATCGCGCTAATAAGCGAATTTTTATCTCTCAGTAAAGTAGAAAAGCCGAAACTTTGATTTCTAATTTTTGTTGTTGCTCTTTTCTTTTAGGTTAAAGAGGTTGATCTTAGTGGTACAAAGCTGGATGATGATAAAGCAGCAAGTCTTTCAGTCTGTGTTCACAACATCGAAGTTTTGAATATTAGCGAATGTGAACTGACAACAAACGGAATTCAATGCATTGCTAAAGCGATTGAGCAGAGAAGTACACCGGTACGTAATCAAACACCTACTGGTTACTAATTGTTTTAGCAAAATTACAGCTAATAATTAGTTTTAGTTAAAATACCTAGGCCTGCAATTTACTACAAAATAATGAGCAGAATAATAATAAATGATTATTGCTTGATCACCCGCGGTAATCTGTGCTATAGTATTTTGCATTGTCAAAGGTCTAAACGGTATTAGTATTTTTGCACTGTCAACGGTGTTTGCTGTTGCTGGTTATCTCTAGTTTTGATTGTGCCTAAAAGTTATGCTGTCTACACTATATAGCAATAGTAAGCAAAAATAATTCCTAATGTATCAAACATGTCTCAATTTGTGCCATGAGAAGCAAAAATTCGTAAGTGACTTTTTGATAGTTTTGAGTAAATCGCGTTTAAAGATTTGACAAGCCCTGAAAAATCAGGTTTTAATAGAATTCGTTCGAATAGCTGCATAAATATCACACAAGCCTGATGGTCCACAAAATAAGATGACAGACTTGATGGTTTGAGCCCTGCCAAAGCAGAATTTCACTTAAGAACTTTTGCTTCTCAGTTTTTTATTAATGTCCATAATTGTTTTCACTTACGACATTATAAGTCTTATCATTTTTGTCAATTTATCATATTTCCAGTAAATTTCTGCACTAAATTCGTAACCAGAACGTAATTTTAAAGAGGAGTTGCACCATTTCTATTATTGGGCAGTAAAACAATTAAGAAAGTAGTTATTATTGTGGAAAGTGGAAGTGAAATAGAAATAAATTAAGCGGGGAATAAATTTATTGACTTAGTTATTGATTTATTCATTAACTTTGATATTTGATTTATGTTGGAATTTTTGTCTTTCCTACCTTCATAGCTACTTATTGCGCTAATAAGCGAATTTTTATCTCTCAGTAAGATAAAGTAGAGAAGCCGAAACTTTGATTTCTAATTTTTGTTGTTGCTCTTTTCTTTTAGGTTAAAGAGGTTGATCTTAGTGGTACAAAGCTGGATGATGATAAAGCAGCAAGTCTTTCAGTCTGTGTTCACAACATCGAAGTTTTGAATATTAGCGAATGTGAACTGACAACAAACGGAATTCAATGCATTGCTAAAGCGATTGAGCAGAGAAGTACACCGGTACGTAATCAAACACCTACTGGTTACTAATTGTTTTAGCAAAATTACAGCTAATAATTAGTTTTAGTTAAAATACCTAGGCCTGCAATTTACTACAAAATAATGAGCAGAATAATAATAAATGATTATTGCTTGATCACCCGCAGTAATCTGTGCTATAGTATTTTGCATTGTCAAAGGTCTAAACGGTATTAGTATTTTTGCACTGTCAACGGTGTTTGCTGTTGCTGGTTATCTCTAGTTTTGATTGTGCCTAAAAGTTATGCTGTCTACACTATATAGCAATAGTAAGCAAAAATAATTCCTAATGTATCAAACATGTCTCAATTTGTGCCATGAGAAGCAAAAATTTGTAAGTGACTTTTTGATAGTTTTGAGTAAATCGCGTTTAAAGATTTGACAAGCCCTGAAAAATCAGGTTTTAATAGAATTCGTTCGAATAGCTGCATAAATATCACACAAGCCTGATGGTCCACAAAATAAGATGACAGACTTGATGGTTTGAGCCCTGCCAAAGCAGAATTTCACTTAAGAACTTTTGCTTCTCAGTTTTTTATTAATGTCCATAATTGTTTTCACTTACGACATTATAAGTCTTATCATTTTTGTCAATTTATCATATTTCCAGTAAATTTCTGCACTAAATTCGTAACCAGAACGTAATTTTAAAGAGGAGTTGCACCATTTCTATTATTGGGCAGTAAAACAATTAAGAAAGTAGTTATTATTGTGGAAAGTGGAAGTGAAATAGAAATAAATTAAGCGGGGAATAAATTTATTGACTTAGTTATTGATTTATTCATTAACTTTGATATTTGATTTATGTTGGAATTTTTGTCTTTCTTACCTTCATAGCTACTTATTGCGCTAATAAGCGAATTTTTATCTCTCAGTAAGATAAAGTAGAGAAGCCGAAACTTTGATTTCTAATTTTTGTTGTTGCTCTTTTCTTTTAGGTTAAAGAGGTTGATCTTAGTGGTACAAAGCTGGATGATGATAAAGCAGCAAGTCTTTCAGTCTGTGTTCACAACATCGAAGTTTTGAATATTAGCGAATGTGAACTGACAACAAACGGAATTCAATGCATTGCTAAAGCGATTGAGCAGAGAAGTACACCGGTACGTAATCAAACACCTACTGGTTACTAATTGTTTTAGCAAAATTACAGCTAATAATTAGTTTTAGTTAAAATACCTAGGCCTGCAATTTACTACAAAATAATGAGCAGAATAATAATAAATGATTATTGCTTGATCACCCGCGGTAATCTGTGCTATAGTATTTTGCATTGTCAAAGGTCTAAACGGTATTAGTATTTTTGCACTGTCAACGGTGTTTGCTGTTGCTGGTTATCTCTAGTTTTGATTGTGCCTAAAAGTTATGCTGTCTACACTATATAGCAATAGTAAGCAAAAATAATTCCTAATGTATCAAACATGTCTCAATTTGTGCCATGAGAAGCAAAAATTCGTAAGTGACTTTTTGATAGTTTTGAGTAAATCGCGTTTAAAGATTTGACAAGCCCTGAAAAATCAGGTTTTAATAGAATTCGTTCGAATAGCTGCATAAATATCACACAAGCCTGATGGTCCACAAAATAAGATGACAGACTTGATGGTTTGAGCCCTGCCAAAGCAGAATTTCACTTAAGAACTTTTGCTTCTCAGTTTTTTATTAATGTCCATAATTGTTTTCACTTACGACATTATAAGTCTTATCATTTTTGTCAATTTATCATATTTCCAGTAAATTTCTGCACTAAATTCGTAACCAGAACGTAATTTTAAAGAGGAGTTGCACCATTTCTATTATTGGGCAGTAAAACAATTAAGAAAGTAGTTATTATTGTGGAAAGTGGAAGTGAAATAGAAATAAATTAAGCGGGGAATAAATTTATTGACTTAGTTATTGATTTATTCATTAACTTTGATATTTGATTTATGTTGGAATTTTTGTCTTTCCTACCTTCATAGCTACTTATTGCGCTAATAAGCGAATTTTTATCTCTCAGTAAGATAAAGTAGAGAAGCCGAAACTTTGATTTCTAATTTTTGTTGTTGCTCTTTTCTTTTAGGTTAAAGAGGTTGATCTTAGTGGTACAAAGCTGGATGATGATAAAGCAGCAAGTCTTTCAGTCTGTGTTCACAACATCGAAGTTTTGAATATTAGCGAATGTGAACTGACAACAAACGGAATTCAATGCATTGCTAAAGCGATTGAGCAGAGAAGTACACCGGTACGTAATCAAACACCTACTGGTTACTAATTGTTTTAGCAAAATTACAGCTAATAATTAGTTTTAGTTAAAATACCTAGGCCTGCAATTTACTACAAAATAATGAGCAGAATAATAATAAATGATTATTGCTTGATCACCCGCAGTAATCTGTGCTATAGTATTTTGCATTGTCAAAGGTCTAAACGGTATTAGTATTTTTGCACTGTCAACGGTGTTTGCTGTTGCTGGTTATCTCTAGTTTTGATTGTGCCTAAAAGTTATGCTGTCTACACTATATAGCAATAGTAAGCAAAAATAATTCCTAATGTATCAAACATGTCTCAATTTGTGCCATGAGAAGCAAAAATTCGTAAGTGACTTTTTGATAGTTTTGAGTAAATCGCGTTTAAAGATTTGACAAGCCCTGAAAAATCAGGTTTTAATAGAATTCGTTCGAATAGCTGCATAAATATCACACAAGCCTGATGGTCCACAAAATAAGATGACAGACTTGATGGTTTGAGCCCTGCCAAAGCAGAATTTCACTTAAGAACTTTTGCTTCTCAGTTTTTTATTAATGTCCATAATTGTTTTCACTTACGACATTATAAGTCTTATCATTTTTGTCAATTTATTATATTTCCAGTAAATTTCTGCACTAAATTCGTAACCAGAACGTAATTTTAAAGAGGAGTTGCACCATTTCTATTATTGGGCAGTAAAACAATTAAGAAAGTAGTTATTATTGCGGAAAGTGGAAGTGGAGTAAAGCATACGAGTAGATGAGGCAAAGATTCTCATATTTGGTAACTCAATAGCATTTTGAAGAGTTGGAGCAGATTATAGATGCTTTAATCCTTACGCCTAGCTTAAGATCACAAATGGAAAATAGCAAAAGTTGATATTATATATTAAGTAGCGTTGTCATATGTGTATTAAGGAAGCATTGTCAAAGGTGTATTATATAGCGGAGATCATAAATGGGCGGAGAAAGAAGCTGCGCTCCTTACATATTTCACTACATTTATAACTACATTTTCTTCAACCAGTGTGTCACGAGTAGTGCTGCACCTACAGTGAGTCTGTGCTCTAAAATAAAAGGCACCACTTGCCCTCCTCTATCATCTCTAGGTCTTGTGCCATGCTTCCCGTGTTTAGGCGAACTTAACTAAAAAACAAAAGCTTAAACATCAATAGCCATGCGATTATTGGAACTCATTAAACAAAAGTTGAAAAGGATTATAACAAATGTCAATAATTCGAGAATTTTAACTTTTTAAACATATAACTAAGATGGGGCAGATTTGAGGATATTTCCAGCAAATAGGTTATGGAAGTTGTAAATGACTATAAATGGCGGCAAAAAACTTATAGAAAAAGAATATTTCACCAAAAGTTTTTGTCTTAATTTTTATTCATGCTGGACCAAAACTAACTTACACTCAAATCTTTATTCTAAATCTGAAACTAACTCCAAACCTAACTCAAGCCCTAACTTAAACCCAAATCTTAACCCTTAAGAAGTAAATGAAAAATGCGCGGATGAATGCTTCCCATTCCCGTTTTATTGTTTTAAAACATTTTTGGTGTTGAAGTCACTCCTAAACTAATACTATAGGCCTATATTGTATCTTGGTCGTATAAGTAACGTAAACATGGCGATTATTGCAAAATAGTGCATGGGTCCTGTCAGTTCAATTGCTTATTCGACATGCTTTGCGCTGGTCAAAGACGATAATTGTGTCCAAAGCAGAAATTTGAACAAAATAATGCTAAAATTTAAATTTACTAAAAAATCTTTTTAGGGTTTTCGCTCGCAAACTTACGTTTTCTTCGGCTGAGAAATTTTGAGTTACAGTGATGAAATTAGAATTTTGAGGGCTTGAGTCAAAAGTCCACAAAAACATTATAGCAACTCCAGGGATATTTTCCCAGTTTAAATTACGGTAAAGACGAAAAAGATCATGATGGGGTTTAATGGTGCTAAAAATAGTTCATTCAAGAAGATGATCGAAATCTTGAAGCGAGAGATTACTGGCGCTGGAAAGAGAAAATAAAAATATTTCTTCGAAGTTCGGGGTCTCTCAATCCGGTTCTCGGACCTAACATCAAAATGGTTTAACCTATAATAGTTCTGCTTCGTTCTGTCCATTACTGTTCCCCAGGTTTTTGGCTTCGCTCCCAGACCTACTCTGTAGTCCGTACCATTAGGCTATTTGACGACAAAAGTACGTTGCATCCTATTCTTTATTGTTTGGTTTATTGATTACAATCACTCAGTTTTCTTGACTTCAACTGATATTTTTTTTAACTCGAACAGTGAAGTACAAGAACTACGTATTTGTTCAGGAAGGGGTGTTGTTATTCAAAAAACGTCAAGGCCAAAAAATTTTGATCTATTTTTCCACCGCACAATCCAGGCTCATATTTCAGTGCTTACCTGCGCGACATGATGCAACAATACTGTATGCTTGACTGTGTTGTACTAAAGAGCGAAGGGATTTTAGAATTTTACCTTCTTGCTATTCCTCAATTCAAATCATGACAAAGTTGCAAAAGAGCAAAAATACACTACGGTGCATTTAAGTGTAAGTTTGCCAAAAAACATGCTATTACCTTTCTACAAAGTGTCACTTGCAACTTTTTGCTTCTGGGCCAGAGTCACTTAATTACGACCTTGTGCAACTAACCGGTTGATCCGAATTTTACTTACAAAACTTTGTTACAGATAAAAATATTAGCAAAAATCCTTAGATGATTGCAACCAAAGTTTGTCAGTGCGTGGAACCATATGCATCCTTTAATACTAAAGTGCATCCTTTTTATGCAGAAAAAAAAGTGTTCTTTTGAAAATTGTCACTTGCAACTTTTGCTTGTCAGGGGACAAATTGCTGCCACCAGGAGTATATCTTAAATCAAGTAATAGCCCTAGTGATTGGGCAGAAAAATTTTTTTTCAGCGTTTCGATAGGCTACAGCCAAGGCATGTGCTACTTAGCCCTAATAAAGATAGGTTGTACATGCCCTGAGCATAGCATATCGAAATGTTGGCAATTTTTATTCTGTCCCACCAGTAACTTAGCTGTATTTTAACTGCAATCCATAGCTGAGGGCTGCCGATGAGAGCTAAAAGCTCGAAACAGCGCTGTCCAGCTCTGTGCTTAGCTGTATTTTAATTTATCTTTCTTTTTCTCCACTGGAGAGGCGCTTGACGACCAAGCCTCTCCTGGTTAGTCACGAGAAACTGAAATTTGGTGCAGTTTGAAACCTATTAAACCAGTAAGTAATTGTAAAGTTGTGAGGTTACATTATTTCATTGCGTGATTAATTTTGTTCGGTAGACACTATCCAAAATAAAAATAAAAATTAACGCATACAGTAAAAATTTTTTGTGTTGAAATTCGCTTACAACGTCGAAGAACTATTATTTACAGTTCAACTAGTTAAATGCTTTGTTATATGATTTTACTGGTTTTGCACGTTTTGCTTGCTATTTTTTTTATTAAGTTTCAACTGAGCAGTTCCATTAAATAAAATTAACGGTATAATTTTGTAATCATAACCACTGCAGAGATGGAACCGGTCAGGATTTTCTCGACCCGACCACAACGGTAAATTTCAAAATCTACGCCGGTTGACCGATTTCTGACCGGCCTGGTCGACCGTTTTTTTAAGAAGGTTTTGTTCGCTGTTCAATGTATCTAATCAAAAAAATTTAGGCCAAGGAGATGAAGGTTTAGGGGACAGGCAACAGGCCAAGGAGATGAAGGTTTAGGGGACCTAGGGAGACCCGGAAATCCTAATAGGTCACGCGTTGCAAGTTTGTCAAAATAAGCTAATGACTATTCAACTGCAGAAATGACTAGACAACGTTGAAAAGCGAATGCTTTTTTCATGCTTGATTTTGGAAGGTCTAACAACGTTATTATAAAATTAGCTGCGCTTTTGCAGTAATCAGATTCTCGGCAACTCATTCGTTTATTGCTCAAAAGCAGTTAGCTGTAATCTCATTATTAGCCTTTTTAATCTCAAGCGTAAAACAACCTTTCCGTCTCCTTGCTGTCTAAAAATCTTTGTTCAACTAGTGTCAAATTATTCATAATACACCAGTAATCCATTAAACCAAAAAATATTCTGCCACTGCTTATTGGACCTTTAGGGTGATAGTAGTCAGGTTCTTCAGTGGTAAGGGTTTTCTGGCATTTCTGATTTTTTCTAACAGACAGCGTAGCAATTGTGCATTTAATTGTGCCAAAATGATTGCTCTAAGTGAAGGTGCCTGAGCCCCCGTAGCAATGCATTCGGAACCATCTTTGAGTTGGACCTTTCCCAAGATGCCCGTGTTTGTAGCAGAATAAGGAAATTCCATTCGCCTTCTAGTCAAAAAGTCCGCAACCGCAAGTCCACAACTTTTTATGAACTTAGTAGAAGAGTTTTGCAATCAACCATGTTCCGAAATGATCTGCTTAGAGTTAATAGCAAACATAAGCCAAAAGTTGTGACTTGTGATTAGCAAACATAATTAGCAAACATAAGCCAAAAGTTGTGACTTGTGGGAAGTATAGCAAGCGTATGGTGGATACATTCCACGCAATAAAAGGAATTACTCACTATTATTGATTGTAGAAATGTACCATGGCATGACTTGTTATTGAGCTGCCTTTTCGGATAACAAGCTTAAGCATTGCCCAGCTCCTCTTACTTTCATGTCCAATTCAAAACTGATTTAAACGCTTGTACAGTATTTTTGGTTAAGTTTTTACGTGACTTGGCTCAGAGGTGTTGTAGCCCCCAGCTCTCCTGGTTGCGCTACTACGTATACAGTAGGTGCCTAAACTGCATGGAAGCATAATCAGGCGCGTCGCCAGCAGGGGGGCATTGCCCCCCCCGTTTTTCCCCCCGATTTATTTCTTGTCCCCCCACGGTATTTTTTTAGGTGGAAAAGGTTGCTGTTACCAATCTCATTACTTACCTGTTTTTCCAAAATTTTAGAGAAGCTAATCCAAAACCGACTACTGAAGTTTTGCCATAAGAACAATATATTTTACAATCGACAGTTTGGCTTTAGAAAAAATCACTCAACCATTCAAGCTATAAATGACATTGTTTCCCAATGTTATGATAATCTCAACTGCAAAAAAGACACTTGCCTAATTCTATTAGACATTCGTAAAGCTTTCGATACCGTAAATCATAACATTTTACTAAGCAAATTGATTCATTACGGTATTCGTGGGGTGGCTAATGACCTACTTCATAGCTACCTTTCAAATCGCACCCAACGATAACCGCTGTCTCGGCTGAGACGCGCATGAGAAAAGTGCCTGAGTCTCAACAGCGCTTAGTCTCTTCCGAACGTCTGTTCATGATGAATTAAAAGTGCTCAAATTGTTTCATTCACTCTTTGAGAATATGGATATTTGATTTGTTGAGTAGGATAAAATACACTTGTTATTTTAATGAAAAAAATTTTTAAACATATATAAACCTCCATAACCTCTTTTAACGCTGAAAGAGTACTTAAGTAAAGCAGTATTCATACTTTCACTGCTACAAATATTAAAATCTAGATCCTAAATTATTGCCCTGCATTTCTTAGCAATATTGTGGGATATATGATTTTATCATTAAAGCATTACATTTTTGTGCAATACCATCTTAACGCTTTTTAATTTTTTTATTGCACTTATGAACAGCAGTTATTGAAACTAATCTGATTTAAGAAGAAAACCCATTTTCAGTTCGTTAACTTTTCAAAAAGTGAATGTTTATTTATTTTTTCATTTTGTTCTCGTTTTTTGGCTTTACACTGATCAAAAAAGTGAAGCATTTCAGCTATCAAAGCACTTATATTTGTTGTAGCATTTCTATTGTTATCAACATAGATAACATAAAAAGCACAAAAATAGAAAACGTAATTTTTAGTTTGTCAGTTTCATTTTTAAGATTAATGTGCCAACTTAAATACCGAATAAAACATATTTTGAATTTTTCATTACGTGGAAATAAATATTTAACTAAAATGTTTTTTCAGATGCAATATTTGAATACGAAAGGCAACAACGTTGCCGATGCTGATGTAGTTGCAATTTCATCCAGTATCAGCAAGATTGAAAAGCTAAGTGGAATTGAGAAAATTCGTCTTGCGTTTAATTCGAAAGTAAAGATTCCACTGCTAGTTGAAATCATAAAGAAAATGGATGAACCGGTAATAATGGAAACCAATTATGATTATTTATTATTTCTTCTTATTAATAATTATTTTTATTATTCCTCACTACATTTTTTTGAATAATTATTTCTTGTTCAAGCAAACATTTTGTGCTAAATTTATACATAAAAAATTATGGCAGGCATTTTCAGGTTTACTGGGAATCAAGTTCTAAAACGAATAGTAAAATGTTTCTTCGTGATTATTGGGAAAAGGACTTCAAATAACAGAAATTATAACGCAGCTTCGTTTAAAGAAAAGCTAATTTTCACTCTATAGCTGAACAATGCCTAAGCGCGTAACGAGTTTGCTGTCTTTGTTACGTGGTCTTGCAATGATGGGTGGATGAGTTACATTAACTACTTATTCGCGTTTACATAATCAAACAAGTACAATGAAAGATTCGATGTAAACACCAGGTTCGATTCTCGAGCTGATATGGGTTGTATTTTTAGGAAATTTTTACGTTTATTTGTTTTATTTGCACAATAAAGACTAAGCATATTTGGCCGTTGTTGTTGCCAAGCCTGAAGAAAAAATTACAAAACCTACTCAAAAAAGATTCTCTGCGTTGGTCTGGTTACACAAACGCACATTGTTTGGTTCAGAAGCTTGAATGAAAAAAAATTTTAATTAGAAATTTTGACTTAATGTTTTTATTCTTATGTTTTACCTGCAATTTTTTTGCAAAACCAGTAAATTAGCTCAGTGAAGTTTGGCCATATCGGATTGAAAATTAAAAAAAAACAAATGGTAAAAAAAACAGACAATTTTTTTCCAAACCATCAAAAAGATGGTTAATACATAGGGTCTTCTGTGGGGTAACGTTAAATCTAAAAATAAAATGGTTTAAAATCTGGAAAATATAAAAATGAACGGAAAATTAAAGTTCGAGAAAATTTTCAAACCTCCACCGTCCTATCTAGCGCGGCAAAGCCGGGCAATTCACATCGACGACCATCGATACCGCTTATGTATTTTTCTGTTTCATTGTCAAAGTTGTAAATATCTGGATAATGTTTAAAAATTCAGACTGAAAACCAAAATGCCCCAGCTTTGACTTTGATTTTTATTTAGCATGTGATGAGCAAACGAGAAATCCACAAACAAAAATTCAAAATTGCAAAGCACAAACACAAATTAATAGCTTGCAAAAGCCCAAACAAGTTTCACAAATTCAAAAAAGAACTAAAAATACTTTAACAAATTGGTACTTCATGTTCAAAATTAGAATTGAAGAGTGCAGATGAAATCGAAAATAACAAAATCGGCACAAATTTGTGGGGCTTACTTTAGCAATAGAATCAGATCTGCTTGTTTTAGGATATAAAAACTCATTACTATGCTTTAAAAGATGTTATCAAGCAATTATATTATAGGTCAAAAGGAATTTAGTTCTCTCAAAAGTTCACCGCCCAACATTTAAGCTAAATCTGAACAGAATGAACATGGATTAAACTCAACTGGCAAAATAAAACAACTCAAAGCATTAAAAGAACACGACTGTTAACGAATTTATTATTCTTTTTCGAATTTAGCATAGCGTAGTTTGTTTCTCTACTAGTAGTGAGGCTAAGCAAAACAAATTGTGCCCAATTTGACTGGTCTGAGATTTAAAGCACAGACCTCACGCGTTAGAATGCAAATTCAATTTTCTGTCAACATTTTGCATGGGAAGGATGGGACAAAACGCAGGACAAAAAGTCATATTTTTTGACATAACATCAATACAATTTATTATTGAGTAATTTGAGCGCTTTTTGGCGTAAAGGCTACCAGGGCGAAGCGTATAGAGAAGAGCCACCAGAACGGCAACTACTTAAAACCAGCCTCCCAGAGGATTTGAATCTGCAGCCTTTGGATTACCAGTTCACTGCTCTACCATATGAGATGCAGAGGATGTCGCATCGCATGCATATGTTTAACTGATTTAACCTAGCGATTTTCTTGTACTATGATGTTGCTATAAATCAAATTGTGATGTTCTGATGTTTGCAGGCGAGAGTTGCAATGTTTAATTGTTTGCGTACCGGTACTTTGATTATTATCAAATTCTTAATTATCACAATTATTTAGCAACGAGGCCGATAAGGTAAAAGAGTCATTTTTACGACGACCATAATCGCATGATTTGGGCTCAGCCCGCACCCTGGTCACGTTGTTGCAAAGACGTTTTACAATGATTATCTCTGCTTGGTGGCTAGACTTGAATTCGGGGAAATCTTCAGGAACTCTTAAGCAGGTGCAGATTCCTCCAAGCCGATATAGTCATTGCAATGAAAAGTGCTCGGATCGTCCAATAGTTAGCGTCTGACGCTGTCCGGTGATTGAACGATAAATATGCACTGCAAAAACAACACCAACAAATAGCCAAAATTAAGTATGAGAGGAGGCATTGTCTCTAGCTCAAGCGGTAGAGCAGCGGACCGGTAATCCAAAGACTGCAGATTCAAATTATGAGAGAGGTTATTTTTTTCTCATTGTTATGGTTTTAAGTAGTTACTGTTCTGGTGGCTCTTCCATTGAGGCTTTCGCGCTGGTAGCCTTTAGGCCAGAAAGCACGCAGACAATTAAGCATTAAAACTCTGGTTCGCCAAAGTCAAAACATTTGAATTTAATTATTATCAACATCAATACAATTAGTTGTCGGTTAAACTTTGGATGCAGATACAAATCCGAAGCAAAGCCCCCAGTCGTTGGGCATTTTTTGAAAAAGCTTGCCATTTAACGCCATCTAGATTATAGTTTGCCCGTTTTGCTTTTTTTAGGGCCATTTAAACAAACTCAATTAATAAAATCGATTTTTTTTCAAGAATTAAATTGCCCAGTCCTTTCACTTTTCTTAACACGAGGTGGAGTGGGGGAAATAAAGTATGTTTGTCTTTCCCTTGGTTGCACCACTGCTTCAAGCAAAAGCAATTAAGTACAAGATAAGCTCATATTGTGGCTGCAGATGCCTCCTCAATTGTATGGGCTGGTATTCAATATTTTACAAATGCGCAATCAAAACTTTTTTTTCTAACTTCACTTTCTAAAGCAAACTTCTCTGGCATTTTCTTACAGCAACTTCTCTGCCGTTTTCTAACCTTTACTTTTTTACTTCCAAGCTGAA
Organism: Trididemnum nubilum; assembly: GCA_963965965.1. Lineage (NCBI taxonomy): Eukaryota > Metazoa > Chordata > Ascidiacea > Aplousobranchia > Didemnidae > Trididemnum > Trididemnum nubilum. The sequence continues at coordinate 51,996,813 of OZ014469.1, forward strand.
TTATTTTTGATTTTCAGACATCCTTTTGCACCCAAAAAATTCTCTTCTCACCCATAATCATAATATCTCATTGTTTTTCAATAAATATTTAGATTTTCTGATTAATTATATTTCTACATCGTCGTTTGGTTGTCATATACACTAACTAACCAATGGCAAAAGTTAAAACTTATGATTTTTGTATTGTTTGCAGTCATTTAAATGAATTTTGACGTCCAAATTTTCTTTTTGTTTATGCCTTTTTTCTTGATTTTTGTGCTCTGCTAGATTTCAAGAAATTCTTTTCGCTTGTAGCTCGTAGTAAAAAAACGAAATTTTTGTTGTACAAGAATTGTGTTTCTGACAATAAAGTATCAACATTTTTGACATTGAAGTGTGATAAAAAAGTAATTTTCTGTTTTTTCACTTCTGATTAAAACTTTATGGCAAAAACTCAAATGCTCAGATTTATAATGAACCTGAAGAAACAAGATTTGAAAGGATAATAAAACAACTACACAATAACAAAATTTTTAGAAAGTTGCGAAGTTTTTTTTCTTAATAATATGAAGTTCCATTTTACCCAGAGTTCCAGTGAACCTTATTATGCATACACAATTTTGCTTTTGAAGAGTAATACTTTAAAAAATATTGTTGTATAAGTTCGCTTCGAAAAGCAAAACATTACCCACAATTTTTTGAAACTATCAATCGCTTATAAATAAAAAAAATATTCCATCAATTTTTTTTTAACTTTTAACTTTCATTTAAAATAAAATAATATAACTAACACAAAATTGCACCAAAATATGATGCTATTGATTTGTTATTTATAAGTTTAGAGTCTTCTTTTTGGCCACCAAGTTCCGTCAACAGTACTACGCAAATAAAGATTTGCTGAGCTGGAAAAACCAAATTGTTAATTGATTACATCTGACCAGATTTATCAAAGTTTTACAGCTTACTGTTTTAGGTATTACACTTTTTTTTTTGTAAAAACAAAAGGATGATTTTTGCTCAAAATTAAAAAACAAATTAACAGCAATGCCGGCTTCAGCAGCAAAAAAAACAACAACAAACAAAAAATGATAAAATTCAAATGTCAAAACAGACTAAACTAGATGTTCATTTTCCCGGGGGAAAAGAATACGGGACTTCCGCCAGTTTCTTTTCAGCAGCATTCTCCTTTTCACACTTTCAAGGTGACCCATGTCGTATGCAATGCATCAATAATTTTGTCTGATGATATAAAATGTTGATTTTAAATCATTTGTGGTTTGGGTAAAACGGATGTCCGACTAAGTATTTGAATCCAGCTCTGTTCAATCAAGACAATATCAAATACTGGCGTCTTTAACCATTTTGCCAGGCTATTTGTCTCTTTAATATTTTGTGATATCAAAGTAAATAGCGCTCTAGCATAAGCCGTTAAAAAAATGATTTTCAATGGTCCATTTGGGGGTTCCGGGTGGTTGGTACTCCCAAACTATGCCAAAATAAAATTCAATTAAATATTTACTGATATAAAAAAACAGCGCCTTAGCTTAATTGTTCAAAATAGTGATTTTTGGGTTCATTTAGGGGTTACAGGGGGTCGGTACCCCCAAACTATGTCGAAATATTTGTCTTTTAAATTTTTACTGATAACAAAAAAAAAACTAGCGCGCTAGCTTAAGATGTTAAAAAAATTGATTTTTGGGGAGTCTTCACAGAAAATGAAACCTAATATCCTCTGATCATATCTAGTGCCAAAATAGAAAATATTAAGAGCAATTTTGCCTTAATAAAAAAATATTAAGTGTGCTAAATTCAATATAAGCTTGGTTTGGTAAAAGGGATGGCCAACGAGATAATTAGACCCAGACCTTAGGTTTCAAGCACGGGCTCCTTTAATCATTAGGCCACGGCAGCACGGGCGCATTATTAACTAAAATCTCTTAATATACTATCAGAAGTTTTAGATGCATTTGCCCAAAAGTACGTGACGTAGCACCTCCAAAATTGCCGGTACACAACTTTATAATATACAGTAGACTTATCATATTTCCAAATTTCAAGTTTCTAGCTTTGGCGGTTTCGGAGTTTTTGTCTCCGTAAAGAAATTTCCGTAAATAAATAAATAATTAAAAAGTGTCGAAATCGTCATAATTTAATTTTGGGAGCTGAAACTGCATGCCCAGGCGCTTCTAAATCCGAAACTTTTATTCTTCTCCTGCGATTAGTTTTCGAGTTAGAGCTGTTTAAACCTCCGATTGGCATTTCAGTTTTTGGCTTTGGAAACCCATATCACGTTACCGATTGCTTCCAAAATTTGCACTAGAATTGATTTATATGCTTCTCATCTAAGTTCTAAATTTTAAGTTTCTACCTTTAGCCGTTTCAAAGTTATAGCGTTTTCGACTTCTGGTTGCCGAATTCGTAAAGTTGCAAGGTAAAAGGACTTTCGACGCAAAACGTCGCAAAGGTAGCTGTATTGCCCGGGCCCAATGACGTGGAGATGGGGCACGAAAACTAGTTATACATTTCAGCGTAATACAACGAGTAAAATGAACGATTTTTGATTGTGTTTTTCATTTTTACGATGCTACAAAAGCTGCAAAAAAGCATTTACTCAAGCTGACAGTACATTCGGAATTAATGGTAAACAGCTTTATAAAAATGGTCGCTGAAATTGACATCGATGCTCTCAAAATTTAAGACCAAATATTGCTAAAAATTAGCAAAAAATTAGGAACAGGCAGCTTTAACTCAAAATTTGCTGGTTCGTATTGAAAAAAAGTGCATTTTAAGTTGCAATGTTGGAACTTGCTTTGTCGCAGATTAATTAATGATATTATAGTGTATTGTTGGTGTTTTATAACTGCAAAGTTGTATAGCACCACAAACCATAAAAACGTTGTCTAAAAAATCACACCGTCCACAAATTGCTACAAAATGCGATCAGGTGTTTGGGAAAGAGCAAAAAACCTCTGCAGTAAGCGCATAGTATGGTTAGTATTGCAGCTGAATGAAGAAAAAAAGCGCTCGAGTTATCTGGTTTGCACGTTTATGTTGACGTAATTAATCGAATATTTTGACGTTTTGAGCAATTAGTTCTTGTGTTCTTTCACTTGCGCTCAGACAAGCCTTCTAAGAGCAACCAGACAATACCCACTTCATTGTCACAATAGAAGTAGGTATACGTCTCAAAATAACAGCAAAAACTCTGAAACAGACTATAATTACGAGAAAGGTACTGAATAACATATTGTATGTCAATATGCGAATTTTATTTGTTTGTTGTCTACTTTCTATTGAACACGAAAAATGAAGTCACAATTCCATAAAGAAACATTTGATGTTGTTTTTGGTTTGAAAGATTATTTACTGTATAGATCCGGTGTTAAATTTACAGTAACCAAAGAATAACATTTTGCAAATTTGCTTGGAAATGAAGCAAGGAGCTCGTTCATTGAGATGAAACATTTTATTCGAAACAGCGTTCGCCGATGTATTTTTATTTAAGTTGACGTTTCGCTCCCCGGCCCGTGGAGCATCCTCAGAACAGTAACGCATTTCTTGTTTGCAAAAATAGAAAATGGTTAATTTCCACACCTTTGTTAAAATAGCAAATTTCCTTATCTTTGTTCTAGCTTGCTTTGGGTGACTAACAAAGACAAAATAAAATTGAACGCTTTGAAAGTCCAGGTCTACAGTGGGGGTAGGATCGTTAGCGTACGAACTTATCCTCGGTTTATTTCAACCAACTGGAATACGATGCTAAGACCGTACAACGGTCGCAGAGAATTTTGTTTAAAATCAACTAAAGATGCAGTTGTACGTTTACGATAATAAGTTCACTTTGGATTTTTTCTCAGTGATGCCAAACATTGATTCTTACAGTAATTCTATTAGGCATGATTGACTTTATTCCAAACGTTTTTTTAGAAACATCAAAAAGTTGTACTTTGCTTTTAAACGGGCATTCAAGTCCAATTTTTCCCAGTCGTATAAAATGTTCAAAAAAAGCTTTACATGCCTTTTCGCCTAACTTGAACTTTCTATGTCTTGCTATTCACAAGATTATGCAACTCAAAATTAACAGTTTTTGTCTTATTTCAATGTTTCCAGTTTGTCAGTATTGTGACAGAAATCAACATTTACAGATTTATTAAAGCTGGGTTACTTTTACAAATTAACTAAACAAGCAGCTTATTTACGTTTCTAACTTTTTGATTGGTGTTGAAAACAACTTTGCTGCAAAAACTTAATGAGAAATAGAAAAATGCAGGGGCTTCAACAATCTACAATAGGCAACAATCACAACAATCTACAATAGGCAACTGCACGCTACAGAACTACACTTCAGAAAACATCTGCAGTAGACTAATCCAAACCAAACAGCCAGTGATAGCTGCCCGAAGGCTAAACCAGCTTCAGGCTGTACTGTAGTAAAACTGCAGCTGCACTAAACGCTGATTTATACACTTAAACTATAGAGTAGTCTTGCAATATTGAGTACACACCTGCCACTAGGGTAATTCTTTGTCAATTCAACCAGGCCATGTCACCCACCATCTCAGATTTTGATGAAAATTCACCACTGTGCAGAGTTCATAATTCTGAGCAAAATGACACAAATTTTAGCAAAATAGGATCAGTACTTTGGAAGTTATGCTTATTTAAAAATTGACAATTTTAGAATCACTCAAGCATGAAATTTTAACTTAATATTCATATGAACATTTATATTTGTTGTAGTTCAGCCGCTGTTGATGCTAGAGGCCTCAGATTTGGTGAAGATCTTCTACCATGTGCCCATTAGGAGTGTGCAAATTTTCATAAATTTGAGTCACGCATGAATGATTTTGTCACTGTTTTTTATGGAGCAAACTTTAAAAATCAATCAACCGTAACGATTTTTTGAAATGTTATATCCGCCAAAGGGATGCACCAATATTCTTGAGTAAGGTATCATATGAAAGCTCTTGACCTGCTCTCCCTGCTGGTACAATAAAATATGTGTGTATTTGAGTTTATCAAGGTAAAATAGCATAAAATAAATGAGTTGTTTTTTTTGTTGCATTTTTTGCAAATACACATTGCACAAATTCTATATACGTTTTCTGTTTGTGACCATTATTGGTTGGATGCTTTGCTTAGTCATTTGCAGTTGCTTTATTCACACCAATTTCAAGCAACCTAACGTGCCAGCTCAATGAAGTTCCGTTCGAGACTAATAATGTTAATGTTCAAACTTAATTGGTTACCTCAATGCAGCGATTTATGAGGAAAGTACCATATCGTACTTCGTATTATCTCTTCATATTAAAACCATTGCCCCATTCTTTTGAAAACTTCCATGTTTATTGCTAAAGATTTGGCATTAGTAGGCATTTGCAAGTTTACGCAACATCGTAATGAAAGGCAGGAGCACTGGTACACAAGTAACAAAAAAGTAGCCATAATTTGATGAACATTTTTACTCCAATTTTGAAAGGGTTGTGAGTACCATAGCCTATTATCTGAGCAGACTAGTCATCATCAATTATTACACTATTTTGAAAAAGATTTTACCATAATTCTCATAAGTATTATATGCAACCGTAAATACTGTATATGTGCTTTTATGTGTTACTTGGAAATAGACAAACATTGATAGCATGATGCTGTGGAAACCAAGACTTTCAAAATAAAAAAATCCACACTGAGCAGAATTAAGATCTGTTCCTTGCACAGTTACAGTGCAAAAAATGATTTCCACTTCGAAGAAATGATGTCCATAGCTTGCTTGGAAAATTGATATTTTCCTCTGCTTGTCACAAGGTTTGGACTCTCTACTACACACAATACATGCTTGTTTGGTACCCAACATTTGTCAGGGTAATTAGGCCATTAAATAAATTAGATGGCCCATGAGGTTGCATGAAAGTAATCAAAATATCTTCATTCTCTTCATCTGCCTCTATAGTAACACCAACATACCATTTTTGATCATAAATGGCAGCAACATAATCACCATGTCTAAGTGTTACCTGGGACAAATTTCTATCAATGTTGAGACTCAAAGGGTAAAAGTTACTTGTGTGGGAAAAATCAATGTCATTGCTGATTCGTTTCATTGAAATTTTTGATTGACTGTCTGGTCTGAAAAAGTGAAACCCACGAGTACCTTTGATTGTTGTAGCACATTTGAAACGATCTTGCAATTTTGTACGGGCCAAATCAATATCTTCTTTTGATATCTTTACACAATCAATATTTGGCAGCTTCTCTCTACAGTGCAAAATCATAGCATCTAATGATCCTATCTGATGTTGGAGAGGTCTTCGCAAACTTTCCATTGCAGTTGAACGTTTTACTGTGCCCCCAATACCATCACAGGGTGACTTACCATGAGAAGTAGCAAAGAAAGACCATTTTGCTTCAATGCCAAAATCGTGGCTATGCATGCACAAATTATAAAAATTTTTGCAGTTTTTATACTGTGCAGCACAGCCGTCTGAGAAATATTCTACTGCTTGCAAATTACGATGCTTGTTTTTCAGAACTGATATGATCTCTGATTGTATAACATGCACAAATGCAACATCATGCTGCATGTCATCTGATAAAAAGCAAAAATTGAAATGCTGTAGCTGACCATTGGTATCCTTGTAATAGCATACTGCTGGATGTACTGAACAGGAGTTATGGGACCAGTGATATCCCTGAACTTCGTCTTAATAGCGGAATGTATAGTTTTTGCTAAAGTCCAAAAGAATCAAAACAGATGATAATTCAAGATTTTCTTTTCGATTTCTTAGATAATTTGACTGCTGTTTGGCTATGTATGAATGCGGTATTAAATTGATCAATTTCCGTACCAAAAGTTCAATAAAATCAGCAACTGTCATTTGCCGTGTAATTAGTTCACTTCGATCGACTGCTGTCCATTCCTTAAGTGTAATAATATCGTCCACATCCAAAAATTTATCATTCAAGTAATCTTCTAGCTCTCCTTCTTTAGGGCATTGTGTACATCGCATCAGCATACAATCTCTGTTTTCAATGTCACAAACTAAAAGCTTGATTAGTTCTTGGTATGTTTCTTCAATTTGGGCTGCATCAATTAGTAAAATAACATTTTGGTGAATTGTGCATAGGCACACTGAATGTGTTCCAGAGCACCCAGCAGTAACACACCAATTGGGTCGTAGAGTGCAGAATTTAGAAAAGCTGATTTTGTCTTGAGGGTACTTTTCTCGAAATGCAACATGCAGTTCTCTTAGTGTACATAGGATTAACCGTTTTTGCTCATAGACATTCTTTTTGATACTAATCCGATCACTGATACCAGGCATAATACGAGTAAACTCGTTATCACAGTAAAAATTTATAACTCTAGCTTCGATATCTTGATCAAGAGTTTTTCCTTGTCTTGGTGGTGGCATAGTTAAAATTCCATGATGGTGCAACAAATTTCTAGCAGTTCGAACCATATAAAGTGAAACTCCGAAGTACTCTGCCACTTTCTGACGACTCCATGACAAAGGCACCATCGTCAACATTTGGATTTTTTTGGCTCTGGTTGTTTCAGGATTGTTAATTTTTGATTTCAGTAGTTCCATGAGTTCATTAAAAGCAGTTGCATCTTTTGTCAATTGAGTTTCAGCAATAGCATTAGCATTATGAGTAAAAATATTTTCTTCTGGCACCTTTAACACTTTGGCTAAACGTTTTTGATATTCAGCATTTATCTTGCCAAGCTTTCTTTTACCATATCTGCTTCTCATGTGCGCTGGAACTGAATGGGTTTTAATTGGCGATTGATCCAGGATTTCAATCAAACTGTTGTTGAGTGTCTGGGTTACTTGCTCAGTAGCAACATGGTCACTTAAATCGGTTTCAGATGAGTTATCTGAGAAAGTGCTGGACTGATTTTCTTGGATGGAATTGAGCTTTTTCAAACAATTGGTGCAAACTTTTTGTCCTGGTGCTATAGAAAGATGTACCGTACCGAATGACCCATTTTGGCTAAATGTTTATCAACTTTTCATAGATTTTTTTTTATGGAAATTTTGTGAATGTTGTATGGGTCAGAACAAACTTTTTGGTCACGCTCGTATCTGTCCAAGTAAATAGCTTTATGATGAAAACAGACTGTCATTAACTGCGCTTCCTTCAAGCCTGTTCTTAACATGAGTACTTCCAGTTCTTCAGGTGAAAAATCTTTGGCAGATGTTAATCCAATTTTCTTTGCAAAGCTTAGTTTATGACATTCAGATTCTTCACACAAACCAACACTACATAGCTCTGCCATCTTCACTCAACAGCTATCTACTTAAAAGCATTAGATTAAGGCATTCGATAGCATAATTTTTTTCAAAACAATTGGATTTTTTATTTAAATCTGATTTTAAAGAAAAACAAAATTTTTGGTATCCACTGAAAAGGTTGGGGTTATGTAACATGTTTATGTTTTACCCATTACAGTATATGCTTATTAAAAGGATGACGTGCTGTATTTGCTTATGTAATATTTTTTGCATTACAGCCATCTACATTCTACACAGGCTGTGAGCTTATTTATTTACTGTTCTGTTTGCCTATCATGCTCCTGCATGTGCTATGCACAGTACGCTACACTTGCTGACTCTCTGTATGTTTAACACTACTGCTAGTAATATATTTACTTCATGGTACAGAGCCTGGTTTAGTCAATGACTTGAAGTCTTTTTCTTTACAACCTCCTAGTAGTTTATGCTTTATGTAACAGTAGCCTAATATTGTTAGAATGTCACTCTCTGACAGGCCCACCCATTAAGCTACCTCATATAAATAAATGTTCTGGCATGCCGGTAGTTTAAAAAAGTCTGCTGAACAATTAAACAAAATAAGATTGATAGATCTGGCATGACTAATTTTACAACTGTTTCATCATTATGAAGCTACAGATAAGTTTTTTGGGTGCTGGTTGTTATGTTGAATTGCCTATATAGTCTATGTTTACTGAAGAAACCAAATAGTACCATATGTAGCATTTCAAGCATGCAGTAGCATATGGTATAGCTTTTTTATATGCTGTCATACTGTATACTTTTTATTTTGTTGGATCGACCCTTGTACACCACCAACAAATATAAACATTGATTGCATTAGTTAACCAGTCCAACTTAAGAATTAATCACACAAATCATTCTAGGTCAAGCTACCATATTCACAAACAGTATTTTACACAAAAATTCAACAAAACAATTAAGTGTATCATTTTGTTATATTTTACCTTGATAAACTCAAATACACACATATTTTATTGTACCAGCAGGGAGAGCAGGTCAAGAGCTTTTATATGATACCTTACTCAAGAATATTGGTGCATCCCTTTGGCGGATATAACGTTTCAAAAAATCGTTACGGTTGATTGATTTTTAAAGTTTGCTCCATAAAAAACAGTGACAAAATCATTCATGCGTGACTCAAATTTATGAAAATTTGCACACTCCTAATGGGCACATGGTAGAAGATCTTCACCAAATCTGAGGCCTCTAGCATCAACAGCGGCTGAACTACAACAAATATAAATGTTCATATGAATATTAAGTTAAAATTTCATGCTTGAGTGATTCTAAAATTGTCAATTTTTAAATAAGCATAACTTCCAAAGTACTGATCCTATTTTGCTAAAATTTGTGTCATTTTGCTCAGAATTATGAACTCTGCACAGTGGTGAATTTTCATCAAAATCTGAGATGGTGGGTTACATTTTTACTTTTTTCTGGTTGAATTGACAAAGAATGACCCACTACTAACAACTCACACGACTGACTCGTGGTTAGTGGTGCAAAACAGAACAAAGACTTTGTGGGAAATTCCCGAAGTCACAACTAAAATCGATTCCGCACGGAAATGGAGAAAACAATCCATTCAAATAAAACTCGCCGTAACAAGCCATATTTCCATCCTGGTCACTTCCTCACAGTTTCACCTTAGTCGTAACCACGAATCACATAAGTTATTATTGCTGCTTACATGGGCTACATATAGCTGTTCTACAGTCATTGATTGCAGATATACCCGGTCGGTCATTCAGCAATTTTGCAGCAACAGATTAAACTCCGCTTTGCATAGTCAAAGACTTTAAAAAACATATCACGCGCTTTTTATAGCAACTAGAGCCTTAGCGCACACCAAAGAATTTGAACTGCCAGTAGAACCATGACAACCTCGGTTCGATACCAACTGAGGACACTAACAGTGACATTATGGTTTGTCGTACTTGCAAACTAAAATAAAACGCAAATCTTATTACTTTTGTAAAACAAACACTCAAGGCGCGCAAGTTGATAGTTTTGATTGAAAATATATTTATTTGTGCCAAAATATTTTTGCAAAAGTGCGCATAAGGCATTTTTACTGATATACTGAATCGTAAAGCCATTTAACTTTTGTGACTTGATTTTTCCAACAATGCAGGATAGTCTTTTGCTGCTCAATTATGCAATGAAAACTATTGCTGCTCTCATACTTTGGCGAATTGACTGCGACTCCACTGTGAATTGAACATTTTTCAGTTTAGCGCATTTGCGGTGGAGTCGCCAACCAGCAAAAATTTTTCAACCGGTTTAGAAAAGTTTTAATTGGCAGTGCAGTCTTCGTGGAGTCGTACTGCAGTCTCCGTAGATTCGCAGTGCATTCGCCATCAAATTGACAAAGACTGCGCTGTGAAGGAGCTGCGAACCCACGGAGACTGCAGTACGACTCTGGCGAATGCGCGGAGACTGCGCTGCGAATCATATCAGGTATAACGGAAATGACGTAGCTGATTGTTTTGTAATAAATTTTGTTTTGCGAAATAATGAGTAGTGGAAAAGTAATGGTAAAATAAATTATTCCTTGAATGTCAGCTATTATGAAAAAGTAGGGTATAAAACTAAAATATTCTTGCCTGAAGCTAATATAACTATCAAAATATGGATGAAAATTGATGAAGTAACTTAGATTATAAATAAAATCAGGAAACGTATTACCAAAATGTTAATACGGAGTTGGATAGCACAAAAGCTTGGGTTTTGAATAGTCGGAGTCAATAATTTCTATGATTTTGAAACTTTTAGTAGTTCTAGTACAGTAATTTAGAAATTTGCTTTCCAATTTTCTTTTAACCCTATGTTCCTCAACCTTTTTCAGGGCATTGACTCCTCAACGGCAGGGCTTCTGAAGCCCACCATGGTTTTTCAATAATAACTTGAAAACTACCCAAGCTAGAAATTTCAAAATTTCACTGCATGGTAGAGCATTTATTCACCTTTCAATATAGCAAAAACAACTATGGAATTTATTCCCGAAAGTTAATGAAATATGCATTTTATATAAGGTCGTCAAGTTTCTGATTTTATTCGCTTACTTAATAAGCGTTAAAAGAGATTATAGTGATTGTGCGCAGTTATAGTTGAGCATGAAATGAGATTATAATTGCTTCGCCGTGAGAAGCGGCAATGTTAGTAATTAAGAAAATGACGTACGCAATACGCTTATTGCAGGTCGACAAAATTGTTCAAGCATCACAAAAATTTTGGACAATTTTAATTATTTGAACTGATCTAATGATGTGACATAGTTAGATGACATATGGTAAGCTTTATTCATGCTTTGTATGAATTGATATACATTGCAAAATTGCATTAATTTCTTTATGATTGTGGACAAAACTGTACCGTAAATTAAAATCCCACAGCGTAATAAATTAATTGAATTATTTTTTGGGTAAAATACTGCACATACAATGATAGCCCCGTAAACTTGAAGACAATGAACGTCTGAGTTGAAATCGGCCCGGGCTTTTTGAGTCGGGTTTGGGACTTAAAGTTGACAAAAATTTCGGCTTAAGTCCGGCCTTAGGCGGACTGTTTTTTTTTTGGTGTACCAAAATATAATCAAAATAACCTGGCAACATTGCTAAATTTTTCAGACCTAATTAAACTTTCGGGTTTTTTGGGCATGATTCGGACTTCAAATTAGTTTTTGGGTTCGGGCTTATATTTTCGAGTTTGGGCCGGGTTCGGGCCTGAATTAGTCGGCCCGTTTACAACTCTGACGTACGTACAAAAGAGTTTTTGCAAAACCAAATGCACTACTTTTTCATAAAATACGACGATAAGCTGCAAGCTGACCTCGTTTACTTCAATTTTGGCGTGCTGTCATATTGCATTTAATTCAAATCAAATCTCTCATCATACTGCTGCATTACGCCGAAGTGTGTTACGAGTTGACGGGGTCCATCTTCGCGTCAATGCGCCCAGACAACACAGCTTCATTCGAAGAAATGCCGCAACGGTGGTGAGCCGTTGGCAACATTGTGTCCAATTTGACCGGCCCAAGATTTAAACTTCAGTCCTACCGTTCCAGAAATGAACGCGATTTGTTAAGATTTGAAACTTTTGGAGCAAAATGTTTGCAACAACAAACTAACATATTATTTGAAAAATAACGGCGCTTTTGCGGTTTAATTTACAATATTTTACTGTGTTTTTGCTCAGTAAAAAAAATTAATACAGTTAATGCGGTTAAAGTTTTTTTTTACTATAAGTTGGAAAAATCAAGCTTTTTACTTATTTTTTTAAAATTTGCTAAAACACTTCATACAAATAAAGGATTTATTCTATCATTCATTCCAATTAAATGCTGCGGAATTGCTCATATTATATAAATGAATGATTGTTTTGGATCCTAAAATCGAAAATCTACTTGATCTCCGTTTTTGGAATCAATCACGAAATTACTCCCAAACGTAATCAAACAAATAAAGTCATTTTTATGCGAAACAAGTAGTAGTCGTTGACAAAGTTCTCAGATAATGATTTTAACAATAGAGATACTAATCAAAGTCAAACCAAACACAAGAACAATACTAAGAATAAGCGCTAAATAAACAATACGGAATATCAATTAGGCGTTGGTTTTTACACTCAAGTGAGTATTTTCCAGTATTGCTTATCTATCTGTATAAAGCGCATTACACTAATGAATAATATTGTCTTGCTAACGATTTCTAATTTGTCTTACAAAATTGCAATGTAACAATAATTACGTAATATACAGTATTTGCTATAGCTTGCAAAAAAACTGGGTGTTTGTCCAATAAAAAGTAGAATGCGTTACAAAATTATCGGCATTTCTATTATTTTTTATGATTTTCAATTCATGAGAAACACTTTCTGTACAATGTAAAAATACGCCAAAAACGCAAAAAACTTTTGATCGTTCTTGGGGCTTAGTTTACAAATATCCTAAGGTATAGGGGGCACCCAGCAAGGTTTGCCAGAAGGGCTGGGGGGTACATCGTACCCAGGTTTGGGTTTAGGAATCTCGGGATGGTCTATAAGTTCACGCGCACTAAATTAGTAGAGGTTCGGTGAGCATGCATGTAAAAGCCGGCCGGATTTCCGGTAGAGATCTTTATCTTGGTCTACACGCAATTTTTAACAAAAGCTGGCCGAGTTAGCGATGAAGAGCTTTTTTTTGTCTTTACCCAAATAAAAAGCTGTTGTTCTTCCCCCTTAGTTCCCGCCTTGGTCTTGGCAAAAGAGCTCAATATCAGTTTTCGTACCCTGATAAAATTTCTCTCTGAGGATCTGGTCACCTGGCAAGGTCTAGTTTCGAAGCAGTTTAGAAGCTTTATAGATATTACTGCAATGCAAAATGCAAAAATTTAGAAATTGAAAACTTCTCTGATGATTATTCACGCTTGAGTTGCAATATTCTTTGATTATTATTATCAAGTAGCAATAACGTTGTGGTCTCTAGAGAGGGAGGTCTGAGGTTCAAATCTCTAGTCGGTCAAATTGGGCATAGTTTTGTGAACGGTTCGTCACCGCTGCGACATTTTTTTGGAAGGAACTGTGATGCCCGGGCGCAAAGACGAGAGGATGGGCCCCACAAACTCGCTACACCCTTTGACGTAATACAGCAAGTTTAATGAAGATTTAATTGATTTAATTTGAACTATTTGTCACCTAAAACTAATTACAGAAACATTGTATTTGTAAAAATCAATAAATAATGAAAAAAACATCAACTTAGGGGCGTGTGATTGAACTAGTTGACGGCTTTATGTGTAGGTAAAATTAAAAACAAAGCTTTTCATTTTCACTTTTGTAAATCGGATGTAGTGCATTAAAAATAAAGCTAGACTATACTGAGCATTAGTTTATATTTTGCATTGGCCAGTTGGTTGAACAGTTACGCATTTGCTAATGGAACAGGAAGTTAAAAGTCAATTCCCGGGCAGGTCAAATCCGACACAATTTGGTTACGGCTCGCAACCACTGCTACATTTATTCAAAAGAACTGTGCTGTCCAGTGGCTATGACTCGGAGCAGGGCACCACAAATCTTGTCACGCGTTTCGACATGATGTTGCTAGTATTGCCCAATGAGGAATTGGTTTTGATTTTTTGCATTGGCGTATAGCTAACACAATTTGTGACTGCATTGAATCTTGATTCGTTTTCTGCTGTAATATATTGTTTTGTTCGATTGTAGTTTGCAAGGAGTCATTGCATTGCAAGCCAATTGTAACTCTATTCAATCGAAATTAGCGTAAAAACAAAAACAAAGGAATCTAATTTTCGTTTATTGCCTCGAGCGTAGTAACTTTTCGTTCGCAACGTAGTCACACTAATTATTGTAATCCATCTAATCTGGGACACCAATTTACTCTAATCCTCTTAATCTCTACCAGAAATATTATGCGTAAAATTAAAATTTTACACCAAAAGCTAGAAATTGGCAAAATTTTTAAAAATTTGTCAAAAACCCCCATTTTACGCTTGAACCCCTTATGCTGTACAAACAAAAACAGTTTCATCATAATTAGAAAAAACAAATAGGAAAAGTCAGGAAACTTCAAGTTTTTATTGCGAACCAAATTTAAGTAATTACTGTTTGTAACGAGTGTGGGCTTCAGAAGCCCTACCGTTGAGTAATAAAGGGTTAAAAGTTCAGAGATGGTGCGATTGATAGCGTAAATGTCAGCTACTATGTCTACGTTAACATGAGGCTATGTTTGGATCAGATAGTGTGTCTAAAATTGGGGTCCATTGTTTGATTCTGGCAGTACAGTCAATAGATATCCAATATAGTGCTGGTGATACGCTAGATAACTGATTGCTGGGATACATTTCAATTGATGGGTGACTGCTTGGGTTTTTGTAGCGCTGGCTTGACTTTCGCTTTGTCTTTAATAAACGTAGATTGTAGTTGACGGCATCAGGATGTGGATAATTTTAGGTTGAATGAATGAGTGTCGTTTGATAAGATTTGTAATAGTGCAATTATAAAATTTATAGTTTCAGTAGAGAGGTTACTTTCGGTAACCATATTGCCGCACAATTCAAAAACACCACTCTGTTATAGTATTACAAGGCTGCTACAAGCTAGGCTAGCTTTATATTTTAGTTGTACTTAATTGAACTTCTAATTTAATTTATCTTATTACAAGAAATTGCCTAAGCCGTAAAATACCAACTTAGCCGGATGCAGTTATAAATTCAAATTGTATGTTCAAAAAATGTTGTTACTATTTTGAATTAATTTTGACAGTGCGCTGATTACGCAGGCCAACAAAAAAAATTTTTTTTTCAAGAGGCAGAAGATGTTGGATCGTTTTTAGGGTAAATCGGGGGTGCTGAGTCCGAAAATGCACTTAGTTTTGCCGAATTAGCTCTAGTTTTTGAGATATTTTATTTTTTATATATTTATAAATTTGCTTGAGCATAGTGCATTCTGAAGCACACAAAGCACCTTTCTTGTAATGTTACTGGTTTCCCATTCAAAGTTTAGTGCTCATTTACTCCATGCAAGTTATATGTATATCGACAAAGGAAGATTAAGTCATAACCCTATAAGAAGAACAGCACAAAATCTACGATTTTACGCTGATTCAATGCCTGACGACGTTGAATGGTTGCTAATTCGGTTAATTTTGTTTAATGGGAATATTGATGATTCATGAAACTGAAAGTCTGATGTCGTTTAGAGCATTGCTAACAGCTAATATCAGTACAATTACGACTTATGTAACATTTACGATTCCCTATTAAATGTTTCTCTTAGTACGTTCACATTTCTTCAAACAGTTCAGTATCATTTCTTCAAAGAGTATGAGTTTTAATACATTTGCCCTCCCCTGTGCAATAAAACAGCTATGATTAAGCCTAGAAGGCAGTACAGGAGTACATTGTGAAAAGCGCAGGCATCACTGAGTTAGCTAATGTGCTAGATCTTGTGAATTTAGAGTTTTTTTTTGCAAAAAACTTAAAAGGGTTGCTTTGTATTTTATTGCAGGAAACTTGAGTTACACTTTATTGAATTAAGCTGTAAATTTTTACGTGACAAGTAAAGATAAGTATTAAGAGAAGGCAGTGCCGAAACAATCCAGACGCATTTTGCTACATTTGTGGTGATTACATGATGGCAAAGTGCAGATTTAACGTGAGAGACTTTACAAAGAGAGCTTATGAAGCCTACTTTGGCATGAACTTAGGGGACCAAGACAAGCCTTGGGCACCTCACAAAGTGTGCAAACATTGTACTGAAACGCTGCGCTTTTGGACCCAAGGCAAAGTCAATTCGATGCGGTTTGGGGTTCCTATGGTATGGCGTGAACCTAAAAATCACCATGACGATTGTTATTTTTGTATAGTGAACATGTCTGGATGGAATCAGCGAAAGAAGAAAGACTGGTATTACCCTGATATTGAGTCTGCTCGACGACCCATACCACATTGTGCTGAAGTTCCAGTTCCTGCTTTCACTTCCTTGCCTGCACTCACTGCTGCAGATGAAATGCTGGAGGCAATGAATGATACTGATAGTGGAGACAGTAGCATCAGTAGCTCCTCCAGCATAGGTGGTGTAGAATCTTCGCCCAGTGCAAAGCCAAAACCGTTTAGTCAAAGACAACTGAATGATCTAATTCGTGATCTCGGCCTATCTAAGAAATCTTCTGAGATTTTGGCATCTCGTCTTGATGAACATGGCATACTAGGTTCGGAAACTAAAATTACATTCTACCGCAACAGGGGTGACATGTTGATCCGTTTTTTTACTATGGAAGATAACTTTGTTTATTGTAACTACATCCAAGGCCTTCTTTCAAAAATGGGTCTTCCAGAGTACAATCCAGATGATTGGAGATTGTTTATCGACAGCTCCAAACGTAGTTTGAAATGTGTGTTACTTCACAATGGTAACATGTTTGCATGTGTTCCAATCGGACATTCCGTGGTTCTTAAGGAACTCTATCAAAATGTGAAGATGTGTTTGGAAAAACTGCGTTACAGTGAGCACAACTGGGCCCTTTGTGTAGACTTTAAAATGGTCAATTTTTTGCTAGGACAGCAAGGGGGATACACCAAATACCCTTGCTTTCTCTGTTACTGGGATAGTCGCGCTACTGATCAGCACTGGGTAAAGAACGATTGGCCATCACAACAAGATCTTGCAGTCGGAGATAAAAATATCATCAATGAGTCACTTGTAAATCGTGATCGCATTATTCTGCCACCACTACACATAAAGCTGGGTCTGATGAAACAATCTGTGAAGGCTCTTGATAAAGATGGCGATTGTTTTAATTACATCGCCCAAACCTTTCCCGGCCTCAGCATAGAAAAGCTTAAAGGAGGTATCTTTGATGGACCCCAAATTCGAAAACTAATGCAAGATCAAACCTTCACTGCTCGTATGACAGTAGTCGAGAGGGCTGCCTGGTGCTCATATGTCTCAGTGATACGAGAGTTTCTAGGTAACACAAAATCTTCCAACTACCGGTTCCTTGTGGATGTGATGCTTCAGAACTTTCAAGCTCTTGGCGCAAGGATGAGCATAAAACTTCACTATCTATTCAGCCATCTAGACTATTTCCCAGGCAATCTTGGTGATGTTAGCAAGGAACAAGGGGAGAGGTTCCATCAAGACATTAGGACAATGGAAGAAAGATATCAAGGTCGTTGGGACATTCACATGATGGCGGATTATTGCTGGACTTTGATCCGGGATTGTACCGAACAAAGCCATAGGCGGAAATCGTACAAGCGAACTTTCCTTCAGATGAACAGTTAAAATGGAATGGGACTTGCAAGCCAATGTGACGTGCTTGTTTTTTAAATAATGGACCAATACAAGTATTTGTATTTTTAGTGATGTTGATTGCAGTATGTTTACTACATAGTATGCTTTTTTTATCCCGCAAATTAAGAGCTTTGCCAGCATTGCCTCAGTAGCCATTCTTTCCAGGCATATATCTATCAGTTACCCAAAACTAACATATTGTTCATTGACCAGCCTTATATAAATGTTCATTTAAAAGTAGTCACTAACGGTATAAAATAAACCTAAATATTAAAATATCTCAAAAACTAGAGCCAATCTGAAAAAAATAAGGTCATTTTCAAACTCAGCGCCCCCAATATACCCTAAAACTGCTCTTACCTTATATGCCAAAATTTTTTTGTTGGCCAGTGTTATTACTACAGTATATTCATTTGCAATGTTTTTAGTTTTTCAATGAAGGCGCTCAATAAAACGCCGAAAATGTTCGAGTTCAATTAAAACACCAAGTTTGCCTGCAGCTGTTAATAGCCGAGAAGTATGATAAATGCAGTGGTGTTGAAAAGAGGTGTTGCAATATAGTTATAAAATTATTAGCTCTCGAGTTTGGTTTGTGCTTGTTTTTGAAACCAATAATGCCTTATACTGCAGAACAACAATTGGTTAATTTTCGATCTATTTTGCTTTTTTGCTAAACTTGCACTTGGTAGGATATCTAAAAATCCTTTTGCGTGTTATTTGCAAATTGGTACTTAATGACTAAGTTGAAACGTCTTTCAAATAAAACGTTTTACGACAGCTTCAGTTATTTTAATCTCAGCAAAACTATTCGTGAAGTCCAGTTTTTCTGCACTAAAGTTGGATATATTTAAGTTTTATGCTAGCAACAAAATGTACATTAAAGTAGCAGCAGTGTCAAACGACATTAAAGTTGCATATTTTTGTAAAATTGACTTTAAAGGCAATCTGTTTAACGAAAACTGTGCTCATTTGCTGAGCACATATCCTCTTCAATCACAGAAATAATTCCAAATAATAAAAACTTGAACAAAAATAAAAATACTAGTAATACGCCTCAATAAAGCTACCGTAATTTGAAGGTTATTTACCGCTTTATTGCTTTTGTGCTTTTAAAATTAAGTTACGACAATAAACATTGAAAAAAGAAGAACAATGTGGTTGATCTACATTTTGTTCAAAATTTTGCTTTTAAAAAGTTTTGAAAGATTTCATTGGATTTTCATAAGCGTAGCTGTTGAAATTTACCCATAAATTACAAAGCCAATTCAAAATATTTATTTTTTACATTGATTTAAATAAACTTTGCGTTTCTATAAAGAACCAGCTGCCCCTTTACATGGTAAAGTATCGCGGTAATAAACCAACGGTACCATCGAAAAAACACCACGTTACCGCTCAGGTATGCCGTAATACATCATAGCTATGTCGCGAAGAATAACCGGTTTTAGCCATTTTTCTTTTTGATTTTAATTTTTCAGACAACGTTTGTGCTTTTTGTTTGCTGCTAAATTAAAGCTTTCACTAAAATTTATTATATCTTCATCAGAAGTAATAAGCTTAATTAATCTAAATAAAGCTTCTTTCTTTAATTTTACCTGCTTTCTCAATATGAAAATGAATAATTTTTTTTTCTACATTAGTAGAAATCCATTTACAACGCATTCGCAGAAGATTCGCCATGCTGTACGACTCTGCGGAGACTGCGCTGCGAATGCGTTCAGACTGCGCTGCTAATTGATATGCAGTGAAGTCGCAGTCAAATTCGCCAAAGTGTGAGAGCGGCATATGCGGTCAAATTTTTTTATCATATGTTGTTGTACGTACTAAACATTAAAGTGCTTAGATTTTTTTTATCATAAAAACTAGCTTCCATTTCCGATTTCACAGTTACGTTTATTTGGTTTGTTCTTGTTTTCAAAAAACTACATTCATTTAGAAAAAACACAGCAAATACATCGAATCAACATTTTATTTCGGTAAAACTTCTTCATTGCATTAATTTCGTTATTTCCGCTTTTCTGTAAGACTTATAGGGGCAGCAGCTCGAGATTAAGCCGCCTCACTTTACAGTCTTCCATCTCCTCCATTATCTCGCTTTGGTGAAGTCCAAAGCGATTCCATTCAAGATTCTTAATGTAATTGGTCAATCCAGTCTTGGTCATCCAACTGATTTTTTCCCATTTGCTTTGGCAAGTAAATCTTGTTTGGGGAGTTCTTTCTGAGGCATTCTGCTTACATGGCCAAACCATCTAAGCTGAGATCTTTTAATGCAGAGAAATAGCGGCTCAAAACTAGGTATCTTTTCAAATCTCAAAACTATGTATCTTCTTAAACAATGTAACTCCTTCGATTCTAAACCTCATTTCGGACGCTTTCACTTGTGATCGCACTCTTTCTGTCATTACCCAAGATTCATGGCCAAAGATGAGAATGGTACAACAACTGCTTTGAAAATTGAGCGCTTTGCCTTATTCAATAATTCTCGTTTAATGACAACCGAATAATGTAAAGCTTGCATCACTGCACTATCCTTGTCAATTCGGGTATCTAGTTCGCCGTCTAGTCTTTTAACACTGCTGATTGCAACTCCAACAAACTCAACTGCTTTAATGTCGCTCCATTCACATGCAACACGCACTGATTACGGTTTCTTGAGAGACGAATTACCTCAATTTTGGCATTGCTTATTTTTATTCCGGCAATGTTACATGCATCTGCAAAAATACATAAAATTAAATCAAAAAGTCACAGGTACGTATTAAGCATTGTAACTAAATCATGCATTAAGCAATGGCATTGTAAAAAGTTCTACTTCGCCAGTATTTTATAAAGTCAAAACTTTAACAAAATTTGGTTGCCATTTAGTATTAAGCTCATAAATAAATGGTAGATATCAATTAACTTGCCCCAACTGTTTTACTTAAAAAAACATAATTTTTTTCCTAATGCAAAACATCGATTAAATTTTACTTCAGAGTAACATCATTTCACATAAAGATTAAATTCTCCATCAAGTCAATGATACGAGAATGAGCCAAATAAAGTTGATAACTAATTATAAAACATATGGGCACAAAATTGAAATGAGCTTGAAAAACTGCATTACAGCGCCTTATTACTTTTAGTTTAACCACTTGCTACTTGTACACTGGTAAGGAGGCATACGCCTGGCGTTCCGAATTTTTGCTTCAATTAACTTAAAATACGCTTGTACACTTACAATTTTTCCCAGTTAAATGAAACTTATTGATTAAAGTTGTTGTCATGTCAAATAAAAACAAAGTGCGATATACTGTAAGCAATAATACAATTTTATTGTATTTGTAGTGATAGGCATTGCCCTTACGCAAAATATTTTTAGCCTTTTTCATTTTTAAACATTATTGACATGTTAAGTTATGGCATGGAAATCGTAGTTAGTTGCGACAAGTTTGTATTTTGTTTTGTAAAATTTTATTTAGTGACTACCCAGCTAACAATCAGAGGTGGGCAGCGCAAGTCACCATAGTTACGCCGCAAGCGCACGCGCAACTACTCTAAAATTCTTGCAACGCAAGCGTTTCCGCAATTTCCACAAAATAATTGCATCGCTAGCGCTACCGCAAGCGCACGCGCACGTGTGACGTTTTAATAAGTACAATTCTGATTAACTCACTGCTCAAACTGCACTATAGGTTATCGAACAAAACAAATATTCAAAACAAATTATGCCCACTACCAAATAGTGAACAAGAAAAAATTGTTGATTTGAATCCCATCAGTAGTCATTTTTTCTGACAACCCGAAGCTGATCCAGATTGTGACTTTATGTCTACTACAGTATTTTCTTAAGAGCTACCAATGCATTTGTGCATTTATGCTTCTGGAGCAATTAGCATCACTTTTGGACAACTGAAGCATGCAACAAAAATCATTATGTTTTTGTTCAAAGAATTTAAACCATTTAAGTATTAAAAGCTTTACAGATGCTGTCACTTCGGTTAGCAATATATTTTAAGTTTTCCAGACTTGCTAGAAAAATGCAATTAGTTGTTTTTGGTGTTTCTTGTTTTTAAATTACGGTAAGACGTAAGACAGTTTGCAAGTAACGCGTTAAATTTTTTCCCAAAGCAATGTTATAAGAATTTTCGGAACGAGTAACGTATTTCTAGATAGTCAACCAACTATACAGTAAAAATAGTTTTTCTCTTTAAAATTTGATTTTGCAAGCATTCTTTGAAAAACGCAATGGAAAATTTAAAATTTTGAAAAATCGGAAACATAATTCAGAAAAAAACTTTCAGTGAAAAAAACTCCCGCTGTAAATCCTACGGAAAAGTTTTACTAGTAGTAGACGAATGCAATTCCCAGGACGAAGCTTTTATGAATTTTCCTCGTCAATTTTTGGTCTAAACTTTAATTACAGTTGTTGGAAAACAATTGTAATCGTATTTTGAATTGCGCTTGCCATATTGCGCTTAAAATTGCCAAAATATAATCGGCGCAAGTGTCAGCGCAACCGTTTAAAAATACTTGCGGCGCAAGAGCTATCGCTAGTGAAATAGTTTCGCCGCTATAATAGCGCCGCATGTGCCCATCTCTGCTAACAAAATTGCGTGGTCACCACGTCGCTATAACGTTACGTTTTGTGGCGGTAACGTAGTAGTTTTACATAACTACCAGGATTAAGTGTAGTCAGGGGGCCCGGGCTCCCCAATCGAAATGCCGCCAATGATAAAAATGCAAGAAAATAGCCTTGTTTTTTCAGTTTCAGTTTCTTGTTGCATCTTTGAGTACAAGAGTACTTAACAATAATACTGACCATCACGGAGTCCGGACCCCCTTGATTCAATTTTGGCAATCAATATTATTTAAATGTATAACCCGGGTAAAATTATTAAGGGTTTAGTACAAAAATTGCTACCTCAGGTTCTCATCTTACCGCTTTGAGAACGTAATGGAATAACTAGAGCCGGATTTACCATATGGTACAATGCCAGGGCTCTGCGCTGAGATGGTAAGACTTTTTTTGGTCTTCACCTATTTTTGGCAGGAAGATGTTGTAAAAATTCCCAAAATACGAGGGGCCCCGCGCAATGTAAATCCAGCCCGGGAATAACATGGCTAGTAGGCGGAACCATCTATTGAACCATTTTTCAATAACAATTCATCTCCACCTCGCCAGTTTTTCGCTCTCAATACTGTAAAAAAATTAGCTTGAGAAAATGCTCATTGAACATTTGGTTGAATTTCAATTGAGGAGACCTAAGTTCACCAGCCGTACATGCACTTCTACAACTGGTTAAATTTCATCACGAAACAAAAATCTCAAAGGAATATTTTCAAGTGGATTATTATTTATTGCTAAAATATTGCTGGATGCAATGCACCTTACTTTGCCCAACCTAAGCCAAATTAATCACAATTAAAATTTGAAATCAAAGTGCAAAATTTTAAACATGCTTTTGACTTAAATTGCAAGTAAACGAAGAATTGAACGATTTAATTTTTTCAATTGGCTTTCAAATGTTAAAAATCTAGTTCTGTCACATGGATTTGAACACAAGCGAAATGTGATCCCATGGCACTAAAAAAGCTTTTGTTCAGAAAAATTACAAAAAATCGCCCAACAGCTGTGATACGTTATCTTAGACCCCCGTCTATGATACGTTTGAGTTACTCTAACTTACTCAACACGTTTCTGAAATTAGACATTTACACTTTTTAACTATAAGTTTAAAGCCCTCTCCCTTTAACAATATCTTGGTTAAGTGCCAACAAGCCACGGCTTCAGATCTTCCATTCTATGATATGTTTGCCCACCAAAGAGTTTCTCTCTTGAAAATTTCTGATGATGTCATTGACTGTGTTTTGGGCCCCTCCCACAATCAAAGAACCTGGCTACGCCTATGCTTCCACGAACTTTGTAAACAGCTATGTGGTGACCACGTCGCAATTAAACGCGGTAGTGATGGAACTATTTACGTAGCCACGTTATTACCTCGTAACCAAAAGTGGGCATTTGCGCCGCAATAATTGCGATGCAAGCTTGTGAGGCAACTATTTTATTTGCAACAACGCTTGCGCCGCAATTATTTTTAAACGGTTGCGCTGACGCTTGCGCTGCAATTATTTTAGCAATTTTGAGCGCAATCGCAATTCAAATAAATGAGAAATGATTGTTTTTCAATCAAATGTTGTTAAAGGTAAGAAAAAACATTTACGAGGTACACAGGTGTAGCCAGAATCTTTGATTGGAGGGAGGGCCAAATCCTAATTCACAAGCAAAGACGTTATCAAAATTTTTTGAGAAAAGGGACTTTTTATGAAACAAAGATATCATAAATGGAGAATCACAAGTCGAGGTCTGGGTTGGCAAATAATCTAAATTTTGCCATAGAGAATGGACTTACACCAAACGTTAAACAATTTTCCGAAATTGTCTAAGTTGGGAGACGCGGTGAACAAACTTGTTTAACCCAAACCTATCACAGTCTGGGCTTTGGAGACCGGCCACTTGGGCAATTTTTTTGAACAAAATACTGCTTATTTCGCACGTTTTTAGAGCCATTTGAAATAACTAAATTGTTAAGATTTTAAAGCCACTTGAAAAAATCAAACAGGCGATTCATCGTTTTACTTACAGATCAAGTCCAAAACACGTTTAAAATCTTGAATTTGGGGGTTAAATTTTGTGACTTAGCCCATGTGGAAGAAGCTAGGTGCATTGCCTCTTGCAATATTTTTAGCTGTAAATAATCACTCAAGTATTTGCTTTGGAAATTTTTGTTTACTCATGAAAATAACCGGGTTTAGTAGTACATGTTCGACTAGGTGGCCCATGCCCCTATAATTCAAATT
Organism: Trididemnum nubilum; assembly: GCA_963965965.1. Classification (NCBI taxonomy): domain Eukaryota; kingdom Metazoa; phylum Chordata; class Ascidiacea; order Aplousobranchia; family Didemnidae; genus Trididemnum; species Trididemnum nubilum. The sequence goes on from OZ014469.1 coordinate 52,021,724, forward strand.
CAATAGCTTGTTCAATAAGTATTTTGCTCACTAATTTTTTTTTTTTGTCAAAAATATTTTGTCGCATAAAAGCTGGCGAGGAGGATTGTGATTGAAATTGGAGCAGTAAATGGTTACTAAGTAGTCATATTACTGCATTAAGTTCACAAAATGATAAAGCGATGGCCTAAGATTGCAACTTTTAGGACAAAAACCTTAAAACATTGGGCAAGAACCTTGGACATTAGGAAAAAAAAAACAGTGACTCCGAAATCGTTTGCTTATACCAACACATGATGACTTTTTTAACACCTCGTTTACTTTAAGTGCGGGTGTTGAAAGTTTTTTTCGCTACGTATAAAAGACGTTTTTCACCCAAAGAGGTTAAGCGATGCACTTTTTTCAAATCCTCCTCTTTTTCAAAGGAAATCAATAATCTTTTGTTTGCTAATATGGTAGCATGCATAATTTGTTGTAAATATTGGTTTTGCGCTGTAGCCTAGCGAGGTTTGAGCGGGGAATCTATGAAAATTATACCTTTTAAAACGTCACAGTTGCGCTTGCGGCGCAGTTATTGTTTTGGGCTAGTGGCATAAGAATATTAGAGTAGTTGCGGTTGCGCTTGCAGCGCAACTTTTGTGACTTGCGCTGCCCACCACTGCACGTTACTACTACGTTTAAGCAAGGGTGCATATTGATGCATTTCGATCCTCACATGGTCACGCACTGTACAACGTCGCATTAGTTGCAACCACTGCTAAGTCAAGATTTTACACGTTGCATCATCACGCAACCACCACGTACCCGTTTCATTGTTTACACCAGAAATTCATGTCTTGATACGGATTTTTTTAAATAAATTAATTTATTAAAATCTTTCAAATACACGTAAAAACGAACACAAAGAAAATTCAACTGCAACAAAAGCGGATAAGCAATCCGGTCAGAGCGTGAGGCTATTAATTCTTATGGATCGAGGGAGCAAGGTGCTGCCTGATGGCTTGAAAGAATTCGGCATCGGAAAACGAGACGCAGATAAGAGTGTTTTCATCCGGGTTGCGGAAGCTAGTTTGTAAGGACTTCACATGCGCCTTGGATATGAGGCTAGCAAATTTTGAAACGGGTGCTGAGAGAATGTTGCGAAGATGAAAGGCGTGTTTCTGAAGCAGTGGTTTAACCTTTTTTAGTATCAGAGCCAAATTTTAAATATCAAAGTTTCATGCAAACACCACTCGTTAAATGGAGAAAACCAGATTCTAAAATTATATTCAAAGTTTATAAGACGTTATGAAAACGGCTAATAATATACAGTCGATTGGGTAAGAGCTCAAATACCCCAATTTTATGGTAATTTCCAATTTCAAAAGATCAAGTACAAGATATCAAAAAAACAATCCGACAAATGAAATTAGGGGTTACAAAAATTGATCTCTTTGATTGCATGCAATCCAACACATTCTGCATACCCTCTACCAACTAAACCGCACCCAGAATTTTTCAAAAGGTGTGCTTGCTGAAACCCAAATCTAAAATTTGTATGCATCTCGCAAATAGAAGTCTGGGTGGTTTTTGTGATTTTTCGGAAAAAAAAAACGTTATTTTAACGCAAGTTGGTTGACATTTCGTCGGTTTGTAGAGCCCGTTGAAAGAACTAATCGCGAAAATTGCTATTACTTCAAACAAGAAGTACAAAAATGTGTAAATCGTCCAATAATTAGCGTCTGATGCTGTCCGGTGACAGGATGAAAAATAAGCTTACGATTTGATAGCCTATTAACACAATCAAAATACATATTTCCTTTACCTCACTCTGCCCGCCTTGCTTCTTGGTCAAATATAAAACACCCTTAAATTTTCTAAGTGACTTGGCAAAACAAAGAAGGTACCTTAAACCCTCTAGTTACGCTACAGAAAACCTGCTAACCATTAGACGAAAAAAATTTGCACCCAAAAGCAAAATAGGGACAATTTTAAGTTTTCTCAAGCACTGCCCTGAACTCGAGTTTTGCTAATTTCAAAAGGTAATTTCCAAACCTCAGTCCTATGCATTTTTTGCTTTTAGTTAGCAATAAAAGTATTTGTCTATCGGTCATCAGAAGGACTGGCATGTATCACGAAACTGGTCAGACTTTAGTTGGTCGAGCAGTAACGTGTTCGTCTCTGGTGCGGGAGGTCTGAAGGTCAAATCTCGGACCGCTCAAATCGGACACAGTGTTTTCAACGATTCGCTACCGCTGCGACATTTCTTTGAAAGTAGCTGTGTTGCCCGGGGTAAATGACGCGGAGATGGGCCCCGCAAACTCGTTACACGCTTCGGTGTATTACAGCGAGTATAATAAAAGATTTAATTTGATTTTCGATAAAATGATTCAACTTTTTGATTACCAGTTGTGCAAAACCATTCGGAATAGAAATTGATTGATTTCTGAAAAGTTAATGAGACCCTTTGGAAGGACAAGTAAGAGCTACGGTTGAAAATCACTGTTCTAAAGTATGTCCTTGGGAGTAACTGCAAAAAAGACTCAAAAAACAATAGCAATGGGAAGATGGTCAGATCACTGTTCTGCCTTCGTTTCATTTTTTGTGATAGTTTTCTGCAAACACATAAAAATGAAACAGCCGCTTGTTCACTCGACGCTTCAATATTCGCTGTGAGATCCCAGAGCTTCGCATCACATGGTACACAATCATATGGAGAAATGTTCGGGTCACCTACGCAGACAAAACATTGCACTAAAACAAAAAATTTTTAACCAAGTAAAATTATATATGATCAAGAAATTGCGTTTGTTCTCTGCCAGACACAATTTGGAACCAAAGAAACTTTGTTTCGGGGCATATGTTAGCGTATCTGCTATCAAATCTATTTATTTATTTTACTAATAATACAATGTTTCTGGAATTCGCTTTACGTGACAAATAGTTTAAATCAAATCGATTAAATCTTTATTAAACTCGATGTATTACGCCCAAGCAGTTATCAATTTGCGGGGCCCATCTCTGCGTCATTGCGCCCGGTCAACACAACTCCATCTGAAGAAATGCTGCAGCGGTGGCGAGCCGTTAGCATCACTGTGCATGATTTGACTGCCCCGAGATTTAAACGATTTAAACGACTTTCCCGCTCTAAAGACGAAAGCATTATGGCTAGTTAGATAATAATAATTAAAGGATATCTTTACTCAAGTGTAAATAATCATCAGAGAAGTTTTCTGTTTCTAAATTTTTGTATTTCCTATAGCAGTAATACGTTATTACCTGCTAAACTGCTTTGAAACTTGCTTTTATTAGGTCTTGCGTGGTGACAAGAGCCCCTGAGAGAAATCTTTTCTGGGGATACAAAGATTGCTATCGAGCTCTTTTGCCAAGATTAGGGCGGGAATTCGGGTGAAGACCAAAAGCTTTTTATTTGGGTATAGACTAAAAAAAAACACTCTTCAAGTCTTCATTGCAAATTCGGCCAGCTTCTGTTAGAAATGGTGTGAAGACCAAAGAATTATCTCCACCGGAAATCGATCCGACTTTTGTTTGCATTCTTAGCGAACTACTATTAATTGAGTGGGCTTGAACTTATAGGTCCTCCCGGGCCCTCTAGTCCCAGGCCCGGGTGGGATGTACCCCCTAGACCCTGCTGGTGACCCCAAAACCTCAGGATTTCTGAATACTAAGCGGGAACAACGATCAAAAGTTTGTTTACGTTATGGTTGTATTTTTACATTCTGCAGAAACTGTTTCATATGATTAGAAAAGCATAAAAAGTAATAGAAATACCGTTCATCTTTTAACGCATTCTACTTTTTATTGAACAAACACTCTTTTTTTTTGCAAGCTATAGCAAATAGTTACGTAATTATTGTGATATCGCAATTTTGTAAGACAAATTAGAAATTGTCAGCAAGACAATATTATTCATTGTTGTAACGCGCTATACTTTATGTAGATAGATAAGCAAGTGATGATAAACACTCAGTTGAGTATAAAAAAACACCTAATTACTACTCCGTATTGTTTATTTAGCGCTTATTCTAATTAGTGTTCTTGTCTGTGGTTTAACTTTAAATAGAATCTCTATTAATAAAACCATTATTTGACAGTTTTGTAAACGATTCTTGCTTGTTTCACGTGAAAATGTTGTTATTTGTTTGAGTACGTTTTGGAGTACTGTAATTTCTTGCTTGATGCACTAAAACGGAGATCACAATATATTTGAGACTTTAGAATTCAAAACAATCATTCTTTCGTATAATATGAGCAATTCAGTAGCATTCAATCGGACTGAATAATAGAATAAATCTTTTATTAGTATAAATTGCTTTAGCAAAACTTACAAGAATAAGCAAAAAAACTTGAAGCTTCTGACCTACAGTCAAAAAACCTTAGCCGCATTATTAATTTTTTTACAAATAAGTAAAATCACTGTAAAGTAAACCGCAATAGCCTTCGTTTGTTGCTGCAAATAACGTTTTGCTACAGGTTTCAAATCTTAATAAAAGTAGGTTCATCTCTAGAAAGGGAGGTCTGAGGTTTAAATCTCGGACCGGTCAAATTGGACACACTGTTGCCAACGGCTAACCACCGCTGCGACATTTCTTCAAATGAAGCTGTGTTGTCCAGACGCAGTGACGCGGAGATGGGCCCCCGCCAAATCGTTACACGCATTGGCAAAATGCAGCGAGTATAATGACAGATTTGATTTGAATTAAATGCAATATGACAATACGCCAAAATTGAAGTAAATGAGGTCAGCTCGCAGCTTATCGCTGTATTTTTACAGCCAGCGATATTGGGCGTTAATGAAAAAGTACTGTATTTGATTTTGTGACAACTTCGTTTTGTACGTCCGTTGTCTTTAAGTTTGCAGGGCTATCATTGCATGTGCAGTATTTGACCACAAAATTAATTCAATTAAATTATTATACGGTGGGGCATTAATTTACGGTACAGTTTTGTCCACAATCATGACAAATTTAATACAATTTTGCAATACGTATCAATTCATACAACGCATGAATACAGCGTATCATATGTCATCTAACTATATTACATCATTTATATCAGTTCAAATGATTACAATTTTCTGAAATTTTTGTGATGCTTGAATAATTTTGCCACAATAAGCGAATTGTGTACGTCATTATCTTAATTGCCATCTTTACCTCTTCTCACGGCAAAGCAATCATAATCTCATTTCACGCTTAACTATGATTCCACACAACCATTATAATCCCTTTAAACGCTTATTAAGTAAGCGCTTAAGATCAAAAACTTGACCACCTAAGATAAAATGCATATTTTATTAACTTTCCGGAATAAATTTCATAGTTGTTTTTGCTACATTAAAAGATAAATGCTCTACCATGCAGTGTAATTTTGAAAGTTCTAGCTTGGGTAGTTTTGAAGTTATTATCGAAAAACCATGGTGGGCTTTAGAAGCCCTGCCGTTGAGGAGTCAATGCCCTGAAAAAGGTTAAGTAGCATATAAAAGGGGGTTTGAAGGGACTAGGTATTTAATTTTTTGACTGGCTTCCAAGTCTTAGCATTTCATTAGTTCTACCAAACGACTTAAAAACTATGCGAAATGTGATCCAAATTGCGTTAAAATGGCTATTTTTCACGAAATTTTTCAGCACCTGGGGGCTCTGTGCCCAAGGCCCCCGTTTATGATACGCTGTAGTAGCACCAACTTGTTCAGCTCTGCGATCAATCGCAGCATTTTTAAACAAAAAAATTTTAGCTTTTAATTTAAGCGCTCCCCCCCTTAGCAAAATCCTGGTTGCGCACCTGATAGAGACTATCGTTAAACAGAAGTTGTTCAAAGACTATGGTTAAAAAATAATAAGTTTGGCAGTTCTATGACAAAACAACACCTGCACCTCTGTCTTGTACTGCCTACTGCACTCCAATCCACCATAGACTTGCTAGTTGCAACCACTGAATTGGAATTTAGATTTAAGAAACTCGTAAGAAGCAAAAAGTGTCATTTTTTGGTCTAAAATAAGTCTGACCAAAACATACACGAGTTTGTGATTTTTGAACATGTTGCATCAGCATTAAACATAGTATATTAATAATTTAGCGGAACTGCACCTGGTGCGTTGTTATCTTTTGTATTTGGACCTTTGCTAAAACTAGTTGAGTACCCCTAATCTATTACGAAGAATCCAACCGAGCATTAACAAACGGTGGAGACTAATAATATTGACGATGGAGATGATCTGAAATTTTTTATGTCAAGAAAAAGTTTTCTTGCAAGAAATGAAAAACAAAAACGCACAAAATGTTCAAAAAACCAACTTTTAGGTAGACCTGCTGGTCCTATAGTTTACGTATTAATAGTCAAAAAATTTAATGCATTGTAGTGAGATTGCTCTTTCAGCATTACATAAATAGCAGAAAGTGAATCTGAACTTGCGAACGAGATCCACAAAATACGGCTACAGGTTGGCTGTTGCAATCTTTTTGTTCGATTCTCGGTACAGGTATTTATTTATCAGTAAAGTACAATTGCATAATATTAATTTTGATCTTTGCATTAGAGCTGTAAAAAATTACATAAATGCTGTATAAAAAAGCAATGGTAGACTAAAGTGCCAATCAACGGGCACAAAATTTGAAATACAAAATACGGTAAACAGAAAATGTTTCTTGATAAGAGGGCTTCGAAAGATTTGTAGAGAATGCCTCTGAAAAAGCATATTGTTGGCAGATATTGGATTCCTGGGTTTACTTTTTTGCTCAGAGTTTTTGATCAGATGTTCGATTTTGTGAAATTTTTGTTGTTTCTAATAATCTTTGGGTTACATTTGCGATTGCAAAGGAGCAATTTTCGGGATTGCATTCAAAAATAAGCAGAACGTTTTTAATTTTTTTTGTCATTGTGACCAAAAACGGTTACATTTTTTTTCGGTTATTCGGTAAAAATTTAGGTCAATGACCATTAAATGACCGAAAAAGCAAACTAACTAAATTTTGAGTTTTTAATGCAATAAAACAACAGAGGCCAAAACAAAGCAAAAATTTATGAAATTACATAAAACAACAATTGCCAAAAATAAAACGAAAACAAAGGCCTAGGAAAAAGTAAAACTAGTGGCACCCCCAATGATCTAACCTTCGACAAAGCTTGAAGCCGATAATTAGTTCACATTTTTAGTTGTTTAAAAGATTTTTGTGGCTAATTTAATTATTTTGGTAAGTGTCCCCTGTCAACTTTTTGCTTGCATGAGTGTTAATTTTTGTTCAACTCTTGTTAGGGATTAAAATGTTGCCAGTGGAGCAACAACAATACCCTTAGAAAAGTTTTCTTATGCAAAAGCGAAATTTTTCTGTTGTTTTAAAACAACACGTCAGCACAAACCTATTTACTATAAACAGTACTTGTGCTGGCATAAGCTAGATTTAGCTATCAGTGTTACTAAAAAGTAAAAAATCGATATAATCGATATACAGTATAATATCCAAAACTTCATTTTACTAGCCACTTTAATTTCATACCCAAAAACACTGACATTCAGACGCACAGTGTCATAGACAAAAATTTAAAAATTCGTCCTTACAAATGTTTAGTGGTATAGTTTTTGAAAAGTTATTTGAAACGTGAGACTTCTCTGGTTATCCTCACTAGCAAACTCAATTCGTATGATTGGATGACTGCTGGATGTGTCATTTATTGATTCAGTTTATACAGTATGTGTGTGTGTAGTTATTTTCGTTCTGTTTCATTGCGTAATTTAAATATGATCTTTCAGTGAATTATACCATTTTGGGGCATGGGTGCGCCGAATTTTTGCAATGCTAAGCAAAAAAAAAGTAATATTCGTCATTAACATGCAAAATTTTATCACTTCCAACATCAGGCATATACAGACAAAAAAATCATAACCCTAGTGCTCAGTAGCGTACGCAGAATTTTCGAAAGGGAGGTCCAAGAAAATTAGAAAATTTGTAAAAATTTTTTCACCCAAAATCAGTCCGTTTTCCTACCCAAATTTAGGTGAAGACTAAAAGAAAAAAAAATGTCTTCACTCAAATTTAGTCCGCTTTTTGGCCCAAAATTAGTTGAAGATTAAAAAAAAGGTCTTTGCCCACCGTTTGTGTGCTGAAACCTTGTGACAAGTTACAAAAGGGGGGGGGAGGGTGGGCCATGCCGCAATTTTGCATATTATTCTATGCTAAATATACTATCCTGGCCATGGCCCAATGCCCCCCCCTAAATACGCCCCTGCTAGTGCACATTAGCAGTGTTCGGGATAAAAATCTCCCTAACGTTTTATTAGTGATAGTGCGGCTCGCTCAAGTTAAAAAAAAAAGTAACTTATGCCCAGTATTTAAATTGTTAAATTTTGGATGAGGGGACCCTTTTTTACTTGTATTTTTTTCGTAGAAGGGAAAGAAAATGTCTTGTCAAATGTCTCATTAACCCCGCCGCCCGCGATCAACGTCAGAGTTGGAAACGGGCCGACTAGTACAGGCCCAAACTCGAAAGGTGATTTGAAGCCAAAATCAGGCCCGAAAGTTAAGTTATGGCTAAAAATGCTGTGTCAGCGGTTTTTGTTCGTACGCGGTTAAAATAAAACTACCTGATAACTGCAAGTGTGTCGCAATAACAATTATTATGTAGTAATCCTTGTGTTAAATTATAAACAAAGTCGTCATTCAGTGTTGCTAAGTTATTTAATTACTCTTTTATTGCACCTAAAAGTTTACTACACAAGATAAGTTAGTACGTACATCAAGCCTGAATCAAGCCGAATCCCGAAACAAAAGTCCGGCCCGACTTCACAGCTCTGTTTAACTTATATGAGTTAATTGACTCAGCGGCGCAAACAAGAATTTCAAAACTGAGGGGCCACGGTGGAGTAGAATAAATGCATCACAGATTGATAGGCTGCGCCGGAGGTCGGTTAGACTGGTCCATAAAACAACTTTTTTTTTTTTAATTTTTATAGTCTGAGGTGTTTAAAGTGTTCCTTTTGGTGAAAAAACACTATACATAAAATATGTTTGAAAAATTTTGCTATTTGGGGTAGTTCAACCCTACACATTTTTTGAGTTAGGCCAAATAACCCCTACAGCCATCACTCGAAAACTACATGTGCTACAGAGTCTCAGGTGTCAAAAGATGCAGAAAGTCTGGTTTTCTATTTAACTTTATTACATCATACGGACCTATCTGATCTAGATTTTATGTAAAGTAAGAAAAACACGTTTATAGCTAAATGCGATACCACGTTGGTTCTACTGGTCAAGCTGCAAATGAGCGTATTGTAATTACGTGCCAATGTGTTGCACCTGGAAGTGGCTGCAAAGTTCATTTCTACGTAAAAATAATTGGTCGTGGTGATATGAACCTCAAATCAAGACAACCAGCTGCTATTTGAGCAGACATAGGAAAAACATTGACAGCAATTGAGATGCTCTGGCTACATAATTAAATGAAGTGTAAATAATGCTAAAGCACTGCTGGTGCTTTCAGTTTCAGCTGAAATAGCTATAGTCGTAAATTGGAGCAGTCCAGTCATAGCAGCAGTTTTTCATTATTTCCGACTGGCTCAGCATACCTAGATACTGCAAAAGTTTTTTGCACTTGAAATGAGACAGGCAGTATTGCAAGATGCAGCAAAAATATAGAAATAAAGCGAAGCTTTTAATAGAAATTTGCATCAACTTGTATAAATCATTTTATCTTTATCAAATAATCAACAAGAAAATAATGAACAAGAAAATATCTAAAGTTGCATTAAAAAAATGGCAGGTCAGTTGTGCTTTTATCAGAAAAAATGGCTGGGTTGGCACTATTGGATGATGAATTGGACAATAAAATCGAGGACAAAATGGTTTTGACTATGAAAGAAAAAGAAATAAAAGATCCTATAAAACGTGCGATGGCTGACTTGGAACTCATTCACCAAATGACATTAGTGGACTTAACAAGCAAAAACTCTATGACTCTTTTCAAAAACATGAATCTTCTTGATGATTTTCTAGAATTTCCAGCAGATCAGTGGAATCATCAATCCAGCTTTAATGATGCAAAAAGCTTCATCAGTTCAATGGCCATTACCAATGATCATGCTGAACGTAGCATTGCTCTGAAAGAAAGTTTTTCAAGCCAATTTACAAGGACGAAGTACAGTTGCAATTTGCCTCGCAAGTTGTTGCTGATCATTGCAAAAAGTTTCCTAAATTTTCAAAACAGACCTTGCTCAACAATTTTGAATCGCGCCAATAGGCAGCATAGCATTTAGGAGTATTTTGCTCATAAACAAGAAGAATCTAGGTCAATGAACACTGAACAACTCCTAAAGGACTGTAATGTGATACTGTGATTTGAGATTAAAAAAAATGATACCAACCACTATGACAATATCAGATTGCGAATTGCTTCAGATTTGTCTTATAATGCAAGGCTGCTAATCTGCTAACTCAAACCCATATATCACCTTAATATTTATTCATTTTCACGCAAAAGATGAACACTGTAGCAAATTACCAGGTGTTGCATATTGGCACATTACGACAACTAGAACAATTGCAGATTTATCGGTAACATTAACATTACAATTATGTGCCGTATTTTGCGAAAAATGTGTTTTTCTGACTTTACATACTGTAAAATCTAGACCAGATAAGTCCATATAATATATTAAAGTTGAATAGGAAACCAGACTTTCTGCATCTTTTGACACCTGAGTCAAGTCTGTAGCACATGTAGTTTTCGAGTTATGGCTGTAGGGGTTATTTGGCCCAACTCAAAAAATGTGTAGGGGTTGAGCTACCCCCAAACAGCAAAATTTTTCAAACATATTTTATGTATAGTGTTTTTTCACCAAAAGGAACACTTTAAACACCTCAGACCATAAAAATTCAAAAACAAAGTATTTTTAAGGACCAGTCTAAGGTAGGTGATAGAACACCGAAGGCAGTAGGGTTTGGAGAAAGAGTCTTCAGCGCATAGAGAACAAACATAACTCAATTTTGATGCTTTTGGCTAAATTTTTTTTTATGGAGACATGTTTTTTGCAGCACAAAACAAACAAAATAAGCACAAAACAAGTAAGGGACGCGAACTTATTCTCTCGCTTTCCTTTTTTGTGCTCCTGTATGCATGAGCGAAACATAGAAAATTTTCATAAGTATTTAATTACACAAAACAGTATTAAGTTGCAACAAGCAAGATAAGAAAGGCTACAGCAGTTACGAGATACTGGGTGAAAAAAAATCTAAAACACGTCCTACCACTGGCTGCTTAAAATGAAGTGGTTTTAAAAGCTGCCAATGTATTAAGTCATGAGTTATGTCCAAAACAAGAGAGGTATCGAAAATACCTCCTTAATTTTCCGTGGTTGCAGATTTTTCAAAATTTAAGCTTACGACAAGGCCCAAATACCAAACGAAAAACATATGGCAAACTATTTAACCACCTAAATGTAATTGGGTATGAAATGAGCTATATAGCTTTACCCTTATAAGTAACTGTAGTTACCATTTGCTTACAAGTTTCTCAACAGCTGTGTTTAAGACTTATCCTCCTGAGGAGCCGTTTTTCGGTAACACAGGCGCTGCTGTAGTTTTCAATGATTTGTTATAGTGATTTTACGATGCATTCTGCTCCGATTGTTATTGTTGTTAAACTCTCTGTTAGGTTTTGCTGAGATTAAATCTCTTGCAGCGGTTACCATCTATCGCTCTTGTCTTTCCTTCGAAACGCTATTTGACCAACAGACAGCTTTGTTTCTTTCCTGTGGCGTAATAGCAGATAGCGCCTTTAACAAGCTTTGCGCACGAGTTCGATTCGCGCCAAGTCCTTTCTTTGTTCTTTAGAGCATGCATTAGAATTAGAGCTTGGGCAACATATTACTAGACTTAGAGATACCGTAGCAAAATAATGTAATTCCAATTACATCGTTATTTAGTAAGGTTAGTTGCCTTTGTGAAGGAGATAGAAAAGGACCATTTGTTCTTCGAGTCAAACTGACATCCTAATCTCATCTGTCTACCACGCTCGGTGGAGGCAGGTGAGTAACCAGAATTTTTCGAAGATAACATTATAGTTCAAACATAATTCTCGTTTGACGTTTTCTCGATTCCTTGCGAAATTGCTGGCAACCACTGCTGTACATAACTATGACAAAATAATCCGTCTTATTATCACGCCCTTTACGGATGTGTCGTGGAAGAGAGATGTAAGGCCATAAAATCGCTACCGGTACTTCGTTAGTGATTATGCTCTGGAACAATACTTGAAAACCTATTTTTGAAGACCAGTTGTTTCTGTTTTTTTAGCACACTCAAGAATTTTTGGTCGCAGTCAATAGGGCATTCAGGGAAGAAGGAGCTAATGAGACTTTAGTCTGGTTAAACCAGTCATTTAAACGATTTAACCTCCACAAAACGAGCGTTTGAACGTGTTTTGGACTTGACCTGAAGTAAGGTGCTCTTTTGTTCAACATAAATACAGAATTTTAAAATTTGCCCATAATTTGTACTTTGCAGCCGTACAATATCAGTTTTTATGTGCGATAGTTCAGTCTATTTTAGCGTTCCCTCATTTTCGACTAGTGCCCCCCCACTTTGTTTGCTCTGGCGGTGGCACTGCTGCATTGCTACTCAGAGCCAATAACAGAATTTTTGTCTCTCAATATGATAAACACAAAAGAAGCTAAAACTTCGATTTCTGATTTTCGTTGTTGCTATTTTCTTTAGGTTGAAAAGGTCGATCTTAGAGGTATAAAGCTGGATGATGATAAGGCAGCAAGACTTTCAACATGTGTTCACAACATTGAAGTGTTGGATATTAGCTATTGCGATCTAACAACAAACGGAATCCAGCGCATTGCTAACGCGATTGAACGAAGGATTACACCGGTAAGTAATAAAAGACCTACTTGTGACTAATTATTTTAGCAAAATTACAGCAAATAAAGAGCTTTTGATAAAATCATGCACAAAATATTGCGTACGTAATTTACAAATAAGTGTGAAATTGGTATACTCTCATCGACCCTGACTGTCGTTATAAACTCGTGCAATTCTGTAAAACGCCCATCTTAACTTAGCCGTAGATTCTATTTAAAAAGGCGCTATTAAATAATGTATTACATAAGAAAGCAGCAGAGACTTCGTTGAACAATGCATTTTTTGATTATATGAAAGAACACGAGATAAAGTTTCCCCCATTCGTATCATGTAGCACAGCTGGATGCCTAACTTGTTTGTTTTGTCACTTTGGTTTGTGGCATGTAGAATTATGCAGATCATACTCAATGCTCGTATAGTGCTGTAGTACCGGTAGTTTAGCAGAGAAGTAGTAGCGTAATATATAGTTGAGTAGAGGTATAACCAGTACTTAATTTTTAGGGAAAACGCAAACTCCCATCGAGAGTTAGCGTCCCCTCATCGAGAATAAACCCTCTCCCCACGAAAGAAAACCTTGAGATTTACACGAAAAAGTGGCTGATAATTTCAATAAATCCAAAATTCCAGCGGAAGATACTGTAGCACTTAATTGCAGTGAAGAACTTTTTTTGGTCTTCACTCGAATTTGGGGGCAAAATCCAAAATCTGTACCAAAAACAGAAGACCTTGAATTAGGAGCAAATTTTTCTCCAAATTGCTGCCGCAGTCTAGACGCGTCTGGTTACGGCTGCAAAAGCGTTTCCCCACTCATGCAATATTTTACAGTGTAGATGCTGAGTATAACAACCATAGTCTACTACAACTGGTTAGATTCTAGTCAATTGATAACTGGTTAAAAAGTTGAAGGATAGCAGTAACAAGTCTACTGCAGATGATGTTGAAGAAGCGGTAAAGGCAAATGTAAACAGGGTGTTTGGAAATGCGTTTGTGTTTTGTACATACAAATAAATTCGCATAGGCTTTGAGTACCAGTGCCTTGTTATTAGTTTTTGCTGTTGAATAATTGCCACTAATACACAACTCGCAGTGTGTATTATTTTAACCGTGAAAGGTCGCGTAGACTTTTAGAAGATTAAAGGGGGTCACGAGAAATACAGTTTGGGAAAACCTGCTGTAGAGTAGCTATACTGTAACATACAGTACAGCATAATAATGCAATGTCAACAGTGTTTGTGGCTGGTTGATTCTAATTTCAATTTTGCCTAAACGTTTTTGCTGTCTACACTATAATACAGTTTTGCAATTGTAAGCAAAAATAATCCTTAATATATAAAACATGCCTCATTGTTGTCATCAGGAATATTAATTAGATCAACTGGTAATGCAGAAAACTTTCGATGGGCTTTGCTTACGCCATGCTCTACTTAGCCTTGACGAAGATAGATTGTACATACCCTGAGCATTGCCAATCGAAACGTTTGCCAAAATGTTTTTTGCCCAACCAGTAATTGACATGTATTTTAATTTATCAACCTTTTTTCTTAACTGGAAACATTTGGCCACAAAGCATCTGCCAGTTAACCACGAGAAAATGAAACTTGTTTTAGATTGAAACCTAATAGGCAAAATTAGTAAGTAATTGTAAAATTGCTAGGTTATATTATTTCGTTGAATGATTAATTTTGTTCAATAAACATTAACAAGAACAAAAATAAAAGTAAACGCACAGAGTAAAAATTGTTTATGTTGAAATTCATTTACAACGCCAAATAACTATTATAATTCAACTAGTTGGTTATTTTGTTTTAAGTTTTTACTGTTTTTGCGCTTTTGGATAGCTATATTTTAATTAAACTTCATATGAGTATAACTATTGAACAAAATTAGCAATAAAATTTCTTAATTATAACTACATAAATTTGACATCTATGTTACGCAATGTGATTTTAAGTTCTTTCGTACATGATTGCTTAAATATTATTCCATGGGAGATAGCAAATTGAGGGTCCAACTTTTCGGGCATTGCTATGACATAATTTTTGGAAAGCTATTTATTTACAGATTTCGATTCGGTATAATTACAAAAGCAAATCAGCAGCTTAATGTCGTTTTGACATCATCAGTACGTAGAGCATGCGTTTTTTCTGCATTTTAGTAGCCATAGTCATTGCGTTTAAAACCGTAGTGAACAATGACTATTTTTCCGCAAATTATCCGCGATAGATTAAGTGACGTAGTGTGACGGTATAATACGATGACGTCACAATGAAATGATGAAAAAATTTAAGTACGTACACTTATTTAATTAACTTTAGCCAATATAGTTACTCATAACTTGGTCGTTCGTTGTTATTGAAACTTTAAGTTCGGTTTCATGTCACATTCATGCTCTTTAAGAATCGTCTGTAAAAATTTTACCAAATTAAAACAACCTTTTCCGGCACAAACAAGGGGCAAACACTTTTCCAACATTAAGTAATTTTTTATCGCAAGCAATGCGAAAGACACATCTACTTTTCAAAACATGTAACCCTATGCACGTACAGTCAAACCTCGGTTTAACGGACAAATGCGGACCAACGACAGTCCGTTGTTGGAAAAAGTCCGTTAAACAAAAACGCAGTGTTCCTCACTCTGTTACAATTGTGTGCACCTCAACTGCTAACATAGCTTATCTGTAACAGCAAATCTTAGCTTTTACTTGAATCATTATGTCTCTGCGACAACGTAGCACGATTTCTCGTTTCGTCGGCTATTGATTTTCGCTGGTAACAATTACATGTACAGCAGTCTATGCTTACGGAACGGTAAAATCCGAAGTCCGTTAAATCGAGGTCCGTTAAATCGAGGGTTGACTGTATTACTGATTTATTTTGACAACATTTTGTGTGATAATTTATCCACCTGGTTCCATAGAGTTGGAAAAAACTTCGATCTGATTATGACGTCGTCATACGATGATGTAGAAGTTGTATTAGCCAGGGCCGTGCTAAGGCAGCCCCGAACCCCCCCTTCGGGGGGGGGGGGCAGCCAAAATGGGGCCCCACATTTTACTTTACTACTACTAATTTAAAAGTTGGTACTGTCGATCAGTGCTAGTATTTTTTTGCAATATTTAAAACAAAATTAAAGCGTATTGTCAATTTGAAATTGCATAAGATATTGAAAATACGCTCGCCGTACCTATATGTCTCTGCTGCTGCGTTACAATTTTATCTATGATGCGATAGAATCACAATCGCTTTGTCTTAGCAGAAAAACAACTAGTTAATCGATTCAGATGTTCAGCCTACCAGTCGATTGCACAACAGCCAGTCAGAGTCAGTCCATAGGCGTAGCCAGGGGGGAGGGCAGGGGGCCCGGGCTCCCCAATTGAAATGCTACCAATTATAAAAATGTCACAAAATAGACTATTGTTTCTTCAGTTTCAATTTCTTTTAGTGTCTTCGCGTACAAGAGTAATTTCTAATAATATTGATCCAGGGGGCCCGGGCCCCCTCAATTTAATTTTTACCAACCAATTAAAATGACCCCCAATTTAAATGGGCCCCCAACAGTGATATTGATCCAGGGGGCCCGGACCCCCTCAATTTAATTTTTGCCAGCCAAATTAAATGGGCCCCCTACAATAACATTTAAATTGGTCCCCAACAAATAATGTTGATTCAGGGGCCCCGGGCCCCTTGAATTTAATGTTTGCCAACCATTTAAAAAATGCCCCGTACAATAGTATTTAAATGGTCTCCAATTTGAATGGGCCTCCAACAGTAATATTGATCCAGGGGGCCCCTTTAATTTAATTATGGCCAACCAATTTAAACGTATAACCCGAGTGAAATTAAGAGTTTTTATCCTAAAAGTTGGTAACTGAGGCCCTCATCTAACTATTTTATGAACGTAATGCAATGACCAGGGACGGATTTAACATATAAAACATGGCTCAGTGCCAGGAGCTCCGCGCTCAGATAAAACTTTTTTTGGTCTTCACTTGTATTTGGCAGGAAAATATTGCGAAAAACCCAAAGTGCCATGGGTTCAACTCAATGTAAATCCGGCCTAGACAATAACATGGTTTGTAGGCGTAACCATCCATTTTTCAATTACAATTTACCGCCACCTCGCCAGTTTCTATGCAACAAAATACTTTTGAAAAAATTAGCTTCAGTAAGAGGAATGCCTATTGAACAAATTTTTGAATTGAGAGGGCCTGGGCCCTTTGGCCGTATATGTACCCCTATAACTGGTTGTTTTCATGACAAAACAATAATCTCTGAGGAAAATATTCCACTGGATTGTTATTTGCTGCTACAATGTTGCTGGAGGCAATGTACTTTACTTCCCCCTACCTGGGTCAAATCACTTAGAAAATTTAATCCCAAAATACCAGATTTTAAACGTGTTTTGGACTTACATTGCAAACAAAAAAAGACTGAACAACTTAATTTTTTCAATTGGCTTTCAAATATTAAAAATCTTGTACTTTCAAATGGCTCTGAATACGTGTGAAATGTGATCGATGGTGTTAAAACAGTTTTTTTTCCAAAAAATTACGAAAAATCGCCCAACGGCTGTGATACGTTTGAATTACAGTACACTTCTTTACTCAAACACGTCTCCCAGTTTAGACATTTTCGCATTTTAACTATAGGTTTAAGCCCTCTCCCTTAAACGAGTTCCTAGTTCGTGCCAGGCCACGGCTTCTGATCTTCCATTCTACGATATCTTTGCCCCCCAAAAAAATTCCTTTTTCGAAGTTTCTGATGATGTCGTTGCGTGTGATTTGTGGTTTGGACCCCCCAATCCAAATTCCTGGCTACGCCTATGAGTCAGTCTAGTAATAGTTACAATCAGATTGCCTTCAGATATCAGCAATCAAGTTAAAATTTATTTCAGGAGGTTCGGTTCTGCTACTACAAAAAGTGGTTAATTTTTAGGCTTATGTATAGTTGAGAAAAATTTTCTGCAGGGGTTTGGAAGTCTTGTCTTACTTGACAACTTTGTGACGAAATATTGTTTGATTGCTCAAGTTTTATATTTCTGATTATTAATTATGTCGTTGTAGTAAGCTATGAGCAGGCTCAGCATTCAGGCAGATCTAAGATATTTGTACCTTATCCGGATAGTCTACAATCTGGAATGGATGTTAACCCGAAAATGAAAAAGTACGTACAATGGACAAACAATAGGGCTAAGGGCTAGGGCAGTAATGATGAAATAGTTATCGGCAAACAATTTTTGGGATAGGCAATCTCCTTTGCTGACCGTGTACAGGATCCCGATTTGTAGTCTGTGAAAATAAGCCCTCTAAGATGCGGAGTAAGCTCTGGTCACCCATTGAAAGATCAAGAATGGTAACCACTACACTAACTACCAAGTTATCAAATGATGAAACAACCACACAAGATCATCGATACTTTTGCCACTGCAAAAGCTCGAAAAAAGAATTTTTAAGATTTACAAGAATATCATTGATGTCACTACAGCAGCTTACAAGGATCGCATCTTTAACTCATAATTACAGCTCCAGTACCCAAATTATTTTTTCACGTAACATTGTAACAATATAGTATTAATGGTCTTTAGAATTAAATAAAACTCACCTTCAAACGATGATTCTAACGATTTTTGTAGTGAGCACGGAGTGGCAGTTAATAACCTGAGATGTATATGATTGATTGATTGTTTGATTGGTGCAACTTTATCCTCCTATCACGAGAAAGCGACGGTGCGCTATGCTTTGGACGAATCCGCACCCGCTTAGGAGTTGACCATTTTCCAAGCTTTCCTGTTGACGTTTTGACTTCTTCCCACGTAAATTTGCTGCTTGTTCGAAGCCACTAAGCAGAGATAATTATCGTAAAGCGTCTTATCCAAGGACGCAGCAACGTAACTAGGGTGCGGGTTGTACTCATGATCCTGCGATCAGAGTCGTCGTAAAAACGACGCCTTTACCCATTCGGCCACGCTGCCGACTAATATGCTGCAGCTGTACTGGTTTATTTTATATTTTGGATATCTTTAATGTAAATTTTCGTGTTGTTCTACAATCCTGGTTTTAGAAAAGTAGTGCGTCTTAGATATGTGAAAGTTAAGTGACTATTTAAGCCGATTGCAAAATTGTCCAAATTTAAGTGTTTCAGAGGGGGCCCCGTCTTGAGTTTTCGGGGGGGGGGACCCCGAACCCCCTTTGCACGGCCCTGGTACTAGCTGTAGATGCAGTACAAGCTGTAACATAGCGCTGCAAATACGTAAAATCTGCTGAAGTAAACAAGCTGCTCTGCCACTGCTAAAAACGCTGAGTATTTTTGCGATACTAGCGCTGTGCACTAAATGAAAAAAAGAGAAAAAAAAACAATATCACGTGTTGAACAAATACTGGTACAAAGTTATCGATGACCGATCAACGTTTATGTCCGGTTTCAGTTTGTAAACGCTTAAATTTTTCAAAATGTAGAGCGTAGTTCGGTTCCTGGTTTTTCTAAGTATTTTAGGTTTGGCAAAGTCAATTTTATGATCGGAATTTACATTTCTCTGTGCCAGAATTGGGTTTGTTGAGTCGTGTAAGCAAATACGTGGCAGTCTCACCAATGTAGTTGCTGCCGCACGAGCAATGAATGTGATAGACCACATTCACGTCAAAAAAGGTCAAGCACTACTACATTGGTCAAATGTGGTCTAGCAACTACATTGGTGAGACTGCCACAAGTTTACTTACACGACTTAACGAACACATTCCGGGCTCCAAGAATTGTTGAAACACCGCCGTTATTAACCAATTTTTTGAAAATTATTGCCAAATCCAAAATATTTGGAACTGCCAGGAATCGAAGTAAGCTTTTCGTTTTGGAAAATTTAAGCAATGACAAACTGAAACCGGACATAAACGTTGATCAGTCATCGATAACTTTGTATTTGTTCAACACGTGGTGTTTTTTTCTCTTTTTTTCATTTAGTGCACAGCGCTAGTATCGCAGAAATACTCAGGGTGTGTAAAAGTGGCATTGCAAGCTTGTTTACATCAGCAGGTATTACGAACTTGCAGCGCTATGTTACAGCTTGTTTACTGTTTTAAATCTTATTATTGCTGAGGATGGACATAGCCAAGTCCAAAACGTTTCGATATTTTGCTATTTTAAATAGGCTTTACCGTTTTTTAATCAAATTAAATGAAATTGCTTGTGCAGTCAACACCGAAAGCAAAGTTTAAATTTCTTGTTGAAGTAAAAAATGCTATACGATTTAGAGATCAAACGACCAGAAAAATGCGACACAAATTTTCTGGCTACTATAGATAGTACAAGGGTAAACTAAAAAGATTTGAAAATTTTGGTTTAATTTATTAGGCTCAATCGGCGGAGATATTAAGGTTTGAAAGACGCTATGCGCAAAAACTTGCCAACCGTGGAATGACGGCACTCGTGCACAAACAATCAGCCATGCAATAGCAAATCCTGTGTAACAACGTGTTGTCCAATGTCCAGTATTGTTGATGCCAAAGAACATTTCAGATCATTTTAGTAGCAGTGATATAGATTAAATTTGCAGTCAAGTTTTGTTGATCAAAGCTGTTAGCTGTGAAAGTCAATGCAATGCAGTGGCAATTATCTACAATGGCTGATATTACTAAGTAATGAGGACTAAGGAAACTGGTAGATTACCAGCATGGCTGAATCAGTTAGTGCTAAGCATAAAATAAAGCTACTCGAAGACTAATGCTAGCATCTAGGATTAGACACTAAACAGTGTGTTACTTATCTATCAGCTACGCGATCGTGGTTTTTGATCATAGCATATAATTATGTACCGTAGTAGCAAAATATTTTGGTCAAACAGTTATAACAAAATACCCTAAGAACTTTTGTGCTGATAAGCCAGAGCAGTTTTTGGCAGAGTGTATGATAACACTGCAACGGTGTAAGGTTATGACGCAACACTGCTTGCTTCATTTTAACAGAAACTTTTGTGGTTTAAATTAGTGGGGGTTCATATTGATATGAAAAGACAAATGTCGAAATTTTTTGAATTCCACTCATTTGTTCGTATGAACCAATGTTTGCTAGTCTTTCATCAGGCTTGGCCCCCACAACGGGTAGACTTCTTGACCTATGGAGATCAGGCGTAGAATATCATTTCCGAGGTCATGACGACGCAATGCCAATGCGGGAATTGAACCAGGGGCCAGTAACCTTTCGATTACGAACCCGATGCTCTACGACTGAGCTATTGCCTCCGCTAAATTCCGCTTTCAATTTAAATTTGATTTATTGGATTAAATTAAAATTAATCGTTTAAATTTGATTCCGCTGCTATATGGTATTGCTTCAAGCCATGGCTGACTGAAATTTAATTTGCTTCGTATTTACTCCGAAGTGCACGTAAGTCCGTCAAAGTAACAAAAAACTCGACCGTCCAATAATTTTCAAGTTGGATAAGACGAATTCCAGTGACAAATTAAAATTATTGCAACAACAATTGACCTATTACAGTGTTCAAATTGCTGAAACTGTTATGTCTAACACATTGTTTGCCAAGAATGATTGGCTTTCTCCAGCTACTACTACTCTTCAATAGTTAGTACAACAACAACAAATCATTCTTTTTATTGGCTTACTACAATAGAATTAGGGTCATCGTGTAACTTAAGCCGCGGCTTAAGCCGCATTTACACGGGCGACTTTTTTGCGTGCGATTTTTTGATAAAAATGGATGTGGCAAAGTTGCATCTATTCAATAATGGTTCTCATTGTGATGAAAGTTATCTTACTGCTGAAAATGACTGTCTCAAGTTGTTTCCATTCCGATAGTGATATTCTAAACCTTTTTAAAACAAAATCGGAACTGATCTCACCGCGATTTTTTTATCGCAGCACCGATTCTCTTCTAAAGTTTTCAATTATAACAATATTGGTATGAAACCAACTTAAGACAATTACTTCCATCATTAAGGTCCCAATTATCATGATCAAAACCGCCGTTGAGTAAATGCAACTCTGCCACATTCATTTTTATCAAAAAATCGCACGCAAAAAAGCTGCCCGTGTAAATAATAGATTTTTTTAGGTATCACACTTTCTACCAATTTTCACCAATTTTATTAGGTATCACACTTTTCACCAATTTGGTGCTTTGATCAGTAGCGTAGCAAGGAGAAGGGGATTGGAGGGCTGTAGCGTGTAGCCCCGTTTCCATTCGCCAATTGACTAAATTGCGCGATTAGAAAACTACCTGATACCACATTTTGGCACTTCATGAAAAGTGTTTGCAGTGATATTAATTCTAAAGTGATTAAAGCCCTTTTGAAACATTTATCTACGCCGCCGAATATCTCTCAAATCTAAAACTCACAAATCAATGAAAACTTTTCAAAAAATGGTAAAAAATAAGTAATTAAGTTTGTTCGCTTGATGCAAAATGTCTAGCTTCTCTAAAAAATTTTGGAGAATAAGAAAGAGTGTTCAGTATTAAATGCAGCTAATTGTCGATCACTTTTATCAAATGTTCTGTTGATCAGCCCATTTTCAAAACTTTATGTTTTTTTAAGATTTAGACAAGTTTGGCGAAAACATGTGAATTTCTTTTTATTTATGATATACCCTCATGCTGTAATAGAACAATTGAAATTTTACCATTAGATAGTGAGAATTTTACTGAGACTGCAATGAGAAATTTATAATGCTGCACAAACAATTAAGCTTATGAAACGAAATTTGAAGGATGGCTTGTTAATGATAAGGAGTCAAAATAAGTTGACAGAATTTAAATGGTGGGCTATCAGTGAAAAAAAACACCAAATAACTAAAGACTGCGTGTGTACGAAAATTTCGAATTTTAGTTTCATTTTATCGATATTACTGTGTGGCGTCATGATTAAATGACGTCGCACATACCAGAGGTGGATTCCTCGAGGATGTCCTTGGCCTCGAGGACGCATTTTGAAGTCCTTGGTCTTGGCCTCGAAGCCTCAAGTTCTTGGCCTTGGCCTTGACCTCGAAGCTTTAGGTCCTCGAAAATTGCCCTGTCCTCGGCTCGAGGACAGCATTATTTTTTGAACCGCTGAAATTTTGTTGGAAAACGCCAGAAACCTCGCGGAAAATTTGCAAATACCTTTTTTTGTTTTCCGCAATTGGAGCATAGGCTTAGTCAAGCGGGCCTCTCTCCCTAATTGAAATTTCAACAATGACAAAAATGTGTCAAAAAAGCCTACTGTTTCTTCACTTTCAGTTTCTTTTTAGCATTTTTCGCTTACACCAGTAGCGAACCAGAGTTGTAAGTCGGGCCGGGCTTCTCGGGTCAGGTTCGGGCCAGGTTCGGGCCGGGTTCAGGCCTTAAGTTGACAAAAATTTCGGGCTTAATTCGGGCCTGAAACGTACTTTTTGTCTTAGGTGCATAGAAATATAATCAAAATAATTTGGCAATACTGCTTAATTTTTCAGTCGTAACTTAACTTTCGGATTTTTTCGGGCATATTTGGGCTTCAAATTAGTTTCCGGGTTCGGGCTTATATTTTCGGGTTCGGGCCGGGTTTTGGCCTGAACTAGTCGGCCCGTTTACAACTCTGTAGCGAACAACAGTATTGAAGACCAGGGGCCCCGGGACCCCCTCAAATCAATTTTTGCCAGCCAATTTAAACGTAAACCTGGAAGAAATGGATCGATAGTTTTTGTCCTAAAAGTTGCTATCTCAGGATCATATCTAGACTTTTTATGAACGTAATGCATTAACCAAGGCCGGATTAACCACAATATGGCGCAGTACCAGCTCAGGGCCTTGCTCTCAAATCTTAAGACTTTTTATGGTCTTCACCTACATTTGGCAGAAAGATGTTGCGAAAATCTCCAAAATACCAGGGGCCCAGCGCGATGAAAATCCGGCCCGGCAATAACATGGTTAGTTAGCGTAACCATCTATTGTACTATTTTTCAATAACAGTTCATTAATTTACCTCCACCTCGCCAGTTTTCACACACAAAATACTTTTAAAAAAAATTAGCCATGGAAAGTGCTGATTGAACAAATCGTTGAACTTTAATTGAGGGGGCCTGGACCCCCTGGCTTAACATGCACTTCTATAACTGGTTATTTTCAAGACAAAACAAAAATCTCCAAGGAAAATCTTCGAGTGGGTTTTCATTTACTGCAAAAATGTTGCACGAGACAATGCACCTTACTTCCCCCTATACCTGTACCAAATCACATACAATAAACTTTAACACCAAACTGCAAGATGTTAAACGTGTTTTGAACTTAAATTGCGACTAGATGGACGATTGAACAATTAAATTTTTTCGATTGGCTTTCAAATGTCAAAAATCTAGTGCCTTCAAATGGCTCTAAACATGTGCAAAATGTGATTCAATGGCATTAAATAAGCTTTTTTTTCCAAAAAAATACAAAAAATCGCCCAACAGCTGGGGGCTTCGCTCCCAGACCCCCAAAGCCTTTGTCGACTGGGGGCCCACCCCCAGATACCCCGTCTGTGATACGTTTGAGTTACACTGGCTTTCTCAAACACATCTCCAAAGTTACGTATTTTCACTTTTCAACTATATTAGTTTAAGCCCTCTCCCTTTGCAAAATTCTGTTTAAGTGCCAACAGGCAAATTTTTGATGACGTCATTGCATGTGATTTGTAGTTTAGACCTCCCAATCAAAAATTCTGGCTACGCCTATAAAGTGGAGATTGCCTGAAAAACTTTTTTGAAGACCTTTTTTTTGGAAGAACACTTGCGGCTGTGCCCTTGGTCCTTGGCCTTGGCCTCGAGCATTCCTGTCCTTGTCCTCGAGAGTGTCTGTCCTCGGAAAGGCTGTCGTTGGCCTTGGCCTCGGATTTTTTTGTGTCCTTGGCCTTGGCCTCGAGCCTTGTGTCCTCGACTCCACCTCTGACACATACAGCAAATTAAACTCGAGCTTCTACAGTCTAGATCAGAGATTCTCAACCTTTTTTAGGTTTAGAGCCACATTTTAAACCTCAAATTTGACAGGAGCCGCAACCAAATAAAAGAAAAGTTTCAATTAGTTTTGTGCAACTGCTCAAGTTTTTATTTTTTAAGTTATTGAAACATTTTACCATCCCATAGTAGCTAGCTTCATCTCGGCACTGTACTTTTTATTTTATTTTTAAATTTTTAAAATTAAAAAAACAAAAATTAATATTACAGCATTAGCGCAGGAGCTGGTGTCTAAAGGGATTTTTTGCTGAGTGGGGGCTTGAACGGCTAAAAATTGTGTGCGTCTTACACAAGCAAGGGTCCGGGTGCGGTGCCCCGAGCCGCTGGGCAATTTTTATAATTTTTCGAAAAAATTGACCGTTTTATCTCAATTCAGATAGCTTTTTGGATATTTGTAGAGCCATCTGAAAATAAAACAATTAAACGCTAATATTTGGAAAGCCTATGACAGAACTATATTTCTCAGCCTTTTCAGCGCCCTTATTTCTTGTTCTAGATCAAAATAAGGTTGAAAACATGCATGTTTGGGTTTAAGTGATTTGGCTAAAGGGAGCTTCACCCAGTGGCGCTGCCAGGTCAAGTCACTTTAAACATTTACTCCAAAATACAAGTGTTTAAACATGTTTTGAACTTGACTTGTAAGTAAAGAGGGGCTGATGTGACTGAACAATTTCATTACGACTTTGAAAGTTAGTTTTTTTCAAATGACTCTAAAAACCTGCGAATTGTGATGTTAATGGCCCTAAAACGGTAATTTTTTTCAAAAAATTAGAAAAATTGCTCATGTTCAGTCCTTGCAGGTCACAGAACTGTTCAGCTCTTTTAGACTAATTTGGTTTTGCTACTGCATTAGCGTATACTGTAGTATTTCGCAACTTTATTCCTAGAACTTATCAAAAGAATAAGTTACAGGACTCTCTCACTTCCGGTTTGTATAAACTAGAATAGAACCGTTAACTGGGAATGACAAAAAGCTAAGAAACCAAAGTATAGCGCTAACCCACATTTAGTAACTCCCAAGTAGAACTGTGTAACATTATCCTCAACTGTTGGGTAAAGAGACGCTTACGTATAACCAAATAATAAAAAACTGACTGAATTCAATGGTTTAGTAGTATTAGGTTTTACTAATCAAATGAAGGGTGGTTCAATAAAGTTTACATAAACAGTGCAAAAGAAATTCATTTTCAAAAGGCTAATGAGAGCCGCAGAGAGGATTACCAAGAACCGCGGTTGAGAATCACTGGTCTAGACGAGACTAATTTTTGATTTTACAAAATACCGACAAAACGAGCCAATATCTGGAATTCTGCACAGGCAAAAATGCTTATTGAATGTGATTTTGTCTGATGAAAAACAAGTGTTGATTTTAATGTACTTGTGGTTTGGGTGCAAGGGCTGTCGGATCAAATATTTGATTCCAGCTCTTTCACACAGCGGGACAAGTTCGCAAGTAAATCCAAAAGTCCGTGCAGTTTATTGAAAAAACTTGCAAATTTGCGGACTTCGGCAGTTTAAATTGCAGACTTGCGGATGCGGTCTATTTTTTTAGTCCGAATTCCGCAATTTTTATGCAAATGCAGTCAAATCTTGGTTATCGAACATAATCCGTTCAAGAAGGCTGTTCGAAAAGTGATTTGTTTCAAATCGGAAACAATTTTTTCCATTAGAATTAATGTAAATAATTTTAATCCGCTCCAAGTCTAGAAAACAACATGTTACTATTTTACTCCATAAACTGTGCTGAATATTGAATAACATATATAAACATGGTAGAAAAAGGTTGGGTTTTATTTTAATTTTTAATAAAGGAATTTTTATCTAAGATGATAAAATCTTTTTTAATCAAATTTTCATATAAAAGTTTTGCTTTGGCACAAATCGCATCTTCAATTAGAGTATCCCCTGAAAACTGTTTCTCGTTTACGAAAAGGAGCAAAAGCTTTTCCACTTCCTCCAACACTTGAGGTCTTTGTTTGCACAACACTGGATCTTTTAGCCACATCACTTGCTTTTAGTTGGTCTTTGTTTTTTAGGATGGTGCTTATGGTCGATTTCGCCATGCCAAACTCTTTAGCCAACTCAGACCCACTCACGCCTGATTCGTATTTTACTCTCAATTCTTTCTTAAATTCAATAGTTTTGAGTACTACTTTCCGTTTTTCTTCACCAGCTTTATATTACTTCCACTAACTTTTTTTGGAGGCATGATTAGGGACTAAAACACCATGCAAAACTATAAAAATAATCAGTCAGATAACAACAAACACGACTGTTCCGAACGAATTTTGACTTCGACTGCCGACGGATGCAGCAGCATTATGCGGCGTTCGTGTTTGCACGGTTTGGTCGTGACCTGAATTTATGTTCGAAGTCTGAGACGTAAAAATTAGCATTTTGTGTTTGAAAACCGACTTGGTCGAGAACAAAGTCGTTCGATTACCGAGGTTTGACTGTATTGAAACTGCTTTCTTATTTTGTAAAATATTTGTTCTTTCAATCGGTCAAGCATGGTGATTCCTAGCGAGATTTGAATTACTATTAGCACTGTATAAATATCATACAGTATTAGTCGGTTGTGTTTTTGTGACGCTTGTTTGCATTTTTTGAGTGGCAAAGCAAAGCTGAGAAACTTCTTTGACGTTACAACAGTAACATCGTGAGCAGATGCGAATAATGCGAAATAAAAGTTCTTGTTTTGAAATTTTTAGGAGTGTTTTCTCAGCGTAACGGCATTACTTCTCTCTTCGCTTTTGACGACCCCAAACGTAAAAAGACAGCATTTTCTGCCCGTGCAAAACTCCAGGTATACTTCGTTGTAGCTCGGTTTGTCGTAATCGTACTAAATAAAAATTAATCTCGTTTAGGCCGTTGAATCTTTGGTTTAAGTTAAACTATTTTTGACATCGTTTAGTCATGACGTCACAAAATAATTTCAATAAAATTAAACAATCAATGGGAATTTTCCTACACACGCATTTTTCCTTATTTGGCGTTTTGCTTGGGTTGAGGGCTACCAATAAAATTTTGCTCACCGTTGCTATATATCGATTCATATTCAGATTTATTTATTTACACCAAATTTCAACCCTTTACAGATAAATGTAAAAAAGTTGGGAGACAATGAAAAGACCGTATGGTCATCGGGGTCAGCTGCCACCCTAATTAGGGTTAATGAAAATGCTACTATATTGCCAATTAAATTTGTAAATTTTTAAACAAAAATATTATTTTTAGCAAATATTAGACAATAGGAAAGCAAAAAGCAAACATAGCACGCAAAATAATTGACAAGAAAAAAAATCACAAGAAAAAAAGAAAACAAAAGCAAAAAATAAAAAATAAATAGGGAAAGCAAATGCGTTGCCAAACAAATACATTCATTTAAAAAAAAAACACTGCAAATAAATCGAATCAACAGTTTGTTTCGGTAAAACTTCTTCATCTTATTAATTTCTTTATTGCTGGTTTTTCCGTGAGGGTTACAGGGACAGCAGCTCAAAACTAAACCGTCACACTGCGAGCTAGGTTTCATCACCTCCATTGTTTCGCTTGGGTAAAATCCGAAGCATCTAATTCTAGTTTATTTGGGAAGTTTTTTTGTGAGGCATTCAGCTTACATAGCCAAACCATCTAAGCTAAGATCTTTCAATTTAAAGAAGTAACGGCTTAATGTTTAGAGATTTTTGAATTTCGGAACTTAGCATCTTGTTAAATAGTGTAACTCCTTCATTTTTTTGTAAAAATCTCATTTCGGACGCCTGCACTTGTGATCTCACTCTTGCGGTCATAACCCAAAATATATGACCATAGTTGAAAATGGGGACAAAAACTGTTTTGAAAATTGAGAGCTTTGCCGTTTTCGACAACTCTCGTTTCATGACAACCAAATAGTGTAAAGCTCGCATTACTGCACTAGCCTTGCCAATTCGGGTATCCAGTTCGTAGTCTTGTCTTCCGTCACTTGTGAATGCAACCCCAAGATACTTAATTGCTTTAGTGTTGCTTCATTCACTTGCAACACGCACTGATCACTGTTTCTTGAGAGATGAAGTACTTAAATTTTGGCCGTGCTTATTTTCATTCCGGCAAGGTCACGTGCATCTGCAAAAAAACATAAAATTAAATCAAAAAATCACAGGTACAAATGACGCTTAGTCGTTATTGCAAGCTAATATTTCTCGATTGATTTTTATTCAGAATATGCGTGTTCTTCACGACTGAACAACATCAATTTTAAATGTATGAATTTGCTGAAAGAAAAGTTAAACTGTACAGCGGAAATAAAGCGAAAACAGAATTTTATTCACAACTGTTTATAGTTTCCACCATTGAAGCCGAAACTATGTCAAACAGTGTGAGAAAGTTTAACGAATTACATAAATTTATGAATTTTTCGTGGGAAAGTTTTCGCTGGCTGCGACAAATACCCCCCGCCAGAAGGTGAAACCCAATTTCTTAATATATGAGAAATTGTTTGATTCTTTCAGGAAACTCATTCAAATACAATGGGTACGGGCACAAAAATGGACAAAAAGCAATATATCGACAGATATTGATAAAAATTTGCAATTTTAAACTACGATTTGGTTGGTTATGTTTGATAATGGCTAAAACAAAAATTGCGGAAGCACGATTTCGAATGTTTAAGTGTAGGAGTTGAAAATTATTCGATTCAAGAAAGTTAAAATCCGCACATTAAGCTTTGTAAGAAATTGCAGAAATTGTAAGGACAATGCAAGTATAATAATGATAACAAATATTGACGTAAACTGAAAATATTTTCAAAACTTTACGCTGCTGCTGCAGGGTAGAAATATCGCAATAGTATAGCAAAAATAGCATTGGTTGAATTGTCACATTGTAAAGATTGGTTAAGCGGTGTGAATAGAAATTGGAAATTGATTCGTTTATTGTGCACATGGTTGATCAGTAGAAAGGTAATATACGCGAAAATGTAGCGGTTTGGTGGATAAAAATTGTTTTGCTTGGTGTAAGGATAGAGAAACAACCGGTTGGAGGTAACGCCACTTGTCCAGCCAGAGATAAAAAGGGTTAGGCGTTGATGTTGTTGATGCTGCCGCTGCTACTGCAGCTGCTGCAGAGTGCCTCGAGGGATTTGAGTTTGCTTGCAGGTCTCGTGGACTATATCGTTCGGAGAAAAGTATGTCAGCGTGAGGTAAAAAATAATCATCATTCCATACTATAACGCACTGAATTGTGTCAGTGTAAGAGGATCAGGCTCACACAAATACAAACAGAGGTTAAATTGGACAAAACGTCAGAAATGAGATTCCTCAGTCTGTATTTTTGGATTAGCTGAGAAAATCTCGAAATTCGAAAAATCTCCTCCAAAATACATTGCTTATTAGGGTGTTTCAAAATTGCACCACTTTCAAATTTTATAACGGCTCAGCAAATTTCTGATGGAGTTTTGGCCGCTGATTACGAATTTGATATTATTTTTTAATTATGACGTCATTTTGAGGGTTCACGCCTCCATTGTTTGCGTCATTTTTTGACTTTTTTGTGATATCTCACTAACTACATATCGTAGAACCTTAAAATTTACATCAAACGACGCAGAATCCACGGTTTCCTATAAGTGCTCTGTAGATAAAAAAAGTCTAACTGCAACAGAAAAAAAGTTATACGCAAAAAACGGTTTTGAACAGTTTCAAACTTTCAAGATATGACGTCACAAGCCATTTAGGCAGGGACACTTTTAGTTTCTTAGAACAGTTTCAGTTAAAACAAAACATATTTGTGATGTAGCCAAGCGTTATGGTAGCCGAGTTGCGTTGTAATAACGGAGGGGTTTGGGTGGGGGGGAAGGGGCATGGGTGGAGGGGGTTGGGTGGTGGGCTAATTCAGGGGGTGGCGTGGATTAAGGTAGCGAATTCATCATCTTTCTTTTTTTTCTAACCATGGACTTGGGCTAAATTAAATCGCAATGCCCTCCTACAGCTGCGCAAATTGTGCTGCACACATCACCGCTTTAAAGCCTGCTGCACTACCACAACGAAACTTTTCATAGGGTGCATTGTATTTTTCTACACGAAATTCTGCACTTTGCAGCAAAACAGAATAGGTAAGATACCTACCTATTCAAAAGGAAATATCTTATAGCTTTTCATTGAAATCACTGACCAAAAGTCAACACATAACAAACGAATACCAGCGATTCTAAGAATTTTCAAAAACAAAAACTAAACCCTGAAGTCAAAAGATATCAGCAAAATCTTAACCACCAGAAACGTTACTATAACACAATTCTGGGACCTTAAAACGGCATCTGCAAACGATACACAAGCCAACAGTCCGTTCATTCCACATTACTCAGAAACGCACGGATACGTATATCAGTTTTGCTTAATTCTGATAAATTGTCGACAATCTTGCTTTGAATAACCCCCTTCATTTTTCCTATTATTCTCTCCGTAGAACGATTATTGTTTTCAGCATGTTTCCAAAATGTTGCAGGAACTTCAGGGCACATGATGCATGGTGCATTTTTGGTTTTGTTAGTAAAAAAGCTTTTAAGATTTGTCTTGCGATCCCTAATTAACATACCTATATCCACAGACAGCGGAAAAGACCCAGTTGTAACAGCTTCAACAGAGTAAGGGGGCACTTCAGCAAAGACACTCAAAGCTATGTTAATCGGTGAAAGCCACTGCGCAGCATGTTCATAGAAATACTTCAGTGCAAATTCTGCAAGTTCCGGCTCGATGTCTCGATAAGCATGTAAAAGATTTCTTTGAAACAAAGTGATTCCAGGGCCTTCAGCAACCGAAGGTTTTAAATGAATACTAAAAAATGATGGCACATAAACAGATAAAATAAAAGAAGCAAGCCTAACTAAATTTGACCTCTGGCAATCATCCAAGCGATGTACATCGAAAATCAATAAGCGGAGATATGCACTTGCGGTTGTTAACCATCTTGCATGGCAGGTCGGCTCTTGCTTGTAAATTAATAGATTAGCCATGTTTTTGGGAACGTCCATCACACAATAGCTAGACAAAGCAAGCAAACACATATGGTCATTTCTGAATTGTTTGTCTTTTGTTCCTGCTTCTTTGCGACTTGCATACCATTCCATCTTGCTTTGTAGATGTAATGCTGCCATTTTGGACACCGGTATATTTAATTCTGACCGAGCAACAGCTCGAGCCATGTCTGGCTTTTTAATTTCGCTGAAGTATTTCATCAAAGCGCCTTCTTGCATCGAACCCGGGCCTTTCTTCTTTCCCTCAATTTTACAAATAACATGTGTTAAATATATCTCATTGACGTGAAATAAACATTCCAACGTATGAAGTCCATGACCATAGTGCTGTTTGCAAAAATCAGCAAGTCGTTTATTTACTCCCGACTTTCTACCAGTGTTCAGAGCGGTTGTATCAGACATTAGGGAATACACTTTATCTAAAACATGTCCACATTGTTTTGTTGCTTCTAAAAATATGGCTTCAGATGTCACCGATGTCCCCTCTTCAAAGGTTTTTATAGCAATTACTTTTTCCATCTTCTCCCCGTTTTCCGAAAATTGTCCCAAAAACACGTACCTATCCATTTTTGTAATAATTTTTCCGTCATAACACATTTGGATAGCTCTTGCGCTCAAAAGTGTATCTTCGCACTGCTTTAATGCAATTAGTCGGAATTGCTCTCGTTTTCGATACACTGTTGCAGGCGAAGCTGAGATGTTGTTTTTGCCAACAGTGGATTGCTGGAGGTCTGACTGTTGTCGAATGGAAGTCAATCTTCGGTCCGCTTTTACACAGTTATCAATGCTAATCGAAAACGATCTAACTTTTTTGTAAGCCTTTCCATCTTTTACATATTTAGCTGGATCTTGGTAGTCCGGGTCGAGTTGCTTTGGTTCTTCTGCACCAAAAATTATGGCATTTTGTGACGCATCAACACCATTTTCAGCGATAGACATGCGAGGTCTAAACTTATTGAGTAAAATAGTGCGTGCAGATGCATTTTCTGCAACTTTTCGTTTACTGGAGGATGTTGCACTGACTACGTTAATCTCCACTTCGTTGCGTCGTTTAAGTTTCATAGCTGCCTTCTGCGTGCGTTTGTTAAAGCTTTTGTCTTTGGACGACGTCAAGATCATCCGCCTCGATGATCTTTGATCCAGCAAAAACTTAAGCTCAGCTGCAGGGATCCTGTTTTCAAATTTGCACGAACAAAGGCATTTATCCTTGTATACTTGGCAAGTTTTGCTAATATCACACCGGCACCTATTGACATCGAATAATGTGTCCAGCCAATCTCCATCAACTGTCAAGCTATTTAATCTTTTAGATCTTTTCCTTGCAGCATCAAATCTCTCAACAACTCGCTTCAATTTATTTTGGACACTTTTAGAATTTACGATGGGCAAACTAGCCTTTTCCCACAACCCTATAACCTCAGCTTGAACTAAGCCCTGCACATCGCTAAAACCAGGAATTTTTCTTAAAAACTTGGGATCAGTATCCATCAAAAGCTGACGAACGTAATAAAAGTGTCCCAAAACCTCCCTTGTTGTCGGTAACGTGTTTCCTGCTAACTTGTTTTTTACAATCAAAGAGCTTGCTTCAACTGACCGCAGCATTGTATCAACCTTTATTTAAACTCCAGAACTACTTTCTTTGATGACTCAAGTTTTACGGAGCTGAATCTCTAGAACTGCTTAGTAAAATTAAATTAAATTTGAGCGAATCCCCGGATGTTGCCCTGCTTAATATTGTTGTAAAACAATCAGTTTTTATGAGTTTTTCAGATGCGATAAATATTAATCATGACGTCACAATACTTTTTTTATGCTGAGTGAATGTATAAATTCGTGAACTGTTAGTGCAGCAAATGTACGCAAAACCGTTTTTTGCGTATAACTTTTTTTCTGTTGCAGTTAGACTTTTTTTATCTACAGAGCACTTATAGGAAACCGTGGATTCTGCGTCGTTTGATGTAAATTTTAAGGTTCTACGATATGTAGTTAGTGAGATATCACAAAAAAGTCAAAAAATGACGCAAACAATGGAGGCGTGAACCCTCAAAATGACGTCATAATTAAAAAATAATATCAAATTCGTAATCAGCGGCCAAAACTCCATCAGAAATTTGCTGAGCCGTTATAAAATTTGAAAGTGGTGCAATTTTGAAACACCCTATTGCTTATACTATGTTGAAAATGGTGCTGTTACAAGAATGCTTTCTAAATTAAAGAAAAATTTCTTACAATCATGCAAGATAAGGGGTTGCACCGGTTGAAAGGGGCTTGCAAAAGCAAGACGTGGTAATGGGAGACCTGGAATTGTGCCATAAAAAAAATACATGCAAAAATGGGAGGGCACAGGTGAGTAAAAATTATCTCCGAAGTCCGTGCAGCGATATATAGATAAAATCTATAGAAAAGGTGTGCTGCATCTGGCTGGCAAGGTTAAACAAAGTGTTAGTAAAAGTAGTATTGGTTTTATGTTTGTTGATTGTTTTAACCGCTATGTGACGTAAAAGAGCAAGGAAGATGTTCAATAGGAAATTTTTGTGATAGGTAGAGCAAGTTTTGTTAATCGTTGAAATTTTTGTAAGTTTGATAAAAAAAAAGGTCTCTAAGAAAAAAAAAAGAAGGAAGAAGGATGCTAAATTTTGATATCTTAAACCTATAAAAGTGAAATGTTTTTGTAAAATCAAGACTAGCTCTACGTTCATGTAGTACAACACCAATGAAAAACACACAAGCAATCATTACTGCAATGTAAAATCAATACATCAGTGTTTTGGTAATACAATATTCAAATTTACACAGATTTAGGCATTTTATCAATTAAAGCTATAATTAATTTCTGGTCGATCACGGCTAGAAAATGGAATGTGTTATGCAATTGTGAAGAGTGAGAGTGGTAATTATGTTTGTGAAAATCGAGTCCAACTGGATGGAGCGCATTAGCAAAGGGGTTTGGAATCATATTAATTTCGGGAAATGGAGTTATAACGTCGGAAATGATCAATATTTCAGAAACCAATAGTTACAATTTCATTTGTCACAAATAGCAGTTAATTGTAAAATGCACAATAGAACCAGAATAATTCAATTGAATGGATTTTTTTGTAATAATGAACTAGTAAGACAAATTCTACCTGTTTTGTCATTCGCTTTCGCGTGCAGCAAAACAAGAGAATGACCAATTATTTTGAATCGGAATCCTAGCTGATGATAATAAATATTTCAGTAGCATTAGTTTAAAAATTTGTAAATTGCTCGGGGTTTATATAAACTTGTTCTGAGTTACTTTTTTGTGCAAGTTCCATTTATTGATGATCTTACATCAAATACGAGTTGTACATGGCTAAATGTCCGTTGATCCAAATAAATTGTTTCACTCATTTCCAAGGATCTTTGAAGTTGAAACGTTCGATACTGTTCATTGTCCGAATTGTTCATTTGTGCGCTCTCAGAAGCTCGATTTTGTTGTGATGACGTGTGTGCGTGGTTGTGAAAATGTGTGACGTACGTGTTGTGTTGCCATTGATCGCCAGGAAATCTGAAAATAATTTGTGAAAGTATGATATACAAAACTAATAGTAATAAAGAGAAATATTCCTAAATGCGTTAATTAAGTAAGAATCGTTTCATAATTATTTTTTAAAAAAATTTTAAATTTTAAATATGATAAAAGTCAATGATAAGATGAATACATAATAATTAGAATCATTCAAACGAAAACACATCGAAATTCAGCGTTTAAGAGCATGGAAAGTTAAAGTTGCAATTTTTACTAAACAGAAAATAGTAAAGCAAACATATCAGTAAAAATTTTGACGAAATTACTATCACGTGTTATGCAGTAATCAATAAAGTACTGTATGAACAAAAAGCATTGTAGGATTGGAATAATTTTGATTGAACTGTCGATAAGTATCGAAACAGCGCAGCAAGTAATTGATTGATAACCTTAGTTAAATAACGACAAGGGAAGTGTGCGCCTTGTAAGCACAAAATTGTCTGATTGTGTTGTGCTGGGGAAAATATCAATAAGGAATAGTTTTTTTTTTTTTTTAGGAAAGCAGCGTCATTTCAATTATTTTAGTAGTGGTTGTTTCACGTAAAAGTTAAATTGGATCAAGTTCTATAATGAAAAAAAAAGGACGGCATTTAAAGTTTTTGCAAAAATAACGATCAGTTCCAGTGTTGCAGGGTAACAATTCTAATATAATTCCTAAAACTTAATCGAAACTCGGAGTCACAGATCATCCACAATCTAAAACCCCAACTAAGCTGGTTCGTTAGTAAACAGCAGTGAATACAATAATTTTGAAATAAGCTCTAGATATAATCTACTCTACTTATGAAAGGATAAGTGTGCCTTGTCGGCAGGAGTTGCGGCTGGCAGTTCATTGAGGTGCTTTTCTGACGAAAAGCGAAAACGGTCCCTGCAAGTGAATCAAGTACTACACTGGGCATGATACGTATGCCGTGTACTAAAATTCAAATCAACTCATAAAAAGGTCAATTCCAACGGAATTGAGAGAAAATTATAAGTACAGTAAAATATATCGATTGACTTATTTGTTTGTTAGAATTATAGTTTTGTTAATAATTAAGAAAGTGTTACAATAATTAGAAAAAAATGATTCTAGTGATTGATGCGTTTACACTAATTTTTTTTATATAAAAAAATATATCAGAATTGTTTCACCTGGTGTATGTCGATGTCTATTGGTGTTGGTCTGCTGTTGTGGAATGAAATTCGTAGATCGCGCTCGAAATCGCAATTCGCCCGTTGATTTTCGTTTGTAGAGATTTTAGTTTCGTTCGTCTTCGCGGTTTAGTGCTCTCGGCATCATTCGAGGAAAAAATTTTATTTTTTTGATCTGTAATTGAGTTTAAAAACAAAGTTCAGCACTTTACTATTCTTTACCCATTGTATTTGACATAGTAACGCATACTATTATTTATTGAAGGAAGCAAGCGTTTGCGTTACTAAACATTAGTTAAGACAAATCATCTGGTTAAATAAGTTACGAGTACGTTACAAACAGGACAAGGTTTACATATTCTTTAGCTACATGTCAATAGCTACATTAGGGTATCTATAGTATAGAGTGACGATTTTAATGGTTATGTCACTGTAAAAAATCAAAAATGTAAAATAGCTAACGGCTATGAGACAAAAGTAAAGTTATGTTTTATGGAAAAGATTACGTCTAACAATTTAAATTAAATAAAAAGTGAAAGTTTTATAACAAATAACCGAGAAAAAACTGTAAGGTTTGTTTTATTACAAAAAAAATATTAAAAATACCCTAATGCTGCAGTGGTCTCCATTCAGTCGCCTCTTACGACACGCAGGGTAACGGCGTCACTATTCTTATCCGGTGAAGCACGGAAATAATTAGCGAAACTTACGTTTACTCGGCTGTGAATTTCCTTGGCGTTCTTCATTTTTCATTGTTTCTACTCGTGATTATCAATTCGTAAATCGTCGGAGGTCACCAATTGACGCTTAGTCGTTATTGCAAGCTAATATTTCTCGATTGATTTTTATTCAGAATATGCGTGTTCTTCACGACTAAACAACATCAATTTTAAATGTATGAATTTGCTGAAAGAAAAGTTAAACTGTACAGCGGAAATAAAGCGAAAACAGAATTTTATTCACAACTGTTTATAGTTTCCACCATTGAAGCCGAAACTATGTCAAACAGTGTGAGAAAGTTTAACGAATTACATAAATTTATGAATTTTTCGTGGGAAAGTTTTCGCTGGCTGCGACACAAATTAAGCATTACAACGGCAATTATGCATGCTAGCAATAGCACATTAAAAATGCTATTTTGCCATTATTTCATGAAGTCACAAGTTTACCAAAATTTGGTTGCAATAAAGTATTAAGCTCATATATAAATGACAGATAAGAATTAATTTGCCATAACTGTTTTACTTAAAAACATAACATTTTCCTGATGCAAAGATATCGGTTAAATTTCACTTTAGTGTAACATCATTTTACGTGGTGATTGTATTCTACATCTGACTGACAGTTAAGAATTAACTTGCTCCAACTGTTTTAATTAAAAAACACATTTTTTTTAAAGCGAAAATATCGGTTAAACTTCACTTTAGTGTAACAACAAATCAAGGAACAATGTTCAAAGGTAGCAAGAGGATCTTGGGCCCTTAATCAATTAAAACACTTTGTAGATGAGCAAACCTTAAGATCTGTTTATCACTGCCTCATATACTCTCATCTACAATACTGCATAAGTAGTTGGGGGACTGCTTCAAAATCAACATTAGCACCTCTCTTTATTCTGCAAAAAAGAAGCATCAGATTGTTAACTGGAAGTGGATATCGTGAGCATACTAATCCTTTGTTCTATCGAGCTAAATGCTTAAAACTCAAGGATATTTACTCTCTGGAAACTGCAAAGCTAATGTACAAAATTCACAATAATGTATTATCTTTTGCAAATTCAGATAAGTTTAACCTAATAAAAAACTGCTATACACATAAGACAAGATTGAGCCACAAAAACAACTTCTTTCTTCCAAGAACTAGAACAAGATTAGGGCAAAAGTCTCTATCATTCGCAGGAATTAAAGTTTGGAATGAAATTCCAAGCAGTATGAAAGAAGTTTCATTCTACAGATTTAAAAAAGCTGTTAAAGCTCATTTTTTATCAAACTATGAAACCGATAAAAGCTAGAATAACAGCTTTCTATCAGCAATGCAGTAGTAATTACAGGAATCATAGTTGCATATTTATGCTTTAGTTCAACAATAACCTATTCTTTGCTTGAATAGCATGAGTTTGGTGCATTCATCTATCACACATTTATACAATACGTCATCTCTCATTTTGATGTGCCCATGAATTATTAGTAATTTTGCAATAACTGACTGAGGTTGATATATACTGGTATTGGAAATTGTACCAGTACTAATGACATATTGACAAACAAGACAAAACAAAGCAAGAAGTTTTGTTTTTCACTCCAATTGCCCACTTTAAATTCTATAAAACATAAATAAGCATTATGAACTTTATTAATTTTATTTCTATCCAATCTGTAGTTACAGCATTTTTATTTTTTAGTATGCTTAGAGTCAGAACAATTCTAATGTTGTCTTGCATTTTCTTTACATGGTGACTGTGAGTTTTGTGTATACACTGTACAAAGTGTACATATCTTTGCAATACTTTGTTTTAATTTTGCGTAAAATTTTTTATCATAGAAAGTAGCAGACTGAGAAAATCTAGAAGCTGTTTTTTTTTTTTAACCTTAACTTGGTGAGGTGGCAGTAGACTTAGATGACCTTTCGGTCCTTCGCTGTTTCCTCACCAAGTGACTAAATATCGCTTTGACTCTGCAAGTTTGTGTGTTTGGTTTTAAAGGAATTGCATATTTCGATGCTTTGGTGATAGACCTAGAGGAAGTTGCAGTTTTTTTTCTTGTGATATGACGTCACTTGGTAAATAAATAAATATGATGATGATGATGATGATGATAACATCATTTAACGTAGTGATTGAATTTTACATCAAGTCAATTATACGAGAAAAAGCCAAATAAAATTTATAGCTAATCATAAAATATGGGCACAAAATTGTAATGAGCTTGAACAGCTGCATTACAGCGCCTCTTTAATTTTAGTTTAACCACTTGCAGCGTCTGGGGTACGGAATTTCTGCTTAAATTAACTTAAAATACTCTCGTACACCTACGATTTTTTCCCAGTTAAACAAAACTTAATGATTAACGTTGCTGTCATTCGAAATAAAAACAGAATGCGGTATACTGTAAGCAATAATAAAATTATATATTTGTCTAACTGGGAAAAAAATCGTAAGATATATAAAATATTATTACATTGGTCGTCATTTGCATTGCCCTTATGCAATATATTGTTGCGCCTTTTTCGTTTTCAAATATTATTGAGTTATTAAGTTATGGCATGGAAATCTTAGTCAGTTGCAACAAGTTTGTTTGATAAGTGATTAAGCATAACATTTCTGCTTGTTTATTTCAAACCAACACCGATATCTATGAAATACTTGTAAATTGAATATAACTGAATATTGTTAAATAAGATTAAAAAGGACTTACGTTTAGGTCGAAACGTTTCGCGTAAATGGAATGTTTTATTTTATCTTGACGTTTTTTTTACTGTCAAAACTTACAAATAACTTATTTGAAAGTAAAATTATTAAAACTCTGCATCCTTAAAACTTCAATATAATTATTCTGCTTTAGTTGCTCAACGAAACCGTTTCTGCGCAGTAATAGATTGTTATAATTAGGTATGCCAGTAACTCGAATGATTTACATAAATATTTTTTAAATCCTGATTGTCATAATCGAAAGTAATAAAAATCAAATCTTTGATTTATCTTGAAATGTTCCTTGCATTTCGTTGCAACAAAAAATATTGTACATTTTTTTAACCTAGCGTGATGTTTGCTATTGTAACTGAAAATTATTGTCCAGAAAAAACTGATGTTGAATACCGAAAAATACAAAAAGTTAATAAAATATACTATCCCTGACGACAACGCAAAAGATATGCCATTGAGTGGTGGTAAAGCCGGTTTATCATTTTTTGTAACCCAAGAACTCCCAAAGGTTTGATAGAACCTTTTTATTGTTTTTTTGGATTGGCTTTCTTTGACATCATCACATAAAACGTTGACTTTTTTTGATCTTTATTTATTTTGGTGACTCTATACTAGGGTGGAGTGAAAAAGGCAAAAAAAAAAAAAAATTTTGTTTTCAAACGCAATAGTGATAAAAATTTGCCTAGTTGCAGTACTAATCAAAGTGTGCAAAAATTTTTCAAATTTTTGATATTCTTCAGGTGCCCTTGTGGATTTGATTTAGCAATTTTTGATGTAATTGCAAGCATTGCTAACTGCATATTGTTTATATTACATCTGCTGTCTATAGTATTAAAAAGGTTTTTTAACTATGCAAGAGCAGCTAGATGTTAACGTTGTATCGAGTTTTACAATTTTTAGGGTGTCCCAAAGCCCCATTAAATGACGCATTTTTTTCCATTTTTGCCTACAGCCTAATTGGACTTATTTAATTAAATCTGTTATTTTCTCCTGTCTTTGCAAGAGCAATATTTATAAACTTTCTTGAGACCATGTATTCTGCAACTATTCTGCAATTATCCTTAACATCAACATGTGACCCCAATAAAATTGATCATCGTTACGCTTGACTAAGCAAAATAATCAAGAAATCAAAAAGCTTCATCTGAAACCCAAATTCAAAATAAGTTTTCGAATTAGCAAGTGTTCGGCTCGTCACAAAATAATATCGCTTACAAAAAAAAAAAAAAAAATACCATTAAGCACATTTGTCAAAATATAATAGTGTCGATTATTGTCACAGGACGTAATCTCGTTTGGTGTTGAAAAATGGCATGAGCCCCCACGATTCTAACTGCACCTTTATGTAACCATCCCGCCGATCTATACCGCAAACTGCTCCAGAGGCTTCAGTGACTATTTTTACACAGCATTCGACTGCTTGGGTGTGACAAGGAAGGCGAGGAAAAGTAACTGATGGTGTTTCTTAACCATGGTGTTTCTTAACCATGCCTTTCTTAACCATGGTTAACAAACTGCAACAGCTCTTCTTCGGAGATTCCGAAGGTCATACGTGGCTCATTGATTGTTTTAGTTGCATGCCAGTCGATCAAATCTATATAATCTTTTGCTGATAAATTCAGAGACGGAACTTTGAATACACGTACTGAGGGAAGCGCATTCTTTCTAGCTTTAAGGATTCGACGAAGGCCAAGCTCACATATGTTTGGTCTTACATCCGTGAGCATGGATAATAGCAAATTTTCAGAATGTCCAAACGAGCCGTTTCGTTGAATTACTGGATCAATGACAGTTAGAAGATTTTTCAGCAAGTATCTTGACCTAAGAATTGTTCAGAAAAGATGCCGAGCTCCATTCTCGCATGATGAATGGCCTTTGATGCAAAACCACATAGGTGCATATACCCGAATCACAAACGTTGCCAGAGCAATCAATTCAGGTATTGGGTTTTCGCTCCCAATGTACATACGTAAAATGCAATTTCCTGTTGTTAACCATCTGGCATGGTTAATTGCTCCTGGATTGCGCAAAGATAGATCGAGAGAGCAATGGCCATTAATCACTGCACTGCAAATATCATGCAAATACTTTTGATCACTACTCAGCTCTTCACTGTCAATCACTGAAAGCTCACCCTCAATTTTGTCGTAGTTGCAAACTGGAATGGTATGGCAAAATGCAAGAGCTTTCCCAATTGGTCCATTGAATCCTTGAGGTCCAGATGTAGCTCCGTCAATGTGAACGAATAAATGGCGCAGTAGCAATTCATTCGTGTGAAGTTGGCATACAAGCCACTGCAATGGCCTGTTCAAACTCGTTTCCAACAAACGAATAACTCCCTTTTTCACTCCGGTATTTACAACTGTCCCGTCGCATCTAATTGCCTGTATTTAAACCATATCCACAGATTTGGTCTCCAAGCACTTAAGTATTGCTCTAGCTATACTTTCACTGGCGCCATTAGTTGGAGAAACGTGAGTGAAATAGGAGGATCCTGGCTCCAAAACGATTGAAACATGCTCCTCCATGATAGTTTGTCGGTGAAACTTGCCATCATCCATTTTGTTTTGTATTATGGTTCGGTCTTTTTTTACATCAAAATATAAACCACAAAAAGTTGTGTTACTCTCCATTGCCTGATCCCCACGTTTTTTGTGCCGTTCTCTTCTTACTTTACTCCTATCTATCACTTGGGTTGTGTCACCTTGATGGACTATTTGCATGTCTTGCAACACAGCAGTTGCAAGAGTAGCTGCAGCTCGATCAGAAACTCCATGCCTGTCGCTTGCTGCAGCCAATGTTGGCAAGGCCACACGAATTCGCTTCTTCTTCTGTATAGTATTGCTTTCTCCTTGCCATTCATCATCACAAAAACATGTAGACTCATAGGAACCCATATCACAGTTATTGGTATCAATGATATCATCATTTGCAGCTGCAATGAAAGGTTGCGAAGATGTACCACCACTAGAGCAAGAAGGTGAGGTGTACCTTCGTTTCAAAGCCTCATTACGCTGGAGCCTTTTTTGCAGAACAGCAGTTTGGACTGCATCAATTCTTCCTAAAATCATTTTGCGGACACCTCTCTGATCATGTAAAAACGCTATTTCTTTTGCTGGGATTTTTCTTGATTTTGAGCATTTGCAAAATTCTCCACTGCATTTGCAGGTGCAAATGTCAAACAACTTCATGGCTTCTAGCTTAAATGCTAATAATTTTGCTTTGTAACTATCTTTTTCTTTGCGGGTTTGATACGGTTTCAGGCAATTTTGGTACTTTTGGTGGTATGTTTTTAGCATTGCCCTTACTCGATCGAGAGACACAACAGGTAGAGATGCTTTTTCCCATAAGGCTTCAATTTCTGCAGTCACTTTTGATGATATCTCCGAATGCGACGGGTCTTTGCCATTTGATGCTTCTTTAAGTTGAAATTTCACTAAATTGTAATACTTAAGAGTGTCTTCATAAGTAGGAAGCATATTTCCAGGTAATTGACAGGGAGGGCCAAAAATAACACAGGATACTGAACTCCTTGTTGTTGTCATTTTTAGGATTTTATTACACTGCACTGAAAGGATCCTGGTCCTTGTAGTATAATTGTAATCGTGACTATTGACGCTACTGCTGATCTGCAAAAACATTTGAAATTTGCTAAATGGAGCAATTATGACCTTTGGTAACTCACAGCACATTAATAAACTACGGTACACACTAATATTCTTTGCTGCCTGTTGGACTGCAACTACATGTGCTTAACATGCACTACTTCTGGTGCTTGCTTTGCTTTTGAGCAAAATCTTTTGAAATATTTTCAGTTTTATACCACAAAACTCACACTGGCAGGTCTTTATTACTACGTAATTATTACACTACAATGCTAGTTATTACATATTTAAGCAAACAACAAAATTAAAACTGACAGTTTTTCTCATTAGCGAGCTCTAAAGCGAGCCAGCCATTGTAAAGCATAGCTCAAAATGCTGATTTTGCAGGAAATTTTCCACACAGCAGGGGCACCTGAAGACGTTTGATAAATTTCTTCAAATTTTGCGTGGCAATTATACTAACCCATATGCAAGTTTTCCGCGGTATTGTGAAAAAAACTTTACCAAAAAATTTTTTCGCTCCACCCTACTGTATACCCCAAATAAATAACGAAAAAAATTCGAGAAAACAATCGTGCATTTTTTTCGGTTGTTTGCCAGTTCTCAAATTGATCAATTGGCTCCACATCTACATTCTTGCAAGCATAGTAGACACAGTATGGCAGAGCATTGTATGTATAGTAGGGATAGTATGGTGAGAGTTTGTGCTGGTGGTGTTACGTATCAAACCATTCTGAAGGATCAGGGCGCAAAGTGATTTTGTAAAGAACAAATAGTCGGACCAAACCCTAGGGTTTTAGCCAATGACCAAAAATAGAAAGTCTAAAGTCAAAAATAGATTTGCGTGTAGACAATGGCTGCTGGCAGGTAAAGGTTGAAATTTATTTCACCAATTTAAAATTGACATATAAACAAAAGGGAACTCCAGCTTTGGCAAGGGAATCAGCATGCTCATTTTCAAGGATACCAGCATGGCCTTGGAGACTTTTTGGGAATTCAAAATGGCACTGCTGGAGAGTGAAGAAGCGTGAGTTCAGACATTCCTGGGGAACCTTGGCAGTAGAACAGAACAGAACAAAATTTATTTGCCAAACTTCCAACAAGTTACATACAAAACAACAACAATAACACAGTTAATGAAAATTAAGGCCATGAGATACCAAACAAACCTTTGCGGTTAACAAGTCTGGTGTCTCCTGAATACAACTGCTTGTGCTAAATTCTTATATGTTTCCCCATGCTTTTGATCGATAAACACATTAAATAAAAAAGATCAATCATGGCTAGTTACAACTACTTATTTTTTCAAAAAAATTCTCATAGTTTTGATTATGCATTGTAAGTCTGAATAAGCTGATTTTTCTTTTTTTTTTGTGTACCTAGTTGCAATGCAAAAACTTAATTTGTC
This sequence comes from Trididemnum nubilum, assembly GCA_963965965.1. Classification (NCBI taxonomy): domain Eukaryota; kingdom Metazoa; phylum Chordata; class Ascidiacea; order Aplousobranchia; family Didemnidae; genus Trididemnum; species Trididemnum nubilum. The sequence goes on from OZ014469.1 coordinate 52,066,642, forward strand.
AAAAATTTATTTCCTCTAAACGAAATATTTTGATTATGCATTGTAAGTTTGAATAAGCTGATTTTTCTTTTTTTTTATGTGTACCAAGTTGCAATGCAAAAACTTAATTTTTCTAAAATTTATTTCCTCTAAACCAAATATTTTTTGTCTATATGATGTTTTAGTACTAGACAGATAGTAGTTTCCTTTCTTTTCGAGACGTAAATTGAGGTTATGCATTGATGTGGATGCAATAAATTCTTATTTTACCGATGTAGGTACAACGCCATTGTGAATTTTATGCATTCACCTTGCTAATTCTTTACGAAATATGAGGAAACTGTTTAAACTAAAAAAAAGCCGACTAGTAGTTTTTGAGTCCGTTCGCACGGTAGTTTGAGCTTCTCGTTAATTATTAGGGCAGGTTTCTTGCAGCCAGCTGATTGTATCGTCATTCAGTCAAAGCTGGTCATCTGCACCGTGGAGACAGAAGAAGAAAGTAAAGTGGAAAGTTTGTTGTATTTTAATGGCCTTTCCTTTAGGTAAAGTCAGCCCCTTAAAATTTTCCTAAATTTAAGCTTATGTTTTAAGTGCTGACCGTCTTCTATCACCCAGAAAGTTTTATTTTCAGCTATTTGTGCTTTTTTGAACATGAGAAGAAGCTTCTTTTGTTTGAAGCAAAGCTTGCGCTGAATGTTTCGTGACGTAAACTTTTCTTCGTTTTCCATGTTGTGACAAAATGACTGACTCATCGCTGTTTACTGCCTAACTATACTCTTTTAAATTTGTGAAAGACAACTGGATAACATGTTTTTCAAAGGCACTACAAACAGTTAGACTATGATTGGTCTGGTTGATTGAACACCATTCTTAGTGATTGGAGTTTGCGGAAGTTGGTGCAGGTCAATAATGCAAAAGTCGTTAGGATTCAGCCTTAAACCTTGAGGAATGAATTGATTAAATATCTCTTTTGTCTTTTCTTTTGTTTCCCATGGTGTCTCTGTGATACCATGCACTAATAAATTTAGTCGTTTGTTATACCAGTTTTGCTTTAAGGTGTCTTTTTTTCAGTTTATCTGATTAGTCAAGTCTTCTACGTGTTTTTGAAGTTTTTGATGACCTTCAATTGAAACTTTGGTCTTTAACAGCATTTCCATTCCCACACATTGAGATACAGAGATACGATATTTCAAAAAACTTGCATCCCTATTGTGCACTAATGACGCTCTCTCATTGATTTTTTCCAGCTTTCTCCCATTAATGCCGCTTTTTTTGCTGCGCTCTCCATTTTAGCAATTCTTCTTGACAAGCGTCAGATGAAAAGCTTTGAAGATGAACATTTTATTCAAAGCAATTCTCAAGTTCTGTACTACCAATCAACTTTACAAAACAGAATAAACATTTTTATCACTAACTAATTTTACGTAGATAGTTTTCATTTAAACGTTTAAACTCGCCTCAATAACAAACAGAAAATCAATGTAGAAAAATAAAAGAGGCATTCAATATATTTTAAGTCCGGAGCATCCAGGCGAATAAAATCCTTCACACGACCAGTTGCCATCTCATACTGTAGTGCGTCAGCCAAAGCAACTCCGCATAATTTATACGGGTATAACAATTTTTCATTGTCCTTTTATACTAAGGAAGCAATCTAAAAGTTTGCTAAAACTGATCTTTTATTAAAATTCAGTGTGCTCTCGATAGTCCATACCCCTAGCTCAATACATATAAAATCATTTTACAGCCCACATTCTTTCACTGTCGTAGTATACCGCCCAGCAACAGCGTCCGTCCATTAATTTGCAACTGCCACTATTTGGCAAAAGCGATCCCATGGTCACAGCCAAAAATCTGCAGAATCGATGTAAAAGTAACAACATGAAATGGTCTCAAATCAGAATATGTGTCTGTTTTTTCTGCACAGCACCTGATCTTGTTCAGTTGCGTAGCCAAACTTTATGTCTGATATTATGAACATAAAAGAACATTGATGATTTGCTGATATTTTTACATGATAAAACGTATCCTTCACACTTTGCTCTTGATGTCGATGAGGGGCTATTAGATGACCATTTATATGGACAATGGACCGTTCCTGGTCATCCCTAAAATGATGTTAAAAAATATCCAGTAAGCTAGGCATTGAAGTTTAGAAAATCCTATAGTTTACGTCTACTTTTCAATTTTTTATTTTTATTTTTTGACTGAACTGAATAATAAATAAATATCTTTATCAAACCAACATTGGGATTAGTTTCTGCCCATCCTCCACATTATATCTCCGCATATTTTATTGATCTTGTAGGGTATCTCTTAGGCAATGCTGTTGAAACAAAATTTAGATACTTCGGTTTTAATTTAAGTTTTTGGTAGATTTTATTTTTGTAATCTATTGTGCAAAAAACAAAAAAATGAAATGACCAAAAGTTGCTGCTTTTGCAATAAAAAATGCTTAATTCTTATAATTTCAATAAAAAGACTTCTTAAGTTTAGTTTTATTTATTTATTTTTTTAACAGATTTATCTGCAAATAATTTTGGATGAGGTTTGACATAATCAGTGTATAGTACAATTTAAAGCGCCAATAAAGCATTTTGTTATAGTCAAATAACTTTTGCACGAGACCTGCATAAGACGTGCACAAAACGTGAGGATTGTGGGAAAATTTAACACAATTTTTCTCAAAAGTACTATTTGATACAGTAAAGTTCTTCAATTCAAGTATTTGTTTATACTTGATTGATCATTATAGCCTAATTTTGTCCCAAATCAGGTGCAGCAAGCGTTTCCCTGGGGTGCAGTGAGCTACTGTATTTTTACCAGTGTAAAAACTAAAAAAGTTGTAGCTTTGAGATTGATGTGCTGCTGGTCAGTTTTTGACCAACAAACTCGTAAAGTACCGAAGTGTGCAATGCCCAGCACACATAAAATTTTCCGCCAGCTATGAAATTTCATCCAGTCTGTTCCATTTTCCTTTTTTCGACCTAATATCATGTAGAAACGCAATCGATTCTGCCTAAAAATTATGCCGTTTTCAATTTATAGTCTCCACATCGTCACAGCCCAAATTAAACTAAAAATTGGTTGTAGACATTTTTTTGTTGTTTACCTTATTGTCTTCATTTGCACATCCCTCAGCTAATGGTCTTGGTCTGAATCAATGGCCCGAGAGCACCTTTTCGCAAAGTTTAGATTGGTAGTTTTTTATAAAAGTTTGGACCTTCTGACGGAAATAAATCATTAATTGAAATATTTTGGCTACCTAAACGTTAAAAATATCATACTAAAAGATATCATTAAGTTGCTATAATCATGTATTTTGCTTATTCATATAAAACTACTCATGAAGCAAAAATAGCTTTAGAGAGGCAAAAACAGAATTTAATACTTTCGATATTGCCTTTAAATTTCCCGCTTAGAAACTTGATTAGAAAACTAAATTTCAAAATCAAAACACACAAAAGTACTAAAACTTGGTCTACCAAATATTACGTATCGGTAGGACACATTGTTTGTTCAAGATTTGTTTTATTTTATGGTAGCAAAAAGTGGTCTTCTAAAGTTTCATTCTGCAAAACGACATTGACGTAATCAGGGCTGCGAACTTGAACTTGAATTCGCACTCGAAAAAACTCCGTTATTTTGCCGAACTCGAACTCGAAAAAATTTCAGAACTCGAACTTGATTTGGGACTTGCTAAAATAGTCTGATCTCGAACTTGAACTCGAATAAAAATCGATCGAATTCGCAGCTCTGGTCATAATTAACAAATGCGATTTTTTCAAAATTGATATTAGTCTAAATCTGATTTTTCCAAATTAGTTTCACAAAACCCTGGGGTTCAGTGTTATAGAAACTCTAAGTGGTTCTAAGTACTACCACCCAGTATTTTACAGCGTTGTTAAAAGCTAATTTTGCATGATAAAACATTTGCCGTTGCGGACTATAACCAGAACTTAAATTGGAAAATTTTGCAGGGGGGGACGCTTTTGCAGCCTTGACCAAACGCATTTGGCATACGAAAGTACTTTAATTCCGTCGCCGAAACTGAATGAACACCAAAAAAAAGGTCTTTCGCCGGAAATTGAAGTATGTGTTTTAGCCAAAGTTAGGTAAAGAAAGGCGCATAGCCAGTAATTCGAAATGGGGGAGGCTATGGTGGGGGTCTGGGGGCGTAGCTCCCAGCTTCAGGAGGCCATTGGGGGTGTGAGGGCGAAGCCCCCAGCCACCGGGGGTGCGGGGGTTTGGGGGTGGAGCCCCAGCGCTCAAAAATTTTGCTTTTTTTTGCAAAAATAACTTAATTTTGGGGCTATTTTAGTGAAAATTAATACTTTTAAAACGTGGCGTAGAAATTGGCAGTGCAAACATAATTAAACTGATTCCATTAATGGTCTATGTGGAGGTGGCTAATGATAACATTGTGGTTCTTTTGTTTACATGGTGATAAATCATAAAATTCTAATATTCAATAAAACTCAAACGGAGTAATTTATTTCGTCATATTTTATAGAGAAAAATAATTTGGGGGGTCTATTGGAAAGATATTTATGAGAAGTGATTGGTTAGCAACTAATACTAAATACCTCCCCTCCCCCCTTATTTCTGAGTTTATAATATATTTGTTGATGAAACTTATGATAGGCCTTTTTACACTATCGATCAAATCTGATTGCTTAGTTTTGGGTATTTTTAAAAAGTTTCATTGATTTGTAACTTCTATTTTGACAAATTATCCGTATATATTTATATTGTTTAATTATATGTTATATGTTTAATTAGCCGTATTATACGTCCCCCCCCCCCTGCATATATGTTTCAAAAAATGCTTTAAATCAATTTTTAGTCCTTTCCAGCGCAAAAAAAACAGTCTCAGAAGAGCTAAAAACGTGGTATTTTTCTTAATCTGTATTTTGGTTGACAAGCCAATGGGGGGGGAGTTATAGCCCCCCCGCACTTCTGGCTACGCTACTGGATGAAGACAAAAAAAGGTCTTCGCCGAAAATTGAAGTGTTTTTTTGTCAAATTTAGGTGAAGAATTAGATCTTTTTCTTCTGATCATCCAGCACTCAAATCTCGATGGGGGGACACCTAAATCTCGATGGGGGGACGCTAAATCTCAATGGGAGGACGCTAACTATCGATGAGAGGATGCGTCCACTCGCGTCCCCCCTACAATTTAAGTACTGTGTATAACTACACACCAGGGCTGCGAACTCGATCAATTTTTATTCGAGTTCGAGTTCAGACTATTTTAGCAAGTCCGAGTTCAAGTTCGAGTTCTGAAATCTAATTATATCGAGTTCAAGTTTGAGTCCGAGTTCGACATAATAACCGAGTTTTTTCGAGTTCAAGTTCAAGTTTCAGTTCGCAGCCTTGATACCTGCGCTGTATTTCTAGGTCGCCATGACATAAACAAGACAGTGAAAGATATGCACTTATGCAGCTGTTACGAAAAACGCAATCTCAATTTACACGGCTTGATCAACAGCAAATATTTTCCGACAAATTTTAATTTTAAAATTTCTTTTTAGTGAACTCGAACAATTTTATTCGAGTTTAAGTTCGAGTTCAGAAGAATTATTTTTTCGAGTTCAAGTTCGAGTTCGCTGCTCTGCTGTACACCACATGAAGTAACCTTTCAGGCATTACATTAAACAATCTCAGTAATAATTATACAGCTTACAATGCATGGCATCACAGCAAATCATCTTAAATCATGTATGAAAACAGGGTTTTGCTAAAGGAAACAGAGACGAACAAATCTTAATTGAATCGATTGAATTTTTTTTTCAATAAATGTGTCGTTTGTGCGACGTGATAAAAAAAAAAAAAGTGATTCAACTAAGCGTACCATAAACGGAGGTCATACGGTGTAAGTGTGAATTGTTAAACCCCCAGTTGTTGGTCAATTTGTGTGACTTTTGAAAAAAATTGGAAATTTCAGCGCTCTCTGGATCACATTTTGCACGTTTTAGAGCTATTTGAGAGAACTAAATGGCTAAAATCGGAAATGTTTTGCAGGATATAAATATCTCAGCCCCTTCAGCTTGCCCGCTCACTTACAGGTTGAGTCCAAAGCATGTTTAAACGTTTGCATGTTTCGTTATTGTTTTTGTAACTTGACTAAGAGGGAGTGCTGAAACTTCTAAGCCCTCCCCTCCGTTTGGTTGTGCTACTGCTTCAAACAAAAACAATCAACTACTATAGGTAATTTTTTGTGGCTGACGGTGCTTTCTATTTTGAATTAGTTAAAATTCAACATTTAACAAATGCGCAATTAAATGATTTTTTAATTCACTTTATTGAAACTCAAACTTCTATGCCATTTTATTACAACCAAAGCGCAACAGATATAACTCAGCAACAAATAGACTGCTGCAACCATTTTTGAAAGAGTGCTTAATGTTTTTTACCAACTTAGTCAGAAGCGACGGAAGCAGAATTTTTTTTAATTTTTTGACACTCGAAAAATATAGGTTAGAATAGAAATTTTCAATATTTTTTTTCAAGCAGTCGCACACGCTGATTTTTTCATATTGCTTTGGAGACACGTTTTTGTACCAAAAAACAGTGATAATAACAATAATCATCTCACCTTCAAATTAAAGTATCTCACTAGTTTTTATAAAAACATTTACTGCACAGTAGACTTAACCAATCGTATTATAATCAATGCAGTCTAGTTTTTTTTTGTAATTCGTGTTTAAAATCAATATTAAAAGCGCGGTGTTTTTAACCGGGTGTACCTGTACCCCTTATGAGTAGAAAGCACTAAAGCAGGGGTACAAGATGAAGCGTCCAAATAATAGTTATTTAAAACTATTTGCTAAAAATTGGATCGCCGGAGCACTGAATTGCTGTTTGCGTTTCGAATTCAGCGCTTTGGCAGACCGCTAAATCTACAGTACATCTGGACTCCGGACTCACCTTTGGGGGCGGGACCACTTTGCCAGCCTGTACCTTAAGCTGCGCGTAAACTTGTACCAAGTTGCAGTAGTTTTTTTTGTTTGCTTGGTCTTTAATCGAATCCGGGGATTAAATCCGTTCCAAAACGCGGTTAAGACCTTTTTTTAACTTTAATGGATTCGAAAATATTTCACAAAATTTTAAGGAGCACTAGCGCCAAACAGGTTAAAAACCACTGTTCTAAGCCATTTTCTTACACCAAAGCACAACAGGTGTAACTCAACAACAACTTATGGACTGCTACGTACCCGTTTTTGATAGATTAGTTATTGTTTACACAAACTTAGCAATTAACGGAAAAAAGTTGTTTAAATTTGCTAAACCACTCCAAATTGTAATTACGTAATAAAAATTTTCAGTTTTGTTTAAGCATGCAGTCGCACACGCTGATTTTTTATTTATCTTTTTGCTTTTCAGACACGGTTTGGTACCAAAAAACAAAAAAATCAGCTTATTTTCAAATTTTAGTATCCCACTATTTTTCATTAAAACATTTACTGTACAGTAGATTTAACCATTAGTACTATATTTCAACGTCGTTGTTTGGTGGTCATATATACAATAATCGCCCCCAGCATAGTAAAAGTTGGCCATGTTTTTTGCGTTAGATTTACGGCCATCCAAAGCTTTGATGCCCAAAATTCTTTTAACGTTAGTGCCGCCTCACTTATTTCTTAGGCTCCGTATTTTATTTGGTCTGGCAATGGTTTTGTGATCATTCAAAAACATGTCTAATTATCTCACATTAAATTAGATATAATGCTTTTTTGTTATTTATGGGCTTTTTTAATGCTTTTAAATTTGCTCTGCATTTAGATTTCTAAATGATATCCATTTAGACGTAAATAGAACAACTTTCAAAATTTCTTTTTCTGATCGGAGGAAATTTGTTAATTTCAATAACAGTTCAAGATTCCAGCAGTAATGGCCTTAAAAGTGTGCAAACGCACAGCCTCCTCCTCAGTTTAAGGGCCTCCCCACTTAAGTTGTCGAGCATTCAGATATTGCGCTTTCTTAAGGAAGTGATCAAGTGCTAATAAAATTGATTTTAGATGCACGCAAGGCGAATGTGGTTGGTCTGTGATATCACTTTCGACGTCACATGGCATAGTTTTGTTAAGTTTACAATTACACATAATGCACACTGTAAGTACAAGAGCGACGGTAGAATGGCTATAGTTATCTCTTTACATACGAGGTCGTATATAAGGTTCTGAGTGTTTGGTTCTCAGGTTAGTTCATAGCATTACTAATATTTAAATAGTTTTTTGTTTCAGGAAAGATTAGTGCAAAAAAGTTTTGGGATAGAAAAATATTTCATAGCTGATTCCATTTTCCAGCAGTTGAAAGTCCTCGGGCGAGGCTTGAATGCAAATAAACACGGTAATAATTTTCAAACTCGCGCGTAAACATGCTTTACCTATTTTTAAACTTTTGCAAATTACCAAAAAAGTTTATGCTTAAACTTTGGCAGGTTTCAAAGCATTTTACTGGAAAGAGCACGCAAAGATATCCAAGGCAGAAAAAAAGGTAATTTGCTCCTGTCCTCTGAAAGAAATGTCCCATAAAAGGGTAGCTTATTCGTACCAAAACTAAAGTAATAATCACCAACAGCACATTTTCGTTAAAGCGCTGGTACTGCTTTTCCTGAAGTTTGCCCCTCTTAAAGTAGAATAATAATCCAAAATAGAAAACGAATTTGATCATGCTTTGAATAGACGAGCAAGTTTTTTCTGCAATTTCACTACTCCAACAATTATCACTCCATTTACACGTGAAGCTGTTTTTCTGCAAATTTACTTGCAGCAATGAAAAATTTTGGCGCCGGAAGTAATCATCTGCAAGAAACTAAAAGTTCCATTTACACCTCCGTGCAACATTTTTTTTTTCCTTAAAAAATGTTTCAGCAATTGTGTTGTGAATTTGGTCTGCAAGACCTTGAAAATCCATTTACACGTAGCGATTTTAACACTCTTGCAGACCGAGTCGGACTACTTGGCTATAATAATCAGAACTATCAGTAGGCACGTTTCGAAAAAGAAAAGCGGTAGCAGCAATAGTAATTCAAAATGCTTTCAAAACGGAAAAAACAACAACTTAGATTTGTATATACGATTCTAGCTTCCTCGAAATGACTCCGTCATAAGACAGGCGATTTTTACCAAGGAGCGTTTAACAGTAATCTTTTCTATTCTAGCCACAGACAAGAAAATATCAAGCAAAACTTCTGCAATCTATTGTGAAAATTGCGTTTCGCTTGAAATTTTTATTTTGAGACAATGCAGGGGTCGCGTGCGGACTAATGCTATTCAAATTTGTAGCGGATTAATTGCGCTGCGCTTTCAAAAATTTTTTTTTTTTATTAATACCGCAATTTTATACTTATGACTTAATTTGGTTTATTTTAATCGTAATATTGTCAAATGTCGACATTCTATCCCAAATTACTTACTCCTTTACCGTCTTAAATCACTAAAATGCAAAAGTAGGTGTAGGCCTAGGCCTAAATCTTTCTAGGCCAAAAGTAATAAATTGTTCAGACGGTGAATCTTTTCCTGTAGTTTATCTTTCTTTACTCTAGTATTCTGATGCTTTAATATCATTCTAGTTTTTACTGAAGTTTTTGTGACCAAAGGTTAACACTATCCGCTTTTCTACAAGTTTGTTTTTATAGTTGTGATGTAATAATTAACTTTCGGATTTGAAAGTTAAAAAAAATCTTACAATTCATGTTGATGCTACGTAGCTTCAGTCGTAGCTCTATATCGTATGCTCGTAGTGTGATGATGTTGGTCGTCGACCAACGAAACATCAATAAAAGCAACATGGTTTTTGAGATCAAGCTTGCTGTGAGTATTAAACGTGGAGTCCTCGAGGACACATTTTCAAGTCCTTGGCCTCAAAGCCTACTAATCTTCGAAAATTTCCGTCCTCAGCAAAGGACAGCACTATTTTTTGAATCATTAAAATTTCGTTAGAAAACGCCAGAAACCTTGCGGAAAGTTTGTGAAGACCTTTTTTTAGAGATCGCCTGAAAAAAATTTTTGATCACCTTTTTTTTGTGGAGAACACTTGAGTTTGTGTCTTTGGCCCTTGGCCTCGAGCATATCTGTCCTTGGCCTCTTTAGGGTCTGTTCTCGGAAGGGCTGTCCTTGGCCTTGGCCTCGGATTTTTTTGTGTCCTTGGCCTCGAGCCTTGTGTCCTCGACTCCACTTTTGGTGACTATGACTTCACCGGAAGAACGTCAGAATCAGGTTTATCACTAAAATTCGTGCTTTACATTGTCTGTTTTACACTTAATTACAGAACTTTGGTTGTGCTTTGACTTGGTATGAAAATCTCGTTCCGCAATTGCGGAACTGCGTTACTCTTCTTCTGAATCAAAGAGCTTGTTGCGGAAGTTGCGTTGCGCTTCTGAAAATATGATATTTAAAGTGCACCTCTTGTTCTGCGCTTTTAATGGTTTAAATAGTCGTTGTGTTTTGTTGCGCTGCGCATTTTGTAAAACTTTATTAGTGCCCGCTTCTGGAAAAGAAATTTTTTTATCTACAGTAAGTTTATTGAAAAAAAAAAAACGTTTTAGGTAATGTTGATAATAAAATTCAGACGGAATCTAACACAATTATCCACATTTCCATATGTATTTACAGTACTACTATGTGAAAATTTTGAGATGGAAGCTAGCCCCACCTGGCCTCTTTTTCTCTGGCTACTGCCCAGTATAACACACAAACAGTAACAGTCGCAAACAGCTTGATAACGAAGAGTCACGTTCACGTAAGCTTTATCACCTAAACAAACCCAGCATTCATAGCATCACAAAAAAGTTGCTATTCGAGATATTATAAAAATGTAGAATTTATTGCATTTAAAAGGAACTGCTTTACACAAAATCGTTAAATTATTATTAATATCCGGTAATTTATTTATATATTGTAGACAATATAATACCGTACTTATATCTTTTTGCTCTAAGCAGTGCTTTTTTTTTACTCAGTCTCTTTATGCAGGTGCCAATACGTTCCAAACCGCAGGGCTAATTCCATATTCACTTATCAACGCTTCTATTTCATAATGCTGTCCAAATGTAGCGATGCTGGTAATGTACAGTAATTGTGCAGTATACAATTGTCTTGTAGCAGAACAATGCGATAAAGTCTAAAAGTATCCAAGTGTCAACGCACGATGTTTTATTTATTTTATTTTCTTTAGTGAGCGGGTCTTGGAATCGATTTCATTTTTTTCATATATTTCAAATAGCCTTTTTTGTGTTATTGCCAACTTTTGTTGATTTTTTTACATTGCACTTCTTTTCACACTAAATTTGTATCTAAGGCCTTTGGCGATTCATTTATCAAAATTCTTCCTGTTTTGTTTAGCAAGTTGGCAACGCCTAATTAGTTTTCTGTTTCTACGCTGTGCTGGCCTCCCAAACAAAATTTCAAAATCCTCTGCATTTCATGTATATGTTTGTGCTTTTCATTAAATTTTGTTATGATGCTACTAAACCACCGCTTTTATAAAGCACCAATATTCACGATAATAATAAACAAATTAATTTTAATTTTGCATTCTATTGGGTCGGAGGCAAAAAAATTCTTTATCATTTTCGTTCAAGAAGCCAATTAATCTTCAGTTAAATTTTGCCGCCTGGTTTTAAATTTTATCATTTATCTGTCACAAATTTTTTTCTGGAATCTGGCGTTTGGTTTGATTGCTCTTCAGTAAACCAGCCCGGTGAAGGCGTTTGAATTTCTCGTGGCCAAAATTCAATAAGTTTAGACAATATCGTCCTGTAACGCCAAGCAGATAGGCATAACAGTGTTAATAGCATTGTGACGTAGGCACAAGAAGTCAAACAAAATTGTAGCAAGTTGAAACACGGCCGAAATTATTTCAATATTGAGGAAAGTTTTCCGAAATCTTGCAGGAAGCCATTTACACGTCGCAAAAAAAATCTTCTGCAACGTTTCTGCAATCGTTGCAGAATATTCTTGCTTTCCATTTACACACAGAAAAAAGTTGCATCATCGCCTCTGCAAGCGTTCTTGCGAAAAAAACTTGATCGTCTATTTTGGCCCTAAGCTATGATTTAATACACCCTTTTTAGTGGCATATTTTTGTATTTATTTTTTCGTTATTATTCTTTTGACAATTTTTGCTCAGAAAGATTTCAAAACAATCGCAAATTTATTTAAACAATAAGTTACATAAATTGCTCACTTACTGGAATGTCTTTCCGCAGATCTCATTGGCCGCCTGCCTGTGATGTACAAGAGTATTCTATTTATTTCCGAAACTCGCCCACATCTGAAAGTTTAAACTCTTTCCTTGGTGTTAGTCAATTACACTCATCAATTCCGCTATCAATTATCAAATATACTACCTGTGCAAAGTTAGGAGTGTTACATTTTCTACTCCACACTTTCCCAAAAAAGGCAACTCAATATTTTTATTTTGACCACATAATGCGGAGCCTGAGCAAGTTTGTATTAGAGTTGAAACGTGTTATTCAGCTGATATACTACAATAAGTTTACAGCTAGTTATGACTCAGCAATATCGGTTTGCAGGATCTACACACTAATTTTGCCACAAATACTGTTACTGTTAGCAGTTGCAAAAGCAAGAAAAGGAGCAAAAGAAGATCAAGCAACAAAGTCCCATTTTGCTAATTCACTTAGAAAATAAACCCGAGCTTGCATGCTTCCAACCGTGTTTTTGACTTTATTAGTATGTAAGGAAAGAGAGCTGAAGGAGCTGAGGAATTTTATTTTGTCACAAGGCTTGCAAATCTCAGCAATTAGTTCTTACAAATGCCTTTATTAAACGTGCAAATTATCATCCAAATGGCATTAAAATGGCCATTTTTTCTCAAAAATTTACAAGTTTGCCTAGCGGATTTAGGGCTTTGCTGCAGGCACCCGCTTGTGGTCGCAAACAAAAAACATCTCTCACCAAGCAATTCTTGGTTGCGCAGCTGATTGTTATTTGCATATAGTATTACACACGTATAATTACTGTGATTTGGGCAGATATTTCTAACAAGTACAGTAACGCGAGACGTAATGAATAGGGATCTCCATTTGTTTACACAGGAGCTCTTCTTTTCCAAGACCACCACTGGGTTTCAAAGATAAAATAGTTTGGGAAATACTGGTAACATATACAGTATTTTGTTTTATGTTGCTGTCTTCTCATTTTGTTCTTGTTCGCCTCCATATGCTTACTTATTCTGGCAATGGCATTCGGATGCACTCAAAAAAAAACATTAATTCTATTTAGACATCATAAAGTTAAAATACGATCTACAAGGTTAAAACAAATTATATCTTTTAAAGATATTGTATTTTATTTACACCCTAATATGATTGCTAATAATTTTTGATCAATATTTCTGCACTGTGCATCACTATCCTGCATCAAGCAAAAAAATGTCCAAAACCAAATTGAGCAATAATTTGTTTTAAAATAAAATGCTTTACTGTAGAAACACGACTGACCAAGTGACCAAACTGCGTTTTGCGGGCCCCCGCATAAGAATTTTTTGCGGCTCGCTACGGGCCTCCAGATAAATCAGAATTTTTAGCTGGTCAATCTGTTATAGAAAACCACATAAATCCTGGTGCAGGTTTCTTTAGTTTTTATTGTTTGTTCCTCACTTCAATTTACGCCAAAAATACAGTATTATCAAATCAGGTCAGATTTTTTTTTCTTTTGGTCTTCACCTAAATTTCCGCTAGAAGTTACATCAAACCTCACAACTTCACTGAAAACCGATTTCTTCGATTAAAAAATACTTTAATAAATATTGCACAGCAGCTTTATCATGTCTAATAAGGTCAAAAAGTTCACGCCCGCGTTCTGTGGTTCTCGGGAGCCCTGCCGATAGAGTTACGTTAACCGTACGACTTGCCCCGACAGTCTTACTAGTCTCCCGATTGCTCTGGAGTGCGTATCGGCAAACATTGTGTCACAGTCGGGCCTTAGTCCGGTAACTTGCATGGAAACATCAAAATAACTTGGCGTAAAGTTAGATTTGAAATTAAATTACTAACTCCACATTACTTTGGTTGAGAACAAAGCAGCCAGATCGGTTGGAATATTGAGTTAACTACGCTATCTTTTCCCCTCCACTCCACTTCTCTTGTTGGAACGACCGACGCTCGCGTCGCGTGTTCCTTTGTTTTTACTCGGCCATTTTCTAACTAATGAGTACGAGATTTCAGACTTTTGCTTATAACTCGAGAACCGTTTGGTCTAACTACATGAAATTTTGACAGCAGTTTGAGATTAATGACTTTTATGTTTGTACTAAATTTCGAGGCAATCGGTCACGTGACTTCGGGTTTATGACCCGAAAACCGCCCCGAAAGTTTGGCGTAAAAAGCGGTCTAAGTCAAAAACGGCTTTAAGTACGGCAAAAAATATTTCTCATGGTTATATGTCTTAAGATATCCTTTCATCCCTACCAACCCACTTTCGGCCGCGATGAGGTTTTTTTCTTATTTTTTTCCTTTTTTTTTCCTTTTTTTTCCTTTTTTTTCTTCCTAAATCTTGTACGCTCGAGTTCTCCTAAACCACAAAACATAGAAATCTAATTTTTGTGTGAAGTTGTTGAGGTACATACGCAATTGTGTCTTCTGAAATTTTTTTGGGGCAACTCCCCCGGGAACCCTACCAAAATGGGGCCCCAAAAAATCAATTTTTTGAATGGCTCAAGCTAGGGTGCCAGTTTTTTTGGATATCAGTAGATATTTGAGAGACAAATATTTTGACATAATTTGGGGGTACCACCCCCCCGGGGACCCCCCAAATGGACCCCCCCAAAAGCAAGTTTTTTAACCATTTAACCTAGGGTGCCAGTTTTTTTTGATATCAGTAGATATTTAAGAGAAAAATATTTTGACATGATTTGGGGGTACCACCCCCCCGGGGACCCCCCCAAAATGGGGCCCCAAAAAATCAAATTTTTGAACGGCTCAAGCTAGGGTGCCAGTTTTTTCTGTTATCAGTACATATTTAAGAGACAAATATTTTAACATAATTTGGGGGTACCACCCCTTTGGGGACCCCCCAAAAATAAATTTTTTTAACGATTTAACCTAGGGCGCCAGTTTTTTTTGATATCAGTAGATATTTAAGAGATAAATATTTTGACATGTTTGGGGTACCACCCCCCCGGGGACCCCCCAAATGGACCCCCAAAAATGAATTTTTTAATGGGTTAACCTAGGGTGCCAGTTTTTTTTTTGATATCAGTAGACACTTAAGAGATAAACATTTTGACATGGTTTGGAGGTACCACTCCCCCGGGGACCCCCCCAAAATGGACCCCCAATAATAATTTTTTTTATTGGTTTAACTTAGGGTGCCAGTTTTTTTTTGATATCAATAGATATTTAGGAGACAAATATTTTGACATGGTTTGGGGTACCACTTTCCTTGGCACCCCTTCAAATAGATCCCCCAAAATCAATTTTTTGAATGGCTCAAGCTAGGACGTTAATTTTTTTTTTATACCAGCAGATGTTTAAGAGACAAATATTTTGACATAGTTCCAATGGCTTACCCTTGAATACGATGTTTTTTTGTTTTTTTATTATTATCAGTCGCTATGTTGTCGATAAAATAACGCATGTGCATTGTACAAGTTAATCAGGTTTAGTTACTCAGGTTTAATCACCTTTACAGGTTTAGACAAGACAAACTATGGAAAAGGTTACTGGAAACTGGGAAGACAGTGTACAAGTTGTCGATAAAATATATATTTGACAATGTTTGAAATTCCAAACCCTCTTGGGTATCCAAGAAGATAGGAGGGTTGGGGGCTACACTCCCCTTAGCCAAGACACCGAAAAACTTTAACCAAAAATACAACTGTTTACATAATACATATGTCTTGAACTGGACCTAAAAGTAAAGGGAGCTGGGCAATTCTGAAGTTTGCCATCTCGAAAAAGCAGCTCAACAACAAGTTATGTTGTGCTACATTTACTACAATCAATGGTTATGTGATTTGGTAATTCTTCGTATTGTGTGGAATGTATCCACCATACGCTTGCTATGCTTCCCACAAGTCACAACTTTTGACTTATGTTTGCTAATCAACTCTGAGCAGATCACTTCGGGACATGGTTGATTGCAAAACTCTTCCACTCGGTTCATAAAAAGTTGGGGACTTGCGCTTGCGGACTTCAAGAATTTTGAAGTTGCGGACTTGCGGTTGCGGATTCAAGAATCCTGAAACGTCGTTGCGTACTTGCGGATTAAGCTTAAAAACATGCAATTGCCGACTTGCGGTTGCGGATTAAGCAATTTGAAATTCGGTTGCGGACTTGCGGACTGCGGACTTAAAAAAAAAAACTTGCGGTGCCCAGCACTGGTGCTCAATATCCTGTAAATTCCAAAAACCATAAATTTGCCCTCCAACAATTGATTTTTCAATGACTTAACCTGATGGGTTATTTTTTAGGATCAAAAACGATAACGTTGATAATTTTTTGACTTGATTTGTACTTTTATGAAGGTTCCAAAATTAAATATTTTGAATAATTGCTGATTTCACGGTTGACAAAAAGTACTTTTGAGCGTCACAGCATTATAAACTCCGCGTCGGTCGTTCACTGGGTTTGCTGGCAAACTCCCATCTAGTTATACTATTTGTTCATTTATCGTCACCTCTTATTTGGTGTATGTGGAAGCATCAACCCAGCTTAGTTTACCAAGCTTCAACGCCTTCAAAATAAAGCCGTTCGTACAATAACCAACAGTGAGCTACGAGCGTCAATTAATCCCTGTTTATTCAAATTAGTAATATTGAAATTACCCGAACTTCATAAATTGAAAATTGCTAAGCTAAAGCACCAACGTCATTAAAGCAAAACCTTCCGATTGCTTCTCAGAATTTTTTACACCACTTTCCTCTGTACATGAGCGTTCAACCAGATCAAAACCAGAAAATAAACTCTATTTACCGAAACTTTTCACTTTGCGATGTCAAAATCATTCAAATATTATGGTGCAAAAATTTGGAATTCCATCCGATTTAAAGTTGGAAATCAACCGCTCAGTAAATTCAAAACATGAGTGAATTGCGAGTGAAAAAAATCATCGATACTTGTAAGGATTCTTTTTTAACTCAGTCTTTCGAAAAATTACTTTTAAAACTCAGTCTTTTCAAAGATTCATTTCTGTGCGAGTCTTTTGAAAGATTCTAAGCGTAAGAATAGAGTCTTGCGATGGATTCAGTTTTACGATTGTTTTGCAAGCGCTTGCGTTGCATTTACAGTAGTACGATTGGTGAAAGACTTGAAGTTCTCGGTTGTTCAAATTTAACACAATAGGCTACGTTCGGCTGACCATACTATCACTGTAATCGTTCTTATTCGCTCATTTTGCAGGCTTGATCAACTTCGCCTTAGCCTTCGCAGGTGTTAATGTAATTTATTGGGTTTGAAAGTGATATCCGCGCAACGAAGATCACGAAGGACCATCAACTCACAAATACTGAAAAAATTAACTGTTTTACAACCAAATTCACTGAACATGATACCTTAATACAGTATTTCAATTACAAAGACTTGATAATAACACTCTTTCAACTTAAATCAGTCCGAACTTTTATTGATAATAATGGTGACATAAAGTCAAAATAATATACAGTATTCAAAATTACGTTACATCAACCAAATGTTATTACTTACACAAGTATGGTACCTTAAATGCAGATTATAAACATTTAACCAAGTTTCCGTTTTCATCAAAATGTATCTGAAATTTTAGAGTCAATAAAAACTTTATAAATACTGATAAACACAAAACAATCCTTATTGCGTAACCGAATCAGACAGGAAAGAATACGGCAACTAGCGAGCTTACACGAACATGTAACTCTTGTAGGCTCTGAAAAGTTTGACGTCCTTCGTGGTCGACTCCTGGAAAATCATTACGACTTCCACTTTATTCCCTCGCTGTCCAGCTCTGTGCAACTTGTAGGCTCTATTATTCACGCAAAAAAAACTCGAGCAATGACGAAAACATACGAGAAAACATCTCAACATCTGTCTACTTTAGTAACGATCGGTGAGGGGCATCAGAGTATTCTTTGAATACTCTAACAGAATCGTCTAATATATTTTTGTTATTGTTGCTTCATTGCTACAAGGGAAGCATTTTATATGCATACGTATGTCATCTAACGCTCGCTAACGGCAGTGAAATATTGTTTTCGACATTTTGGCTCTAGAAATTTCGCTTGTAACTTGTTTGCGCTGAAATTAGCGTGTAAGGTATTTTCAGAGACCTAGCGAGGAGTCCCCATGATTTCTTAAAATATGAAACAAATGTATGGCTCCGCCCATGCATTAACCAGTTATATTAAACGTCACAACTGACGAAACCAAAAAGGATTCGGGTGCCAAGCGAAAAAACCTAGCATAAGCGTGTGGTTTAGTTAGGAAATCGCTAGTTACCTGTAAACGCTCCAAAGCTCTACACAACATCATGTTTGTTGCTTATCAATGAAATTTCTCATTGAAATTGTTTTCTGCTAATATAAAACTAGAAAAAACAAAACTAACAACAATCATAGCTATGAACGTTTATATTATTACAAAGATCAATTAGGGGGTTTCTCATCAAAAAACTTAAGTTATAAGAGAAAAGTACTATTGTTACCGCAAACATTTAAATCGAAATGCTGTGCAATGAAATAAAATCGAAATGCTTTGCATTGCATTGTTTCATTAATCATTATTAAACTATCAAAACTTTTTTCCGTTTCTCTTTTGCTACGGTCTCACTTAACCTGTAATAGCTTTTATTCCAAGCGATTTAAAATATGTAAACTTCGTAGAGCTTAGACGTAACTTTAAAAATACGTCAATTGGCCGGTCTGCACTGCGCGAAAATCGTGAGCGTACAAGCGTAATTTTAGTTTATTTTAACCAACGGGCAATTGTATCCTGGTGAGGTGGTACGCTGAGCGTAATTAACTAAGTCCCTGATCTTGCAAAATAGACCGGCATATTTTTGCTTAAAGTAAACGAAAATACGCTACTACGCTCACGATTTTACGCACAGTGTAGACAGGTCCTTAAATGGTGTAGTTCTATGCGCTGATCGGAAGTGCAGTTTTCGTGTGCATGGACTTATCAGTGATGACAAATTATTACAATGATTAGCGAATGCCCAAACTATTTGGTCACGGATCGTCACTGGTCTACTAAGCACAAAATTTGAATAGCACAAAATTCGAATAATGAAACATCAAAAACATCACAGAATAGTCCAGCTGTATGCC
This sequence comes from Trididemnum nubilum, assembly GCA_963965965.1. Lineage (NCBI taxonomy): Eukaryota > Metazoa > Chordata > Ascidiacea > Aplousobranchia > Didemnidae > Trididemnum > Trididemnum nubilum. The sequence continues at coordinate 52,085,893 of OZ014469.1, forward strand.
TAAATAATCAACCACTTTTGGCATCTAAAGCCGACAAAAGCGACAGAGTTGAGCACATCGGTTTTTTTGCCAAACAAATTACTTCGAGGAAGTTGTAAAATGGATGCAATCGAGGAAAATAGTCAACGTTAAATGCCCAATGGGCGCAAAACAAAGCATTAAGGGCGTATACTGCATTCCCACAAAGCGATATTATATAAGAATCCACGATTAAGAAGTGATTATCTGGGCTTAGTTGTTTGCCAGTAGCCACGAGATGAGGTTTGCTCATCTCGCGGGGCTTCGTTGCAGCATACTCTTCATTGCTCTCTCCTTCCTACAACCAAAACATAATTTCAAGATAGATGCTTTAAAGTTTAACCACAAGACAATCACAGGCTTTTAATAGATTAGAAGTCGGAATAGTGTAATAATAATCAGCAGCATACACTGCAGGGATACTAACGCACAGTGTGTCAATCCCGGTTAAAGCTACAAACCCAGCGGGGTGTAACTGCCTAAAGGCGACTTGTATGTATAGGTTCTAATTACCGGTGGCCGTACTTGCGGCGAAAAAGTGGCAACTCGTTTGAGTGGTGTGAAACAGGCCACTTTTTTCCGTGTAAAAGGTAAATTTTGAAATGTATAGTGGTGCAACATTTTATCAGTTGCATCTATGTTCTAATAAACAGAAAGAGCCGGCCAGGTTCAAACAGCCAAGATAAAGCTACTAACATTCGTAGATCAACTTTGAGTTCGTGCAAGAAGCAATGTTGCTACGTATATAAAAAATTGAGATTAACAAAACACCATCAACAAAAACGCAATTTAAATTATTAGGTCGCAGTTGCTTTTAAACCTCTATTAACCACTGTAGCAGATATGCTACATCATTTTGTATGCCATAAATCATCCGCAGCATGATGTTTTAATGTATTTTTTATTAGTATAGCTTTTTTGCTTCATTATCTTGTTCTTGCAAACAAAAAATACTGGCAACTCTCTTAAGTCCTTTCTTGTTATGCGACAGACAAGATGGCTGTCTCAGCGTCTTCCAGCACTAGTGAATTTCAGGTAATTTCTTCCATATTTTTTAAACCTTATTGCGAAGCAAAACAATATTTTTTATGTTAGGTAATAACTACAATAAGCAAAGTTAATTTTAGTATAAATTATATGGTAGCAGCATGTTGATAAAATGCTGTAAAAGGCTAGGCTATTTTCGTGTAGCAGATCTGCTTCATTGGTTGATAAGGGTAAAATTAAGCGTAAATACTAAATAGCCTAATTTTTTTCTCACGGTGATACAATAGAAATGCAAATACCTAAGCCAGTGTTAGCAATAAATATCATCTAGTTAAGAGGTGCATGTTCGATAGAGCAAAAATGCAATAACTAAAGCCAGTGTAAACCGTACTTTTTATCAAGTAAGGGGCTAAAGATAGAAAATAGAAGACAAGTTGAAATTGAGCATTAGTAGTTGTTACAGCACCGATCTGTTTTATTTGCCCCACTAAATTTTCGAACTCGGCTCTTTTATTTGGTTTTTATTTTGATGTGTTAGTCTGCGCGTCATTGTGTTTTTTAATTTTTGCACGTTTCGTTTTAACGCCTAATTTCCGGCACAACGCGCAGCTCTTTTGCTTTTTTTTTTGCCGAGTTCTAGCGTTCAGTCACTCATTTCATTTTGGGATTCGAAGCAAACGGACGTTTTATATTTTGTAAGTTTAGTCACACGGCATCGTTACTTTTACTGTATTTTGTTCCCTGGGTTAATTTTCAAATATTTTATTGCCGTGCCGTGCCGTGTGGATCTTTAATTTATTACAATTTTTTTTCAATAAACCTCTATCTACTGGACTTCAACTGCTATTTGTGGAAACAGCACGGACGGTGACGGCCCCAGTCTCGAATCGCTGGGGCAACCTAGGAAAGACCTATCTCACACTATAGTTACAGAGGACGTCTGTAACATAGAAAGATAAAATATTTGTCTCAACCCAGAAGAATTTTGGAAAAGTTGGATATCGTTACGATCTGTTGGAAATTCATCTACTGCTCTCCTTGGTTTTGCATCGCCACGTTTCGCCGGATTTCAAGTTGGTTCATCATCGGGTTCGATCGCTCTTGACTTCTTTCGGGCGACTTTCATTTCTTGAAGAATCCATTCTCAGCGGTGGAACTTCTCCCTTTGGCATCGGTGGAAGCTTCAACTCTTTGGTTTGGTGCCAGTGCACTTTTATTTCTCGAAGCCACATCGTTGCTGCTGCGGAAGACGCTATTCAAGCTCTCCGCCACGTCGAAAGATCGTCTCTACTGCTGTCAATTCGAGCGTCGTTCTCAAAGCTGTGGTGAAACAATTTGTTTCATTCAATTTTGGACTGCCTTGTCTGTCGAGAAGGTATTTGTGGTATTTTTTATTTTTACGGTGTGATTGTGAGTACTGTAGATTATGTCTGATTTACGTAAATTTTCGGGCCGATCATGCTCGAATTCTAGTCAACCTCGACCTGATGAGTGTGAACTTAGTGTCGATCAAATCGATGACCCATCTGTTAGTAATACTCAGTGTCTGACTACTGCTGCCGAACCCAAAAGTTGGAATGATATTTTTTCTAATTTACCCAAGGGTAATGATAATGGTTCTAGCGCCTCTGGGAGGGAATCAAACCCCACGGGCCCCGTTCCTTCGGCTAATATCCGAAGAAAAATTTTGACTATGCGCCGAAAGCTGCTATTAGATTTAAAACGTTTGCATAGTGCACTCACTGACTGTACATCCCCTGATCATTTTTTTGAGCACGAATTACCGTATTTCGGTTTCGTGGAAGAATCCTATGAAAATCTTTTGCGCACGTTAGACAGCTTAAATGACGTTGAATTTAAAAAGGAAATGTTTGAAGGTATCGTTGACTCCTTTGAACAATGTTCAAAATTATTCGAAAACTGTCAAACACGTTTTTTACAACCCATTAATAAACGTGCAGAAACTAATTCTGATAACGAAGAGGAAGATGAAATTAAAGCTTCTGACAGTGTTTCTCAAATTGGTGTGAGCACATCAATTGTTTCTAAAAAATCTGATCTTGCGCAGAAAATAGAATTTGAACGTAAACGTACTGAAATTGATAGTACGGAGGAAATCGCCAAAGCTCGTAAGGCTCGCAGGCTTGCTGAGGCTGAAGCTCGTGAGGCTCGTCTCCTAGCTGAAGCCGAAGAAGCAGAATCGTTAGCTAAATTACGTCTTGAAAAAGCTAATCTTGAGGCGGAAGAAAAACTTGCTGCCTTTGAGGGGAGCTCAATACTTTCCACTTCGACTAAAATCAAATCTTTTTCAAGTTCACGTTCTCGTGCGAGACGTAATATTTCTAATCTTCGCGTAAAGAGCGAAAATACTGCTAAATTGGAACATTGCGCTGAACAAAGAATTGAACCAGAACCTTTGCCTGTAAAACCTAAAATTCCTATTGTTCGTAAAAGGCTGGTTAAAACCACCGAGTTAAAACCCCACGAGGTAATGAATCGTTTAAATGATCTTTGCTTAAATGATATGGTACCTGAAAATGTACAAATTTTCGGATCTCGCGATTGGCAGACGACTGCCTCTCGACAGGTTTCTGGTGTTAATGTTAACCCTTTTAATCAGTTAAATGAAAACTGTGAAAACGTAAATGAGAAAACCTCGAACCCTGTAAAAAATTACATGGCAAGTCGCATAAAAGTTAAAAGCGAATCTGGGTCGCACGAATTGCCCCAACGACCGCAAGTAAACGAAGTTGCTAATAACAATGACTTGATTCTACGCACCTACCTCGACAGGCAAGGACGTAATGAATATAGTACTTTGGCTTCGCAAATCGGCTATGACGGAAATAATATCGCCTTCGTCTTTTATGAAAATCAGATCCGGCGATTAATGAGCGAGAGCCCCTTCGAGGAGCGGAGACTCGAGGTATTGAGAGCTTCATGTGTGGGCCAGCCGCGTGAGATGGTTAATCTGTTCTGCGTCCCCATGAAAAATATGAGCACGTCTCGACGCATTGAAAAAGCGCTGGATCGCTTGCGTCAGAGATATGGCGTTTCAGGGGGACTCACATCAGAACCTAAAGTTATGGCGGTGCGTAATGGTCCCAAGGTCTCATTTACCTCGACCTCTTTAAAACTATTTAATGAGGATCTAAATACCCTGGAAGTTTTTGCGTATGCTCACGATGAAGTTGAAAAGCTCTCTGGGCAACTTCTGATTGACACTGCTAATCGTTTGCCAAGTTTGCTGAAAAGAAGATACTTAGACTATCTAAATAAACGGAATTTAAACTTGAACTCTCCCGGTTTCGACTCGCTGCGTGATTTTGTCGTTCACGAGCTTAATACTATGACATCGGACTACGCTCAAGCGTTTTTTAAATCGGACGAAAAAGATGGGTCCCGCGAGTCCACGGGTGGGACTAAGAACGTGAGGGTTCGACAGGTTGCTTATGGGAGACAAAATGATCCCCAGGCTGTGACCGGGCCCCGCTCTAGGTTTTTTGACATGGATAAACGCGAGTCAAGTTCTTCCAGTGTACCACCTGGTGAACATGGTCGTTTGAACAAGCCTCCCCCGATTTGTTTCTTTTGTAGTAATGTTGATCAAAGACATTTCTTAGCTGAATGTGAAAAGTTCAAGGCACTTAATCCCAGAGCTAAAAGGCAAACAGTTACGGATGCTAAAAGGTGCTTAAATTGTTTGTCACTTGACCATTTTGTGCGTAATTGTGCGTTTCCTTCCAAATGTCGGATCTGTGGGCCGCAATGTCGCAATAAACACGCTGGTGCTCTTCATGAATGTTATGACGGGGTTAATCTCGGGGCCGCTGACAGGGTAGGCCAAGTTTCCCGTCCTATTCCCGCCCCTAGAACTAATTGCCGGGTAAGCCAGGACTATACTTGCCGTAAACTTAATTCTGTTGATAATGGGGTGGTCCTGCTTCGCACGAGTGCAGTCAGAGTCATTAACCCTAACACGGGAAAATCGACTTTGGCCTACGCTCAACACGATACAGCTTCACAGGTGACGCTTATATCTGATGCCTTAAAAACTGAACTGGGGCTAGAGACTAACTCCGACCCGAATGTAAAAATTCGCACTTTATCGGATGAAACTGTGGACTGTAAAGGTCGCACCGCCTTTAAACTCGAATCGCTTTATACCGGTGAAAAATTCGTAATCGAAAATGCATTGGTTGTGCCACAGTTTTCAGATGATGATAGCACTTTGCCACACTCCGTGGATGTTACTGAATTAAAACACTTTCAAGGTACGCATGTCCCGGTTGCTCCGGAACGTAACCGCATTGACGTTCTGATTGGACAGTCTGATAAGCTGCTTCTGACTGTCCTTGAGGAACGTGAAGGCGCGAGTCCGGAGGAACCAAACTACGTACTCACTCGTCTAGGGCCCATTGCTAGTGGTGGTCGAGTTTCTGCCTTCTCGGGTTCCCTGTCTGCGTTGAGAGTTCAGGTTGAGTCTTGTGAAGATGCTGCTTGTGAGTGTGTTAAATTGAGACATGAGGTTTCTTCTCTCAGGGAGACTGTGAGGGAATACGAGAGGCAGGACGAGGCTCTGCAGCCATCGCTTAATGACGAACGTGCTAGAAATCTTGTTGAAACACGTATTAAAGTCTCAAATGGGCGTTATGAAATGCCAGTACCCTTTAAATCGGAAGTTCTTGAAGCGCTTCCAAATAATTACGAGAGCGCTCTAAAACGCACCTTGTCTTTGCGCCGTAACGTCGCTAAAAACCCTAAACTTAAACAAATTTTACTGGACACTTTTGCGGAGTTGTTGCGTGAGGAGTGGTTGGTTGCTGTTGAAAGTAATTCGCTTGATGTTCAAGCGTGGTACTTGCCGTTTTTTGTTACTAAATCTGCTAAACCAAGAGTGGTCTACGACGGTGCGGCAGTTGCGGAGGGTATGTCTATTAATCAGGCCGTATTGGCAGGTGAAAATTTACTAAATGGTTTGGTAGAGGTTTTAATTCGTTTTCGCTTGGGTAGATATGCTTGTGTCGCTGACATCAGCAAGTGTTTTTTCCAGGTAGGGATTCCTTGTGACCAGCAGGATTGGTTTAGAATTGTTTGGTATGAAAATAATGATTTGGATCACGGGAAGCCACAGGTGTTTCGTTTTACCTGGCATTTCTGGGGGATCAATTCAAGCCCCTATGTGGCATTGCTTGCTCTTAATCGTTTAATTGAGGAGAACCCGAGTAATGCTTCCAAGTTAACGTTAAATGCTATTGAAAATAATCGCTACATGGATGATATTTTGCTTGCTAGTGACTCTTTATCTGATCTTGAAATTGTTGCTAAAGAAAGCATTGACCTTATGGAAAGCCGTGGATTTAAATTGCGTAAGTGGGTTTCCAACTGTCATGCTAAATCGATTTTGTTGAAAGTCCCGCGTTGTGATCTTGCGTCTTCAGTGAGTGAAATTGATCTGGGATCGCAACCTCTTCCTGATTCTAAGGCGTTGGGATTAGTTTGGAATACTGAGAAGGACATACTTTTGATAAACTTGCGTGAGTTTTGTGAGGCGTCTACTCGTCGGCAGATGGCGAGCCAGCTTGCGAGTCAGTTTGATCCCTTGGGAATGGCGTCGCCGTTCATCCTTGGGGCTAGACTGATTTTGCAAAAGGTCTCGATCTCCGGTGCTGACTGGGACGACGTTTTACCGTTGGATGTTAAGGATAAGTGGAAAAAGTGGCTTTTATCGTTGAATAAGTTAAATGACTTTTCTATTTCACGTAATTGCTTTGATGATTCTGGTAAGACGGTAAATACTGCTGTTTACCAGTTACATGGTTTTTGCGACGCATCCAATTTGGCCTTTAGTTGTGTTGTTTATTTGCGAAGAGTGGTGAATGGTGAATCACAAGTCGCCTTTGTTTTGGGTAAATCTAGATTGGTTTTGACACATCAGGCTAATTGGGTTATCGCGCGCAAGGAGTTAGAAGCGGCGAAGCTTTGCTGTGAACTTACTTCGAAAGCTGCGGCGGCGTTGAGTCATTTGAATTGCAGCGTCCATTTGTGGACTGATTCGCAGGTGATTTTGAAATGGATAACTAACCCTGATTTGCACCTTGTTCGCTTTGTTAAGCGCAGAGTTGATAAGATCTTGGCCTTTTTTGCGCCGGACGCGTGGAGGTATGTGAATACGTCCGCAAATCCTGCTGATGTTGGAACCCGCGAGAATGCTTGCAAAAATTCTGAGTCAATTAAATTGTGGATTGAGGGACCTGCCTTCCTCGTGGAGGGACAGGAGGACGTAAAATCGCTTAGTCCTGCTCCAGTTGTTCGTTTGGCTTTGTGTAAGGAGAATACGTTTTTTGAGACTGATGACAAAATTCTTAAACTGATGCAAACTTCGCGTGACCTTTATGCGCTAAAAAAGCGGTTTGCCTACTTGCTCGCCTTTGTGGAGTTAGTAAAAGCTAAATTTAGACGTAAACCATTTCGAAAGCCAGAGTTCGATGCTGCTTCTCTGGACCGAGCCTTTGTTGAGGCTATTGGGTACGTTCAGAGGCAGTGCTTTGGACCTGCACTTGAGGTGTTAAACATTGGTTCCGCGGATGACTTTGAAATATTTATTAAACGCTTGCGCAATCTTGCTGTTAATTCTGAACAAACTCGGCAGGTTAATGAGTTAAAAACGCTGCGTAACTTGCGACCTTGTTTGGGACCGGATTCGATTCTGCGTGTGGAGGGTCGTCTTGAAAACGCCGACCTCCCCACGGATACTAAACACCCTATAATTTTGCCCAGCAGACATGCTTTGACACGTCTAGTTGTACTTTATGAACACTCGGACGCGGGACACGCTGGTCCTTCGTATACTCTTATGAAGACTCGGCAACGGTTTTGGATAATCCATGGAATTTCTAGTGTTAAGCGCTATCTAGCGGACTGTGCTAAATGCTCCCTTAAAAAGGCAAAGCCGATTCGACAGCTGATGGCAGATTTGCCATCTTTTCGCGTTACTGCTGTGAATAAACCGTTTAAGTTTTGCGGAACTGATTATTTTGGCCCTATCTTATTTAAACAAAACAGAAGCCAGTGTAAAGCTTGGGGCCTTTTATTTACTTGCCTGTGCACTCGTTGTGTTCACGTGGAGGTTGTCACGGGATTGGACCTTAACAATTTTATACTGGCCTTTTCTCGTTTCATTAACTTGCGAGGCCCTGTAGACACCTTCTTTTCGGACAATGGTAAATCGTTTTGTGCAGCTGAAAAACAGCTGCCGTTGCTGCTTGACTCGACTGAATTCCATAATTCTTTGCGGAAACGTTCTATTAATTGGGTTAGGATCCCTCCCTACTCCCCTAGCCAAGCCGGGAGTTGGGAATCTATGGTCAAACTGATTAAAACCGCTCTCAGCCAAGTTTTAGGAGAGGCCAGACGTTTGCCCTCTCTTATAGAATTGCAAACCTTCGTTTCCGATGCTATAAGAATTGTTAATGATCGGCCTTTGACTACCCTTAGTGATACGCCTAACGATCTGTCTCCACTCACACCGTCATGTTTTTTGGGTCAGCAGCTATCCCCTAACACCCCTGTTAGCACCTTTCACGATGAGGGGGATTTGCGCCGTGATTTTCAATACTGCGCTACGCTGGCTCAGCGTTTTTGGTTACATTGGATGAAGGGTTATCTCCCTTGTCTGCAAGGGCGTAATAAGTGGAGAACTTTACGTGAAAATCTTGTGGTGGGACAATTGGTCCTTGTAGGCGATGCAGAGGATTTGTCCAAACGGGGGGCCTACCGGTTGGGTCGGATTCACCGTCTTCATCCACAGTTGCGTGCTGGTAAGGAAATAGTTCGCAGGGCAACTGTCGCTGTTCCAAAGAAAAATGCAGCAGTTGGCGAAATCGAGTATATCCTTAGGGATATTTCCAAGATAGCCCCTGTATAGAGTGTTTTCTTTTGTTTACCTTTGTTGTTGCGTTTAAGTGTAGGCCTAAATATTGTTGTTGATTTTAAACTGTGCTAGACTGTGCTCTTTTTCTTGTGTTGTCCGTATCGCTCGAAATATATCCCGAATTATAAAGTCCTTTGCCGTATTGCTTCCCCTCCGTCACTCGTATCATTATTTGATTTATTTATGACACTGCATATTTTAAAAGTGAATTTTTCGTTACTGCTCACGTTCATCATAATTTTTTAAAAATCCCTTTTACTTATTGTTTGCACGTATCGGTGCTTTCATTTGTGTTTTGTGTTGAAACTTCATTGTTGATTCATTTTCAAGGGGCCGCTATGTTACAGCACCGATCTGTTTTATTTGCCCCACTAAATTTTCGAACTCGGCTCTTTTATTTGGTTTTTATTTTGATGTGTTAGTCTGCGCGTCATTGTGTTTTTTAATTTTTGCACGTTTCGTTTTAACGCCTAATTTCCGGCACAACGCGCAGCTCTTTTGCTTTTTTTTTTGCCGAGTTCTAGCGTTCAGTCACTCATTTCATTTTGGGATTCGAAGCAAACGGACGTTTTATATTTTGTAAGTTTAGTCACACGGCATCGTTACTTTTACTGTATTTTGTTCCCTGGGTTAATTTTCAAATATTTTATTGCCGTGCCGTGCCGTGTGGATCTTTAATTTATTACAATTTTTTTTCAATAAACCTCTATCTACTGGACTTCAACTGCTATTTGTGGAAACAGCACGGACGGTGACGGCCCCAGTCTCGAATCGCTGGGGCAACCTAGGAAAGACCTATCTCACACTATAGTTACAGAGGACGTCTGTAACAGTAGTACAGTGCTGGAAGGGATAATTACAGACTTGGGGCTTTTATATTTTATTGAAAAGGCCGTGGCTAACACATAAGTATTTCTAAAGTTACAAATGTTGTTATACCTTTAAAGTATAATCTAAAAGTTGTTGTTATAGGCTATAGCAGTGGGCATAAACAGGGGACACAACCTTAGCCCCACCTGGTTACGCCACTGGTGCAAGAAAACGATTGTAGCTGAACCAAAGTCAATTGCAGCTGAAGCAAATACCTAACCAAAAATCTGCAAGGGAGGTCATATCACCGAAAATTGATTTGGAGTCCATATCACTGCAAAAAATTGGTTTGGAAGAGCTAAAAATCGTGATATTTTTCTAGCGTTTTGGTCGATAGGCCAATGGGGGAGAGAGTGGCTATGCTATGAGTTGAAGTAACAATTAACATTGTTTTGGCGCGCACCTACACTCAAAATAAATGATTCACAGTAAATAAAACGCACACACACACGCTAGTGATGGATGGTGGGGGCCCTGACCCCCTCAAAATCCGGGACTGCTTAATTAGGTTGCTTTGTTTAAAATTTGAAGTGCTTCAGAAATCATTTTGTTGAACTATGCTACATTTTGTATTTTGGAGTTCTATGCCCCCCCCAAAATATTTAGCTTATCTTGTTTTTTTAGACCTGCAGAGACAATATAGCACAAGGAAATATTTTTTACGCGACTACTTGAAAACAGTGGTTGAAACAGACAGTTTTTTTTACAAATAATGCCTAATCACAGTGCCGGATTTATGTGGTGGAGTACCCTAGGGCCCAGGTTTAGTGGGGGCCATATTTTCATATGGCGTAAAAGTAAATCAAGCTTATTTCAAACAAATGATAAAAGATTGTCACTAAAAGCAACAAAGGAAAGGCGCGTAACCTGAATTTTGGAAGAGGGGAGGGCCTTTGAACCAACAGGTAAAAGCAGTCAGCGTCGCATTATGGATGCACATACGGGGGACTGGTAATTTTAATAATTTTTTGGCAAAAAATTGCCATTTTAACGCCATTTAAATGACATTGAGCACGTTTATGGAACCATTTGAAGAAACTAATAGCTTAGATTTCAGAAGACCTTTGACAAAATAAATTATCAAGATACTTACATTCAGGCCAAGTTCAAAGCATGTTTATAAAAGCACGCATATTCGGGTTAAATTCTCTATGTGATTTGGCTAATATTGCGGGCTGAAAAAGATTACCCCCCCCCCCTGGTTACGCCACTGGCGCAAGAAAACGATTACCAAAGTCAATTGTAGCTGAAGCAAATACCTGACCAGAAATCTACAAGGCATGTCATATCACCGAAAATTGATTTGGAGTCCATATCACTACACAAAAACGGCTCGGAAAAGCTAAAAATCGTGATATTTCTCTTGCGTTTTGGTCGATAGGCCAATGGAGGGGAGGCTGGCTAGTGGCTATGCTATTGAGTTGAAGTAACAATTAACATTGTTTTGGCGCACACTTACACTCAAAATAAATGATTCACAGTAAATAAAACGCATACACACACACTAGTGGATGATGGTGAGGGCCTTTTGTGGTAGGAGGCCAGGGGCCCTTGAGCCCCCGTAAATTCGGCCCTGGTTAATTAGGTTGCTTTGCTTGAAATTTGAAGTGAGTTGAATGAACGATTTTCAAATAAATTTCAAATGAGTGAATGAGTTTGTTGAACGATTTTTAAATAATCAATTTCAAAACCACACAACTTGTGTTATTTTTTTCACTATTAATCAATGTAGCAGATATGCTACATTTTGTATTTCGAAGGTCTATCCTCCAACAAAAAAATTTTAGCCTGAATTGTTTTTTAGACCTACAGAATATTTTTTACGCAACTACATCTATGTCTGGTTAAAAGAGGGTAAAATTCTTCTCTGGAGCTAAAACGAAGTCGGTTATAAGGGCAGCACACTAATGCACCAACGGTTTAAAAATAACTTACTTCTCTAAAAACAAACACTGCAAAACCCTTCTTATGCTAATTTGTCGCCACGTTGAGTGGTGGTAACAAGTACTCTTAAGCACTTAACCACTTTGAATTCATCTAAAAAAAACACCTATTATTTATTTTATAGGTTTTTAGTTTCTAAATTAGTGGACGCAGAATATGCAGACAACAAAAGCTGCTTAGGATACTAACATTAGTACCAAGAAAATCACCAAGAACTAAAACAACTCCACGTAACTCATTAGCCCCAGTTAAAGAAAGACGTTAACACATCAGTTGGACTTTCCGTGTGCGAAGAGTTTAATAATTTTAAAACTCTTCGAACCTTAAAGTATGAAAACGCCATAAAACAATATTACTAGTAGCTTTAATTAGCAGGATAGTTACAACACGACGGGTTTGGAGTTTATTTTGGCGTTAGATTTGATTTGATAAATCGAAACCGGGAGCTTTTCGGCCCGAAACGAGATAAAACTGAAATCTAACTTTTTGGGTCAAATTAAAAACAAGATAAAAACAAAAAATAAGCACGTAAATAAAAAAGTAACACGCTCAGCTATAGTACAGAAGTTTAAAAAGTAGCACTTACACAAACGACTAATATGTCTGATTGCTCTGAAACAAGGGTACATTAATGTTTACGAGGGCTGAAGGTAAAATTAATGGAAGTTTCTAAAGTCAGGACATTCGTACTAAATTGGCGTTGACTTTTTCCTTCTTGACACAGCATTTTCAGAGATTTTTCAACTTCAAACTAGTGTTGGATTGAATTTCAATGCTCTCACAGTCACACAAGTTAGTGATGAATCTGAATGTGGATTTTCTAAAGTCAATACATTGGAATTTAGATTTTGCTAGGTCAATGAATTTGAAATTTTGTAAAATGAAAGGACACTTCCCTGCTTCAAACACGACGTTGCGAGCGGGCCTCCTTGTTTATTAGCAATTATGTCATTAATAACATTAGCGATGCCGTTCTAGTTCAATCCTTAAGCAATGCCGCAATTACGCTTGCGCATTGAGCCGTCTCGTTGCGCACTAATCAGGTTAATCTTGCAACAAAACAAATGCATGTCCTACTGTACAGCAGTCAAGCAATCCCGGGGAAAATTAAGCTCTTGAATTGTGCAACAAAAGTCAGAGAACAAGCGAAAGTAAGGCTAGTGGGCTATTGTTTTCAATTTGGTCCGAAAAGTTTATTCTAAGGTCACAGAATGTTAAAATACGGTACGCCTACTTTGGTACTAGTAGTATTATGATCAATAATCATGTACGAGTGAATAGCGTTTAATAACAATTAGCCTTATTGCTAGGCTATAATGTGCACTGAAACGTAACTGACAACATCTTGATTTTTCTAAAATCTAATCTTTATAATTTCTAAAATCACTGCTGTGCAGAACACTCGTTAATCCAACTCGGATCTGTTTCACTGAACAGATCAAGTGGTAAATTAATGAGTGGCGAAACAACTCAACGCAATAGTCTCGTTGCAGCGTTGTTTTAGAGGATTGATCTGAAATGGTGTCCCCAATAAATGTTCCCTCTAATTTTTTGTGCTCTTTGTGCGCAGATATTTTGGCGTGTGCGCACTCTCTTTCTGGGAGTTCTCCCAGAATTTTGCGTCCCAAACCAAAGCGCTGTTTGTGTTCGAAATCAGGTGAAGATAAAAAAAGTCTTAATAAAAAACGAGCGGTTTTTGTGTCCGAAAACTGGTGAAAAAAAAAAGGACTTCACCCAAAATCTATCGATGTTTGTGCTCGTAAAGTTTATTGTTGCAACTTTGTAATCGAAAAATATGTCTGTGCAATAGAAAATGTTTGAGCGCAGCAAATTTATTCATGTGCGCAGTCGCTAAAGTCTGTGCGCGCGCACACGCGCACAGCTTAGAGGGAACACTGTCCCCAATGTTATCAACGTCAGGGTTGAAATTTAAATATCTCTGTAACAACTGCGAATTTGATCTAATACGATTGCTCAAACTTAGAAACCTTCGTTAAATTTCTCTGCAGTCCTCGTTTAACACTAGAAAAATTTTCTGCATTTTATGCCCTAAAGAAGCAACAAAACATTATCAAGATGAAGCATCAATAGTCCACTAAGCCCACAACTAATACCCAAAATACAATTAAAAAAAAAAACTATGATGTCAATGCCATAGAACTGCAGAATTATAGATATTTATTTAAATTACAAAAAAAAATATATGAAATTGTATTACGAAATGAGCTCAAGTATCAGACAAACGTTTTGAAGTGTATGCTAACTTGATTTTGCTCCTTCCCAGCCTGAACAATTAAGCTCTTTTGATAAGAATTTGACCCTACTCTTGCCGCTGTTAAAGAAATATTTATATATTCTTCAACCTTACCGTCAACAAATCTCATTGCAAATCCACACGATTCACCAGTGTTTAAAATCTTTTCAACAATTGGCGTAAGAACTTCCTCCAAACTTTTAAAATCAGGGTGCAGCATCTTCATTTCATATTCCAACTAGAACATAAGATTGCAATACAAGATTTTTAATTTTTACAAAGCCGTCCAATAGTACCGTAGAATTTAGAGTGTAGATTGGATATAATATTTCCTACGCTGCATATGTTTTGATTGGACAAAAACAATAAGGCATTGTACTTAGATTCCAATAAAAATTCTCAACTAGTTTACAATAGTTAAAGAAGCATGCAAATCTACACATGCTGAAAAAATGAGCACCGGTATGTAACAAAATGCTCGTTTTCACTGATGATATAAACTACAACACATTACCATAAGATCAAAACAAATGATAACACAGCTTAAATTAAACTACTGAACTATGAATTCCTAAAAAAACCCTGAAAAGCCTAGAATGAAGCTGTTTCATCCTTAGCTGCATCTTTTAATGATTTAAGCAATTCGATTCCGTTCAATATCTTAATCTTAATGCCTGAAGATCTGCTTAAGGTAACACAGACCGTAAAGATTTCAAAATTTTTATCACGTAATGATACAGCTTCAACTATAATTACTGGTGCGAGAAATTTTGAAACAGTTAAAAAACCAGAGTCGTAGAAATAATCATTGTTTCTTAAAGCTTAAAATGTTGTAAAAAAACTGCCTCTTACCAATTTTCTTTGATCAAAATCTGCAAAACGGGGATATCTTTTTAGTATTGCTGTTGCACTTGGTCGATTGCAATTAATAATTTCTCGACGGAACGTAAAGGTTTCTTGCATCCCCGCTATTATCAAGGGGGCATTCTGTGGTAATGCCATTATTGTTTGCAAATATTTGATCTATGAATGCATATAACAATAGATTTCTATTATTAACATTTTACGATAATCACTGAAAACGGTTTAAGTTGTATTTCAGGCAATACATATAAACGAAGACTGAAGCAAAATCAATGGGGATATCGGAAGTTAGGTAATCGTTTTTGATTGCCGTTCACACAATCCTTCCTGGCCTAGTCTTTCCAGAGATATTTTACTTTAAACAAGACATAAGGTTCTCTTATTGGCAACACCAATGTTGTATTGCAGTACCTCAGCCCAGAGGGCTATATTAACCTTTGTGACTGAGTTCATCAAACTAAGATGACGTCGCGGATGATATCAATGTCGGGGTCGCCAATAAAAACTATGATTGAATAGGCCCCTACGTTGTGTTTAAATTAAATCACCTCTAGAACAGCTGGGTCAAGATGCCTTTTTTGTTTTCAACTGCAAATCATCATGGGGCCAATGGTAATTTAAACGATATTGTTTTTCGTAATTTCATTGTAGTATAAGCAATTAATACAACTAAACAATACAAGCTAACCTTGTTTTTGATGTGATCGGGTTCATCATAGGAGCAATCTTCAATAGAAATGTTATAGCTTAAAGAACTCGAAGAATTTGAATTTTCGTTTTCTTCTTTTTGGTATGCCCGTTCCTCAATCGACAAATTTCTCCTCATTGTCTTCAGTCTGGTTTGTATGTATCCACTTCTTGTAGATTCATCAAAAAAGTGTTTCTGGCAATATTATGAAGTCAAGTTTTCAACTAAAAAATATGCTATGAATACACAATTATTACCACAATATAAGTGGTAAATAGGAAAGCATCACAACTGGAATTGAGAATAGAAACTACAGCCCGCAAAATCAAACACATTACAATTAGGTAAGACTTTGAGTACCAGTGCAGCTTGAAAAGCTCTAACAATTTTCTTTTTTTCTTCTGCAGTAATAAAGATATTCTCAGTGACGTATATAAGATCGGAAGGACAAAGAAAAATGATAATGCAGTAATATCATTACACACTAATAACAAAAGCTTAAATAATGTTGTAACCACGAGTAAAATATCATAACAAATTATAGTCGTCTTAAACGTTGTGTACACAGTTCACAAAAATAGCATCGTTCTATTTAATACTTCATAAAGTATTTAGGAAGTTAACGTGTTATTCCTCTTCATCTGGAGGCAGTTTATGCAGTCTCAGAAGTGAAGGTCAGCAATAGTTACAAAAACTTATTGTTATCTGTTATTGTTGAACGTAGGTCTTACCATATCATAATTTTAGGCTTAAACATGTCATCTAAGTCGCAGAATGCGGCAACAACTTACACGTCCTTCACCAAATTGTGAAGCCCCTCAAAGAGAGGGAAATGGTTGCGTTACTGCTTCGGCCATTTCAGTCTTCAGCTGAGTCGAAGGGTACATGCAAAGGAAAATAGCATTGTTCTAGAACTTATTTCGGAAGCTGCTCTAATGGTATTCTAGTCCAGTGCTTGTCAACCCTTTTCGAAATCGTACACACTTTCAACTTTTACTTAAAAGCTTGTACACCCCAGTCTCAACAACACAATACACTGAAATTGCATCAATGTTAATGGAATAAAATAAAACACCAGTAAAGGAAAATATTTATTAATACCTATAAATTATTTCAACAGCAATTCAATGCGAACCTTGCTGTTGAATTTCATCAGCTAGCTGAGAAAAGTGGGGTCTAGTTTCAAGTGCTCAACGTATCAACATCTTTGATTGCGTTTCTTTTTGATTCCATTTCAACAAGAGCGGAAAATCCTTGCTCGTAAAAGTATGCCGTAGTGGCGTGAGCAGTGTCAATCAAAGTTGTAAACGAACCGATTAGTTCAGGCCTGAACCCGGCTCGAAGCCAAACATTAATTTAAAGCGCAAATCATGCTCGAAAAAACCCAAAAGTTAAGTTAGGTCTGAAAAATTTAGCAATGTTGCCAAGTTATTTTGATTATATTTTTGGGCACCTAAGACAAAAAGCACGCGTCAGGCCCGAATTAAGCCGAAAATTTAGTCAACTTTAAGCCCGAACCCAACCCGAAAAGCCCGGCCCGACTTATAACTCTGGTGTCAATGCACCACAGCATCTACAATCAGCTTAAAGGCGGTGAATTATCCAGCCAATTACAGAGGTTTATAATACCTAAAATTGAACCATAATTTTGATACTTTTGTTTTAATTTTGAGACTGCGATGGCAAAGATATTCAATAAATGCAAACAGAGATCCCCGTAAAAAGTTTTTGGAAACTTTGAGTTTGGTTCTTCCCGCCAAAACCACAGTTACAGAACTGTGGTTTTGGCGGGAAGAACAAAACTCAGAATTTCCGAAAACTTTTTTCGAGGAATATCTTTTTGTATTTGTAGAATATCTCCGCAACCGCAGCTCCAAAATTAAAACAAAGCAATCAAAAAATTACAGTTCAATTCTAATTATTGTAAATTACTGGAATTGGCTGGATGATTTACCACCTTTAAATTGTTTCTGTGATCACTTGTGTATAGAGGCCCTCTTAACAGTAAAGTTACTCCAGTACAATTTGGTCAGAATCATAGTTATGTTGATTTATAATGATACAGTGACACCTGGTATGAAAACAAATTTCACTGTTTTGTTTTATGGTATGTTGTACACCCCAGTACACCCTAATATAGTGGTACACCCTTTAAAAATTTTGGTTCACCCTAGGGTGTACAATGCACCCGGTTGAACAGCACTGCTCTAGTCTTGAACATCCACAAAGCAGCGATTTCGCATTTTTTTCTCTGAATAAATCGGTTTTAGATTAAACAGCATGCAAAAAAGCTGACTAATTTTAGCTGAAATGCTGCATTTCACTTTTCTACTCGAGGCAACTACAAAAACGAAAACACTCAAAGCTCAATGTTTGAACATTGCTTCACTTACTTCTTTTCTTCCATTCCAGCAAAACTTTAACTTTTTACAAAGCTTTTCTGTTCTTCGAGATAAAGAAACTTGTCTTTACTAAGCTGGTTTAATACATTTTCACGTTGAGGGGTTTTCATTACTTGTGGATGAAGCCGTCCAAACTGAAAATTAACAGTGGCGTCAATATAAACTCACATACCTAGAGGTTAACTTTATTTTGTCAATCATTCACTTTTTTTGTTGTGGTTAGCATCGACATTGTTGAAATTCTGGCAATAGGGTTTTTGTATTTCCCAGTAAACCTAGTTTAATGTCTGATACTTCCATTTCATTAAGTAATCTTAAAACTATTTTGAATCTTTAAAACTTTTATTTATCTTTCGGGTACAGATTCTCATTTACAGCAAAATTATATGCAACTGGTGCTTAAAATGCGTTCACAAGCTATCTGTTTAAAACATAATCTTTCTATGCTGTACAAAATTATGCCACTCCACATAGACATGATACCAGTTATGCAAAAACATATTACAGCTGTAGTTAATTTTAGGGTTTCAGAAAGTGCTCAATTACCAAGAGTTATTACAGTAAATTACATTAAAATTCTACAAAACCCAACAGTCTGGATTGATTTAAATTTTTGGTAAATGACTGAAAATAGCTAATTCAATCAAAACTACTGAAAAAATGAGCTAGATTTTGAGATCATAATCTCAAGTTGTGTTTGCAATGATAGAAATGACTAAAATAAAATCTACAATTACCAGAGGTGGAGCCCTTAAGGACACATTTTAAAGTCCCTGACCTCGAAGGTCAAGTGTTGGGCCTTGGCTCAAAGCTTCAAGTCCTCAAAAACTGCCCTGCACTGTTTTTTCAATTGCTGAAATTTTGTAGTTTACCTGAAAAAACAATTTGAAGACCTTAATTTTTGGAGACCACCTGAAAAATTATTTTGAAGACCTTTTTTTAATGGAGAACACTTGCGCCTGTGTCCTTGGCCACAAGAAGGTCTGGCCTTGGCATGAAGAGGGTCTGTTCTTGGCGTAGAATTTTTTTGTGTCCTTGGCTTCACTGCTGACAAGTACTGTAAAATTCAAACAATTGACCACATTTTTTAAGCAAAAAATAAACCTAGTTTACAAATTTTTGCCAATACAAGTTTCAATACTGGTCCACTCAATTAATGGTAACAATAATAAAACACCAATAAAATCATTAAAACAATGCCCCCAACAGGCTGTTTCACCTTTAGACTTTTCGCAGGGGTGACAACAAATCCTATTTGAAAAGAATCCGCAACATATAGCACTTGTGTCCTTAAGCACGCTATTTCATCACCTGTAGTGTAACTGTATATCGCACACTTACATTGTTAGTTAAAAAGGGTAGCAGTGGGACTACCAATGCTTCTGATCAACTTGGAAAAACTTCTGCGACATTCAAGCCACACATAAACCTTTGAATAGCTTTTTTTTGGCCAATTGTTTGTCGTCCTTAAGCTTCAAAAAAGTATGTCAATTTATTTCTTGATCTGAAAAAAAACAACAACATTATATAGGTTGCTAATGAAATGTTACCCCAATGATTCATTCACACTTTTACATCAAAGCAAATCTTATGGGAGCAAAAAAAATTATTATTTCCTATCCCAATAATGCACTGCACGACTAGCATGGAAAATGGCTTTTTTCTCACTTGCAAAAACCAGCAGAGCAGTCTAAGGGGAAGAAAAGGGCTATTACAGCCTCCCCATTGACCTGTCAACCAAATTACACAACTGAAGAATATACCACATTTTTTGCAGTTCTGAGGCAATTCTTGTACGTGATATGAATGTTTAAATGCTTTAAAGCCACTTCTGAACCATTTATTTAGAGAGGAAGCTAAAATTTGCCAAAAATAAGATCAAAAATCAGCAAAACTTTAAAAAAAATGCCTCAAAGCAATCAATAAAATTCGATTGTTTGATGCAAAATGCATAAAAAGTAGACTATTTACCAATCACTTCTCACATCTTGTTCAATTCGCCCCTCCCCTAAATTATCTTATTCCATAATGAGCAAAATAATTAAACTACTACACTTACCTAATATTAAAATTTCACCACTAGCCTATTTTAGTGGGTCAATGACAACTGACTGCTAACTGATTCTAATATTGGCAGCAAGTTGGTTCATGGTCAATTTATGGCAGTCAGTTGATCTACAAAATCAGTACTGTTTAATCATGCTTTCCAGCACTGGTATTAATTTTCATACCATGTTTTAAAAGCATTAATTTTTCCTAAATATTCAGAAATCTAAAGTTTGGATATTTTTGCAAAAAAAATTGCAAAATTTTCAAATGCTGAGGCCTTCACCTTGGATCCTCCATAACCTCTGGCAGTAGGGGGCTCTGACAGTGCCGTCGCCAGAGTAAACAAAGTGAACAGGCACTAGATGAAAGTAGGCGGGTGCACTAAAATACACTAAACTTTTGCATGTAAAAACTGATTTTCAGATCTTGTACAGTTACAAATTATGCAAAATTTCAAAACTTCTGTATTCGTGTCTAAAAAAGAAACCTATAAGGCCGGCAGCGTTTTTTAGCTTGTTTTGTCTGCTGTATGGAAGACCCAGGGCATGGTATGTACCCAGGGCATGGTATGGAAGACGATTTTTCCATATTCCATACTGGCAATTTTCTTCCATTCCATACCAAAAATCTTCCATTCCATTCTAAAATTTTCTTCCATATTCCATTCCATACTAAAATTTTTTTCCATATTTCATTCCATACTTCCATACCAAAGAAATTTTAGACCGGAAGCAATGCAACGTATATTTTGTTGCTTTGCACCTTTGCAATGTTGTAAGCAACCGCTCGTGAAGGTGCACCAACAATACGAAGATGCAACGACCGGTATCTCGTATGCATATTGCACATGGTTTAATGCATAGGCGTAGCTTGGATTTTGAATTGGGAGGAGGGCTAAACCCAAACGATGCAATGACGTCATTAGGAGCTTTTGAAAAGAGGGACTTTTTATGGGACAAAGAATGAAAGATCAAAAGCTGGACGCCTAATTTGGCTCGTAACCTGGATTTGCTACAGAGGAAGGATTAGAACTGCAAGTTAAAATTTTTTCTATCCTATCAAAATTGGGAGACGTGGTGAGCAAATTAGTCCAACTCAAACACGTCGCAGAGAGAGGAGGAGCCCCCAACCACTGGGCAATTTTTTGTAGTTTTTTTGGAAAAAAATGGCTATTTTAATGCGATTTGGATCACATTTCACACGTTTTTAGAGCCATTTGAAAGAACAAAATTTTTGATGTTTAAAAGCCAATTGAAAAAATCACTCCCTTTACTTCAGCTCAAGTCCAAAACACGTTTAAAATTTTGCATTTTGGGGTTAAATTTTGTGACTTGACCCAAGTCAGGGAAATCAAGGTACCGGTACATTGCTTTCTACAATATTTTTAGCATTAAATAATGTACTCGAAGATTTGCCTTTGAAGATTTTTGTTTTGTCATGAAAATAACCAGTTTTAGGAAAATATGCACGACCAGGGGCACAGGCACTTGATTCGAATTCAATAATTTGTTCAATAAGCATTTCCCCTATCTAGCTTTTTTCAAAAGCATTTTGTCACGTGAAAACTGACTAGATTAAGATGGATTGTTATTTCAAGTTGGTAATTTAAAGTTATTTAAAGTTGGTACATTAGATGCTATATATCAGTAAATGGTCACTAATCATGTTATTGTAATATAAAAGTTAGCTGGGGCCTAAAACATATTATTGCATAAACAAGTTAGATGAGTGCCTGATATTGCACCTTTTTGAACAAAAACGCTGAATTTCTCCCAGTTTGTACATTTAAATTGGTTGGTATAAATTTAAATTAAGAGGGCATGGGCCCCCTGGTGGTCAATATTGATATTGCTAATTGCCGTTGTACGCATGTACTGTTGCACTCCAAAAATGCTAAGGGAAACTGAATAAATAGGCTTTGTGACATCATTTTTATCATTGTAGCTTTTTAATTGGGGGGTAGGAGGCAGAGGCCCCGGTCCTTCTGGCTATGTCTATGGTTTAATAATTAATGTGCAAGTTTGCCCTCACATCAACTAGAACATTTACCGTAATAGAAATACCAAGCTTTAATACCAAAACGAATTACTCTAAGCTTAAAACTAAAAATATAAATAAAATTAAGCTGAACGATGATGAAATAGCAAATACGAGTTTTCGTGACAATGTAAAAAAACAAAATTGATAACTGGGCAAATTGTCAGCCTTAAAATTAAAAAAACAACAAGTCAAATTTATCAAGGTCATCAACTGTAACATCAATGCTGCAATTAAATTGCAATCTACTTACAATCATGCAATACGTAGGTACACTGTTTGTGCAATGTACACAACCAAAGTATCGCAATTTGTCGACAAATAATATGCGTAGATATCGAAGTTGAATACTTCTGTGACAATATTATTTATCACTCCCTGACATCGGAATGTATTTTTCTGTAAATACAATGCACAAAATTTAGTATGGAATTGGTATGGAAGTACGGAAGATTATTTTCCTTTCCATTCTTGAAATCTTCCATTCCATTCCATGCTGGCATCTTCCATATGCCATACCAAAATTTCCATTCCATACCATGCCTTGCCGGTACCGCGGTACTTCGCTATTTTTTGGCAGTACCGGTACTTTAGTTTTGTTTGATTTTTTAGTAGGGATGTTATGAAGGTAATTAAAAACTTTAAATGTTGTAAAAATGCTTGCGAAAAAACCAAATAAACAACGAATCTTTTTTCTTAAATCAGTGTTTAACTGTTTGTTGGTCTTACTCGCTACTACCACCGCAGGGACTTAGTGTTAGCAGTTTGCAGGCCCATTTAAAAAATTGATGTTTTCTTGCAAAGGCAAAATGATGCATTGCCAGTATTCATGCACCAGCGAAACAAAAGTAGAACCGCTAAGAAAAAGTTGTAAGAGACCACTTACGTAATGAATACTCATCATATCAAGTGTGAATACAGTAGCAAAGCCAGGGGACAGCCTGGGGACTATAAAAAATTATTTAAAGCTTATTTTGAAACGTTTATTGAAGGGGAGAGGGGGCTAATTTGTCAAAAATAAAACTTATAAATAAAAAAAAAATTTAAAGAATAGTCGAAAATTGGTAATCAAATTTGATCGCTTATTAAAAAATGCTTAACAAAGGTTTCATCAAAAAAAATGTATATAGCCTAAGCTCAGAAATAGGGGGGAGGGGTATTCAGTATAAGTTAATTACTAACCACTTCTCTTGACCTTCCTTCGATTAGCCCTCCTATATAATATATATATTTTTCACTATAAAATATAGCCGTAATAGATTACCTACTCTTTGAGAGGTTTACTAAACTACAGAAATAAAACTTTAAGATTTACCAACTTGAAAATAAGAGAACTGAAATTCTAGGAATAGCTAGCTCCCACATAGCCCATTTATGCAACTAGTACAATACAATCATTTTTTGCACTGCTAATTTCTATGCCACATATCAGGTCCAGCACCACGGAAGGGCATTCCGGGGCTGTGCCCCCCCAAATGACTGCTTGTGCCTCCCCAAACGAAAATTGAGTTCCCCCAAGCGATGACTGTGCCATGAAGATATTAACATGCTTGGGGTTACTGGAGTGCAAATCGAGGCCTAAGACTCCCAAATTGGTGTTTACTGCCCGTACATTCGTAATTTTTGTGGACTCACACCGAATTTCATCAGAGTTTTTGGACAAAGACCTTTTTGTTTTTTGGTCTTCACTAAAGAATTCTTGCAAAATTGCAGGAATTTTGTGACGATAACTAGAATTTGTGAAAATTTTTGAACTAAAGACCTTTTTTTTTTTGGTCTTCACCTTTTTTGTTTGATCCACACTAGAATGAATTTCTCGTGCCCCCGTGCCCCTCTGAAATTCACAGAAATAAACTTCTTGTGCCCCCCAAACTTTATTTCTGCCCCCCCCCCCCAGTCACGCCTACCACGAATTAATAGCCAGAGAAGGAGTCCTCGAGGACACATTTTGAAGTCGTTGACCTTGGCCCCGAAGCCGCAAGTCCTTGGCCTCGAAGCCTCAAGTCCTCAAAAATTGCCCTGTCCTCGGCTCGAGGACAGCACTATTTTTTGAACAGTTGAAATTTCATTATAAAACGCCAGAAACCTCGCGGAAAAATTGCAAACACTTCTTTTTATTTTCCTCACTTGGAGCATAGGCGTAGGCAAGGGGAGGGGGGCAGGGACCCCCCCAATTGAAATTTCACCAATGACAAAAATGTGACATAAAAGCCTATTGTTTCTTCAGTTTCAGTTTCTTTTTAGCATTTTTTGCTGACGACAGGATAACTAATTAACAATACTGAAGACTAGGGGTGCCAAGTCCTCCTCAATTCAATTTTTGCCAGCCAATTTAAATGTATACCGGTAACCCGGAGAAAATGGAGAGTTTTTGTCCTAAAAGTGGCTATCTCAGGCTCACATCTCGTCTTTTTGTGAACGAAAAATGCATTAATCAGGGCCGGATTTACCATAATATGACGCAGAACTAGCTAAGGGCCCCGAACTGAAAACATAAGATTTTTTTTGGTCTTCACCTATATTTGGCGGAGAGATGTTGCAAAAATCTCCAAAGTGCCAGGGGCCTAGCGCGATTTAAATCCGGCCCGGCAATAACATGGTTAGTTGACGAAACTATCTAGTGTACCATTTTTCAAAAACAATTCAGTAATTCCCCTTCAACCTTGCCAGTTCTTACGCTCAAAATACTTTTTTTAAAAAATAGCCATGGAAAACGCTGATTGAACAAATCATTGAACTTCAATTGAAAAGCCTGGATCCCCTGGCGAACATGTACTCCTACTACTGGTTATTTTCATGACAAAACAAAATTCTTAGGAAAATCTTCGAGTGGATTATTATTTACTGCTAAAATGTAGCCAGAGACAATGCACCTTACTTCCCTCTTGCTGGACTAAATCACTTACAATTAAAATTTAACTCCAACATGCAAGAGGTTAAACGTGTTTTGGACTTAAGTTGCAAGTATCATAAAAGAAGAAATAAACAATTTGATTTTTGCATTTGGCTTTCAAGTATCAAAAATCTAGTGCTTTCAAATGGCTCTGAACACTTGCGAAATGTGATCCAATGGCATTAAAATACTTTTTTTTCCCAAAAAAAATTTTTTCCCAAAACAATTAAAATACTTTTTGTCCCACAAAAACTTTCTCTTTGCAAAAATTTTGATGACGTCATTTCATGTGCTTTGTGGTTTAAGCCTCTCCCAATCAAAAATTCTGGGTACGCCTATGAATTGGAGATTGCCTGAAAAACATTTTTGAAGACCTTTTTTTTTTTGGAGAACACTTGCACCTGTGGTCTTGGTCCTTGGCCTCGAGCATTCCTGTCCTTAGCCTCAAGAGGTTCTGTCCTCGGAAAGGCTGTCCTTGGCCTTGTATTTTTTTGTGTCCTTGGCCTCGAGCCTCGTGTCCTTGATTCCACCTCTGTTAATAGCATTAATTTTTATCAAAGTAGGCCTAAAATTAAGTTATTTTTGCCCAAAAAAATTTTGTTTCAAGCGCCGGGGGATCCAACCCCCACACCCTATGCCTCCAATGGCTGGGGGCCTTGCCCCCAGACCCCAATTGCCTCCAGTGGTTGGGGGATTCACCTCCAGACCCCGGAACGCTCTCCCCTTATTGCAGATTTTTGGCTACGGGCCTGCACGAAGAAAAATTTACTGCACGTTACTGCCAGCTTCCATTTATATTACCTTTTGGTTTTAAATATGCCTGGAACGTTTGGCGAAGATGTTCTCATTCACAAACAATGTTTAATATAGCCAAAAGTATTTCACCCGGTAATACTTATGCAGAAAAATTATCTCAAAAAATCCTTTCACCTGCACCAACCCCACTTTGGTCGCGATGAGGTTTTTTCTTCCTGAACATTGTAAGCTCTTCTAATAAGTTTTAAAGGGCAAAACAACACAATCTAGTTTTTGTACAAAATTGTCGAGTTATGAACACGGTTTTGTCTCTTGAAATTTTTGGGTGCCATCTCTCCGGAAACCCCACAAACTAAACCCCCAGAAATCAATTTTCATGAAATTGATTTTAGAACCCCCAAAATTGATTTAAGAACCTCTTTTAGAACCCCCAAAATTGAACCTTACAAAAAATATTTTAACAACTTTAGCTAAAAAGCAATTTTTTTTATAACCAGAAGAGACTAAAAATCTTATTGATAGTTCTCCAAAAGCGTGGCCAAAAGTGCCATAGCTTTTTTTGCGACAACCATACTGTACCGGTAATTGCATAATCTGGGTTCAACCCACACTCTGGTTACATTGTTGTGTCCTTGGATAGAGCGCTTTACGATGATTATCTCTGCTTGTGGCTTTGCACTAGCAACAAATTCAGTGGCAAGAAATCGAAATTCATGGGACATTGGAAAACTAGAAACTCTTAAGCAGGTGCAAATTCCTACAAGCACGAAGTAATTATCACAATGAAAGCGTGCGGAATGTCCATAATTAGCGTCTACGCTGTGCTGTGATGAATAAATACGCTATACAACAGCAAAAAAAATGCTGTAATTTTGAAATTGTTTTCATTACAAGGAAATAAAAGGATTTTTTAAAAATCACCACTTTAACATGCGTCGTTCGTTTATAGGCTTGCAACTGGTAAGCTCCCATCTAACTGGTAGGCTTGCTGGCTAGTAACCTCCCATCTAGCTTTAAATAAGAAATGCAAAAAGTAACTACAGCAACGAATTAACTAAAAACAAATCAAAACAGCTCACTTTGCCAAAAGTGCAATTTATCTCCAAGATTCTAAGTTTTGTGTGAATGTCACTTGTGCAATAATTGGAAGCTGATGTATCGTCAGAGTAGCCTTCAGTGCCAACTTACGCACGTGATGCTTTGGAGATGACTGCTGTTTGGTTATTAATGGCGACAAGTTACTGCAGTAGAATACATAACCAGATGACCGTAGTTCGTATACGTTAGATACTTTATCGAGTCAACTCCATCACTAGTTAGTACTTTGTACTCACTGTAGTAGTAATACTAATACTCATAGGTGGGCACAAGTCTGTTAATCGTTAATAACGAAGCTAATTTTTTCATTAACTCGTTAATACGTTAAAGTTTTTTCATGTTAACGGACTAAAGTAACTTCCGTTAAGTTCTGTTAACGGACTAAATTAACTTCTGTTAAGTTCTGTTAACTTACGTTAAGATTTTTATCATTAATATCTTGCACCATTCATTCATCGTACCGGTACAAACCAATTTGCACTGGTAATACTTGTTGCGGATTAGCACAAGTTTTATTATAGAAGAAAGCGAAGGAAGGAACTCTTTTTTTGTGGCAAATAATAACCTGCAGCCTATTAATTATCGCTGTTTGCAATTTCCAAAGATTTTCCGATTTCAGCTTCGTTAGTGCATTTGAACTTGTTTTTATCTTGAAATTAGATTAGACTGTAAAATCTAACTTCCAAAACACAAAAAGACCACCATAGCACTAAATATTTCCTTACAATCAGCTCAACAACGTCAATACGTGTTCTAGAAGCGAGTGAATAAAACGAAATGTAAATTACACGCAAAATATTAACGAATTAACGGACTTTATTAACTTCCGTTAATTAGAGCTGAAAATAACGAATTGACGTTAACGGAGGTGTGAAGTTTGTTAACGGACTAATGGTTAACGAAGCTAACGTTTTGCGTTAACTTGCCCACCTATGCTAATACTGCAACTGCTTACTATTCTACGGCAACCTTTCTGTAAAACTAACTGTAGGTCTACGCAGTGTGCTCTAGTCGCGGAAACGAACCTAATTGCTAAAAGTGATGATTTACAATCCCATAAACGAGGTCAATTAGTCCAATTTTTTTCTTTTAATTTTTTAAAAAAAGTAGCCTACCGCAAAAGTACCGCGGAACTTTCAATTTGAAAGTACCGGTACCGCGGTGCTAATTTTAGCAAAGTACCGAGTACCGGTACCGCGGTGCTAATTTTAGCAAAGTACCGAGTACCGGTACCGCGGTACTTTTGCAAAGTACCGTGCCCACCTATGCAAGTAGCCCATTTATGCAAACAGGTTAATCATGTTCACACTGCTAATTTCTCAGCCACGTTTCAAAAGCATTATTTTTTAATCAAAATAGCCTTAAAATTAAGTTGTTTTTGCACAAAAATGCAAAGTTTTCGAGCGCTGGGGCTCCGCCTCCAGACCCCCAAAACAGCCCCCCATTCTGCAATTGCTAATTTCTGGCTACACACCTGCCTATGATAGGCTGCTACAACCAAACATCTTTTAAAACAAAAAGCTGCAACTGAACACATTGAAAAACAAAAAGCTTCAACTGAACATAGTCAAAAACGAAAAGCTTTAAACGCGACTCTTTTGCTTCAAGCTATTTGCACGATTGTAAGATTGTTCTCTCCCTACAACTCATTAGGAAAATGCAAATTTGCAGCTACAGTATTTAGTCTGTTTCAACTAGCCGCCATTTTCCTACTGTTGGTCAAACGTCATTGGTTCCAAATAAAGTTTACTATCGGTCAAAATGTAACACTTTGCACAGTGGCCAATCAGCGTCTGCAACAAAACACGTCATAGTTTGCGTTGCAAAATGAATCTTTCAAAGTCTTGCACAAGTCGCCATTGGAAAAAAACGATTAACTTAATAAAAAATGATTCAAATGCTGTAAATGAAAAAATGACTCAAAAGAATGATAATTTCTAAAGTTTTAAATAAACGAGTCTTTTTTTTGAGAGTATACACAAAAGCTGTCGCTAAATAAATAGTATCTTATAGATGGGCCCAAAATACAGTAAGTTGAGTTTATTTGCAAAATTTCCTTTAGTTTCTATTTTCTTGTATGTTTCAATTACAATTTCTGGGTGGCTGCTTGACTAAAAGATCTGAAGCATCGGTAACTTTGCAGTCTACTGTTGAGCAGTAGCGTACGCAGAATTTTCAAAAGGGGGGAGGTCAGGAAATTTGAGAGTAACGTTGACCAAACGAAAAATTTATCCACTAGTAATCAGTTCGTTTATCTCGCCAAATATAGGTGAAGACCAAAAAAAAATGGTCTTCACTCAAATTTAGTCTGTTTTTCTGCCCAAAATTAGGTGAAGACCAAAAAGAAAAAAAAAAGGCCTTCACTTAAATTCAGTTTGTTTTTCTGCCCAAAATTGAGTTACGACCAAAAAAAAAGGTCTTGTGGCGTGAAGGAACTGATCATGTTTATAGCGCGTGCAAATGCTGAAATCACGCAGACCATGTACCAAATGATTTATCCGAGTGAACCAAATTCCGAACGCTTCAACTTGTTTCTGTGTCATGTTTTTGCTATGTATCAGCGTTGCTCCATATCTGCCTCGTTTGAGTGATTCAGATTCCCAAACGAATGGTTTTCTATCTTTTTTTTATCTGTGGGCGCGCGAGCTCTAGTTAGTTTCTTTTTTGCCAAATTTCGACGTCATTAGGACAAAAGAGGCAGAGATGGAACCTGTATATAAAACTTGTTTCGGGCGTGGCATCACATAGTACAGTATAATCACATAGAGTCATATAGTCATGTAATCGTATAGTCATATAGTTATATACTTGTTATAGTTCATATAGTTATCGTTCACATAATTGATGTAGTTGATATCGTCCAGAGATTACGGAGTTTTAGAACGTGGAGTTTTAGAATTTTACAGTGGGTTTATCCCACAACTTCTAAACATCCATAGTCTTCACCCAGATTCTGTCCGCTTGTGCGCTCAGACTTTCTGCCCAAGTTACAAAGGGTGGGGGGAGGGGCATGCCGCATTTTTGCATACTGTTCTGCGCTAATTATACTATCCTGGCAACCAAAGGGGAGGGCCATTGCCCAATGCCCCCCCCCTAAATACGCCCCTGCTGTTGAGGTTGTTTTGTGTTTCATTTTTGATGTTATGATTTATTTACACGGCGAATAGATTAATTCTGTCTGTTTTCCATGTTACCACCAGCACATTAATATGGCTAATCGAGCATACTTGTTCCAGCATCTGAAAAACAAAACAAAATAATTTTTTGCTATCATCAACCAACTAAGTAAATACCTAAAGATACTTGCAATCAAGGATGGCAGTACGGTATACGGTACGTAGGTACGGTACGCCTCAATTTTTGCTCAAAAGTACGGTACGCTGGTACGGTACGCATTTTTTGTAATGGTACGAGTACGGTGCATTGATAGGGTACGCCTTTGTTGTAAAGATACGGGTACGGTACGTTGGTACGCTCTTTGAATTAAAACTTCCAGACTTTTCGCACATTGCGCCGGCTTTCGTATAGAGGCAAAAAACAGCTGAAACCAACGCTAAATGTAAAAATTGAGATCGCTAATGTATAGGCTAGTGGTTTCAAAGACAGTTTAAGCTGTGAGTAGTTAAAAGCAAGGATGGCAGTACGGTACGGTACGTAAATACGATACGGTACGCCTCAATTTTTGCTAAAAAGTACAGTACGTCTTGTTTGTAATGGAACGGGTACGGTACGTCGGTACGGTACGCTTCAAAAATTGAACTGAAGTAAGGTATGCTGGTACGGTATGGTTCAAGTAGTGCGAGGTACGTACTACGCAAATTCTGAACGTACAGTACCAGGGCCGTGCCCTAGGTGGTTCCCCCTCGAAAACTCAAGAAGCGGCCCCCTCCGAAACGCTTAAATTTGCGCATTTTTGCAATCGGCCTAAATAGTCACTTAACTTTCACATATCCAAGACACACTACTTTTCCAAAACCAGGATTGTTGAACAGCACGAAAATTTACAGTTAAATTTACATTAATGATATCCAAAATATTAAATAAACCAGTACAACCAATAAAATTATCGCTTGAAAGTGAGTTTTATTGAATTCCAAAGACCATTAATAATGTATTGTTACAATGCTACATGAAAAATAATTTGGGTACTAGAGCTGTAATGATGAGTTAAAGATGCGATCCTTGTAAGCGGCTGTAGTGACATCAATGATCCTAAAAATATCTGTACTGAACTCTAGGAACTTAGGATTTAATGAAATAAATTTTAACTTGTTCGCTCACATCCAAGCGCGTAGCCAGAAATTCGCAATGAGGGGGCTATTCTGGGGGTCTGGGGGCGGAGGGGGCTATTCTGGGGGTCTGGGGGCGGAGCGGGCAACGCTCGAAAATTTTGCATTTTTTTGCAAAAATAACTTAATTTTAGGACTATTTTAATCAATAATAATGTATTTAAAACGTGACATAAAAAATTGGCAGCGCAACATGATTTAACTGATTGCATTATTGGGCTATGTGGGAGGTGGCTTATGATAACATTGTAGTTCTCTCGTTTACTTGCTGGTAAATCATAAAATCCTATTATTCAATAAAACTCACATGGAGTAATCTATTTCGTCTATATTTTACAAAAAAAATGATTGGAGAGAGGGCTAATTGGTAACATTTGTTGAAGCGTTACACAGGCGCGTAGCCAGAAATTCGCAATGGGGGGGGCTGTTTTGGGGGTCTGGGGGTGAAGCCCCCAGCCGCCGAAGGCTGGGGGTTTGAGGGCAAAGCCCCAGCCGCCGGAGGCACGGGGGTCTGGGGGCGGAGACCCCAGCGCTCGAAAATTTTCCATTTTTTTTGCAAAAATAACTTCATTTTAGGGCTGTTTTGATTAAATAATAACGCTTTTAAAACGTAGCTTAGAAATTGGCAGAGCAAACATGATTAAACGGGTGGCATAAATGGGCTATTTAGGAGGTGGCTAATGGTAAAATGTTAGTTCTCTTGTTTAGATGCTGGTAAATTATAAAATTGAATAGTTCAATAAAACTCACACGAAGTAATCTATTTCGTATACAGTTTATAGAGAAAAATAATTTGGGGGGGCTTATGAAAAGAGATTTGAGAGAAATGATTGGTAATTAACAAATACTGAATAGCCCCCCCCCCCCATTCTTTAGTTTATAGTATATTTGTTGATGATACCTATGTTCAGCATTTTTACACTTGCGATCAAACTTGATTGCTTATTTCTTACCATTTTTCAAAGTTTTCATTTAGTTGTTGGTTTTATTTTTGACAAATTAGCCCCCGCCCCCTGAACATGTGTTTCAAAAGATGTTTTAAATCACTATTTAGTCCACTCCAGAGCATAAAACAGTCTCAAAAGTGCTAAAAATGTAGTGTTTTTCCCATTCTGCATTTTTTTCGACATGTCAATGTGGGGGGGCTATAGCCCCCCGCCCCCCCTGGCAACGCTACTGGCTAAAAACGTGGTATTTTCCTTATTCTGCATTTTGGTCGGCAATCTATTAGCCCCCCCCCCTAAATAAACGTTTCAAAATAGTCTAATCCAGTGCAAACACACAGTCTTAAAAGTGCTAAAAACGTGATGTTTTTCCTATTCTGCATTTTGGTTGGCAGTCTATTAGCCCCCCCCCCCCCCCCCCCCCCCTAAATAAACGTTTCAAACTATGCTTTAAATCCATTTTTAGTCCAATCCAGTGCAAAAGAGAGTCTGAGAAGTGCTAAAAATGTGGTATTTTCCTTATTTTGCATTTTGGTCGGCAGTCCATTAGCCCCGCCCCCCCCCCCCCCCAAATAAACGTTCAAACTATGCTTTAAATCCATTTTTAGTCCAATCCAGAGCAAAAGACAGTCTTAGAAGTGCTAAAAACGTGGTATTTTCCTTATTCTGCATTTTGGTCGGCAGGCCAATGGGGGGGGCTATAGCCCCCCCCCCCCGCCCCCCCCCCCCTGGCTACGCTACTGGCGTTACATTAGGGCCATAAATAGATGGAACAAGACATTGTAAACAGCCGTGTGACCTAATTTCAACTGGAAATCTTTTATGGTGGCAATGAAAACATTGCTATGTCCATTAAACCAAATAATTTGCGTCAATTGCTTTAAATAACTAGCCACAAGATGACAGCCAACATGCAAGATTTGGTAACAGTATAATAAATTTAATTTACAAAAATGAGTTTTTTTTTTCTGTAATTTGTGTTCACTAATGAAAAACATTGGAGAATTTTTTTTTTTTAGTATATAATACAAAACAAAAAACAAACCAAACTATGACAAAAACAGATAGCGTTTTATATCCATTCATTGTTTCAAAAAGTATCCTATTTGATCAGCACAGGTTTGTCCCAATCATATTTTACAGCTGATAAAGCCTTTTTGGTAACGACTTGATTTGATGCTGCTTGTTTTCTCAGTTTTTCTCGTACACCTTTAATGACTTTGTAAAGTACCTGTAGTTTAACTTCAGTTTGAGGTCAAGTTTTAGAATTTGTTTCAGTAGCCAGAGGAAGAGCTCTTTCAGCAGCATCATTAACAACGGGCAATTTTGACACAACTAGCTTGGCATGCTCATATCTTTTGTTTGTTTTCCATGCAACAACTGGTAAACTGACAAAGCTGGAATCCAAATGAAAAAGTTGAAAGGCAGTCCAACACAGAGATGGAAACCGGTTGGGTCGACCGGCATCGGTCGGGTCGACCGGCCGGTCGGGTTGCCGGTCGGGTCGAGATTCTTCGACCGGCCGGTCAAGCGGTTGAAAAACCGGTCGAATTCTCCTTTCTGGCTACAAAAAGACATCTAAGCTCCAACCGAAATATACTTATATATTTTTTCATAGCTAAAACTTTTGATCAAAAAACAGTATTAACAAACAACATCGTTTAAAAACACTTGTTGAATGGTTTCAAGCTGTGACAAATCAGCTGTGACCATTAAGACATGCACATCTAGGGGCGTATTTAGGGTGAGAACATTGTGTCATGCCTCCCTCTTTTGGGCCACGGCACAAAGCAAACAAGTACAAAATATAAGTTAAAATCGCGTAATCAGATTATAATAAAGCATGCATGTGGAAGAGGTTTGCGCTACATAAGCGTAGCCAGGGGGGGCAGGGGGCCCGCTCCCCAATTGAAATGCTCCCAATGATAAAAATGTCACAAAAAAGACTATTGTTTCTTCAGTTTGAGTTTCTTTCAGCATCTTCGCGTACAACAGTACACGCGTACAAAAGTGATCGAGGGGGCCCGGGCTCCCTCAATTTAATTTTTGCCAGCCAATTTACGATGGGCCCTCTACAATAATTTTGATCAAGGGGGCCCGGGCCCCCTCAATTTAAATTTTGCCAACCAATTTAAAATTCCCCCTACAATAATATTTAAATGGCCCCCAATTTGAATGGGTCCCCAACAATAATTTTGATCCAGGGTGCCCGGGCTTCCTCAATTTAATTTTTGCCAACCAATTTAAATGGGCCCCCAACAATAATTTTGATCCAACCAACTTTATTTTTGCCAACCAATTTAAAAATACTCCTACAATAATATTTAAATGGCCCCCCTATTTAAATGGGCCCCCAACAATAATATTGTTCCGGGGGCCCGGGCTCCTTCAAGTTAATGTTTGCCAACCAATTTAACCGTATAACCCAAGTGAAACTAAGGGGTTTTATCTTAAAAGTTACTAACTGAGGCACTCATCTAACCTTTTTATGAACGTAATGCAATAACCAGGGACGGATTTGATATACGGAACAGTGCCAGGGGCCCCGCGCTCAAACGGTAAGATTTTTTTTGGTCTTCACCTGTACTTGGCAGGAAAATATTGCGAAAATTCCAAAGTGCCAAGGGCCCAACTCGATGCAAATCCGGCCCGGGTAATAACATGGTTTGTAGGCTTAACTATCTATTGTACATTTTTCAATAACAATTCACCTCCACCTCGCCAGGTTTTATGCAAGAAAATACTTTAAAAAGAAATTAGCTCCAGTAAGGGGAATGCTCATTAAACAAATTTTTGAATTGAGAGGGCCTGGGCCACCTGGCCGTATATGTAGCCTACTTCTATAACTGGTTGTTTTCATGACAAAACAATAATCTCGAAGGAAAATATTCGACTGGATTGCTATTTACTGCTAAAATATTGCAGGAGGCGATGTAAGTTACTTCCCCCTTAGCTGAGCCAAATTACTTACAATGTTTAACCACATAATGTAAGATTTCAAATGTGTTTTGGACTTAAATTGCAAGCAAAAAGAGGACTGAACAACTTGGACTTTTCAATTCGCTTTCAAATGTTAAAAATCTACTACTTTGAAATGGCTTTGAATACGTGCGAAATGTGATCCAATGGTATTAAAATAGCTATTTTTTCAAAATAATTCCATAAAACCGCCCAGCGGCAGGGGGCTTCGTTTTCAGACCACCGTCTGTGACACGTTTGAATTACAGTACACGTCTTTACTCAAACATGTCTCCAAATTTTAGACATTTTCGCACCTTAGGTATTTGTTTAAGCCCTCTCCTTGAACGAGTCCCTATGCCAACACCAGGCCACGGCTTCTGATCTTCCAATCTATGATATGTTTGTCCACGCATAAATTCCTGTTTTGAAGTTTCTGATGACGTCAGTGCAAGTGATTTGTGGTTTGCCCCCTTCCAACCGAAAATCCTGGCAACGCCTATGTTGCGCTATCTAGCATTTAGCATCATTTTAATCAGCTGAAGAGTAGAAGTGGCGCAGATTAAGATTTTTAATACACGCTAAAATCTTGCCTTTTTGAAAAGCTTTTTTCACCTTAAATTTGCTACACTCTACCCTGGGCAAAAAAGACCTAGCTCTTATTTTTTTTTATATCTAACCATTCATGGCTTCTTCTGAAGTACCAGCATTTCTACTAACTGTTGGGGTAGATTATATTTCGAATATTTTGCAGCCAATGTCATAATAGTTTAGTTTTTGCTGCTCCGCAAATTGCAAATAATCTGAAACCAATAGCTAAAAAATTGTAACTTTATTTTTTGGCCTTTCGCATAATATCATTAGAAAAAAGTCTAATAATTTAGTAAGTGCCCTCCAGTTCTTTTTATGCTTATTTTGTGCACGTTTTGCGCTACTCAAAACAGGTCATTCAAACAAAAATTTATCCCAAAAAGGTCTCAAAATTGAGTTATTTTTGCAAAAAACGCAAAAATTGTTTTGCGTTTCTTTTCTGAGACCTCCGTCCAAAGTCACAAATTTTTACACCTCACCCATGCGCCCCCATTTTGAAAATTTTTTATTAAATACATTGAACAGTGAACAAAAATCTTCTGCAAAAAACCGGTCGACCGGCCGGTCAAGCGGCGATGATTTTGAAATTTACCGGTCGGGTCGGGTCGAGAAAATCCTGACCGGTTCCATCTCTGGTCCAACAGTGAGATTTTTGCACCCAAATTGGCAGAATTTGGCATTTCTTACTTATCATTCCCAGACTTTTCTTGATACTTGCTGATCAATGCTCGCCGAAGTAGCTGCTTCTCTGATATGGTGGCGTTGGCTGAAAACAACGAAAAGAACCCAAATCTTTCTGACAAAAACCACAAATGGTTTTTAAGTGTTTCCCGAGCTTTTTTCAAAAGCAAAGGTAGTAATCATGGCGAACCCTCTGAACTTTTTCGAATACAATCTTCTGTTTTCGTCAGCTTTCTCAAAAGCTCAAGGTCGTTGCTAGGAGCACCTCTGGTATTTACAGAAGTAAGCCATTGCTTTGTGTAGAAGAGAGCCAAAAAGATTGCCTTATAGTGTATGTTTTCCAGCTCTTTTTCTGAATAGACATTTTGCAACTGGTTTCGAAATAAAGCACTTTTTAACGTATACAGAGCTTTTGCCATTCAGCGTGCGTTATGAATTGCACGAAGAGCTTTCACTACAATGTTGGTATTAGCTTTGGTGGTATCTAAAAGCATAAGAGTCGTCACAGCCAATACTTGGTAATCGTGTCTCAAATGTTGCTCCACATTGGTGCTGATCCATTGACGGAGAAAGGCAATAGTCTCTTCCACCAAGCTTGCTAAAAACCTTACAAATGAAGGAAGAACAATATTGGACTCCAACTGGTTTTGACCACAGCAGACCAATTTGTAGTGAGTTTCTTGAAACCTTCTTGCGTACGACCCGCTGTTGCGCCAGCTACTAGCTCAAAAAAATAATGTCTGCAGGCGAGCTGCAACACACACTTTCCAAAACTCTCGTTCTAGTCTGACTACTATGCCACTTTTCAAACCTGTGTTGATGGCAGTGTAGTCGAAAACGATGGCTGCTATTTTTTCATTATCAATTGCTTGCTAATCCAATACCTGAAATATGTATAGAATTTAGTGAAGTTAGTACAGTATACAGTGCGATGTTTAAGCTTTCTGTGCGCCGGGCTCCCATAGGATATATTTTTTTGAATATATTGTTTAGTCTCATTGGAGCACCACCAGCGACAGTGTACTGTATATTAGACTGCCTCAATTAAGAAATAATCATCATCATCATCATCATCATATTTATTTATTTACCAACTTATTTATTTATAACGCAAGTGTTTGTTTCCTAGGATACATTTCTCGGATACGTTGTTGTTACTTTGTGAATTCAGAATCAAGAAATCAATTGCTCACAGTCCAATGCAATTTGAATTATCAAATATGCAATGCATCCGACAACATGTTTATATGCAACTCCATATCAAACGTACTTGCAGAATTATGCTTGCTGCATTTTCAGCCGTTGATGCTTTCTCCACTTCAATAATTGAGAGAAGTATTTCGTGTCCATCAGTGCCTGCAATATGTCAAAAACAGCAATTGACAGATTTAAGCCAGAGTAGAATACAACAAAGTTTTGAACATATACCAAATACGAACACAGAACAATGCAAAAGCGTTGAAAAAAGACTATGTTTAACGTATAGCTTGTTTGAGAAATCAAAAAATTACATTTCACAAACTAACCTGTAAGTAATATTGCAACACGTTCTACATCGTTCACAGTGTGCATTAAGAATTTAATGAGTTTTCCATTCCAATGAAGAGCATATGGGGTGGAATTGGACTCATTTAACTGGTTTTTCAGTGTGTGTGTTGCAATGGTTGATCTAGTGTTTGCTTTTCTTTTTCTTGTGGTACGAATTAACAAGCTCAGTTGATTCAAAGGGGTACCTTGCGATAAGCGTAAAGCAGCGGCCATTTCTGCTAAACATCTGCTTGACATGCCATATTTATCCGCTATTAAATATGCTTGCTTTGGAATACCATCAATTTTTTAGCTTCTATCACGTTTTTTTGTCAATGAAAAAATCGATGACCCTGGAGTCTCAATATCAGTTTGGGCGCTAACCATTGCAGCACTGTCGTAAACCAATACTTCGTTGTCAATACTCCGCTAACGTCAAAAACTTCATAATCATCACCAACAAACTATAAAAAGGCTATTTAGGCTATAGATTACCAACTGTTCTACATTGCTATACACTATTATACTGTCACTAAATCTCGTATGTTGGCTGTCATCTTCTAGCCAGCCATTTAAACCAATTGACGCAAATAATTTGGTTTAATGGACATAGCAATGATTTCATTGCCACCATAAAAGATTTCCAGTTGAAATCAGGTCACACGGCTGTTTACAATGTCTTGTTCCATCTATTTATGGCCCTAATGTAACGCTTCAACAAATGCTACCATACATTTTATCAGCTTTGAACCATGTTTAACGTCAGAAACAGGATTTTTGTGAATAACTTTTTTTCTAAGTGTTTTAGAGAAAAACCTTCTCTTAGAGCAGATATAAACTTGTAACTTCTGCGTAATTTGATGTAAAGTTTGAGCTCTCTATTCCAAGTGGATAAGGAAATATGGCAATTTTACTGAAAATGGGCATTGGTAACCATAGAAACGCCCTGTCCGACCGTATGACGTCATCAGTTTTGAAAAATTTTTGCACATTTTTGCTTCTGATATCTAAACGCAACTTTTTGGAAAGTCCAAGCAAAAACCAACTACCTTGCCAAATTTGGCCCAGTCTAATATATATGTACTGTAGCTTCTGCATATTTATAAGACTACGTTTAGAAATGACTGTAAATATCTAAAGTACTTAATTGATGTTAGGCTATCCTCTTTGCAGATAACCGCATTTCAGACATTTTTTGTTTGTATTGTACTGTACAACGTATGACATAGACTTAAATTTCTAGAGCTTGAGCAATTTTTTCCAATGTTTAGTGTTGCATCTAAAGTTTATTTTCTTTAAAGTTGCATTTATTTTTATTTTTTTTAAAGTTGTATTTTTTTTAAATGTAATTTTTTTAAATTTTTGGCATGAAACTCCCGAATTCTCAAGGCATTATGAGCTGGAGCATTGTCATGATGAAGCAGCCACTACCTCGCTTCCCACAGTTCTCTTCTTTTCTCCCTCACTGAGCGCATCAGACGTCGCAAGATGCTTTTGTAGACGTTCTGATTAATAGTTTGGCCTTGTGGCAAGAATTCTGCGTGTACAATTCCATGGACATAAAAAAAAGAGATCAGCATCACTTTGGTTTTGGACTTGAACACCCTCGCATTTTAGGGTCTTGGTCATAATGCGCTCTTCCATTTGAGGCTCTGCCGTTTGGTGAGTGGATCGTACTCGAAGATCCATGACTCACCGCCAGTAACAACCGCTTTTCAGCAAGTTGGGTGCAGTTTCGAGTTGCTCCAAGATGTCTTGACACACTTGCACACGCCGCTCCTTTTGACCTTCATTTGGCAACTTTGGTACCATTTTTGCACAGATCTTCCTCATCCCCAGATTTTCTGTAATATTTCTCCATTTACTATTCAAACCTAGCTCCTCTGCTATCATTCTAAGAGTAAAACCTCAATCGCTCCGCACGTTTTGTCTCACACGCTCAACATTTTCATCTGTTCTGCTTATGGATGGCCTTCCACTTCTGTGATCATCTTTGATCTCCTCTCTTTCCTCTTTCAACCTCCTGTGCCACTCAAAAAGACGAGTTCTCGACAGGTCCGCCGAGAGAGGGGACATAGGGAGACAATGACCCAGGGGCCCATGGATTTTAAAGGGCCCATGACATGGCCCACTGGGCTTCACAGGGCGTATCGAAATGGAAGACTAAAGGCTTTATTTTTTTTGGAGAACGCCTAATTTCGACCGGAAAAACCGTTAGAATTTTGGTGAAGCCCTTTTTTTTTTTGAGATCACATCATAATTCGGACAAAAATGCGGCATTTTCTCCGTCTTTTTCGGAGTTCACATTTGAGCTGGCCCCGGGCCCACGTTTGGCTCTCTGCACCTCCGGTTCTTGACATCGTGTCATCACCATAGACTTCTTGAAGCAACTTTAATGCTTCAGTTGGAGTTGTTCGAAGACGGACAAGAAATTTTAGGTTGATTCGCTGTTCGACGCTCATCCTTCGCACCAAGAAACAAAAAGCCAAAAATTTTTAATTTTATCAAATTTTCACAAAAGCGGTCACAAAGATAGTGCCCTGACAAAAAAACGTGCAAAAAAGAATGTAATTGTTACAGAATGCTGAAATATCGTTTTTGAAATCATAAGACATTGTGACATCATAGAATTGATGAAACTTCCTTTCTCGGTGACTCTCCACAAAATTTTTTGTCACATTTGACTAATACGTCGCAAAAATTGCATCGTAAATCGCCGACTGGAGTTTCTCTAAACTCATTTGGATATTGGCGGCATATTTCCTAACTTTTGTTGTTGACGATTTTGTTTGTTTAGAAATTTTTATCCAATCAAATTTTTCATGCTATACAATTTCAAAAAGCGCATGTGTAGTGAAAGAGCGTAACGATTTTATATTGCGACTTGATTGCAACAGATTTTAAAGCATTTGTGAAATTCTACGTAACTTTGAGGTAAAAGACTTCTATCAAATTGTATAAAACAACATACCACCAGTATAAATTATTGACAGATGCCCGAAAATTCAGAAAAAATCAAGAATAAATTAATTTTTTAGTTTTTTAAGCGAGACGGTTTTGACAAATTTTGACTTTCCTGAAAATTTTGATCTTATTTTGCCCAGTAAACCCTATTAAAAACAACTCCTGAGCAACCAAAATCAATTTTAGTGTAAGTTTGATTAAGTAACAACCTAGTGGGCACAAAACGTCTAAAAGACGACTAAAACGAAAATTGGTCTAAATTAGAGTTGTAAGTCGGGCCGGGCTTTTCAGATCGGGTTCGGGTTTGGGTCGAGTTCGGGTCGGGTTCGGGTCTAAAGCTTTCGGACAAAAATTTCGGGGTTAATTCGGCTTGAGATGTACATTTTGTCTTAAGTGCACAAAAATATAATCAAAATAACTTGGCAAAATTGCTGAATTTTTCAGACATAACTTTCGGTTTTTTTTGGGCATGATTTGGACTTCAAATTAGTTTTTGGGTGCGGGCCGGGTTCGAGCTTGAACTAGTAGGCCCGTTTACAACTCTGGTCTAAATGTTGTTTATTTTGCAAAATGCACAAACTTGAATAGACGTCTTTACAAAGACGTCGAACATACCCAAAATTAAACAACGTGTCAAGATTTAAAAGTTACGTTTATTTGACTTTTTTGCAAAGACGTTTTTTCAACTATATGCATTTTTGCAAAATAGACAACGTTTAAACAAAAATTAAACCATCTAAATTACGTCTTCTGCGTAAATCTAGACCATATTTAATCGTCTATTAAACTGACTTTATGCCCACGGGGAAAGCCCTAAAAAAAACATCACTTTATTGACTTTAGCGGGCCTTACGTGATGTTAAGCATTAGGCAATATCGTTGACGTAAGCAAATTTACTGCAAAAGCATTACATTGAAAAACGTAAACATTTTACCGGGAACAAGTACATTTACACTACAAGCGAATTGATTTTACAAACAAATCTGTTGTAGACAAACGCTAATGTACGATTACAGGGTCATTAATTTTTTAACCTAAGATTCGTGCATTATAAAACATTATAGTACTTCCCATTATTGTACAACAAAAGTATTCTCGGTCAACCAATTGACTTCATTTTTATGCTTTTGGTTTCAATATGCTTAGGCATCAAATTCTCTAAAAGTTTTTGCATTTTCCTGTAGAAATCAAAGTACTGATTGAAGATCAGCGGAATTTTGAAATAAGACTTTGTTAAATCATTAATTCCCTTCCTGGTCAACTAATTATAAAGCAACATTATGTACCAATCAATTCTTTTTGACTACAACATAATTAAAGCATTGTGCTCGCAATTTTAGAATAAGCTTAGTAAGAATCTTCGTCATTTTGCCTCTCAAACTCCTGTAAACCAAAAATTATTAACTCTGCTGCTTATGACCAGGGCCGCCGAGAGGAGGGGATAGGGGGGACAATTACCCCAGCGCCCATAATGGAACCCATGAGGTTTAGGGGGACCATGGGCTTGAAGGGGCCTATGAGAGGGCCCACTAGGCTTCATAGGGCCCATTGAAATGAAGAAGAGCGAAGACCTTTTTTCTTTTTTTTTTGAAATCACTTAAAAATCCGGAGAAAATTATGCCATTTCGCCGCGAAGACCTTTTTTTATTTTTATTTTTTGGAGATCACTTGAAATCCGGAGAAAATTGTGCAATTTTCCTTACTTCTTTTGGACTGCACAAAACCAGAGATGTGTAATATTTTAGCTGTCCCCAGGCCCACCCTTGCCTCTCGGCGCCCCTGTTTATGATGAGCCTACCTGCTATGGTAACTAATTGACACATGTATGCAACTTGTTACACGATTTATTTTTGCATAAAATTCACAGTATATTCTATTGTATAGCAAAAAATTGATAGTTTTTGTTTAACTACATTTTGATTCAAGTAAAATCTAGCATTTTCATAATTTTGGATATTTAAAACACTGATAACAATAAAAAAAATAAATTGAATACTTTTAATCAACAATACAAAAAGTGTTTTAAAGCACGTATTAGAGAGCAAAGTTACCAGCCCGATAACCCCTGATGTTGGTGAAACTGTCTTTGGGATTTTAAATTTTTAAACTTTTTATAAAGTGCCGAGTTTTATAACAATAATAATTGTTAATAGCAAGAAAACTAAGCTTCTCAAAAGTGAAGTCTTCAGCCCATGATAGCAATACATTTACGACTTTTTTTTGTCATACATTGAAACTTTGAGAAATATTTTTTGTAACCAAGCAGCTTAGCAGTTATTGCTTTAACTTTAGCAGTTAAAAAAATTAAAGTTCCAGAAAAACTAACTAGAAATATATAAATACAGTTTAATGTGCAATGAAAAATCTGAAATTTATTTACAACAAAAGCCAAATAAAGTAAGTTGTAAACACAATTGAAAAAATAAATCATTAATTGGCTTTGAACTTGCACGCTGGAAACGCACATTCAAACATTAATCTGCACTACTTTACATTTATTTATTGTTGCTAGGTCTACACAAATAGCCGCTTTAGATCTATCTCTGACTATTAAAAAATAATAATAAATTGATAAAAAAACGTATGAATAAGCAAATCAACTACGAAAGAACATAAAGGATGCATATTAAAAAAAAAACATTGCCATCAGTACAAAGTTGTTGATATATTGTTAAAAACTTTAAAATCAATATTTTTTGCTAAATTTTTAGTAGCAGCGGTATTATGAAACCGACACCAGCTCAGCGTTTCCTTTTGAAATTTTGAGGTCGATTTCATTTCAATAAAACCGTACGTGCATCCTCATTAGTTTTTTGGTTTCGTTTTATGTTAAAAACTCCTGGTCAATTAAAAAACTTTGAAGCTCCAAATATTTTTTTGAGAGACGTTATCTATGTCTTGAAGCGTATTAATATATTTGACGGAATCAATTTCATGTTTCGTTTTTAGTTGAAATTTTTGGAGGTGCGTGGGAACAAAATTGGTGATGGCGGCTTCATTGCAATCTCATCATGTATAAGCAAGATTGAGGAGCTTTGGATCGGATTCGCTTTTGACGCCAACCTAACAATGAAAGGAATCACAGCATTATCGAATGCTGTAGCAAACTCCCCCACGAAGGTAAGGGTTATTACTTTTATATTGCAGGATGTAACAATAGATTATTCGAATGCTTTTTTTGGGCTTGATTTCTGCATTAGCATCCAGATAAGCTATCAAAATCTTTTCCGAGTTTATTTCAAAAGCACGAATAATTTTATTAGAAAACAAAAATAAATCTCATCTAACAATAATCTTTTCTATCAGAAATGCAGGCCTAGCACGAGATTGCTTTAAAGGGTCAAAACAAGGCGTTCATTTGAATATTAAAAATAATATCCACCTATTCGCCCATCTGACATAAAAATATTGTTGACGATGATGATTCACACTTTTGATTTTTTAAAAACCCAAGTTAATTTCGTCATACGTTGAAAATTGCAACATTATCACGTAATAATTGCTTGCACCAATGCAAATCCGATTTATAATAATCGAAACAATAACTTTCATGTTTGCTAGTTGCTACAAATCTGCCGTGACTATGAACTTATTTCTACACAAACGCCGCACAATTGCAAGCCTGAAATAAGTCAGATAAATTAAGTGTAAAGGCCTGTTTACACTGAGCATAAAATCGTGAGCGTACGAGCGTATTTTTAGTTCATTTACGGATTTCCAAGCGTTCGGGATAGTAATCTTTTTATCGCATCTGCCCTACACCGAAATTTTTGTGGTTTTACAGACCGTAATTCTGTAAGTGTCTATAAGTAGTTATAGCCGTGTTGGGGCTAAACCCCAGCAATCG
The DNA here is from genome assembly GCA_963965965.1 of Trididemnum nubilum. Taxonomy (NCBI): domain Eukaryota; kingdom Metazoa; phylum Chordata; class Ascidiacea; order Aplousobranchia; family Didemnidae; genus Trididemnum; species Trididemnum nubilum. The sequence continues at coordinate 52,130,488 of OZ014469.1, forward strand.
TAGATATTTTTTAATAATTCGTTTTTGTATGCGGCTTTGGTCCAAAGTTCTGCTTAGCTGTAGTGCAAACAGAAATTTCAAAAGGGGAGGTGAGAGATGGATCAAAAGTTGTTGCACATGTTGGGGGTCGGGGACGGGAGCCCCCAGCCGTGGAGCAATTGGGGGGGCAAGATTTTCATGTTTTTTTACAAAAATAACTTATTTTTAAGACCATTTTAGATTAACTTTCTGTTTAAAAGGAAACTCAAGTCAAGTGTTTCACTGTTGACCGAAATGTTGGGATAAGCCTAAAATACATTCTCACCGATTTTGAACTTTCTACGACTTCCCGATTTCAAGAAATTGCAATTCAAAATTAACAATTTCCCTCTTATTGTGCTTCAGTATTAACATTTAGTCAATATTGTGACAGAAGATTTACTTTGGGAAAGCTGGCTGACTTTTATTGAAAAGCGCCTAAATTTACTATTCTAACCCTTTGCTTTGTTTTTCAACAACTCTGCCGCAAAACTGTTATTGAAAATCAAGTAGGCCTACAAGCAATAACCTTTTGAAATTTTGTTTGTACAGTAGTTGTGAACCTTGGCAAAATCTCTACAGTGAAAAGCCTTTTTAAGGTGAAAACCTAATCTGTTATATTTTAAGAACAGAAAATCGTGAAAAAAGTCAAATTTGGAGAAGTTAGTCTTACAATTAGTTAAATTTTTTGAGAGAAAATCAAGAAAAAAAATTGCAACCTGAATGCCCATTCAAAAGACAGGTCTTTATAGCAGCGCAAAACATACGCAAATAATGCATGAAAGCAACTCGAGAGGACTATCTATTTTGTCATCCATGCTCGTGGTAGAGAACGTTGCAAAAAATGACCAAGAAGGACAGCAAAAGTTCCTTGGCTTTCGGTAACAGAGTTATTTGCAACTTGTCAAGCAGCAAACGCTAAGCTGTTATTAGTATTGGCAGGAAAACGTGCAACGTGCCCTCAGCAACTACTTGAGATACTACCGCCTAGACGTTTTTGAAGATGTCGTGACGCAGATTAGAGAGCTGGGTAACGCGCGCACATGCGGCCTTGTGAAATGTATTGTGGTACCGATATTGAAGTTTTTTCAACCTCTCTTATATTATTAGGGCCCAAATTAAAACGCACATTTGTGTGTAGCTCAGTTCCTTCTCACGTTATTGGTTATGAAAAACTTTTCAAGACAGTAAAATACTTGCACATGGGCTAAAAACATAAAAATGTGCATCACTCCTATTCTCAAGCTGAATAAAATGATGCTAAAATGCCAGATAGCGAAACCCTTTTTTATGTGTACGCTCCATTTTAATCGAAAAACATTAATTTTAACGTTTTTTTGCACTTTTTTTCATTATGTCATGGCCCAAGGGGGTGCATGGTATAATCCCGCTTGTCCGCGCTACTGTTGCGTAGTAACGCGTATTTTTAAGACTGCAAATAAAAAATCACTGCGGAAACTTTGTGATTACACATACCATAAGATATCATAAATCTTTTTAATATAGCAACGATACTCTGCAAGAAGATATGCATTACATAGCTTATCATATTTAAAAGTTCTATTATTGTTTTGTTTAAGAAACATTATCGTGTTTTCCCCTGTCTACTTTTTAAAGAATATTATTTTGCCAAGGTGAGAAGACTTAGGTTATATGTTGGAATGATAAACTTTATTTATGTTAATTAGCATATGCTAAATTATATCAATATAGTATGTCCCTAATTTTTTTTTGAAATGGGCAAAGCTCCAAAACTTTTGAGAAAATTTTCAAAATCTTATGAGTGAAACAGCGAATTAGTTTAGAAAGTAAGTTGGTAGGCTGCATGGTTAATCTTTAAATTGAAAGAAGTGGGGGCTGGTCCCAGATCTAGTGAGCCACAAATCTTTAAAAAATTTTCTGTGCAAATGCTGGTTTCTTGTACGAAAAGTTTTGTGATATGTTTTACAAAAAACTGCATCACATTCGAGTTTTTAACCTTTAATATGAAAGGACAAAGCGGAAGTGGAAGCGGTACCCTTTTACCGTTTCTGCTTCAACGAAAATTTGCTGCTACCAGTCTACCACTGCTTCCGCATTCTCATCTTTAAAATGATGTTCCTGGCTCTTTTTTTAATCCTGTATATTTTAAAACGTTTCAACTACTGCCCTAAGAGAGTTTCTTTAAACAAGTTTGCGCCCAACGTCAATAATAATTTCAAATCGCTAAAGCAGTACCTTCATTTAAAAATCCAAGCGGCTTCATTGTATTACACCGGTCTTTTGATAATGGAATCAACTTCGACTACTGATTTAGGATTGCACAATAATTTGAACTTTTTTTATGGAGCGCCGCGCAGTGATGAAAATGTATTGAGAACAATCTATCTACATTTTTTATGCAACTGAACTGTCAACGAGCAGAGAAATTTTTTAATTTATCCGGCTCGAATCCAAATATTTAATTAAATCTTGAGTTTTAGGCTTAAAAAAGCTTAGAACTGGTTTGCAAGAAAATAAGCAAAAACGAATACTGCTTATACAGTAGTGCTGAAAAATTTTACGCAGCAGATGCTCGAAAATATTAAAAATAATTTTTTCAGTTCTCAGGTCAAACAAACATTCAAGAATCGATTTACATGTTTTTTAACTTAATTAACATTATCATTTAGTTTCAAACAAAATTGGTCGAAATTTGGTTTAAAATCTGAGCTGCTCTATGCGGAAAACTCTGTGCTTGCAAGACTGCTAGTCTGGTCTGGGATGATTATATGACTGGTGTAAACAAAAAAATATGCAATGTAAAAAATTTATATTTTACAATGCAAAGTGATAACTATTTTTTATTCATGGATATGATTTAAAGATTTTTTGCGTCTGTCGGACTATATACCTAATAAAAAGCTATTTTTGAGTTCTGTTTTCAATTTTTATCACACAAAGCTACAGCACCACCACGACGGTTAAACTGCTCGGCCATCATTGGCGTTGAATTTCTGTTTTATACGTTTTGATTCAAATTACTTGAGTAGTCTCAGCAATTAATGTTTCCCGATCTGTTATTCTAGTGAACGCGGAGTCTCGTTTCAACTTCGGAATTAAACCGGGAGCCAGCGCCTTCTAACCGCTAACCCTATTCTCTAACTACGTCTATACAAAGCGGTTTACACTGTTTGTAAAATTGTAAGTGTCATTTTGTCTGAAAAAAGCAAATTCCATGAGAGCGAAAATTTTTGGTCAGAGATAGTTTTTGAGAGCGTTTTTACTTGTTAGTGGGCGAATTGTGGCATTTGTGTTCTTTTGACAAGTCAGAACGTCCAGTGCTCAGTCACAACTTCGAGTACTAGAATCGTTAGTGGCATCGCAATTTTTTACGATGACAACATTTCGCATGATTGCTTGTTTTTTCCGGCACTGCACTGACTTGACGCTAAAAACAGATGTCGCAAATTTGTTTAGTATTAGTCATCATATTAATGTAGTGAAAAACGCAACAATGTAGTTGCAGAGCTATAGTGTCGTTAAAGCTTCATTTACTGGGTATCTCGTATACACTCTTTTTTTTATAAAAAGCAGTAAATTTTGAGTTGATGCGTGCTGTTTTTAATTTTTGCTAGTTTTCAATCTAACCCTAAAAACAGATGTCGTAAATTTGTCCAATATTATCTCAGTTAACCACACACGGTGGAGACTTCACATTGTCTCTTTAATGCTGAACGTCAAACAGAGAAGCAGCTGTGATTACTAATTATAAAGCCTTTGGTTCGAACCATCTGGAAATCGAACCCATGTCTACCGTTTCAGTTGCACACGCTCAATCCACTCGACCACTCAACCTTTTTACATGAGGCTTTGCAATGGTGTTCAGGAAAAAAATCAATGCCATTTCGTCATATACGATATCACAGTTGTTATGAATACATTTATGACAAAATCGTGTTGAAAGTTTTCATCTGCACCATTGCAAAACTGATCGGAAATTGTTTTGTTAGTTTCGTAAAATGCATTTGCATTTTAAATTTCAAATTTTAGAATTATAAAGAATTTGTCAGTAATTGAATATAGGATTCAAATTTTGTGATTAACATACTCGATGAAAGACTATAGTAGTGAGAATTATCTCTTCGTAGAAATACAATTCTTTCTTAATCACATTTGCAACTTTGCAGTAGCTTTCATTCAAGTGCTTACACATTTTTTTAAAATGCAGCTCCAAAGTTTAAGAAGTCAGACAAAGCAAACAGTCGAAAATAAACACCAAAAATGTGAACACTTAACACGCTGGTGTAAGGTTATTGATGATAAACAATAACGTACAAGGGTCAAAATTAACTTTTTCAAACAACTTGCCCTTCGGGCAAGTGATATCTAATGTCTACTTGCCTGAGAAATTTCAACTTGCCCGAAAACAAAAATAGGTGCATTAAGTTTTGATACTGTTTACCTTTGGAAAAAAAGTTGTAGAATTTACTTCTTGGCAAAAACACTAAATTTTCATAATACGTGTATCTTATTTCAAAAACCAAGTTTTTGGGCGCGATTGTTATGTTATCGTGACGTAATATATAACTTTTTTCAAATGCGTCACGCCAAAATTAATTTTTGATTGCAATGCATTTTCAATCGCGATTATTTTGAAAACTACACCAGCTAGGGAGCCGAATTTTTTTTGAAGAAGTTATGAGCTAAAAGATCTTCAAAATAATCGTGAAAATAAAAATTGCAAAATTCTTGACGTTGCCTTCATCCAGCGGAGAGTATAGTTGTATTGGTGATAATTGAAACAGCAGTTAACGCGGCAAGCGTGGGAAAATTTTTCTTAGAAAGCATAGCAATTTGTGCCTAAAAGTTGGTAAGCGCGTCTGAGAGTCGAAAAATTTGCGTGCGATTGAGAAGTGTTAATTGCAATTAAACAAAGTGTTCATTGTGATGATTTCATAGTGCTCAAATAAACCAAGCACCAGCTTTCTCGACTAATTTATTATTTTATTGCACCAAAAGCGGACCTAAATTGCATTTCTAAATAATCTTGTTTGTTTTGTTTGAAGTTGTTTAATACGTTGCATTTTGGTAGCTTGCCCATCGGGCAAGTTAAACCGAAAAATAACTTGCCCGAGGCAATTTTAGTTTGCATCGGGCAAGCGTTAATTTCGACCCCGGACGTATCAAAATTGCGAAGCAGCAGAATCGGCATTAATACAAGTGCACGACTTTTCCGTGCTCAAATTTCAGCGCAGACTTTTTTGGCCTAATCCTACTCCTTAACCTAACCCAAATTAGGCCACAAACCCTAACGCCCGAACCGAAAAAGATCGCACGGATAAAGTCCGAGCCGACAAGACGTATTCCTTTAATACGTTTATCTACTACCTCTACTTATAAAGCATTTGCTCGCAAGGTAACGTTCTTTAATGGGACAAAAGTTAAGAACTATTGTTTTAGCTACAGCTCCATATCGCAATATTTTTTACAAGTTTACAATCAGTGAAAGAGATTACTGTTATTGCCAATTTCAACAGCACTGTAACCGCATGCCCTCCACAGAGCAACTAACCGCACTGTTACTGCCAGCTTCAATAGTTCTGTTACTGTCACTTGTGCAGAGGAATCATTATTCTTCTTTTTCCGGTTGCTCCTCCCACCAAACCAATCTCCAGTCTGGGATAGAACGATTCCAACAGTGCTGTACAAAGCGTGGTGGGCCGGTGCTTGCGGTTTGTGTAAACCAAGCACTCTGCAAACACATAAATATACTGTGTAATATAACACAATCGTAAGTTTTAATAGCTAATTTTTGTCAGCTGTGATGCTCTTGGGAAGCATTTGTTTTCCGCGGCTCATTCTGTAGGCTATTTTTGGAGTTCTACCCAATATTCATTACATTTGAAAACGATAGACAACAGTAGCAAAACTACATATATTCTTTTGCACTGCCCGTAAATGCCGAGTGTCAATTAGAATAACTGCAAATACAAAGTAGTGTTTCTGAAGTCATTGAATATGACCTGACCAAGAGTTGAATTTGAGTATACCAATCACAAAATTGATACTCTAACCCTTGCTCCTTTCGGGGTAAAATAGTAAAGCTGCCCACCCAGCGGGTCGCAGGAGGCGACAAAGGTTATCGATCAGCAGTGGCCGCTTGTGTGGTAATGGGTTTTTTTACTCTATTGAGCTGAACGAAAATGGTCATTTTATATCTCCCAGATTTTCCAGCATAACTGGGTTTCTGTGGTTAGCATTTTCATAGCACCATTGTCTCATTCACAAAAAAGAGTCTGGCAACTCCAATCAACCAGGCCTGGCGCCAGAGTAGCGTGTTTGGGGGGCAGGAAAAATTTGAAAGGAGGTCATGTTTTGTGAACAAATAGACGGACGTTTTATCAAGAACAATAACTACGGTACTGTAAGAGTACTTTTCGTTTTGTTCATCTGAAAGGGCCTTGATCTTGTCAAATTTGGCTCCACATTTGCTAAACCCAACCTGAACCCCTTTTGGCTACGGCCTTCTGTAGAATACGTCACTTTTGAAAAGCCACTTTGGGTGTTTGCGAATGCAAGTGCAAGTGTTTGCGAATGCAATAATGCGACATAACCTAGTGTCTTACTGACAATTTATCTCACGTTTAGTCACAATTTTAAGTACCACTTTTTTAGCCGTTTGTGGTTTTGCGAAATTTTCACGCATGTGACTATACTTTGTGTAATTACATGTCTATTTTGATGTAGCATTGACTTATTGGTGTAGCTTTTTATTTTCTATTAACTGGGTTTCTCTGATTAAATATTTTAAGAGCTACAATAGAAACAATCTTGGCTTTTCTGTGGGAGGGCGCTTTTTTAACTATCATAAGAGAGCATGAAGACATCAATCACAATTTTAAATGTTACTGTTGCTAAAATGTTGTGCAAACAAACACAAAATTATATTTGAACATTCTCAGCATTGTTATTTATAATGAAATCAAAATTCGCCATGCAAAGTATCATTTTTCCTCATTTCCAGATTTGCAAAGCAATGAAAGCGAAACTCTATGGGAGAGCAACTTTTTTCGGTTTCATTTTAAGATAAATAGTCGCTGTTGTAACACTTTTTTGGAAGTTATCGTTCTGGAAACCCAAGCCAGATGACACGTATTACATTAATATTAATACTAGAAAAAATTTGCTGACTACACGCACAAAAACAACATTAAAATTATTTTGTCAACGAAGATGCTTTGTTATTTCAACCTGGTTTGCTAGGGCCAGGGAAAAGTTTATCAGCATATGATTTTTTTCTGACGTGAGGAAGATTCAGCATAATTTTGATGCTATGTTTTCTATTTCGTGGAATTTGCAGTTGCCTCATAATTAAAGGTGGCTCGCTTGACAGTTAGACTGAGAATTGAGCAGTAATACTCTGGCTCTGATGCTTGCTATGCGAGAGATGAGCACTGAGCTTATTGACTAACGATCTTCTTTACACGTGAAGCATATTTGCAGTAGCATAGGAGGCGGGGGTCAGGGAGGCTTCGCCCCCTGGGTCGACGACAACTGACCGCAGCAAACTGACCGCAGCAAACTGACCGCGAAACAATTGGCAGCTGAACAAATACAACCCCAAATCAACTGACCGCAGAACCAACTGACCGCAAAAGGTGCTAATAGCGCTTGTCGCGCTGAAAACAATAGGAGTTAAAGAGTTAATCTCTGAGAGCCAAACAACATTAAAAAAATAATCAAGTTTTCAAAAAATTAAAAATATTAAGTACGCCATTGAATTAAAATAATTGATGTTTTTTATTTATTTTTTTCGATTCGCACAGTTTTCTTTTTTTTTGGGTTGCGTGCGACAAGTAAAGAAATACAATAAATACAAAATATGGAAATCATGATTTGCCTCGGAATTAAAATAAGTGTTCGTTTTTTACGATATACGCATTTTTTTGTATATTTTCCATTTCGAACGGCAAGTATGGAAAATACAAAAGATGGAAATCATGTTGCGTTGAAATGTTGTTTTTTGTTTTTTCCTGCGAACGGCAAGTATTAAAATTAATCAATGCAAAATATGGAACTCATAACTCGTCTTGGAATCAAAATAATTGTTATTTTTTACGATTTAAGCGGCTTTTACCGATCACGCGTACTTGCGCAGCAGAAATGCACTTATTATTTGACTGCATGCACTTTGCTTTTTTTTCTTTTTCTGCATTTGCATTGAAAAACATATCAGACATATTTCTGCAGGTAAATACGCGCGATCAGTAAAAGCCGCTTGGGGCGGCTTTTACCGAACGTCCGTTTTTACGCATACGTCTATAAAAAAAAGTGTTTCGTCTATAAAATGCGTCTATAAAATGCGGATTTTAGCTAGAGTATCTCAAAAGCATGAAATAAATGGTTTGTAAAATAAAAGCATGAAATTAATGGTCTCCAGCGGCTCGGTGCACCGCCCCCAAGCCTCCGTAAGTAAACACTTTAGTTGCGTTAGCTTGCTCAACAGCCTGATCAATTGGGACAGTTTTCATGCGAGAAAATTTTGCTTTGAATTCAAGCCTTCTTTCTCTTAGCAACCTCGTTACGCGCCTGACGCCTGTGCACTAGCCTAACGGGAGATTCAAAGCTGAAGTGCAACGTTCTCTGTTATAAATCCTAGCATAAATCTTTAATCGAATTCGCAGCCTGAAGCCCTCTACAATAATACCTAGGTATATTATGACTTTGGCTTTAAGCTTTTGATTTTTAAGGGCTATGCTGGGCCCGAAGTTATTGGTTATGGGCCAAACTTTTCTTGGCCATGGAATTAAACGTGCTATGACAAAACCTGAAACGAGCAATAGAATATCTGTTTGTACTGTTCTTAATTAATTTTCCCTAAAGTTGCTTCATTCTCATGTCATACATTTTTGTAAAAACCAGCCTTTTTTTTTCAAAAATTCTGTAACTAATTGTAAAAAAGTTATGTTCCTCTGTGCTAATCCAACCTTTAGACACTAACCAGAGCAAACCTAAATTATGTGCCCAGTGACTTAACCACTCGTTCATTTAAATTACCTCCAAATAATGCACAATCGCGTATTTTAAATGTTTGCAACAGCATAGGATATTTACAAACGCAATTATAGCATCTTGCAATTAATTGTGGTTGACTTGTTCGTGGGTTCGCTGAACAACTAAAACTTGGAAACACATACTTTGCAATTTACCGAGAGAGCGACTACCTTATTTCAAAAATCAAAACATCGACTGAGCTGCTTTCGTAGAACTTAGTTGATTTGCTCGCAAAAATACTGTAATTGTAGGCTACTAGTAACCTTTCATTGCCAAACAGATGGGCCTCGCCAACTTGTCGCACGCTTTGGTGTATTATAGCACTTAAAAAAAAAGTCAATTAATCAAGTACTTTAGACCTAGTTTTAAAAACTTTGTAAAAATTTCCAAACAAAGGATCACAAATATGATTGCAAAAAAGGTTTATTGCGTTTGTGTAAAAATGAAAAGTTTTGATTTTGGTGAGAACCGAACCCACATTAAAAGTTCTGTGACGTCACACCGCAAACATTTTTTTATTAATGCCTGAAAAATACGCATACCGTGTCAGTATTGCTAGTGATTTTGGCTATATTCACTAGCATTTTATAGCATAAAATCACTAGCATTTTCCGGCTAGTGATTTTGGCCATAATAGTTTTTTGGCGGTTATCAAATCCATAATAACTATGCAAAGCTTCTGTCACAATTTTCACGCTTCTTTTTACGCTCTGTGAGTGGGACGGAAGATCTGGAAGCTTAATTAAACTGTTGTTTGCATGGCTCATCATCAGATCTTCCATGAGTATATCCTTTGAAAACGGTGGCTCTGCACAGAGATAATTGTACCACTTCACCACCTAATTGTACCACTCTTTTGTTTCCCAGCTGATGGTAGGGATTTTTTTCCGTTTTTATTTCCTTGCTGATTCTGCGTGCAAAAGTAAAAATGTGAAATTTTATCTGTCGCTATTTCTTATTGCGCAATACGATTAAAAACCGAATCCTAAAACTTTGGTGCTTTTTGGCTCTGGTTTACATTTACTGAGTATGGTATGCCGTTATTTAAATACTAATGTAAATACAGTAGCTCTACAAAAATTGTATCAAATTTATCTCGTAAGTGCAGTATAAAAATCTGCAAAATTTACCGATTCTTGCTCCTCAGGTTTATGATTGTTAGCAGTCCCAAGTTTCTGACGATGGGATCTTCATCTTTTATCAATGCATGCAGAAAGTTTTCTGGTAGTAAGCAAAAGAAATTTCCTTCAAATTTTTGCTTTGCTATGGTTTTTACGTTATCAAATGAAAGTCGATCAATGCGAGACAAATTCCAAAACAGTATTCCACGAAATTCGTGCAGTTTAGATGAAAACTTTATCTCAAACCACAAAGGCGCATAAAGCTTTATTTTGTAGTGAACGAGTTTAATTAAATTCCCGCTTGGAGATTCTTCCCGTGTATAGACAGCAACAAGTCTAATAGCAAGAGCAAGCCATGCTGCGTGATACAGCTGACCAATTTTCCAGGAAGAGTACTCTTTGTCCACTTTTCCTAAACCGATTCCTTATGGTATATTCATAAAAAAGACGCTGGTCAGTTAGTGCTCAAACCGCTGAAATCTTGTTTTTTTACGCTTTGTTGTAAAGGGTTTTCAATAGACTCAGCCGCAATTTGTGGTTTATTGCGGACGTTCTTTTTACATTTTTTTCCCAAGTGGTCCACTGAAACTCTGCGGTCCTGTAGTTACTCCGTCCAATTTTTTGAATATGGCACGAAAAGAAAGTTCATTTCGGTGCAAAGCACAACCAACAGTATGCAAATTTTGCCCTAGTTTGTCTTCTAATTTGACAACCAAACTACAGTAGAATTTGCTTATAACGGCATCTCTGGGGGATTTTTAAAACCTGCCGTTATAGCCGAATTTACGTTATAGCCAAACTGCCACAAACCGTCCTAAAACTACTTGTTTGTTCAACATAAAGGCTTATTATATGACGCTAGGTTCACATTGTAATGAAAGACAAGAAATCAGGTTAAGCAAAACTCGTGCAGAAATCAAAACCTTTCACAAAATCCGATGTAGATCTGATGTAGACGTGCGAGGTGTGAAATAGTTTGCGCCATAAAGTGTTTTCAACCAGGCCTTGCGTCATAAAAACGAAGTCCAGCCATCGCGCAGTCGGAAAGAAAAACAATAACGCACAGAATTAACACCCGCAATAAAGTTTGGCAGTTTGTGGCAAAGATAATGGCCTACAGTGCCGTTATAGGCAAAGAAAATTGTCTGGGGGATGGAAAAAGGGTGCCGTTACAGCCAAATTTACGTTATAGGCGATGCCGCTATAGACGAACTGATATGTACACAAAAGATAGGAATTTTGCCGGGACCAAGAAAAATGTAACGTTATAGGCGAATTTACGTTATAGCCGAAGCCGTTATAACCGAATTCTACTGTATTCTTCCAGCCTGCGTTGACAGAGGTGTTGTCAACCAATATTGCTCTAATGATTTCCAAACTGTCGAATTCCTCCAGAGCATCGTAGACATGCTGAGCCATAACTTCACCAGTAAAGCCAGTCAGTGGGTGCGTTTTATGGCTTAAATACTCTCCAGAGCATAATCCGGGTTCATACGATGGTAAGGTGGAGTTGAGGACCGGTTACTTTCTTCAAAAGCTGTTTCCAATGTCAGCTTCCGTTGCTTTGTAGTTCAAGGTTTTCTCATCTATCTTGCTATCAACACCGACACAGATTGCCTGAGTTTTTCCTTTTAGTTGTCGTACTCCACTAATTACTTTAACTTTAGATCTTGCTATGTCTATTTTTGACTTGTCTATTAAAATCTTGTTTATATCAACATGAGATTGAAACAAATGTTTGATGTCAAATAACAAAGCATTTTCGAGAGCTGCACCAAAAAAAGAAGACAAGTCACCACGAATTAACTCCATTGCAAATCTGTTTAGTTTTATGATGTTGTAAAGGTTAGGAGCTGATGATGTGGTTGGTAGCCATGTATCTCTTTCCTAAAACAAATAAGTTATTAAGCATAAATATAATTAAGTTAATATGAGGTTAACATTAATTAGTGTAAGGCTGGTTGCAGTACCAACCATATTAAATAGTGCAAAATTATACAGTACAAACAATACCAATAAGCATTGTGTGATAATTGGGTTTGTTGTTGATTTTAACTCGACATCAGATATGGAGCAGATATAAATGCAGCGGTTATGACATTCAAGTATAACATACGGTGTTTCGAATGTTATTGATTGTCTGGCAATAAAAAGTTATTCCCTCAAACAGCGTTTAGATTCACGAATTTTTGATGCGATTGCATTATCTTTGTATCACTAGCTGTTATTGCAACATACTGCTTATTAAAACTTACTTCTGAATGTACTGAAGCACTGTCAGTGTCTGTGGAAGACTGAATTGAGGTGCAAGGGAAAGAGGAAGAATCAACAGTTGACCACGAAAAATTTGCCGACGAACGTAAAGCTCGTTTTACAGCAACTCGGTCCACAGATGCCATTTGATACAGGTTTTTAGGGCCTTTCTTCAAACGTTGATTTCTCAAGTATGCCCAATCTTTTATCGGAACTTCAATAGCTGGGAAGCAAGAGCAAAATATGTGCTCTTGTTGGCAGTTATCAACATCACAGTTAATTCTTCTGTCATCACACGGTAACACTTCCAAAGAACAGGAGCACCCAGTAATATCAAAAAGGCTGTCGAGTTTGTTAGCAAATTTCGTTTTGCAGCAGCTTTGTTGTGTTTTCGGTTGATATCTTTTACCAACTGCAGCAAATCTCATCCTTTTTTTCGATTGACTTCTTCGATATTAAACGTAATCGCTGGTTCACTGGCTGCCAAATGACCATCAAATCTTTTTTTTCAGCTGGCATAATAGCGAAATTGAGCTCTGAAGATCAGTACTTTTTAAATGGTAATAGTAACGAATTACCTGCCGGTAGGTGCTTGGCTCCGTTTTGGATAACTCGCTGGGTTTTTTACCATATTTCGCGTAACTTTTTTGTCTCGTAAGCGGTCGTGTTTTTGCTTTCGGCATAGCTATTTCTTCCTTTTGCTTTTATTGCTAAAACTAACGTCGATTAAGCTTGAATCACGGGAAATACTGTAGACTCTTATCAGCTCAAAACAATAAAACTTTGTGCAAGAGAAATGATTTATTGATAACGTAAGCTAGAGTAATTGATTACAACCAAATTCAGTTTTATCATTTCATTAGCAAGCTACAAGGACTATAAACTGTTTTAAAGTGGAGTTTGATCGTTGGCGATAATCGTAGCATGGAGCTCATGAAAGCGGATAATAGTTCCCTCCCAATTAAACAACTAAACTTCCGAGAGTTTAGGATGTAATTTGATACACATCTTAATATTGTAAACAATTGCTGTGACGTGGGCAATCATGCCATTGTATTTAATTGTAATTTTGTACCATTTGCACGTAAGGCTCGTTAATTTCAAGTTCAAGCAAAATGACAAGAATCTTTTTCAAGCTTATGTTTGCAAAATATCATGTATTTTGTATATATATTATTGTGCGCCATCTAGCCGAATGTAATAAAAAACCAAATTTGCGCAAAAACATTAAAAACCATTTCCACAAGCCGTTTCTTGACTTGGAGTGCTCAAATTTCGCAGAAAGTGTCTCTAAACTAATACGTAACTATTGTAAAACAGCGTAATTTTTATAGCAAAAATTGACCTACCCTAATACGCATATGCATATTTTTTATACGCATATCTCTATTTTTTTACGTTAAAAAAAAAAAACAGATATGCGTGTAAAAGATACTCTAATGCATATAAAACTTTTACTCTTGCTGGTTTGCTCTATCTTGCCATTTACCGAACATTTGTATTTCAGCATGCGTATATCCGCATGCGTATTTTTTACTCCAGCAAAGAATAAAATACGGACACGGTATGCGTACTTTACAGGGATTTATAAAAAAAAAATTTGCGTTGTGACGTCACAAGATTGCTTAGTGTAGTGGTTATGTCACTTGCCTTTGAAACCTTTAATGTGGGTTCGGCTCTCTCCAAAATCAAAACTTTTTGTTTGTACACAAACGTAATAAACTTTTTTTGCAATCATTTTTGTGATCTTTTGCTTGGAAATTTTTGCAAAGTTTTTAAAACTGGGCCTAAAGTACATGATTAATTGACTTTTTTTTTTAAGTGTTAAATCTTGATCAAATCATATCTTTTGTTCTCGCTGTCATATGCCGAAGCGTGCTACGAGCTGGCGGAGCCCATTTGTTTGGCAATAAAAAGTTACTTGTAGTCAATAATTACTGTTTTTTTTTTCTAGCAAATCAGCTAAATTCTACGGAAGCAACTCAGCCGATGTTTTGATTTTGGAGATAGAGTAGTAATTGCTCTCGCGGTAAATTGCAAACTAGGCATTTTCAAGTTTTAATTGCTCAGCGAACCCACACACAAATCAACCAAAATTCATTGCAAGATGCTATGATTGCGTTTGTAAATATCCTATGCTGTTGCAAACATTTAAAGTACGCGATTTTAAATGTTTGCAACAACAAAGAATATTTGCAACAGGAGGTAAATTTAAATGAAGTATAATTGGAGATGAATTTGAATGAGCGAGTGACACTGGGCACATAATTTGCGTTTGCTCTGGTTTGCGTCTGTAGGTTGGAATAGCACAGAGGAACATAACTTTTTTACAACTAGTTGCAGATTTTTTGAAAAAAATGGCTGTTTTTGAAAAAGATGTATGAAATTAGAATGAAGCAACTTTAGGGAAAATTAATCAAGAAAAGTACAAACAGTTATTTTATTACTCGTTTCAGGTTTTGTCATTGCAAGTTTAATTTCACGGCCAAGAAAAGTTTGGCCCACGACCAATCTTTTTGGGCCCAGCATAGCCCTTAAAAATCAAAAGCTTAAAGCCAAAGTCATAATACGTATTACGTAGGCATTACTACAATATGCTTAGACATTTACTTCAGGCTGCGAATTCGATTAAAGATGTATGCTAGGCTTTTATAACAGAGAACGTTGCACTACAGCTTTGAAGCTCCCCATAAGCCAGTGCACAAGCGTTAGGCGTGCAACGAAGTTGATAAGAGAAAGAGGGCTTAAAACCCAAGCAAAATTTTCTTGCATGAAAACTGTCTCAATTGATCAGGCTGTTGAGTAAGCTAACGCAACTAAAGTGTTTACTTATGGAGGCATGGGGGCGGTGCACCGAGCCGCTGGAGACCATTTATTTCATGCTTTTGAGATACGCTAGCTGAAATACGCATACGCGTATTTCTGCATATCAATAAATTACCCTGTGTAAATACGCATATCCGTATTTATGGAGATGCGTTTTTTATAGACGTATGCGTAAATACGGATGTTCGGTGAAAGCCGCTTAACACTTTTTTTTTCCGTTGCGGGTGGGAAGTGTAGAAAAGTAATTAATACGAAATATGGAAATCAAAACTCGTTTTGAAATCAAAATAATTTTATGTTTGTTTGTAATACGCTGTTTTTGTTTTGCATTGCATATGGTAATTATAGAAGTATTTCGAACATAATTACAAAATTGTATCAGGCCAAACTTTTGTTATAAAATTTTTCAAGTGGAGAAAAATCAACTTTTTTGTCATAATTGATTTAATGCTTGTGATTACACAATCAAAAGTCTTTAAATTTGACAAAAAAAGCGTTATAGTTGTATTACCCTAATACAGTCAAGTTACGTCGCTCGGCAAATGATTAAACTATTTCAAAATGAAGCTTGTGGAATGCCACGTTCACCTGGATAAAACATAGTTGAAACAGCGCTTTTTGATTGAGTGTTTTTTTTAATAAAGTTAATATGTTGCCCTCTAATCTGGGAGCACCATCAGAACAGCAACATGTTGTTCCTTGAAAAACGAAAATGAAAGGAGTAGAAAAAAATATCAAGAAACCAGGAATATACTCTTGTGACGTGACAAAAAAAATTGAATAACCGCCTTTGCTATTACCACATACATTCAGCACTGCCAATGACTGCTCACGCGGCAATCTACGAACAACGGACATACTTCAAGAGCGTCATTTTGGACCACAATTTAAAAGAAGCAAACCCTAAAATCTATAGCCTTCCTCCCCGCGTTACGCTACTTAGAATATATTCTTTGTTGCTTGGTGTAATTTCTACTAAAACTATTTCGATTTTTGCTGAGTACAAAGTGCTAATGATCTGATGATGCTCCCCGTCATTTAGAATTCGTCATATTCTTCAGTTGCATTTTGATGCTTCTGTTGAAATGCATATTTGTTAACGCTTTCGAAAAAATATACGCAGATTTTCTATCGTTGCAAAAACTTCAAAACGTTTCAATGACAAAACGAACTAAAGTCACTAAAAAACTTCTTTTTTTTTTCATTACAAAAAAACGTCTTGCAACAAAACTGCAGCAAATTTAATAAAATAAACACAAAAAATAATTATCGAAAAAAAATTAAAAGAAAATTGCAACAAGAACTCATAATATTACGGGTCCATCTCGAAATCGTGGCTTACACCACGCAAAAAGTCAATCATAGATTGCAGTTGGCTGCCGATAAATCTCACTACTAGCCGCTTGATCCGATCATCTGCTTCTTTGTATTTTCGTTTTCTTTTTTGCGGAGGCAAATAATCGGCATCAATCCTTAGTTGGTCGCTGTCCCGAGCCTTTTCAATTTTTTGTAGGACATCAATAAGCTTCCATATGCTGGGATGATCCACCCCCATCTCGATTTGTTGACGCTGGTGAGCTGCCTCCGCATAGTTGTTGGTTCTGTTTTGAAAGTATGCAGTACATATATAAAAACGTTAAAAAATGCTACCATACCTTGTCGCAATTCCACCATAGAGTGTTTATAAAGAAAACAGAAATTAAGCTAAACTTCAATGCCTTTCAAGCCGACTAGCATGCTCAACCAAAATTTAACTCTAATGCTCTATTATCCAATTGCGCATACCTATATGAACTAATTTAAAAACAAACTTGTGCTGCTGGCACAACTAAAAAAGTGCTTGATATTCCCAAAAGGTCCAAGAGCAGTTCAATGAACAGACTTATGGCTGACAGTTATTTTATTTATTTCGTACAGTCGGAAACGTTGCAAAAATCCCAAAACTGACAGTGGCCTTGCACAATGTACATCCAGCCCTGCCTACAAATATCCTCACTGGGGCGTATTTTTAATCAACAGAGAAAATAAACTTTACCAAGATGAAAAGTACATCTTGGTTATTGCAAAAAATAGTTTGACAACTTATAATACGTTACAAACCTTACTAGATCGCAGAACCTATACGATCATGGACGTTCCATATCCGTGAAGGAAATATAGGCTTGCGTCTCCCACCACCATGCCTCGGTCGCCTACAGAAATGAAAAATAAAATAAAAATAGTTATAGCAAACGTTTCTGTATTAAAAACAGTAAAATACCATTACACCAAATTGCAGCTTTGTAAAAGTTATTAAGTAAACAGTCAGCGTAAACGGATGACTAAACCATAATCTAAACGAAAATGCTGAGAGGTGCATTCCGGTACAAGGTTTGTAATGCCAATCAGGCTACACTCAATCAGATAACTGACACAGTTACAGTTAAAAAGATTTTTATTAAAAGCCAACCACTGCAACCTTGAGCGTGCGCCAAGTTTTTCAGAAATCTATTGACGAAAAAAAAACGCTGAAATTGGGGACAGAGACTGACTAAAAATTTTGTTAGTGTTATGAGAGTCTGTAGCCTCCAAAAATTTTAAATTTTGACTTTTTTTATGACAATAACTGAATTTCAATCCTGCGATTATCGAACTTTTGGTAGGAAGATTCTGTTTTGTTTTTTTTTTCATTTAAATTAACGATTTTTATTGTGCCGTAATCTTAGTCAGTAGTGATCTGGTTTGACTGACCCGACCTCATGTTTTGCCAACAAAAAAAAAAAAAAAAATTATAAAGAAATCTAAGTTATAATTTGCTCATCTGGATTAGAATATTATTTGACATTCAAAAGCAGGCTATAATTTGAAGTACAAAACTCGTAAACTGAATAAATAAATAAAAGGTAAACAGCCAAAAACGATCCACGAACATACGAGTTAGAGCTATTGTACAGATTTATCAAGAGTGAATGCAACTAAGCTTGTGGACCAGTGCCGCAACTAAAACGCTGTTCTAAGGGGGCAAAATTTTTAGGTTGGTCTAATCTTTTCCGAGTTCTCTGTTGATCTCAAAAAAAAAAGGTTGATTGCGCCAAATTGGTCTACTTTCTCTAATAAAAAATTGATCTCCAATAAAAAAGTCACCATCTTGAAACTGCCACAAGGATAAAAGGAGTTTGGGTGGGCATTCTGGGCAGTTTAGGGGGAGGAAAAATTTTAGTTTAGGGAGCGCCGCCCCCTTTTGCCCCTCCCCTAGTTGCGGCTCTGTTGTGAACTCTGAATCAAACAATTGTGAACCAACTTAGTTATGCTTAATCGCTCAAGTTATAACCACACCGAAATACTTCCACCAATATCCACGCCACAAAAAACTACTACATTGTTTACACCAAGAATGATTACGTCTTGAGAAATCTCGAGGGTTTTCTGCGTCATGAATACTACAAAGTTTAACCCTGAACATGACTAACATTCTAATGACTGATATTTCCGACAGTAAGAAAATAATACGAATTGTAAAATAAATACAATATAACCTTTTTTTTCTTTTTCTTTTGAGTGTACAATTTCAAGAAATCGTAAATATTTCAACTTACGTCACAAAGCAGAACCAAATAATACTGTGTCATAAAAGCGCTACAAAGCAAACATCAACATTTGACAAAACAAAATCAGGTGTAATAATCGTAAAAACTTTTAAGTGGTTTGATTTTTTGGGAGCTACGGGCTCTTATTGGACTTTGCAGTACATTACTGGTGTCGTTTGAAGAATTGCCAGGGCTGCTGCTGTTCAAGCCAGGTAGCATTTTCTAGAATGGCTTTTATCAACGTTTTGTTTTGGCGTTCAATTGCACTGTTTCCCCGGGGCCACTAAGGGACTGAGGGCCAATGCTGATTGTTACGCTTCCTTAGAAATTGTTTGAATTCGTGCGAGACCAGCAGAGGGCCATTATTATTTTTTAGCAATATAGACAAACCAAAACGAGTAAAATTTGGTCGCAAAGCACAAATAATTTTGTCAGACGTTACACTTTTCAAGATAGCAATTTCAAAGAAACGATTAAAATAATCTACAATTACTAAAATCGATTCACCACTTGGTAAAGACCCTAACAAATTGATAGCACAATCTTTCCAAGGTCCACTTGGCGGCACCACTCTGAAATGTGGCTCAGGTTTGTTCGGTTCTCCAATCACCTGGCACCCGTGACATTTCCTGCATAACTTTTCAGCATCAGCGTCCCTCTTAGGCCACCACACTTTGCTACGCAAACGATTCTTAGTTTTTACGATGTCTTAATGCCCTTCGAGTGCGAGGTTCAGCACGCGCTCATGTAAACACAACGGAATAACTAAACGCGTACCTTGCAAAACTAATCAACGATAACAACTTAATTCATCTTTGACATGCAAATAACTGCGCATCGTACATTTCGACCAGTCGCTTGACGTAATACAGTGTCCCAATCCATCAAATTCAGGATCTGCGCCTAACAAGCGCTTAATCTCGCGCATTGACAGTGAAGCTGGTATACTGTTAATGAATCAACAAAAGCAATAACCTCTTGTCCAGTCTTCGAATTAGAAAAATCACCATTTGATCTGGACAAGGCATCGGCAATATTTATTCTACTTGGCCTTTACACAACATTAAAATCATACGCTTGTAGTCGTAACACCTATCGTTCAATGTAAGCTAACGA
The DNA here is from genome assembly GCA_963965965.1 of Trididemnum nubilum. Taxonomy (NCBI): domain Eukaryota; kingdom Metazoa; phylum Chordata; class Ascidiacea; order Aplousobranchia; family Didemnidae; genus Trididemnum; species Trididemnum nubilum. Next base: position 52,150,403 of record OZ014469.1, read on the forward strand.
TTTTGAAGTTTTCCAATAAATAAAATCAGTCTCCAGTTCAAAAGTATTGCCGAACACATACAAATTATATCGTTCACAAGCCCAAACAATAGCTAGCGTCTTCTCGTTTTGGCTATGTCGGCGCTCGATTTCAGATATGATCCAAGACAAATAAGCAACAACTCTCCAAACACCACCTTGCAACTGCGTTAAAATGCTACAAAGTCCAATAGGAGACGTATCGACAACAATACGAGTTTTGCACTCCTTACAAAAATAGGCCAAAGTTTCTGCCTTGGATATCAATCGTTTTAACTTATTAAATTCACTCTCTTGTTCGGGCCCCCAGTAAATTTTGGCGTCTTTCCTGGTCAAGTCCCACATGGGTCTCCTGATACTAACTAAATCTGGTATAAATTTTGCAGAATACTGGACAAGTCCCATAAACGACCTTGGCTCTATCGCATTCTGTGGTGGCCTCGCTGCCTGAATAGCTGCGATCTTCTCTTCACTGGCATCAATTCCACGAGTGCTAAATTCATGCCCGAAGAAAAAAACTTTAGATAGACGACTTTGGCACTGTTTCTTATTCAACGTTAAACCACATACACTTTGCATACACAAAACAGTATCAAGTTGTCCGTCCATACTCCTTCTGGCCCTTGCCATACACAATAATATCATCAGCGATGTTCGCTACACCAACACAATTTTTCAATGCATCACTGATTACTTTTTGATACTTTTCTGGGCCTGAAATCAGGCCAAACATAAGTCCCTTATTTCTATATAAGCCACGGTGAGTTACAAAAGTGGTGATTTGGCGGCTCTCTTCATTTAGCATTATTTGATGAAAACCCCATTTTAAATTCAGCTGGCTAAAAATTGTACTGCTGTTCAACTCTAACAGTTACTCTTCCACCGTAGGAATCGGGTGTTTCTCCCGCACAATGACCTCATTCGCCCTTCGCATATTTACGCATTCTCAGATACCTCCGTCAGTCTTTGAAATCACCACCAAAGGTGATATCCACGTCGTAGGCCCCTCTGGAACCTCCTCAATAATCCCCGCCTGCACCAACTCATCAAGCTTTTTATCAACCTTCTCTTGCAGCTGCAAGGGCACACGTCGGAGAGGTTGTGCAATTGGCGTCAACGACGAATCAACATGGCGCCCCAGATCCTTATTTTTGAGCAAGCCGTCCCCTTCAAATAATTCCCGAAATCGATCTAAAATATCACTGCTGTTCACCGAATTAATTTGCAACGGACTTACAAGCAAAAATCCCAGGCACTCGGCAGTGTCTCTATCCAACAGTCTGTGGCCTTCACGGTTCATAACAACAAAATCAGCAACACAACATAATTTAGTGTCCTTTGAAATTACTTCGGCGGTGAAAGTTCTTAGCGTCGGCAGTGGCTTTGAGCTGCCATATGCATGCAAAGTTTTATCCGACTTAGGTGTGCCTGCTTTGATGTTTTCCTTTTTCAACCACCGCCACGTCTCCTTATCTGCCTCGTTGCACGCAGCGCCGGAATCGATTAGAAGATTTGGAACCTCTACTCCTCCGATTTGCAATGTGATGGCCTGTAGTACTTTGGCTCCAGTTTCAATGAGATAAGTTAGCTCATCTTTTCTCGAGCCTCTTCTTGAACGCCTTCTTCTCTCAAGTTTGCGTTAGTCTTCCTTCTTTGCGGGGTACGATGATCATTGGTGGACGCTCTGCTTGTACCCGCCTCTACGCTTGAATATTGCGGCATTTGACCAGAAAATGGCCTCTTTTGCCACAGCCATTACAAAATTGATTTCTGAGAGGGCACTGCGGTGAATTCTTTAAGTGTCCTCGATTGCCACAGGTGTAGCATTCTTTGCCTTTCGCTTCTGCCGTGAACGAAGAACGGGTAGTTCGTTTCAGAAGAATATTGAGCTCCGCAAGGTTTAAACGCGCTTCCAATGGCTTGCAATTGCGAATCGACAGTTCCATATGTGCCTTGGCCATGTTCACCACGTTTTGCAAGATCAACGACTCTTTCTCCAAAAACTTTTTGCACAAGCTATTGGAGAAATATTTGCTAAGAATTTGCTCTCGCAGCCGCTCGTCTATATTATCTCCGAACTCTCAAGTCGCTGCTGCTGGCCGCTGTTTGCACAGGGAATCGTCGATGGAGTCCTCCTTCGTCTGCGTGATTAGGTAAAATTTGTACCTTTCAAAGTGAAAGTTTGCTTTCGATATAAAATAATTATCTAGAACCGTTAAGGTTTTGGTAAACCTCTTTTCGTCGGTTTTCTCACTTACCAGAGTACAGTAAATTTTTTTGTACCGCCAGACCGGCGATGTGAAGCAATAAGGCTTTTTGCTGCTTGTCGTCTTTAATGTCTTTCCCGGCAACGTATGGCTTGAACGCTCTTCTCCAGCCTTTCTATTTCCCTGCAATACTGCTGGCCTCATCATTTACATTAAATGCACGTATCTCGCTCGTATCGTAGCTTATTCTCGTCGCCATTTGCAGTGTTCTTGTTTCTTATTCTTAACTCAGCCAATAACGATACACGAACATACGAGATAGTGCTATTGTACCGATTTATTAACAGAGAATGCAACTAAACTTGTGGACTCTGAATCGTACAATTGTGAACTAACTTGTTTATACTTAATCGCTCAATTTTAAAACCACACAGAAATACTTCCACCGATTTCTACGTCATAAGAAACTACAAGAGTGTTTACGCCAAGTGTGATTACGTGACCAGTAATCTTTAGGGTTTTCGACGTCATGAATACTAAGATGTTCACCCTTGAACATGACTAACATTCAAGTGACTAATATTTCCGACAGCAAGGAGAAAATAATACGAATTGTTAAGTAAATACTCTACAAGTAATGACATTTTTAGTACCGGCATCTTCTAGCTATAGGTCCTCCCAGCATTTTCCAGCAACGGTATTTTAGTAGGTCATTTTACGAAGCCACCGGCCAGTTGATCGAGAGGTAACGCGTTCGTCTTTCGAGCCGGAGGTCTGATGTTCAAATCTTGGGCCGGTCAAATCGGCCACAGTGTTGCCAACCACTCGCCACCGCAGCAACATTTCTTCAAAAAGAGCTGTGTTGCACTGGCGCAATGACGCGGAGATGAGCCCCTCAAATTCTTTACACACTTTGGTGCAACACTGCGAGTGTAATAAAAGAAATGATTTGGTTTTACAACGCCTCTTCTTGGCTAATGCTGTGATAAAAAAAAAACAAAAAAACTGATAGTCCACGGCTAAATAAGGACGAGATTACTTTTCAATGGGTTTCCAGCGGTTTTACAATATCTTTTGGATGCCAAAAATCTTAAATAAATATATATATCACATTCCAAATAACAAATTTGTGTTGCTGATATATCCAGAAAAATGCTCAATGTTCCTATAAGGTCCAGGCCAATCAATTAACAGTTAAAAATTATTTCATTCATTTCCTGCAGGCCTGTTTCACGCGTTGCCGCGATCATCAGGGAGTAGATCTAAACAAAATAATAGCAAATGCTTAGGAAATATGAAAAAAAAGAGATACTCACCAGCGACGAAACAATCCATTATTATATTTCAATCTACCTTTCTTACCAACCGTGTGACGGATTGGCAATATGGCGACAACAAGCATTTAAGCGGAGAAAAACAAAACGATGCTCTCTCTCCCCACACAGCCATACGTCCTACCTCTACAAATGTGACAAATCCAAAATAAAACTACAGTACGATGAAATGTTATGAAATGTTTTTGGATGGTTGTTCCTGCATAAGCACTACACTTACGCACAAACAACAGCAAAAGTGTTTTTGCGATTGATTGGAAAACATTTTGGCAATCCTAGCCACAAGTTCCGAAAAATTTGCAACAGAAGCAACCTCAAAATAAGCTATAGCTGCATGCCAAACATGAAAAGTATAATATCTAATTAGAACAAAAGTATCTCGAAAGAAAACGTTGCGACAAAGAAAAACCATGCAATTGCCGCGACACATCCAAATGTCCAATAAATGGGTAATGTAACGTAAAATCAATCGTCTATACAGCAGCAGTGACGCCGCAAGAACCCCTACCCCCTTCAACTGCTACTGACACTTCCATAAAACAGCCGGCAAACAATGTAGCCACACAATAACTGTCACAAACTCCAGCTAATGTCACCGACTCTACTACATTTCGGAAAAAGAAAACTAACAAGAGTAAAATCATCAACTACTGTATATAGAAAGCTGCGAAACAACCTTTTAAACGAGATTTAATAGCCACATCCTCTCAATTCAAAACAGAAATAAATCAAGTGCAACCGAAATACCAAAATACTATTGGAACTGCATTATTCACAACATTAAACCAAAGCATAAAATGGAACAATTATACATCAGCGCGTTCCTGCGAATGTGGTACACTGTAAAAAAAAAGTGTGTCTATGGCCACCCTTAAAGGTGGTTCACGATTTCCACCCTTATTTTGTATTTCCACCCTATGGTGGTATTTCCAAAAACGGGTGGATACAACCACCTATTACAGAAACTTTAAACCACCCTTATTGGTAGAAATGTCCACCTTAATCATTCCACCTTTTAGGGTGGAAATTGTGAACCACCTTTTAGGGTGTAAAATGCCACCTTACTAATTCCACCTTTCAGGGTGGAAATTGTGAACCACCCCTGCTGGGTGAAAATGTTACCTTACCATTCCACCTTTTAGGGTGGAAATTGTAAACCACCCTAAAGCTGCAAAATGCCACCTTATGTATTTCACTGTTTGAAAATGACACATTTTCGGGTGTCACATTCCACTCTTCTAATCCACCACTTACGGTGGAAATCTCCACTTTATGATGAATTGAAAAAAAGCAACGTATAAAACAAGCCTACGATTTCCATTCTAGGTGTATTATTGTCCACCTCACTCTAACACTGCAAAGGTGAGTTTCAACGCTATCCTTTACACTACAGTGTAAAAGCGATGTAAAATATTACACATACAAAAATTATAATGACAAACTTCAAACATAACGAAACCTTGAATTTATTTTCAAAAAATTAAAATTGTAACAATGGTTACAGCAAGGCTTTCATTGGAAAATAACGAAAAACCCGAAAACCTAAGTATTCTTAAAAACATCCAGGTTTAAAGTTCATTTAAAAGTCTTTTTACAACTATGCTTGTGGGAGATTTAATTCCACTTATCGCGGCAATGAATTGCATGGTTTTCCTGATTTTTATTGAAAACTCAATGTTGAATATCCAGTAGGTAGCAACCATGACGGATACAGCTTCTAGCACTGATTGAGCACATGATATTTTCTGTTTTTCAATAAATATGAAATACATGCCATCCTTTTCCAACGCCACCGGATATGGGTGATTTGGAGCATTCGATTCCTGCAAAATACAGTATATGCAAACGCATTGACATTTCAAAAACAAATTAGCATGAAATATATGCTAGCAACAAGCATAAGCTTAAAAGATAGGTGGAACAGTGTAGTTGTTGATGCTGCTTTGCATTAGCCAGAATTATTCGAGCATAGAGCTCAAGTCATTTACCATGTCAACAAAGTTGCATATCTGTTAATATTTTTTTACATACCATTGACAGGCTGAACCAAACAAAGAAACTACGAGTCTTTCCCAAGCACAAATGTGCAGTTCGGACATCAATGTTAAAGCAAGTTTTGGATTATAAGCACTCTAATATTCAGTAACAGTGTGTATCCGCAAAATAAATTTGCAAAAATAGTCATAGCGATTAACAAGGAAATACTGAAGCATTCATAGCACCCGCGATCCCATGACAAATAATTGTAGTTTCAACTATATACTACTACAGTACTACACTGCAATGAAGTGCAATTACATGAGCAGTTTTTGAGCAATTGTCTTGATAGTTTCAAGTGCATCAATAGTCATTTACACAAAGCATAAAAGTCATGTTTATTGTTGTTGCACAACACAAACTATCACATAGTCAGAAAGCGTGACTCTTGTGGTATTTTATCAAAACGGGTCAATGCACTAGGTACTTAGGTAGTCATCACGCTTTCTCTGACAACAGCCACGAAATGAGTCAAGCATGTTTTTAAAAATCAGAACTAATCACAGAAACAAAATTCCAACATACCTTGTCTGTAAGAATGAAATAGGACATGTCATCTTTAAAGAGAGCAGGAATAGTCCTGAGCATTTGATCAATTTCTGAAAACCGTTGTAAATTACATTAATATTTAATTCCTTTCGAACAATCTTTCAGTCTGCACAAGTTTGCAACAAGAATGTTTATAATATAATATTTTCATATCGAGTTGTCTTCAAGTATTTGTGAGAAACAATGCTTATACCACCAACAAAAAAGCTTGTTAAACAAGATTAGCAAAATGTTTTCTTTGCTTTTGGCAATTGCATCGAGTGGAATGGTTTTACAAGTACTTTTACATTTGTAAATAATAAATAATCCTCATTGGGTTTGGTATCTTTTGTACCAACAATGTCTTCAAAGGCCCTTTTGATAAAACAAACGGGACTGATTTTGCCAAATGATGGCATATGTATTAACTCTTCTGAATTTTGAGATTTTCATGTCTAACCATTTTTAAATAGTTGTGAATAATCGTTTTCGAAACAAAATTTAATCATAACGCTGGAGCTGCTACTGCTATCATATCAGTTAGCACAAACACGAATAAAAACTTCGATGCAGATTACAAACTTTTTATAATATTTCAACACACTTAAAAGTATGAAAATTTACTCCTTTTTGCCGCTTAGCTCAGTGAGTTTGAGAACTAGCGTTCAACAACTTCATCATTTTTACGACTTTTTAAAACTATAATAATAATAACATTGTGACTGCAATTCACCTCTCAGTTGCCTGTTTTCCAAATCTGGTTGCTTAATTCCTTTCTTCTTCAATAAAGCAGCCAATTTTTCACATCGACTCTCTAAAGCCTTTTCCATGCCATTAAAATCCTTTGAGACTCTTTCCGCCTCTTTCATTAACTGAAAGATTTGCAAATTTAGCTGTGCGCATGGTTCGTATAACTACTCAAAATTTGCTCTCTTGTAAACGAAAATAACTGATTCAGCCAGGTCAACAGTACTTAGTGAAATAAAGCAACAAGCTATGTAATATTCCGTCACATTTCCTAGGTAACATCACCTGGGAACCGTATTGAACTGGGTCTTTAGTTCCTTGCTAGGGTCCAGAAAGTTTGTTGAACATTCGGGAAATGGCAATATGCCGACTTTCCTACTTTCATAGTGCCGCCGCCATATTGCTCTGTATAGTAAAGATTTAAGCAAAATTTTTGGATTCAAGATTTGCAGCAAGCAAGATGGCTATCAGGGAGGGAAATAATGTGCTAAATTCTCAGTAAAGCTGGCATTTAAGAGGTCGGTCAGTTAGCCACTCAGTAAGCACTGCCAACTATACTTCCTAAAACTGGATGAAAAAGGGACGTTAAACTCGAAAAAAAATGCAATAAATTATAAAGAAGCAGCCTAAGGCCAATATTAGCATGATTAGATCCAGAAAATAATGTAAGTTTTACAGCTTTAAAAACTACACATACATCGTCAAGTTACTGGATAACGGACTGACATAACCACTAGCCATCCAGAGGAAGAAACGAACTGATAAGTTACTTTACTACCACTAGATACTGTAAACGTTTCTGATATAGCTAAATACACCACAACTCATATACTTACTAACGGTACAGATTGGAGTGCAGGATACTTTGCTAAAATATCTCCAATACTCGAGGAACATTCCAGTATTTCTTTACGTCGAACCTTGAAGGTTAGTTCCATCTCTCTCTCCAGCAATCCAGTATTTTTGACTGGGCTAGCCCATTTTTTTTGAATAGTGGATATGCTGGTTGAGACCGCTTCACAATCACTGCTTGACACTTCCACATGCTGCAAACAAAAGCGGTTATTAGGAATATATTTTGCATTTCATCATACACTACTTTTTAGTGATTCAAAAGTGTTGTTTAGGATAGTGATACCTGGAGGATTACGATACTGAAAACCGAGAAGAGTATTGCTCTCATTTACAACATAATGTGAATACGTACATATCACCACGAAAACCTATTCAAAATGTCCTTGCTTGTTTCAAGTTAACGTGCCCTTGCTGCTTCTGGAGATAGGTGACGATGTACCATTTACCTCTATAGTCTTTCTTCTTTTGGCGCTGTTTTCAGCTGGATCGCTATTATACAATTGCAACGATCTTTTGCATCCAGGTCGTCCAAATTTCTTTTTCATTAACATCACTTTTGCATTAGATGTCAAGGATCGTCTGGCATCCTTAAAGCGCTGACGCAAACTACATAATGTAGTTTCCTACAAAAACAACAATCGCAATCGCTGAAAATAAAAACTTTAAAGTGGTTGAAAGTCCAATGCAGTCTGTCCAGAATAGCTTATGAACAGTGAAGTGCTCATAACTGGAGATTTTATGACTCTGAATTACTATTAAGATGTAATTGAGTACCAATAGAGCAGGTTCCTCCAGGGTTAAAACGAGTCACCATGTGGCAGCAACTCGAGTCGAGTCATTTCACAAAATAGCGACTAAAGTCATCTTGTTTATGTCTGATATTGGCTTTGCAAAAATATTCTAAAAAAGTCAATATTTCTTTATTCCTAATCCAAAATTTGACTCCATTTATTTTGCAAATGTGACTCGCGTCGAGTCATTTTAAAAAATAAACTCAAATGATTGTCTTAAATAGTCATTGAAAAAAGTTGACTTGAATCGTCCCAACCCTGCATGTCTCTATCAGATTGTAATAGCAGAGTGGATGTAAAGGCAATTAGACGTGTCTTTCGCAAAAGATTAACTAATAGCCCAGTTGGTATCCTTACACATAACCAAACTAGTTGCTTGAGTCAAGTGTAGTTTCATTGCAGATTGATATTATTTGTTACTACTTTTAGTCAAACTTAACAAACGATCATATTGTGAAGCCGGTTTTGAACGCCATCGGGGTCAATTTTTGATTGATAAAGAATACAAATGGTGTGCCTAACCATAGGCGTAGCCAGGATTTTTGATTGGGGGGGGCCCAAACCACAAGCAATGACGTCATCAGAAATTTTCGAAAAAGTAATTTTTTGCGGGGCAAAGATATCATAGAATGGAAGATCTGAAGCCGTAGCCTGATGGTACTTTGCCAGGATTTTGGTAAAGGGAGAGGGCGAAAACTAATTGTTGAAAAGTGTAAAAGTCTAACTTGGAAGACGTGTTGAGTAAGCTAGTGTACTCAAACGTATCAGAGACGGGGGTCCGGGGGCAGAGCCCCCAGCCGCTGGGCGATTTTTGTAAGTTTTTGGAAAAAAAAGCTATTTAAATCCCATTGGATCACATTTCGCACGAGTTCAGAGCCATTTCAAAGAACTAGATTTTTAACATTTCAAAGCCAATCAAAAAAATTTAGTTGTTCAATCCTCTTTTTGCAATTAAATCCCAAAACACGGTTAGAATCTTGCATTATGGTGTAAAATTTTAATTGTAAGTGGTCTATAGGGGGAAGTAACGAACATTGCCTCCTGCAATACTTTAGCAGTAAATAATTAAGTTTATAATAACGTTAAACGAGGGCCCGGGGTGGCAACTTTTAGGTCAAAACTCCTAGATTTCTCACAGGTTTTGCATATAAATTGTTGAAAATTTGCATTAAGGGGCCCCTGGCCCGGGAATCTTGGTCGTCAGTCAGGGGCCCTTGGTTGCCAGTTAGAGGCCCCATAGCCCCTTGCTTGTCAGTTAGGAGCCCAGGCCCCCTGGTTTTTAATTAGGGGCCCTGGGGCTCCCTGGTCGTGAGTTAGGGACTCCAGGACCCCTTGGTTGTTGTTGGTCAGGGCCCCTTGGGCCCCCTGGTCGTCAATTAGGAGGACCCCGGAGCCCCTCGTTGTCGGTTTGGGGGCTCCTGGCCCCCTGGTTGTTGGTTAGGGGCCCCCTGGTTGTTAGTTAGGGGCCTGGGGCTCCCTGGTTGTGAGTTAGGGGCCTCCTGGTTGTCAGTTAGGCACTCCGGGGCCCCCTGGTTGTTGGTTATAAGCCCTGGGGCTCCCTGGTTGTCGGTTAGGGGCCTGGGGCCCCCTGGTTGTCAGTTAAGGGGCCCCCTGGTTGTTGGTTAGGGGCCCTGGGGCCCCTGGTCGTCAGTTATGGGCCCCCTGGTTTTCAGTTAGGGGTCCCGGACCCCTGGTTGTTGGTTAAGGATTCCAGGGCCCCCTAGTTGTTAGTAAGGGCCCCCTGGTTGTTAGTTGGGGGCCCCGGGACTCACTTGTTGTCATTAATATTATTGTTAATTACTGTTATGTGCGTAATTACTGAAAAAAAAATTGCAACTAAACATCGCCAGGCTATGTTGTCATAACTTTTTCTAACCAAACGTTTTGCTCTATTAAAAACAACTTACAAATGAAAGAGATTCTTTGCTATGTCGATCCATCAACATGGGAAACTTTGAAACCAATTTCATGCAAATCGTTTCATATTGCAGAGGCGTTGGGTAGCTAAATTGCATTAAAACATGCTGCAGTCAGGATCCCTAAGTCAATCTGTTTATTATACTGCCCTTTTGAATGAAGTTTTCGCGTGCTGAAGCTATGGTTTCAAAAAAAATTTAGCAAATTTAGCACTACACTCCAACATCAGCTAGTTAGAGCACCCTGCTAGTAATGGGTAGGTCATGGGTTCGAGCCCTACATCGGAAATTACCTATACTGCCTTTTTCGCCTGTGGTTCAGCGCGCCATTTTTATGACGATCACAATCATAATAATCATTCACCAACATGGCGTTAATGTGCCCTAGGAAAAGCCACTTTATAATGATTATCTGATTGGTGGCCTCAAACAAGCAGCAAATTTAACTGGGAAGAAATTGAAAACTCAATAGAAGCAATGAAATCAAGGCAACTCCTAAGCTGATCGGAATTCATCTTAAGTACAGCGCCCTTTGCTTTCCAGTGAATGGAGGATAAAGAATAAAGAATGAAACATGTAAATAAAAATACATTAAGAAGTACTACTGAATTACAGCAACAAACATAACCAAAACCAAGTAATCAACGCAATCCAACCATACTGCACAAAAAATTGTTTATCTTTTACAAAAAATACTACCATAATTAAATTCGCAAGTAATTATAAACTTGTCAGTTATTCTCGACAGCCTGTTTTGTGCTACCGCTATCATTCCACTACAACATGAGTGACTTCACTGACTTGGATAAGATTTGCATCCAGGTCGAACAACTTTTGGCAGTGTAGCCTATTGCACACCACCGGTGCAAAGTTGTCAACTAAGTTTACCATGGTACATGGATGTGGAAATGGGACGTTCAATGTGCAGACCAGCACTCTTGACACCAACATCGGTATTGAGCAAGTAATTAAACATACTGAAATGTTGGGTTTCAAAATGACATCACATAAAAAAAAAACAACTGATCATACTTACAGAGTATGAACTGAGATTGAATCAAAGAGGACTTGCAATATCTTATGCCGTGCACTACTGGGAATATTCTCAGGTTGTCCAGAATTTTTAGCCTCTTTCAATACTTCAGTAACATACAATGGAAAATTGGGTAATTCATAAGAATTAAACCAATTTTGATTGTCATTTTCATCATTCTTGGAAGCAAGACTTGGCTCTCTAGACTCTAAAAAAACATAGTGGCCTATTGCATACCAACAAAAAGGTAACAAATCATTTCTTACAGTACCAGTAACTGTATTATTGATCATTTTTCAAGAAAATGCAATGTAAATAATAAAAAAATGCAGTAGTTATAATAATGGTATGACACTTTGTAAATCCAGGCAGATAAATCAGAGTTAAAGCATGTTAGACTTTGCAATAATATAATTAGATACTTGTCAATTAAAACAAACAACAAGTAACTTTGTACATACATTGATCCAAATATTACATTGGCTGTTTAGCTCAGTCAGTCTTGTCTCTGTTGGTATTTAATTCTGCTTATAACATTCTAAGGCGTGTAGCTAAAAACGCAAGTTCAAAGTCTAACTTAGCAAGTTCAAAGTATAAAACATCGTATTTCTTCAAGTAGTCAATTTGGAATTACATTTTTGAAGAATTAAATATCCATCTTAAATCACCCTTCAATACCTTTATTGAGCAATGCATGAAACAACTTACTCTTAAAACATTTTTGGGGTTGCCAAATATCACTTGAGTATGAGTTGAACTAAAGATTCCTTTCAAAATACAACCCTAAACTTGTGTTTGCATACTTCATTCTACCAGTGAAAATTTTATCTTTGTGATTCCACTATCAATACAATAGGTTGTTGGATTTGTCGCAATTTGAGATTTCGTATCAAATAAGAGTAAAATTTTCAATTCGAGCAAACTGAAAATTCAGCCTAAGCACCATGCTTTTTTCATAGACATAAATTACTATTTCTAAAACCTATTACTGTTGTATCCATAGCCTCTAGCCAGATATATCACAATGTTGGTTTGCACATCACTTACCAGGTTTGCACATTTCTGCAGATGAGCTGTTGCTTGGGAATGAACTGAATCAGATTGTTCTAAAAACAGAAAGCTCAATTCAACAAACAATCATCAAATTTTGCAATTTATTAACCAGGTTGTGTAGTCGGAGTCATAAAAGTCGGCCTTTTTTCCAGGAGTAGGAGTCAAAATATTTTTGAGCTTGGAGTAGGAGTTGAATTTTGTAAAGTTTTGCAAAGCTATCATTTTTGGGCATAAATTGTCAAAAAATGGCCCAAAATTGAAAAAAAACTACCAAAAATTTCTGGAGTCGGGGTCCAAAATTTTTCATATTATGGTGAAGTCAAAGCCAATTTTTTAAAAAGGTCGGGTCGAAGTCCAATTTTCCAGAGGGTGGAGTAGGAGTCAAGCAGTTTTGCTAAACTCCACAACCCTGGTATTAACAGTCATTTTTTCTGCAACATTCTTGTTTTTTATTATTATGAAAGTCACTTCAGAGCTCTACACAGCATAATTTTCATGAGCCACTGTTGCTCAAGCATGCATTTTTTGGTAGGCTTGTACTATCTTAAACCTCCAGAAGCTTTGACAAAATATTTATGTTTAAAGAATTTTACAAACACATACCAGAAATTTCAAGAGATGAAACCTTGTTAAATGATGGTGATTCTTCAAACGAACCAAATGATTGTTCTAAAATAACAATGCTTTATTCTACGCTGTATCACCACGTACATCTATAAATATCTTTGTTGCCGGTGTCAGTTTACAATAAAATAAACTTTTTAGGTTGAATGCCCTTTAACACATTTTGCTCTCTTTGGGTCTCACTAGAACAACCCAGGCTTCGAACTGGTAACTCTATGATGACACAAGGCATTCAACAAACACATCCAGCTACAAAATACTTCCTTAGTTATGACAGCTGTACTGTTTAAACAAATACACTGCACGACGTGCTATTAGGAGATGTGTGTTGCTTGTTTATATGGGCTCTGCTTTGACAAAGGTAAAGTCTTCAAAAACCTGCTGTAGGACAGATGTCCAAGTAGACACTGGTTAAAGACAAAGACGCCATATGAAATGCCTCCTCAATATTAACACAATCATGGAGTCACCAGTTCAAACGCGGAGATCACGAATAAAGGTACAATATATCAATGATTGGTTTATCAGAAATTTGTGCCTACTTAAAACCATTGTATAGTTACATTTAGCGATGGTTATAAGTAATTCTTCTCTATGAATCCTGTACAGTAGATCACGATCCCCAAAACACTCTCCTGAATGGATTGGACATTATCCCAAACAGATTCTTTACCATTCCCCGATATACGAACTGCCCTGTTGTTGGGCGACAATGAATTTTTGGGATTGTGTTCATTTGAGATTTTGTAAATTTGGGATAGTGTCTATTCGGGATTTTTTCCTTTAAGGATTTGTCTTTTCGTATTTTTGTCCATTCGTATTTTGTCCATGTGGTGTTTTGTCCTTTCAGGATTTTATATGTTTGGGATGATGTCTATTCGGAATTTTGTCCATTTGGGATTTAGTCTTTTTGGGATAGAGTTTTTCAGGATTGTACACTGACGCATTCTTCTACAAGTTCCAATGCTGATAAAAAGTTTTAAGTTTCCGGTACTAGTATTATTCATAATGGCGCAGTAGTACTTTTAAGTCTTTGAGTCCTGCAACGCCCTCAATTTGGCATGCCAAAGTCTTAGATGTAACACCTGAACTAACTGTGCAACTAACCTGAAACAGCAATGGTGTCACTTGAGCTATCTTCAACATGAACAAGGGTTGAATCTAAAAAGTAATCGAGTCTATTTCTGCAAAATTGAAGACTGTAATTGAAGACACCACTGAGATGGTACTACATGCACTAAACCTGTACCAGTGTATCACTATGATATACAATGGAAATATCCAAGGCTTTAGCTAGTTCCAAATATATCAAAAGTTCTTGCATACTAGCATAGCAATCAATGCAGCAACATACCTAAAACAGCAATGGTATCACTTGAACTATCTTCAACATCAACAAGGGTTGGCTCTAAAATAGCAAAAGAGTCTATTTTAGGAAAATTACATTTGAAAGTAATTCTACCTTTAGAATACTAAATAAATCACTGAAGATTTAACGCTGCTATGAAATCAAAGAATGCAAAGAAGTAAAGGGACACCTTAAAGTGAGCTTTCACTCTTTGAGAAGCCACCTGCAATAACAAGGACTAGTAATAATTCATTTTAGGTTACCAGAGCTACCTGTACCTTTAAAATCTCTGAGTCTAGCAACACTCAAAAATTATTAAATGAAATCATGGCCGCAATGTTAATACAATTGAATACCGGTACCTGAAAATGATAGGGAAATTAGTTTTCAAGAAAATCAAATAAACATTTCTGTTTTTTTTCCTCACACTGTACGTCTAGTTTTTTTGTTTTTTTTCAAACCAAGCTACTTAAAAGGGAGTTAATATACGTGATGTAGTATTGCAGAAAAGCACTTACAGGCATCAAAATAAACAAAACGTGTAAAATTTAGGCTGTTATTATAATTGAGATTTAAAAATAAACACCACTAGTTCACGATCATGCACAAACAAAACCAAGCTTTTATTTTTATCACCTATCAACCAAAATTAGACATATGCTCTAACAGGTCAATCAAAGCACCTATAGTTAAAACTACATTTAGTTTAAGCAACGTGGCTGTTAAACATGGAAAAACAAAGCCATTCTATGAAGACTGAAGAGGTATCACTCACCAGGTTCCTGGTAGCAGTTCAAGGACTTACCAAGTCTGGTATGGTTGATTTATGTCAACTTAATATTTTGAAAATAGATTAAGTACATAGCATTCATACTCATACCAATACAAAAATGATTGCTTTGACACTTACTTCGTGTTGGCCTGTATGCTTGCAGTAATTTTCTGGATTGGACAAGATTAAAAAATGGCATTAAGTCACTCTGCTCCAACAGATTCATATCTTCTTCATTGTTTACACCCAATTTCGTAAAGAATGATACAGCATCATTCAACTTTTTGGCATTGTGGTGAAGTTCAGGTAATTTTTTTTCAATGAAATCCTTAATATCCATATCTAACAGCTCTACTTGAACAATATATCAATCTAAGCTCTGAAAAGAAACATGATTACTGGTACTGTATATTAGAGGGTCTTTGTACAAAAAATGAAAAGTTTTAAACCACTGCACATTTTAACAGAATAAGAAAAGTTTTGATAAGCCAATTTTACATATAGAGTTTAAACAATTGATTCCTGGTACAAAATTCCACAATCTCTCAATATTGAAAATAATTCTCTCAATATAACTGAATAAGAAAAGTTTTGATAAGCCAATTTTACATATAAAGTTTAAACAATTGATTCCTGGTACAAAATTCCACAATCTCTCAATATTGCACTAGTGCTGGGAATAATTGGACAATGGCGCCAGTGAGCACAGCATCGCTTTCATCCAATAAGCTTTCTCCATTTCTCACAATTGGGTAATTCAGCATTTCAGAAACCTATATGAGTACTTGGCAACATTAAGTAAAAACAGGGCAACATTGGTGGCCTGATTTGAGGTAGTTAAAAGCTACACAGCCTGCTAGTTCAATCACTTTGACACAGTAAAAATTTGGATACATACACTCTTCTTATTATCTCATATAACCGTATCCTTTTTTGCATTATGAAAAAAGCGAAAAAAAAATCTATGTAAAAAAACAAAAACAGCAAAACCTGTGTTTCTTCTGAAGCAAGACTTTTACAAATTCATAAGCAAAACTATGAGAACAAAAAATTACAAAGTTTTACAACTGTATGAGAAAACAAAAACTCTCCATAAAATGCAGTACCATTGCATTTACAAACACAAGGATAGTTGAACTAGTAGATCTAATAAAGGGGAGATCAAGTGGCTTTAAAAGTTACTTCCATATTATTAAGTAATCCTTTTGTAGCAACGAAGTGAAGATTCAGCAGAAAATCTTGTTCTGCTTTTTGATGGATCTATCCAAGAAAAACTATGCAAATGATTGAGCACATGACATCATGTGACCTACTTTTATAGCTATGCATCTTTGCTTAGGGACTTAACATTATGAAAGTAACACTTAAAGCCATTGACTTCCCCTTAAGTACACAAACACAAAATTAATCAATTTTTTAATTAGCCTAATATCAGTAACATACTCTATCGATTTTTGGTGGGAGATGTGATCAAAACACATTATATCTTAAACGAATTAAACTTTTGCCTTGAACATCATAAAGTTCTAAACAGTGAAAGCTCTTTTCACATCCAGCCAAAATAACTTTATCATCATCAGTGTGGGCTACTACAAAACAGCTGAAGTGCCTATCAAACTCTATCACTTTCAACATTTTTATGTGAAGAAACAACACATTTTGTATGCTCATGATCTGTAACAATTTTCCAAACAATGGAGTATGGGAATCATACATTCCAGCAATAACCACTCCTCCAATTGCATATTCTAATCCATTCGAACTCGCTTTAGAGGCAGTTTCTATTGCAAGATTGTTGATAGATGCATCGAGTGTCGTAAAATTATTAGCAGCAAATTCTTGTATTACAGGATCTAGTGAAGAAAATTCAATCGTTTTGGTTTTTCCAAACATCAACAACTGTTGATTGCAATAAGAACTTTCACTTTGCTCCCAACATTTAACCTTTTGAATTCTGTTGGCAACTGTGAAGCAAATGTTTCTAAAACTGCGAGATGATTTAGAAACTTCCTTGATTTTGGTATGAAAAGCTTCAAATCTCATGCACCACAAATGACGTAGTGGCCCAAACTTTTCCATCAGATCAGGATAATGAAGCAGAAAGTGAAATTTTGGCTTTAAAATGTGAGGAGCAATCTTCATTACTTGAAAATAGAATTTTTGTGTTAATAGTCTTAAGTCATGAATCCATTCTTTCTTTAGCTTTGGAGCAAAGACTATTTGTAGAATTTGGCTCAGTTGTGTATATAGGCTCCAGACAGCATCATCAACAGGAATATAATCAGCCAAAATCAGAGGAATGACCCTGAACAGACACCATGCTTCACTAGCACTTAGCGACAAACTACAATTACTGCGAACAACATCATGGGGCAAACACCTTGGTTTGTTTTTTGCTTCTGATACACCAAACTTAAAACTTCTGATTTTTTGATTGATTGTAGAAATAGACATTCCTGGTAATTCAGAGATAAGATGACTGAACAGCAATTTTAAAAACGAAGGAATTACCCCTTCAAGGCAATCATGCATAATGTCTGCAGGTAGAGAGGTGGAAGCATTGAAACCGGTTATGTTGTGCAAAGAGCAATCATTCTTGACACCATAAACAGCAACTAAAGATGGATTCTTTTGTACCATTTCAATATGAGAATTGTGTGTGGCAGCATCTCTGATTTCAAAGCTATGAAACTTAGTTTTTATTTGCTCATAAGAGCATAAGCAATAGCGGCAAAATTTCCCACTACTAAAGCAACATCGAAATCCTCCTACTTCATGAGCTGCTAAATTATCAGCAGAGAGAGTTGCAACTGTGCCCAAAAACTTATAATTGTCTTTTAATCCATTTTCATGATTAATACAAACAGATAAACCATGCTTTTCTAGAAATTGAACTTCTCGAATTAATGGTGTCAAAATCTTTTCATATCCAAAGTGATGTACATCCTTTGTTTTAACTACGATTGCCAGCATGATGTGCTTAAGGTTTGAGTAGTTTTGGGGACCAATACTTCCAATGAAAAAGTAAATGCAAGTTAACTTGTTTTTAGTTCGTGAAGAACCAAGTGCATTACAAATTTCAATATCATCACAAAACAAATGCAAACGCAAGAAATCTCTCTGTCCTTTAAAAAAGGAATGGTTAATAAAATAAGTTCCACAAGTAAAATCATTAAGATCAGCATTGCAAATAAAACTGTTTTCATAAATCAGCTCAAATATTGGCATGTGACTTAGATAATTGCATAGAGTATCAACAACAGAAATATATTGGTAACTGCTTTCTCCTAAGCGTATGGTTGTGGGTGATACTAGGCCCAGAATTTTGCAATAATCTGCATAGTTTTTCGGGGAACTCATGGTTTTCCACAGTGGAATTACAGATTCTACTATTTCTGTACTCTCACATGAAGATAATAATTGTACAAAATCAGTCATAATGGAGTTATACGTTGAATGTGACAACTTATGCTTCTCTTTAATTCTCACACAAAACTGTCGAAATCTATCATTAAACTCATGACAACCTATTCCTTGAAGTATATTGGTACCAAAATTATTCGCAGTAAAACTTGAACTAGTACCTTCACTGATTTCTGGTAAAGAAAGCTGAAGTTCTTCATTATTAGATGTATTCAAACTATCATCTGAAGATGATATCAATAACAAATGCTGGCGCCGAAGATGCATCCTATAACTTGATAGTGTACCATATTCCATGCCACAGTTATCAATCTTACAAGTGAGAGGAGTAGATTGAATCACATGATCAAACCTTAAATGTTGTGTAATTAAAACTTTGCAAGGTTTAGATATAGTACAAGTTGGATATGGGCATGGTATATTCCAAACAGTAGACATGATATAACTAAAACAGCTATTTTACCAAAGTTGATCTGGCTAAATAAACTCAAAATTATCAACCAAGCAGAAAAATTTCTAGGTGACATAGCCAAAAAGACATGCCAGAAAAGCACACTCATACTTTGTTGTTCTTCCTAACTACAAAATAAAAGTGGGATGGCATAATCAACTTAATACAGTCTTTACTCTTATGGAATAATAGTACTACAACTTATTTTTATGTCTAATGAAAACTATGTGCTAATGTGTCTTGTGCATAATAAACAATACGCCCATTCAGTAACATAGCTAGTCTTTGATCTAGCACTAATTATAAATTACGAATTGGTACTTCACACATAAAAATGGCGCTTCAGACTAGAAATTGCTGCTTCACACTAGCGTAAGCAGGCATGGCTGCTGCTCAGTGTGCCACACAGTGTGATAAGTTTTAGTACAACCTGCTTGACTTAAACAAAACAGCGCTGCGCGCTATTTTGATTTTCGAGTATCAGGGTAAGATAGACTCTGCACTCCGTTATTTTTGGTATGAATCATTGAAAATAAGTGAGCTAAAAATCTTATCTTTTTGGTAGCCTAGGCCTATAGTTTTAGCAGTAGGCCTACTGAAGTTTGGATAGTTCTAGGCTACTGGGTGATTTGAATAATGAGTATTACTAAATTTTTTACCCCATTTCCACCTCATAGTGGAAATGTAGCTTTTCACCTTTGCTCAGAAATTACAAAAAATTAATGATTCTGGATAGTCTAATACCACTCAAAGCCATCCTTTCAGAGATACTGGCCTTTCAATTATGAAAAGGATTGGAGGAGCAGCTGACAAATTATATTTGAAATGGAGATTTTAGTTACTTTTGCATTATAAAATGGTTGCTTAACAGCATCTAATATGAAGACAGCTAGGGACAAAGAAGTCATTTTTTTATTGAAAATGACTTATTGGTCCCCAAATAACTTAATAGCCTACAAGATGCCTTTAAGCTACTATTTTTTGTATCAGTAGTGTAAGCATTTCCAGCAAGCCTCTGTGCCCTTATGGTTAAGGTATGTTACTAATACAGTAGGCTAGTAGAATAGTCTACAGTATTCTACAGCTGTTCCAAAATTGACTAAATCTCAGCATGTAAACCAATTCACCAGTTCAATCTCTCAGAATTTACAGTAGGGTAAGGTGGAGCAGAATTGGTATAAATTGGAATATTTTTATAAAAATTTAATGTTATACTGTACTTGCTGAAACAAGTAATATTATATACAAAATAATATACATTAGAGCTTTGTATATTCTGTTTTTAACACTGCAGAGGGGATATTTGGGGGTTTTCCTCAAAATATCCCCTCTGTTTTTAGGCCTTTGGTAGTTTGCAAAATTAGCTTTAGAAAAGCTACTGCTCTTTCATTGATGCCAAATTTACCTCTATGATTGGTGTAAAGTTGGTATAATAAGAGCCAAAAAAATTAGCACAGTGTTGTTAACTGACTGCATTGAATAGGGGAGTGATGGAAGAGTAGCAAAGAAGAAAGAAAAAAACATTCTTTATCAACTATTTTTATGATCCTAAGCAAGAAAAAAATCATATTTCAACAACAGAAAACATCATGAAAACACAAAAACTAACACTCTCATGGAGTTATAAACATAGAACTTTGCATAATGAAAAATATGATGGCCCTATTGTAATCATATTCAATAGTTAAATTTATGCAGTCGTAATGTTGACCTCAAGCACAAGGCAACAGATATCTTTTTTTATATAACTTAAATGTAGTGAAGTCACAAAAAGAAGACTAAAACATTTGCTCTTAAAATCTGCAAGGTCCTATTACAATCGTATGCAATAGGCAAATCTCAAATCTGTGTATTTTCTTCAAAATCTAAACAACATAATTTTTCTCCAAATATATAGCCATAAAAATAGTCATAAAAATCTACACTCTCTTCAAATACTGAATAACTTTGAAATGCTTTAGGGAGTGTATCCTGTAGTTACAAACATCAAAAGCCAGCTAATAAAGCATGCAGGGCTTTTATGATAAAAGCTAACAAAACGTGCAGTTTTTCTAACATATTTCGTTGACATTTTTAATACAACCTTTTACTGGTAGCCTATATCAAATCTAACTAAAATTAACTTACTCAACATCAAAGCTAAACATAACTGATGAAGATGTATTATTTTATCAAAATGTGAAGTTGGCTGCTTTTTCTATGCTAATACTACTGCTAATGGTAGACTCTGCTGGCCTGAAATCAGCTGCTTGTTATTCCGTTATTGTTACATCTGCAGGACTCAATCTTCTGTTTTTTCTAAGCGCAGTTTTGTGCTGCACGTTTATACCAATTTCATCCCAATAGCCATTTTAGTTGCATATGGGGCAATTTCGGTATACCAATTCTAAACACCCGGAAAATTTTGGTATACCAATAACCATAGGTGGGCAAGTTAATGCAAAACGTTAGCTTTGTTAACCACTAGTCCGTTAACAAACTTCACACCTCCGTTAACGTTAATTTGTTATTTTCAGCTTTAATTAACGAAAGTTAATAAAGTCCGTTAATATTTTGCGTGTAATTTACATTTCGTTTTATTCACTCGCTTCTAGAACACGTATTGACGCTGTTGAGCTGATTGTATGGAAATATTTATTGCTCAGGTGGGCTTTTTGTGTTTTGGAAGTTACATTTTACAGTCTAATCTAATTTCAAGATAAAAACAAGTTCAAATGCACAACGAAGCTTCAATTTGAAAATCTTTGGAAATTGTGAACGGCGATAATTAATAGACCTTTGAGGCTGCAGCTTATTATTTGCCTCAAACAAAGAACTTCTTTCTTTGCTTTTTTCTATAAAACTCGTGGAAATACACAACAAGCGTTACCAGTTCAAACTGGTTTGTACCGATCCGATGAATGAATGGTGCTAGATATTAATGATAAAAACCTTAACGGAAGTTAACAGAACTTAACGGAAGTTACTTTAGTGTGTTAACAGCACTTGATGGAAGTTAATTTAGTCCGTTAACATGAAAAAACTTTTTAACGGATTAACGAGTTAATGAAAAAGTTAGCTTTGTTATTAACGAATTAACAATTAACGGACTTGTGCCCACCTATGCCAATAACACTTCTTTTTTCCCCACTTTAAAAAAACACAAAAAATGCATTGCAATCAAATGCTTTACATGAATATACAAAATTCAAGCTGTTTTTAGCTATTGAAAATCATACAAAAACAACAGGAAACAATATAACTAGTAAAATTGCATAGCCTAACAACTTTGAGTATCATTTTTGGCATAGAAATAATTTAAAACTTATCACTGAATATACCACCACTATGCGACAATTTAAACTTCTCGTATCACTGTTAATATATGTTGCTTATGGACTGATAATTGTACCACCAATCTACAGATAAAAACTGGTTTTCCATGTATGAAAAATTTTGTGATTTGCTATTTTATACCAATTCCAACCTTTTCCCAGTTCCCCTCCACCTTACCCTACTTTACTAAGGCCTGCTACAACCTACAACTTTTTGGCAACAAAATTGACTGATTTCAACCTGAAACAGATAGAATCAAAGAACACAAAGCAGTAAGAGAGATTGGAAAATAACCTTTCGCTCTTTCAGTCGCAGCCACCCAAAATAATAATGTGTCATTGCGATCAACCAAGCCACAAATCGCACCCCTCATGACGTAAAATTTGCAACTTATAGGCTATAACGCACACGGTATCCTACTGCTCAGCCATGTTGCTCTATAACTTTATAGGCTAAGCTTACAGCTTTCATAGAAATGTTGGTTTTTAACTGAGTAGGCTTAGGCTATCCTAAATACCGGTACCACACTTAACTGCACCACTTGAGCTTTTGACCACCTCTTCTCCTTGCTAGTTGTTAAGTGACTGGTGCTGTTGTAGGCTATGAAGCCACATGTTTAGGCTAGGCTACTCTTGCAAGTTTGTAACCTGCTTGCAGGAAATGGGAAAAATTGAAATTTCTCTAAGTAACTCGGCCAGGAGACTGCAAAATAGGCCTAACCCTTTTGCGGTATTCCAGTCAAGCTGCCACCTGTCACCCATCTACCACGCAAGGTAAAACTCCACATAGCCTACCCCTTTATGCTGAACGTCAAGCAGAAAGCTAGGAATACCAGTTTTTAGGTCTTTGGTCTGATCCGACCCGGAAATCAAACCCAGGTGTGCCGTCTCAACACCATCTCAGCGGTAACCAGCTAACTGGATAGGCTACTTCTATAAGGGCTAGTCTATCCAGTAAACTGGCTAAGCTGAAATTTAGCTGCGCTAATGCTGGGATAAAATTTAAGAAGTTAGCAACATGGTTAGCTGTTAGCCATTCTCACTATAGCCTAACCCAAGACGTGAGTCTGATTGGGATTGGTAAACTAGCAAAAGAGATTTGACACTCCTTCACCATTTGTTATAACTTAAAAATCCCCAATGCCTCCTTCTTTCGCTGCCTGCTTGCCGAGCGGCTGCATTGGTAAACTTATCTAAAGTCTGTAGTCTGCAACTGACCTGAACCAAACTAAATTTATCTTGATGTTCACGTGAGTAAATCACGTGGCTGATTTATCCAATCAAAACCACTCCGCCATTATTGCATACAACTCAAGGCGACAAAAATATCTTCAACAACGAATATGGTGTTTCATTTGTTGCCATTTATTTGCAGTGTGTAGCATCAACATGCTTAAAATTCGTCATTAATCAAGAATATAAGGTACTTCAAAAACATTTTAGTTATTGATTAAACTCCATTGTACTTCAGCGTAAGCGTGATCAGCGTTGTAAGGATACCGAAATTTTGCGGTCCTGCTCCGATCCGAAAAATTAAAAATGATATCCGAATCAGATTTTTCTTAATTTCCTAACCAGAATCTAGTTCTGGTTTCCATCGGATCGGAAACCGAATACTGAACACATAGAACTATCGATTGACTTGATAGAGGTGTGATAGTCAAGCCCTCAAACTTCAAGGCCAACACCACGGAGTAAACCTAACAAATATTTTGGGTCACAAGCCAAACAAATTTTCCAAATATCCTCTTCAATAAAAAGATGGAAACTACCACCACATTAGAAAATACTTATATTTATGGTGATAACTTTCACCCAGCCAGTAAATATTTCCACCCCATAGTGGAAATGTCCTCCCAATTGTTTTTTAAGGTGAAGATAACAAGTGTTCATTTCCACCTTCTTCAAT
Organism: Trididemnum nubilum; assembly: GCA_963965965.1. Lineage (NCBI taxonomy): Eukaryota > Metazoa > Chordata > Ascidiacea > Aplousobranchia > Didemnidae > Trididemnum > Trididemnum nubilum. The sequence continues at coordinate 52,174,763 of OZ014469.1, forward strand.
AAATAAATGGAAACTACCACCATATTGTGACAAAACGTTTTCTTTGGTGGTAATTTCCACCAAAGTAGTAAATATTTCCACCCCATAGTGGAAATGTCCACCCAACTTTTTTTAAGGTGAAGATAACAAGTGTTCATTTCCACCTTCTTTAATGAATAAGTGGAAACTACCACCATATTGTGACAAAGCGTTTTCTTTGGTGGTAATTTCCACCAAAGTAGTAAATATTTCCACCCCATAGTGGAAATGTCCACCCAACTTTTTTTAAGGTGGAGATAATAAGTGTCCATTTCCACCTTCTTCAATAAATAAGTGGAAACTACCACCATATTGTGACAAAACGTTTTCTTTGGTGGTAATTTCCACCAAATTAGCAAATATTTTCACCCCATAGTGGAAATGTCCACTCAATTGAGGGAGCTTTTTGATAAGGTGGAATTAACAACCATTTACCACCAAGAGCCACCTTTCAAGAAGGGTGGAAAGGGGTGGTTCTGACTAAAAATTTTACAGTGTAGCATACGCAGTATTTTGCGCCTAGAGGAAAAAATTGCGATCGTTAAGTCAGACAAAGACAAAACCCTCAATAAGCGATCAGAACTAAAAGTCAAGACAAACATAAATTTAAATTGCGCAATTTCAAAGGGTCATAAACTCAACTTCCATTTTTGGTTATATTTCATTGCATTGTCATGTCTTTCTTTTCTCACTATACTGCAACTGGCATTCATTGGTAGATTTTGACCGCATTCTAAATTTAGATTGATTTGCTTTATTTATTCCATCTAACCTACTTTCTTTTTTTTATTCATTCCGGTGTATATTATTATATTATTTCGTTGTAGTTCTTGTCCTACAAAAAGCGCATCTTATTTTTCTACTCATCTGAAACTTTTCACCTTTCTTCTATATTATGTCACAACTATTATACAACCACTACATCTGTTATAATTCCGTACTTATGGAAGAACAACCATCCAAAAAACATTTCATAACATTTTGTCGCACTGTAATTTCATTTTGGATTTGTCAGCGCAGAGGTGGGACGTATGGCTGTGTGGGAAGAGCGAGCACATTGCCAATCCGTCACGCGGTTGGTAAGAAAGGTGGGTTGAGATGAAATATTGGATTGTTTTGTCGCTGGTGAGCACCATTTCATATTGTATATGATATCTTTTCTAACCATTTGTTATTGCTTTGTTTAGATCTGCTACCCGATGATCGCGGCAACGCGTGAAAGAGGCCTGTAGGAAATAAATGAAATAACTTTCAGCCATAAGACTGTTTTAATCACAATCCAAACATAGTTTGCTCCAACAGTAATAAATTATCATGTTGTGGCTAATTTGACCTCGAAATGAAAAATAAAATTATGCTTGACATTGAAATAAATTGAGAGATTAATTTTTTGCTTGTATGAAAGACGTACCGGTATTAAACGTATGAAAGTATGAAACATTTGATTAAGAAGCCTACGAACGAAAACAGTTTATTATAATTCTAACCACACCACTTTTTTGGCATTTAACTACGACCTTCGTCGGACCAATAGAACTACGTTCGGCCGAGCTTAAAATGCAAAGACAAAGCAAAAATGATACAAAGATAAATGTTTAAACTCGGCCACTTTGCAGCAATAAGGTTAAAACAAATTTCATCCAAACAAAATCATTGCAACTTTGCCGAGATAAAATACGCAAGGATAAACCAAGCATGGAACAAATTTGATCAAAGTTGAACCAAGAATATTTTCCGACTGGGAAAAACTTTTTTAGGCTAGAAATACTGGCATGGGATAAAAAAAATTGAAATCGGCACTACCCCTACCCACAACTCTGATCAAAATGATGCTAAAACATCAGACAACAAAAGCAATTCTAATGTTTGTGCTCCATTTTAATACAAGACTCATATAGACAAGTCAGGGGCACAATGCCCCCACACTCTGTTTACGCCACTGGCAAGAAGGATCTCAAGAACTCGAGAGTGTGACTAGAACCGAAAGGTCTCCGAGTCGGCGTTTTTTTTTTTAAATTACCATCAATTGCACTAGTAGCACCATTAATAAAGACAGCTACAAAGAAAAAATGCGTAAAATCTGTCAATAGACTGGGAAGGAATTTTTGATTGGCTCAAAACAAGAAAATGAAATGAAAGTTAAAATTGTTGCTAATAAAGCTTGCAATACAAAAAAATATACGACTTATGAAAGCTCATGAACAACAAAATACTTGGTTTGAAGATTGCTCTTTTTTAAATTTCTTCAGGATATGACTCCAAGCGTTTGCAAAGAAACATTCAAAATACTGCAACTGTAATATCATTACTATAACCGTAAATGAAGAAAAGGCAATTCAGTTGGCTGCGTGGCCAAAAGGGTAAAGAAGTCGTTTTTTTAATACAATGAAACCCCGGTTGGCGACCATCCCGGTAACGCGGCCACCCCTGTTAGACGACCAGTTTTTCATAGTCCCGAATTATTTCCAATCATTTTAAATGCTTTGAAAACTCGCTAACACGACCGACCCAATTTTCGGATTCTACCACAGTTTTTCAGTCCTAAATATCTGTTTTGACGTAAAACAAAAATAAAATTATAACAAAACAACAGACAACAAGATATCTTAAATAAATAAGCTACTGCAATCTCGAGAGAAGATTGCGAAGTGACCAGTATTTCAGGTCTTCAAGTCAAACAGCCCCTTAAAATTATAATTTTGAGAAAATTGCTTGCTAATACACATGAAAATAATTGCGTAATCAAAAGAAAACTGATTGAGAGAGCTAAATAAATAAACGAAACAAAGTTTCACTAACCTGCACGTTCATGCCCAATTAAATACAGCAGTACTTTGAATTCAAATTAATGCGCAAAAAAGGTTTAATGCTGGTAACGCGACACCCCGGTTGGACAACCAGTTTTTTATAGTCCCAATTATGGTCGTCTTACCGGGGTTTCATTGTACCTTACCGCATGATCTAGCTTCAACCCGCACCTGATTGCGTTGATGCGTCTGCACAAAGCGCTTTACGATGAATGTTGATGTTTTCACTGATTAGCGTTCAAATCCTCAGGAACATTGTTGGATCGCTGAAAATTTCTGAGCAGGTGCGAAATTCTCCGAACACCAAGAACAATAATTATCACTACGAAAAGTATGCAGATCATTCAATTTTTAGCGTTTGACGCTATCCGGTGACAGGCCGGAAAATATAAACATTTCACTAAGAAGTTAAAAAAAAATCGGACGTAAAAAAGTTCAAATTTTGCACCCAAATCCAAACTCATAGTGGGTAAAAGAGAATTAAACTAGACCAAAAAATTTGTCGACTTTTAAGTGAGATCATTTTCATTAAATTTTTATCCATGATTTGGATGAAAACCAAAGCTACGTGATTTATCGTCTAAAAACTTAACAAAGCTTTAAACAATAGATTAATGTTCAATAATGGCATTAAAATCTACGTCTTTTGAGTTGCTCATATCTACTCATAGGTTCTTCAATCAAATAAACTAAAGTTAGAATTTTTTACATTTTTTTTGAACCCAAATAACATGGGCAAGGGGGGCTTTTAAGTTTGCATTATCTTAACTTCACTTCGCTACATTTCACTGTGATTTAGCGGCTTTGCCAATCAAGCGTATGTATGCGCAGAAATACGTAATTAAAACGACACTTATTGTTTTTAAATGTAAATAAACACATATATAAATTGCAGAGGTGGAGTCCTCGAGGACATCCTTGGTATTTTGAAGTGCTTGGCCTCGGAGCTCAAGTCCTTGGCCTTGAAGCCTACAAGTCCTCCAAATGTCCTGTACTCGGCTCGAAGAAAAGCGTTATTTTTTGATGGGTTAAAAAAGGAAAATAACGAAGCAAAAAACAACATAACTGCTACCGTGTTTCCCCGAAAATAAGACAGGGCTTATATTAATTTTTACTCCAAAATATGGCACTAGGGCTTATTTTCGGGGGATGTATTATTTTGATATATCAAAAAATGAAGTTACAAAGTAAAAACTACGAGATTTTAAATAAACAGAAATTACGAAAAAAGATCTACATTTACTTGCCATTAACATGTTTTTTACTCAGAAACTCATTAACAACAATTTATTCAAGAACATACACCGCATTAAATGATAGGATGGCATACACCGCATTAAAGCAGTTTGAATAAATATAAAAAAAGAATGTTTGACTCTTTCGTCTTTCTGCCACTCTCAACTAGGGCTTATTTTAAGGGTAGGGCTTGCATTAAAATCATCCTCAAAAATCACGCTAGGTCTTATTTTGCGGGTAGGTCTTATTATCGGGGAAACACGGTAGTTAGTCAATTTGTTGTTTCGCTTCTGCATTTGAAAAATAATACAATGTGATATCCAACTCAGCCGGGTCATACTAAACTTCTTTTAAATGGCATTGAATGAAAGCTCTAATCGGAAAATAAGCGGGAAAAATTGTAGAAAACCGTTGTTCTTATTTTTGCTAATACCTCCGGTGCAGGCGATACAAACTGCAAAGTACTTAACCATCCAGAAACATAACAATGAATCCGGGAGCCTAAACACAAACAATTTATTGTTGCTAATGCAAAAACGTGACCGAACCTATTCTTCGTGTTTTAGGAAGAGCGTATGTGTGTGATAAAGAAATGTAATACAGTTTTACCCGGCAAGGCATATTGAAGTTATACTACAGTAAACGTGTTAGTACAGCATATCTCGCTATAACCAAGAAAACGTACCTTGAGAACGCCTACTTGTTCTGAAAATGCGCGAGCGCAAAAAATTTGTTTTGAGATAAAGACAAACAACTCTAATCACTGGCAAGCGGTCTAGGGGAAAAAACCACATCCATTGATCAATTTGTGTGTTGGAAATCGCCGTTAAGAATCCCAAATAACAAACTATTGGATCACAAAAAATGCTGCGCAGAGAATTATTAAGAAATTAACTGTAAAGATAAATATAGCTATTTTTATTTGAACGCCTGAAACACTGAATAATTTTTTTTACACCACGTCATTAAGATCAAAAGGTAAAGCTCCCGCAAAGAAGTTGGGCATTTTTGCAAAAAATTAATGGTTTATTATTTTTCCGTTGCTGCAATGGTGGTCCCTTTGAAAGAGGGCCCGGGAAAATGTCTCCAATGACTTCCTTTTTAATACGACCCTGCTAAGATCCTCAATTTTTTTCGTAATTAAATGCCTTACGCTAAATTTAACGTAGTGTCCTTTGGCGGCCGAAATGTTCGCGATCATTCATAAATCATTGATAGGCATTAGATGTGAGAAAAACATCACATACAGTTAAAAGCGTTGCCAGAGGGGGCGTGGGTGCTAAAATCCATCCTCCTCAATTGGCCTGCCGATCGAGATGCAGAATAAGGAAAACACTACGTTTTTAGCACTATTTGCCTTGGAATAGACTCAAAAAATGATAACAAGCATATTTTAAAACGTTTATTTGGGGGAAGGGAGGCTAATTTACCAAAAATAAAACCTATAAATCAGAAAAAAAGACTAAAAATCGGAAATCAAATTTGATCCCCCTTTGAAAAATGCGTAACGTAGGTTTCAGCAAAACTGCATAAAAGCGTAAGAAAACGGAAGAGGAAATTATTCAAAATTAGTTAATTACCAATCACTTCTCTCAAATTTGCTTCCATTAGCCCCCTAATTATATCTTTTTCTATATAATATAGACAAAATAGATTACGTCTCGAGGGTTTTACTGAACTACCAGTATAGTATTTTGATTTACCAGCTTGCAAATAAGAGAACTAAGATTGTAGGAATACTTTACTCCCACGTAGTCCATTTAGTCAACTAGTATAATTATTTAATCACTTGCGTGCAATCTGACCCGAAGGCTACCAGCGTGGAAGCCTAGGAAAGAGCCACCACAACGGCGACTACTTATAACAAGCAATGCGAAAAAGCTATCCTCCCACAGGATTCGAATTTGCAGCCTTTGGGTTACCGGTCCACTGCTCTACCACTTGAGCTAGAGAGGATGTCTCCTCGCAGTAGTTTTCGAGGACAGAGGCGAAGAGATATGCGAGGATCAATGCATGCAAAAAAACATCCTCTCTAGCTCAAGTGGTAGAGCAGTGGACCGGTAATCCAAAGGCTGCAGGTTCGAATCCTGTGGGAGGATAGCTTTTTCGCATTGCTTGATATAAGTAGTCATTGTTGTGGTGGCTCCTTCTTAGGCTTCCGCGCTGGTAGCCTTTTGGCCAGATTGCACGCAAACGTTTAAATATTAAAAGCTCTGGCCAGCAAACATCAAAACATCACAACTAAATTAGTATAATTCTGTTTTTTCACTGCTTATTTCTATGCCACGTTTCAAAAGCAGTATTGTTTTTCAAAATAGGCCTAAAATTAAGTTGTTTTTGCCAAGCAAATGCAAAATTTTTGAGCAATGGGGGTTCCATTCCCGTAACACCCTTTCCCTCGGTTGCAGATTTTTGACTACGCGCCTGCATACACTAACATGTCAAGAAAAGATTGGCTTAAAATTAGAGTTGAGAAATTGTGGAAATATATAACTTTTTTCAAAATAGCTTTTACGGTATTTTCTTTTCAAATTGCTGGAAAAATCAAATGCAATCTTCTTAAAATCACAAAAATTGCTATTAATTCAAAAAAAATTACTAGAATTGTTTACCGGGGCATATGGATTTTGCTCTCACCCCATAACCTTGTATTTTCTCAATGCCAGTAATCAACATCAGCTGCTAACGTGTAAAACTTCAAAATGGCATGCATTATCATTTTTAAAAACGATTATTTTCGAATTATCATAAAAAATTTAACAAAATGCAATATTTCAAGCACTTTCGCGTTTAAAAATTATGGAACATTTACCGACCATAATTTAGAAAAATTGTGTCCTCGATCTTTGGCCTTAGCCTCGACCATTCCTGTGCGTGGCCTCGAGAGGATCTGTCCTCGAAAAGTTGGGTTTTGGCCTTAGCCTCGGATTATTTTTTGAGTCCTTGGCCTTGGTCTTGAATGCTGTGTACTCGACTCCATTTTTGATAAATTGCGCTTACATACATACAGTTAAAGTATATCAATAAAATACACCAATGAAACAGTCTTTGACAATAATAAAACAGTTAAAGTAATTCATTTAGGTAAGCTTCACTGCGATATCGTGTAAACCGGCATTAACAATCACGGCATTACAAAACCATTACTTTTATACAGTACAAAATTTAACAAAAGTTCTCGTTGATGATTTATGTCGTTTTTTGTGGTACTTTTTGCTGAAAAAAATGGTTTAAAGCTTTGCCGAAAAATGTATTTTTCAACACATTTTGTTGAGGCTTTTTTTTAAAAATTTAAAAAGTTTTTGAAAGAAAGCAAACAAGTGCTAATGAAGTCTTTGCGATAAATTTCTTGTTTCTATATTTTGAATAGTTAACCCTATTTATACCGGGCTATTTTTACACCCTACTTGTATCAAGGAGGGGGCAAATTTCCCCCCCCCCCCTACCTAAAAACCGATTGGTAAGTGATAGAAGTAAGATTTTTTGCATGTTGAAGCTAATTTTTGTTAAACTTTTTAAAATAGTAATTTTGAGGTTGTGACGTCACACAAACAATGATGACGTCATCAAAACCAGTAAATCCTTATAACAGCAAGCAAATTTGTCTAAATGTAGCAAAATATTATTTTCAGCTGGGACTTTTGTTATTTTAAAGACATCTCTGATAAATTCACCGCAGATGATGACGTCACATGCATGATGACGTCGTCATGCATAATGATGTCATCTTTAATATATTTTGTTTATTATTATTTGTAATTTTTTGTAACTGAAATGTTGTATAGTTTACAAAAGTTTAGAATACTGAGCAGCAGTATTACTTTCATCATATCTATCATTCAACAGTTGATGAAAATGAATAATTTTTTTATGCAAACGCAATTTTTTTCGAAAAACAGCAACTAAAACAGCAAATAAAATAGTTTATTCCAGCTTAAGATTAGCATCAATGATGAACTTCCGGTCGTCCGGCTGACTCAAACTTTCTGAAAGTGTGTGTAATTAAATTTAATTCAAAGTCAGGGTGCATCAAAGCAAAACTTTTTTTTAGTTTAGAAGCTACATTAAAATAACTAAGAGGAGGGGAGCAAATTTGCTCCCCCCGGTACAAATAGGGTTAAGTGCTGACTGAAATTACATATTGCATTCTACTCGCATAAAACCTTTTGAACATTATATTTCTCTAAATATTATTAACTCCGAAATACTACGCTTTGGTATATCTTGTCCGTGGTATTATTATTGCAGCTTGACCATGAAGGACGTCAAGATTTTGCAGTTTTGTTTTTTTGTTGTTGCTTTTGTTTTGTTTTTATTTGTTGTTGTATTCTTGTTGTTTTTTTAGGTCAGTTATTAATAGCTAGAATAAAGATACCATATTTTTGTATTATGGTTTCCTAGAGTCGCTGCAGGCTTCAACTTATTTATGGTGAAAGACACGGTCCCTTCGCTTTCATTCAGGCGCTGCTTTCGTTTCGAATAATAACCTAAAGTACTCTGTTTCAACTGTTTCTTTTTTGTTTTCTGCTATTATTTAGTGGCGTTAGACGATTTGTTTACCGATTGTTTTTTATTGCTATATTTTGAATCGCTTTATTTATGGCGCTGAGAGAGTTTATTTAACAAGTTTGAGCTCATTGTTGACAATAACTTCAAGTCGCTAAAACTGTACCTTCATTTAAAAATGCTTATCTCGTCATTAGATACAAGTCTTTTGATAATGGAATAATCTACTTCCATTACTGACTGTCGGTTGCACAAACATGTGGACTTTTTATGCGGAAGCGCAATCATAAGTTGTATCAAGAACAATTTATTTACATATTTTTATGGACCTGAGTTGCCAACGGGCCGAGAAATTTGTAATTGATCCGGCTCGAATCCAAATATTAAAAGCTTGAGTTTTAGGCCTGAAAAGATCGAAAACTGGTTTGCAAAAATAAAACAATTAAAAATGCATATTGCTTATTAGTGCTCAAAGTTTCACTCAAAGCTCAAAAAGATTAAGATTAAAGCTTCATTAGCACATAGCGGTTTTCGCAATCAGGAATGAAACTTCAGCTATCTGTAAACGAGTTTCTTATCGTGAAACCAGGTTTCGTGTTTTTCATTTTTGAGCGTTTTCGTGCCTGGGTCTCGCGCCTCCAATTGCCAAATTTTTTGTGTAAACGCTCTGACTCGAAAACCTCCATTACGTGATTTTTATTGTATGTTCTTGGAATTAAGGTGTTTGATGCGGTAACATCTTCAAATACAGCTGCAGCGCAGTTAGTGCTTTTGTATTGCTTGCGACGTTGCTTTCGCACTTCTTTTAATGCCTTTGAGATTTCAAAAACCTCGAAAAAGGCAGGTTTAAAAACCGGGTTTTCAAAACTGATTTTCGCTACTTTTCATCGTTCCCACATGCACAAGGTTTCGTTCCTCATTGTCAAAATTGTTATGTGTAAACTAACGTCTTTTATGGTCATGTGTAAACGCGACAGGTATGAGAACCAGGAGCGAAACCTAAGTGTCAAACCTGTACGTAAACGCTGCCTTGCATTCAGTTCTCAGCTCAAACAAACATTCAAAAATCGATTTAAATGTAATTTAAATCAATGCTAGAGTTTAAGTTCAAATAAAATTGGCTGAAATTTGGGTAAAAATTTGGGTCGCTTTACTAACAGCTCCTTCCTTACAAGACAGATCTCTTCTTGAATAATTGCTGTATATGGCTGGTGTTAATAATAAAATTCATAAAGATCATTCCTGCGTATAATTTACAGGGTCTTTGCGTCTGTCTGACTGTTAGGGCCGAAATAGAGGATCAAGTTTCTTCTGCTAGAACGCTTGCAGAAGCGTTCATGCAACTTTTTCTGTGTGTAAATGGCCTAGCAAGAATATTGCGCAACACTTGCAGAAACGTTACAGAAGTGTTTTCTTGTGACGTGTAAAGTGGCTTTCTGCAAAATTTCAGGAAATTTTTTTCAATAGTGAAATAACTTCGGCCGTATTTCAACTTGCTGCAATTTTTTGACATCTCGTGCTTACGTCACAACGCACTTAACACTGTTAGGTATCGCATTGTCCTAGTTTAGTGTATACTGTGGACAGCATATTATGAAATAATAGCGTTGATAAGCCAAATCAAGTTAGGTCTATACTTAAAACGAATATAGGCACCTGAATGCAGAGACCGAGTAAAAAACTTTTGGGGGAAAAGTAGCGGAGGCATTGCAAAAAAAAGCAAAAAGATGTAAGCACGGTATAAAATTATCTAATTAGGTAAATTACTGGTTGTTAAAAATATTTTGACGATTTTCCTTAAGCCGGTTAATTTCAAATGCAATAAAATTTGCTGTTGGTCGAGCGGTAACGCCTTCGTCTCTGGAGCGGGAGGTATGGGGTTCAAGGCTTGGGCCGGTCAAATCAGACACTTTGTTGCCAACGGCTCGCCACCGCTGCGACTTTTCTTCAAAAGGAGCTGTATTGCCCTGGAGCAAAGATGCGGAGATAGGCTCCGCAAACTCGTTACACGCTTCGACGTAATACAGCGAGTGTAATGAAAGATTTGATTCGATAAATTCTGCTTGAATACTTTTTTATAATACCTCGGTGTACACTTTTATAGCAATTTTTTGTGATGCTATGAATGCTGGGTTTGTTTAAGTGACAATGCTTACATGAGCTGACTCTTTATTATCTGTTCGCAACTATCATTATTTGTGTGTTATACATAATCATAGCCACTAGGGTGTACCAATTTCGGGCAAATGTCACCGATTTTCATAAAGTCGTTCAAAAAGTTGCAAAACCACCCAACTAAGCCTTACATGAAGTTTGAGAGTCACCGGATATCGTTTGATGGTGGTTGACCGACAATTAAAGGGTTTTCACTTGCACCCAAGAAGTTTTACCACCTTTATTCTTGTATCTCGTTATCTTTTGGTGGTACAATGTGCTATAGCTCAAAATTTGGGCAAACGCCATATTTATATGAGTCTGCAATACATTTATAAGGTATAAAAGATTTACTTTTTGAGATTTTTTGAGAAACTAAATTTTTCAATATTTTTTTGTAATAAGTCAAAAACATTAGAATCTTAAACACATAAAACTTCAGCATACATTAATATGAAAACTCAAATCTGCTAAAGAAAGTAACTTATTGCCTGCTTCACTAGCATTTAGTGATATCTGGCAGTAAAACATTTAGCAACCTACAATTTATCTGAACACCAATGGTCAAATTCACGGTTTAATCGAGTAGTTTGTTTGTTTCAATTAACTTCTTTGAAAGTCCCTTCTTCTCACCTATTTTCTTCATCCTTGATCTCAGCTCGGTAACTGCTTGGTAGAGATGGAATTTTCGTTCTTTTGATCTGGTTATCCAATCAATATGACAATCAGTTACCAGCCCGATAGATCTCTCTGCGCAGTCATTAACTATCCTAATGGGCACAATTACTTCCTTCAGCGACAAGTATGATTTTTCATTTGACCGCTTTTGTTCAAACTCTCTTCGTTAAGAATGCCGGTTCCTTCCCAATCAGCAATTCGAAAGGTCCATGAATCCGGTCCACAAAATGTTTGAAAAGTTTTGCCTCAAAATCTTCTGTTTCAAGCATTTGTTAGCAATTAGGACGGTTTGGTTCTGACATTTAAAGATTGCATTTGCCATTTCCTTTTTATCACGGTCTGCTACCCTGACGCTAAACAAAGCCAGGGGCACAAAACGTTCACTTAGGTACCAAAGATGATGTTTGAGTTTAACGTTGCCTGCTTCTACTATCTTAATCATTCCTGGGTCTCTAACTTTAGTTTTTGCTTCTTCCAGCAGTTTCAGGAAATGCAGATCCAACTGGGGTGCATCTGTGGCGTTTGTTGAGCATAGCCAGAATTTCACATAGAAAAGAGTTATAAATGTAGCAAGATTTTAAACGGAATGAAGCATCTGCAATTTAAAAAATTCTTTAAGCTGGTCTCTAAACAAAGCTATCTTGATGGTATAAATGATTTTCGCCATCCAGCGAGCGTGATGATTGGATCCCGGTGCATAAACTGGAATTGGATTTGACAATGATCCACCATGATATAATAATGATATGAGAATAAGTTCATTTGGTCTTCCCTCAGTAAAGTTGGACCGGATTCATGGACCTTTTGAATTGCTGATTGGGAAGGAACCGGCATTCTTAACGAAGAGAGTTTGAACAAAAGCGGTCAAATGAAAAATCATACTTGTCGCTGAAGGAAGTAATTGTGCCCATTAGGATAGTTAATGACTGCGCAGAGAGATCTATCGGGCTGGTAACTGATTTGTCATATTGATTGGATAACCAGATCAAAAGAACGAAAATTCCATCTCTACCAAGCAGTTACCGAGCTGAGATCAAGGATGAAGAAAATAGGTGAGAAGAAGGGACTTTCAAAGAAGTTAATTGAAACAAACAAACTACTCGATTAAACCGTGAATTTGACCATTGGTGTTCAGATAAATTGTAGGTTGCTAAATGTTTTACTGCCAGATATCACTAAATGCTAGTGAAGCAGGCAATAAGTTACTTTCTTTAGCAGATTTGAGTTTTCATATTAATGTATGCTGAAGTTTTATGTGTTTAAGATTCTAATGTTTTTGACTTATTACAAAAAAATATTGAAAAATTTAGTTTCTCAAAAAATCTCAAAAAGTAAATCTTTTATACCTTATAAATGTATTGCAGACTCATATAAATATGGCGTTTGCCCAAATTTTGAGCTATAGCACATTGTACCACCAAAAGATAACGAGATACAAGAATAAAGGTGGTAAAACTTCTTGGGTGCAAGTGAAAACCCTTTAATTGTCGGTCAACCACCATCAAACGATATCCGGTGACTCTCAAACTTCATGTAAGGCTTAGTTGGGTGGTTTTGCAACTTTTTGAACGACTTTATGAAAATCGGTGACATTTGCCCGAAATTGGTACACCCTAATAGCCTCAGAGATCCCAGCCCGGGCTGATTTCCAGTTGAAAAATTTCAAGTAGTACTGTATTACTGAAAATGCATATGGGAAATGTGGATAGTTCCATATGAATTTTATTTATTGTCAACATTACCACTAACGGTCGTAAAAAATTAATTGTAACTATTTCATTTACTAAGTTGACTTGGCCAGAAGACAGCGAAAGGACCTTTCAGTCTTTGAGTCAAGCTGCCACTTGCCCAACGGTCTTGCACACACGGTTGAGGTTTCACACTGTTCTTTTTTAATGCTGAACGTCAAGCAAGGTAACTGTAAATACCAAGTTCTATAGTCTTTGTTTTGACCCGACAGGGAATCAAATTCAGGTCTAACGCTTCAATAGCAGACGCTCTATCTACTCGACTGCTGATTGGTAAAATATCGCGTTACAGCTCAATATCGCCCAGTGAATTCGCAGTACAGTCTGTGTAGCCTATTTCTTTGTCAAGGAAAATGAACTTCAGATGGCATTTCAGGAATTTTAGCTCCAAACATGCAATATGTTTTGAGTTTATTGCACAGCAACTGTGAGTCACATCTGTTACAGAGCATGTTTCAAAGAGCCAAAAAGTTTCGCAATGCTATCGTAAAGTTGCTAACGACTCCATTTCAAAACCCATTTAATTTAAAATCTATTTCAAATGATTTTACCTCCACTTACATGTAGCCATGATTCAATGCTGAATTGTTTTCAACGTTTTCGTGCGAAAACCTGGTCTCCGAGCAAGAGAAGGTTTGGATTATTGAAACAACTTAATTTTTAATCTATGATTTCAGCACATGTCGTTTACAGGCCAGTAAAAATTAATGACTTAATTCGAAAACAAAAGCATAAAAGTTTTGAATACCGTGTTCAGTTGTAGGCCTATATTATGCTAGTGGAAAATGATTTTTTGTTTTAATTTTCCAGTTCTTTTACATTTTTAATTCGCTTAGTTTTTTGATGAACATAGATAAAAAATAGCATCTTCCAACGCGAGGTACGAACAACATTTTAGAAAAAGCGTAGCGTAACAATTTTTAAATCATTAAAAGCGCACCGCAAGATGCGCATGTAACTGATTCATGCGCATTTTGCTACGAGCTTTTTGATGCAGTAGAAGCATAGCGCAATTCTGCAATTGCGGAACGATATTTTTGTTCCAAGTCCAAGCGCAACGTAACTTCTGCAATTAAGTTTACAAAAACACGATGCAAATTCCGCATTTTTGTAATTTTAGACGGAAAAGGAAGAAGTAATTTGCGATAACAGGTCAACATTTGACAATATTACGATCAAAATGAACCAAATTCGGTCAAAAGTGTAAAGCATTTTGCGCTAAAGCATTCCAAATGACTATTGCTGCTACCGCTATCATTTTTCGAAATATGCCTGCAGATAGTTCAGGTTATTATAGCCTAGTAGTTCAATTCTTGTTAGCCAATAGGGCTAAAACCGTTACGTGTAAATGGATTTTCAAGGTCTTGCAGAGCCAAACCCATAACACATTTGCTGTATACATTTTTAGGAAAAAAAATAGTTGCACGCATGTGTTAATGGAGTTCTAAGTTTCTTGCACATGATTACTTCAGGTGCCAAAATTTTTTATGGCTGCAAGTAAATTTGCAAAAAAAAGAACAGCTTTACGTGTACATGGAGTGATAGTTGTTGGAGCAGTAAAATTGCAGAATAAAGTTGATCGCCTATTTCGGCGCATAACGCATTTACGTTACATTGTATTTACTACGTCATCATTTCTAGCGAAGTTATAAAACGTTCTTTCACATTATTTGGAAAACAGCTGCATCGCTCTGTAGTTTGCATCTTGCACGCACTGCATTTTTGTTCAAAACTTTTGGTGTATCAAGACGGCGGCTTAAGGCCATTATAGGCAATCAACTTTCTTCTGCAAATTTTCTGTTCCAACAATTATCACTCCATTTTCTCGTGAAACTGTTTTTTTTTTGCAAATTTACTTTTAACAATAAAAAATTTTGGTGCCGGAAGTAATCTTCTGCTAGAAACTTAAATTTCAATTTACACGTTCGTGCAACAATTTTATTCTTTCATAAAAAACGGTGCAGCAATTATGTTGTGGCTTTGTTCTGCAAGACCTTAAAAATCCATTTACACGAGGCGATTTTAACGCTCTCGCAGATAGAGTCGGACTAATCAGCTATAATAATCTGAACTATCGGTGGCATGTCAGAGATTGAAACCGGTAGGGTCGACCGGCCAGTCGGTTACCGGTTGGGTCGACCGGCCAGTCGGGTTACTGGTCGGGTGGGGATTTTTGACCGGCCGGTCAAGCCGGTTAAAACACCGGTCAAACTCTACTTTCTTGCAACTAAAAGACATCTAAGCACCAACCGAAATATGCATATTTTAATTTTTATAAATAAAACTTTTTATAAAAAAAATAACATTAACAAACCACGTCTTTTGAAAACACTTGTTGAATGGTTTTAAGCTGTGATTAATATGCTGTGACCATTAAGACATGCACATCCAGGGGCGTATTTATGGGGAGGCTTTGTGTCATGCCCCCCCTTTTGCGCCACGGCACAAAACAAAAAAGTGCAAAATATACGTTACAATCGCGTAATCAGATTCTAACAAGGTATGCATGTGGAAGAGGCTTACGCTACCTGGCATTTTAGCATCATTTTAATCAGCTTGAGAAAAGAAGTGGCGCAAATTTCAGATTTTTTAGTACGTGCTAGAATCTAGCCGCTTTGAAAAGCTTTTTTCAACTTAAATTTACCACACTCTACACTGCGCAAGAAAAACATAGCTCTTGTTTTTTAATAACTAACTAGCCATGGCTCGTTCTGAAGTAGCAGCATTTCTACAAACTGTTGGTGCACATTCTATTTCGAATATTTTCTAGCCAATGTCATAACAGTTTAGTGTTTGCTGCTCAGCAAATTGCAAATAATCTGTCACTAATAGCTAAAAAATTTTAACTTCTTTTCTTGGCCTTAAGCATAATATCATTAGAAAGAACGTCTAATATTTTAACTTATGCTCCCCAGTTCTTTTTATGCTTATTTTGTGCACGTTTTGCGCTGCTCAACGCAGGTCTTTCAAACTGAAATTTAACCTAAAAGGTCTTAAAATTGAGTTATTTTTGCAAAAAATGCAAAGGTTTTTTTTTTTTGATATTCCCTACCAGAGTTACAAATTTTAATACCTCACCCATGCCCCCTCCCTTTTGAAAATTTTTTACCAGATGCATTGAACAGTAAACAAAAACCTTCTGTAAAAAAACCGGTCGACCGGGCCAGTCGGAAAGTAGATTTTGAAATTTACCGGTCGGGTCGAAAACATCCTGACCGGTTTCATCTCTGAGGCATGTTTCCTAAAAGAAAAGTAGTAGCACCAATAGTAATTTAAAATGCTTTCAAAAAATAACAAAAAAACAAATACACTTAGATTGTGAACATGACCCCAGCTTGCTCGAAACGACACTGTCAAGAGAGAGGCGATTTTTAGCAATGAGCGTTTAGCAGTCTCCCTTCGCCTTTTGCCACAGATAAGAAAATATCAAGCGCAACTTTTGCAATTGTGAAAGTTGCGTTGCGTATTAAATTTTTATTTTGAGACATTGCATAAGTTGAGTGCGGACTATTGTCTTTAAAATTGATTGCCAATTAACTGCGCTGTGCTTTCTTCTTTTTTTGTTTTTTTTTTGTTTAAACCGCAGTTTTATATTTTTGACTCAATTTGGTTGATTTTGATCGTAACATTGCCAAATGTCGACCTTGTATTGCGAATTACTTAATCTTTTTCCGTCTAAAATCACAAAAATGTGTAATTTACATTGTCTGTTTTACGCTTTATTGCAGAACTTTGGCTGTGCTTTGACGTGGTGCTAAAATCTCGTGCCGCTTTGCGGAATTGCGTTATGCTTCTACTGAACCAAAAAGCTTATTGCGGAAGTTTCGTTGCGCTTCTGAAAGTATAAAATTTACAGTGCGCCTGTTGTTCTGCGCTTTTAATGGTTTAAATTTTAAAACTTGTGTTTTGCTATGCTGCGCTTTATGTAAAATTTTTTTTGTGCCAGCCTCTGGAAAATACAATTTTTTATCTACCGTCTGTTTTTTGAAAAAGAAAAACGTTATTGGTAATGTTGATAATAAACTTCAGGTGGGACTTAACATAAGCATCCATATTTGCCATATGGATTTACAGTAATACTACGTGAAAATTTTCCGGCTGGAACTAGTCGCGCCTGGTTTCACTCTCACTGGCTACTGCCCTGTAATACACACAAACAGTAATAGTCGCTAACAGGTTAATAACGAAGAGTCACGTTAACGTAAATATTGTCATCTAAACAAACCCAGCATTAACAACATCACGAAAAAGTTGCTATTGAAGTGCGAACCGAGGTATTATAAAAATGTAGACAAGTAGAATTTATTGCATTTGAAAGGAACTGTTTAAAGCAAAATCATTAAAATATTATTAACATCCAGTAATTTATTCATATAAACCAGTGATTCTCAACCACGGCTCTTGGTTATCTTCTAAGTGGCTCTTATTAATCTTTTGAAAATGAATTTGTTTGCACTGTTTATGTAAACTTTATTGAATCATTCTTCATTTTAATAATGAAACCAATAGTACTAAAGCAAAAAAATTAGTCAAATTCCCTATTATTCGGTTATGAGCATTGCTTTAGCTAACAGTCAAGGATAACATTGCACAGTTCTATTTGGGAGTTATTGGATGTTAGTTAGAGTAAGTGCATTATATAGCTTGGTTTCTTAGCTTGGTTCTCATTCCAATTAAAAAATGTATTCTGATTTATAGAAACTGGGAAAGAGAGGGTCCCAACTTAGTCTTTCGATAGGTTGTAGGACTTAGGTTGCAAAATACTAGGCTAATGCAGTAACAAAACCAAAGGGGTCTAAAAGAGCTGAACAGCCGCGCTTCCTGTAAGGGCCAAAAAGGGGCAATTTTTGTAATTTTTCAGCAAAAATTAGCGTTTTTGAATCACAATTCGCACGTTTTTGAGCCATTTGAAACAACTAAATTTTGAAAGTACCAGCTTACTAAAATTGCCCAGTCCCTTCCGTCCCCTTTCACTTACAGGTCGAGTCCAAAACACATTTAACCCATTTGTGCCGAAAGTAGAAATACTTTCAGCTTTGATCTTAAAACTTATATCTCATTAAAATTTATTTTTTTATATCTCATTAAAATATCTCATTAAAATTTATTTTTTTGAAATTGGGTGTCTGCGTTTTGAGATAAATGCCGTCCCACACATAGGACGTTAGGCAAATCCGTTGTCGAAAATTCGTAAATTGCGTGTGCGCAGAAAGCGCTTGACTGCGATGCGATACAATTACGGCATTTCCATTAGTCGTTTCTTTCAAGGTAATAAGTATGCTGATAGCATAGAATTATAAAACAAGCTTGTAATATTTTGTTTTATTGAAATTTTGAATGCACTAAACGACAAAATCCTAAGCAACAGCATGACTAAAATAACCTACAGTCTTTACCGAATGTGATATTCTTTGAAGCATTTTACATGAAGTCTGATATCACATTTTTCACACCTTGTAGTGGTTTTTACATGGCAATGAGCGCAGCGGGTTTGCGTGACTTGAGGTACAACCCTGTGGTTATTACCATCATAACGAATATCAGATAGAGTTTGTTGAGGTCTCCTTCGCAGTCCTTTATGAGGCGGCTTGGCATACTGAGACAAGTAAGTCCTAGTAATATATCTTCGAAAGTGTAGTAAATCCATCAGATTTTCATCACAAATTTTTTGCAATCGCTATGCATTGTAGATGGAAATATCAAACATATAGGAAACCAGGCAAAAATACCACTTTTTATCTCGCATTGCAATTCGATAGTTTGAAATATTCTGGTCCATTCTGTCAACGCCTCCCATATTTTCGTTATAGAGCTTGACCAAGTATGGCTGTTCAATTTGCACACGCTTCTTTTCAGAGTATGAATACTGAGAAGCGTTAGAAATGGGGTGAACTCCCGCCGCATTTGAGCACAAATTTATCACACTATTGTCATTACATTTTCAAACAATTACACCGTGGTTCGTATCGGTTTTGAAATCGTAGTTGCCTCTTCCTTGTTTTTTTCAAAGCATCGTTAGAAATCAGCGGGCATTTTTCGGTTCTATTTTCACGAATTGTTCCTTTTGCTTTCACAAATTTGGCTTTCAACGTCGTTACCAGTTTTACGCTATTGAAGAAGTTATCGTAGCATAAGTGGAAAAATTTTCTGCCCAGGCTAGCTAAAACATCCGCAAACTTGGTGACAAGATTTCCTCCGATCCCTAAGTTATTTTCTTGTGTCCGAGATGAATCAGCTTTGCCTTGATAAGGATCAAACCAAACCAAGTATCCCAGCGGACTGGTACCACACCAAATCTTGAAGCCAAACCGTATAGGTTTACCTCTCAAAAACTGCTTGCATCCATGGCGCCCACAATACTCGCACATTGATTCGTCAAAGCTGTAAAACTCTTCATTCGGCGCATAGGCCTATTGTTGAAACTTTTAATTCAAAAGTTTTATGAGAGGTCTGACCTTCGCGAACTTATCCGTGTCATCTAAGCAATTGTTGTCAGCTAAATGAAAGTTAGCAAAAATTGCTTCAAACTTATCTCTTCTCATAGCATTTGCGACTAGGGTATGATGCGTGTCAGTAGCATTTTCCCAGAAAAGTCTACGTCTTGCTGGAGCAAGATATCCAGATAAAACCAATATTCCAATAAAACATTTTATGTCATTTTTGTCCACAATCAAGCTTCGATTCTTTTCAGAAGCATATCTATTTGTTTCTTCTACTATCAGATTAAAAAATCTCATCATCAAAGAAAAGTTCAAAGTAGCCTTTTGGGGTTAGCTTTTTAGCCCGTAATTCTTCAATGATGGTATCATATGGCAGCCACTCCGGCAAGCCACTTTTCAGATCTGTTTTGGCCCAGGACCGTGATGGTGTATCAGTTTGCTTTCTTCGTTTCTTTTTTGATGGTTCTTCAACAGTCTCGTCATTTGGATTGCTGCTTTTGTCAAGAATAGCTGGCGCTAAAAGCATGCTTCCCGGCAAGTTATTGACAGTTCCGGCACCATCTTTATCTCCTGAATCTTCGTCTGTGATATAACCCGTGGCATTTGTCGGCGGAAATATTGTGACGGAAAATTGTCCGTCTTCATTTCGCCTTTTCTTCTGCTAAATCTAATAGTCTACTCAATGTTGCAGGAGTCTTACTTTTACCATAAAATTGAGTATATTTCATGTTAGATTTTCAAATACTCTGTAATAAAAAAAGCGTTATTTTTTATATGCCCTTATAATTGCGAAACTTTTTAGCTAAAAATAGACTTTTATCAATTTTCTGACCACGCAAATACGGTGCCAATCTTTTTTTCGAAATTGTGTCAAATGCAACTTATTATTTTTTGTCGATGCAACAACAATACAGTAACTCAATCATATCACTTCGATACAGTAAGCTGCATTATCAATTATCATACTACGAGGTATATAACTTGAAATCATACGAAACTACGAGTATTAGTACGGTAACTCAGATAATCTGCGCTCACCTTCATGGGCATGACGTGACCCATGTAAATGACAGTGTTCATAATAAATCTGCAAGCAAATCTCAAAGTTGTTTTCTTTTCTTAATATAATTCAAAAGAATTTCGGTACTATTGAAATAATTACTGTAGAAGAACTATAAAATTATTTTGATATCAATTATATCAACAATAAGTATATGACATCAAAGGTTTAATGGCAAATCATTTTTTATTGTTCTTATAATTGCGAAATTCAGTGTAACTTTAGGTAGGTACGGTATTCTTTTGAACTATTGGAGAAGACAATCAACTTTGAAAACTGCACGCAGCTTTATTGCAAGATCAATAAAAATGCTTGACAATTGATGAAAAATAATTTTATTGATGTCAAGTGATGTCATTGTTCAGATAATTACCACTTATCAGAGTGTAAACGTAAGAATCGCGATTGGAATCTAACGCTTGCTTTTGTACAGCGTGAGAATCATTGCCGCTGCCGGGACCGCCATTTTGCTATCGCTTGTGCCTAGCGACCTACATATAGGACACCGATATTTGGAACAAAATATACCAAAAACGGTAAAGAAAATCAAACAGCAAAAGTTATTTTAGAAATGGCTGTTATATATAGAATAAATACAACAACAATACTTTTTCCAAACTTATTTGCAATAATGCGATAATTTAAAGAATTCCAAGTGTAACTTCATTTTTTTGGCCGAAGCAAATTGCGCGTTTTCAAAAGCACGCCATATTCTAACCAGAAATAATTTTTTCAAAAATGAAAATGAAGTTTGCGCAAAAATACTCATAGTTGCATTACAAGTTTATCTACCCCCATAAATGGGATGTGCGAAGCGCAATTTCAGTTTGAGTAGGTGTCTTACATATAGGACGCTAGGCATAAATGGATTTAATGCTAGCAATTTGGGAATAACCATGCTTATATTGTAAAATTTTGCATGGGAGACGCTTTTGCAGCCTTGACCAACTTTACAAAAAGTTTAGTGGAAAGAAAGTGTTTCCGTCGCCGAAATTGAATGAAGAACAAAAACAAGAAAAAGGTCTTTGACGGAAATTGATGTCATTTTTCCCCGAAATCAGGGAGCGCCCCTTCGGGCGCTCCTCACACGGGGCACCAATTTAGCGAGTTCGTACGCGATGAGTCTCAACACGTAGTTCTTTAATATCAACAAGTAGTATTTAATATACTAATAATCATAGGTAGGCGCAAGTCCGTTAATCGTTAATCCGTTAATAACAAAGCTAACTTTTTCATTAACTCGTTAATCCGTTAAAATGATTTTTCATGTTAACGGACGAAATTAACTTCCGTTAAGTCCTGTTAACGGACTAAATTAACTTCCGTTAAGTTCTGTTAACTTCTGTTAAGGTTTTTATCCTTAATATCTTGCACCATTCATTCATCGGACCGGTACAAACCAGTTTGCACTGGTAACACTTTTTGCGTATTAGCACGAGTTTTATCGAAGAAAGCGAAGAAATTTTTTTTTTGTGGCAAACAGTAAGTGGCAGCCTCATAGGTCTATTAATTATTGCTGTTCACGATTTCCAAAAATTATTCGATCGCACCTTCATTAGTGCATTTGAACTTGTTTTTATCTTGAAATAAGATTAGACTGTAAAATGTAACTTCCAAAACCAAAAAAGACCACTATAGCAATAAACATTTTCTTACAATCAGCTCAACAGCGTTAATACGTGTTCTACTAGCGAGTGAATAAAAAGAAATGTAAATTACACGCTAAATGTTAACGGATTAACGGACTTTATTAACTTCCGTTCATTAAAGCTGAAAATAACAAATTAACGTTAACGGAGGTGTGAAGTTTGTTAACGGACTAGTGGTTAACGAAGCTAACGTTTTGCATTAACTTGCCCACCTATGCTAATAATGATAACAATGATAATAATAATAATGACGACATAAAGCAAAGCAGCGGTATATATACAGCAAGTGAACAAAGAAAAGCAAGAACAAAAACAACATTAATTAAATTCCTTTTGTCTCGCAATATCCGTTCATTACGCAATATCACTTATAACAATGAGCGATATGTGCCAATAACCGGATACCGCAGACAAAATTACACAAGGACAAAATATATTAATTCACTCGGTCACCACAGACCAAACAAAAAAAAAGGTCTTCGCCGAGATTTGAGACCATTTTCGGCAGAAAATTTGAAGGATCTTTCAGTATTTTTCCTCTGGTCATCCAGCGCTCAACTCTCGATGGGAGGACGCCTAAATTTCGATGGGGGACGCTAACTCTCGATGGGGGGATGTGCCCCCCCATGTCACCCCTACAATTTAAGTACTGGGGATAACTGTTCTAAGTGACTTGACTGGCTCCGTTACTGGAGCTAAAGCCCTCTTGAACCAGGTCTTTAAGAAATTTTAACACAAATATGCTTGCCAGAGGTGGAGTCCTCGAGGACGTCCTTGGCCTCGAGGGCACATTTTCAAGTCCTTGGCCTTGGCCTTGAAGCCTCAAGTCCTCGAAAATTACCCTGTCCTCGGCTTGAGGACAGCACTATTTTTTAAACCGTTGAAATTTCGTTGGAAAACGCCAGAAACCCCGCGGGAAAATTTGCGAACACTGTTTTTGTTTTCCTCACTTGGAGCATAGGCGTAGTCAAGGGGAGGGAGACAGGGGGTCCGCCCCTTCCCCAATTAAAATTTCACTGATGACAAAAATGTGACAAAAAAGCCTATAGTGTCTTTAGTTTCAGTTTCTTTTTAGCATTTTTCGCTCACAACAGTATAACTAACAACAATATTGAAGACCGGGGCTCCGGGTCCCCCTCAATTCAATTTTTGCCAGCCAATTTAAACGTATAACCCAAAGAAAACGGAGAGTTTTTGTTCTAAAAGTTGCTAACTCAGGCCCACATCTAGCCTTTTGGTAAACGTAATGCATTAATCAGGGACGGATTTACCATAATATACGCATTACCAGGAATAGCGTAGCCATCGGGGAGGCGGGGGCTGCAGCCCCCCAAAATGCAGAATAAGAAAAATATCAAGTTTTTAGCTCTTTTGAGATTGTTTTTTTTTCCGCTGAAATTGACTAAAAAGTGATTTTAAACATCCTTTGAAACATATATTCAGGGGGAGCTAATTGTCAAAAATTAAAGTTACAAATCAATGAAAACTTTTAAAAAATGCCCGAAAATAAACAATCAAGTTTGATCGCTAATGTAAAAACGCCAATAGGTTTTATCAACAAATAAATCATAAACTCAGGAATAAGGGGAGGAGGGGGCTATTCAGTGTTAGGTAATTACCAGTCACTTCTCTCAAATATCTTTCCATTAGCCCCCCACCCCCAAGTATTTTTCTTTATAAAATATGGACGAAATACATTACTCCGAGTAAGTTTTATTGAATAATAGGATTTTATGATTTACCAGCAAGTAAACAAGAGAACTGCAATGTTATCATTAGCCACTTCCCAAATAGTCCATTAATGCGATCAATTGAATCATGTTGGGCTGCCAATTTCTATGCCACGTTTTAAAACCATTATTTTCTATTAAAACAGCTCTAAAATTAAGTACATTTTGCAAAAAAATGCAAAAATTTCGAGCGCTGGAGGCTCGCTCCCAGAACCCCAAAACAGCCCCCATTGCGAATTTCTGGCTACGCGCCTGAGTGTTAGCTGGGGGCCCCAAGCTAAAATCGTAAGACTTTTTTTGGTCTTCAGCTATATTTAGCAGAAAGATGTTGCGAAAATCTCCAAAGTGCCAAGGACCCAGCGCGAAGTAAATCCGGCCCGGCAATAACATGGTTTGCAATAACATGGTTAGTTATACACAAAATACTTTAAAAAAAAATTAGCCATGGAAAACGCTGATTGAACGAATCATTGAACTTCAACTGAGGGGGCCTGGGCCCCCTGGCCGAACATGTACTCCAATAACTGGTTATTGTCATGACAAAACAAAAATCTCTGAGGAAAATCTTCGAGTGGATTATTATTTACTGCTAAAATGTTGCAAGAGACAATGCACCTTACTTTCCCCTACCTGGACCAGATCACTTACAATTAAATTTAACTCCAAAATGCAAGATGTTAAACGTGTTTTGGACTTAAATTGCAAGTAAAAGGAGTATTAAACGATTTGATTTTTTCAGTTGGCTTTCAAATGTCAAAAATCTAGTGCTTTCAGGTGGCTCTGAACACTTGCGAAATGTGATTCATCGGCATTAAAATAGGTTTAAAAATCGCCCAACGGCTGGGGTCTTTGCCCCCTGACCCCCAAAGCCTCCGGCGGCTGGGGGCCCCGCCCCCAGATTCCCCGTCTGTGATATCTTTGAGTTACACTAGCTTTCTCAACACCTTTACAAAGTTAAATATTTGCGTTTTTGAACTATTAATTTAAGCCCTCTCTCTTTGCAAAATCCTGGTTAAGTGCCAACAGGCAGCGATTTCAGATCTTCCATTCCACGATATCTTTGTCTCACAAAAACTTCCTGTTTGGAAAAATTTTGATGACGCCATTTCATGTGATTTTTGGTTTAGGCCTCCCCAATCAAAAATTCTGGGTACGCCAATGAATTGGATATCGCCTGAAAGAATTTTTTGAAGACTTCTTTTGGAGAACACTTGCGCCTGTGTCCTTGATCCTTGGCCTCGAGCATTCCTGTCCTTGGCCTCGAGAGTGTCTGTCCTCGGAAAGGCTGTGCTTGGCCTTGGCCTCGGATTTTTTTTGTGTCCTTGGCCTCGAGCCTTGTGTCCTCGACTCCACCTCTGATGCTTGCTTTTAAACGTAGTTTGAACTTGAACAGGAGGCAAGAACGCTGAAGAGGCTGAGAAATTTATTTTTGTCAAAGGGTTTTCAAATCTGAGCAATCATTTTTTTGGTTTCAGATGACTCTAAAAATGTCCAAAATGCAATTTAAATTGCGTTGAAATGGCAATTTTTCCAAAAAATTTTAAAAACTGCCCAACAGCTGGTGAACTGGGGCACCGCCCCCAGACCCCCGTCTGTGTGAGCCGTAGACAAGTCCCATTTAGCAAAAATCTTTTCGGCTTCTGCGCTAATGCTGTAATACTGATTTTTGTTTTTTAAGTTTGTTCAGTTTTTAAGTCTGATCAGTGCGATTTGACCGGCCAGTTGGTCGAGCGGTAACGCGTTCGTTTCTGGAGCAAGAGGTCTTTGGTTCAAATCTCGAGCCACTTGTTGCCAACGGCTCGTCACCGCTGCAATATTTCCTCGAAATGAGCTGTGTAGTGCGGCGCAATGACGCGAAGATGGGTCCCGCAAACTCGTTACACGCTTTGGCGTAATGCTGCAAGTATAATGAAAGATTTGATTTGATATGAAGCTTGTGATATTTTATTTTTAGCTTAATCCAGTGCCTAAATGAAACTAGCCACTTCGGGCAAATGAAACGATTCAATAATTTAAAAAATAAAAACCAGCAGCAGGTGCACAAAAGCAATTGAAAATTTTCGTTTATTTGGTTGCGGCTTTCGTCAACTTTGAGGAATATAATTTGGTTGTTGACCTGAAAAAGGTTAAGAACAACTGATATAGACAATGTGATACTGTCCTTACATTTTTTTGCGCTAAGCAGTGCTTTTTTTGCTTGGTCTTTATATTCAGGTGTCAATACGTTCCAAACTGCAGGGCTAACTTCAAATTCACTTCCCAACGCTTCTATTGCGTAATGCTGTCCAAATATAGGGATGCTGGTAATGTACAGTAATTGTGCAGTATACGAGTATACTGTCTTGTAGCAGGACAAACCGATAAAGTCTTAAGGTGTCCAAGTAGATAGGCGTAAGAGTGTTAATAGCATTGTGACGTAGGCACGAGAAGTCAAAAAACTTGCAGCAAGTTCAAACTCGGCCGAAGTTATTTCGATATTACAGAAAGTTTTCCGAAATCTTGCAGAAAGCCATTTACACGTTGCAAGAAAACCCTTCGGCAACGTTTTTGCAATCGTTGCTGCAACCCTTTCGCAACGTTTCTGCAATCGTTGCTCGATAGTCTTGCAAGGCCTTTAACACACAAAAAGAGTTGCATGAACGCTTCTGCAAGTGCTCTTGCAGAAAAAACTTGATCGTCTATTTCCGCCCTTACTCTTGAGCAGTAGATTGAAATTGTCAAATTCTATCGGGAGTTAGAACTGAATTTATGTTCACAGCATATTAGTTGACAATTCTTTTTGATTTAGATGCTTTAATATATGTTTACTAAAGCCTACAGTATAATTAGTATCATTCCATCTAACGGTTTGTTTGGGTTATAGCATTAACCAGCATAACAAATAGAAATCAATTTTCGAGCTTTGTTTTCAATTTCTTTTTACAGAAAGCAAGACTACCGCTACGGTTAAACTGATCGGCCATAATATTGGCGTTAAAGTGTGTGTTTATTCATTTTGGTTCAAATAACTTAAATATTTTCAGCAATTAATGTTTTTCGATCTTTGTTTGTTGTGAACGCGGCGACTTGCTTCCAGTTCGGAAATCAACCGGGAGCCAGGGGCTTTTTGATCGCGAACATTATTCTTTAACTACGTCAGCACGAATCAGTTTACACTGTCCGGAAAATCGTAAGCGTATGGGACAAGGGTTTTGAACATTATTTTAAACTGAAATTCATCACTCGCAGGATACCGCCTTACCACGATATAAGCTGCCTGTAATTGTTTTAAATAACTTATCGATAAAATAGTTCGCTCATACATTTGCGCTCAGGCGGCGCTGTACTTGTTTAACTCAAACCAGCTACCGCTCAGCCCATCATCTTGCAGCAAACTTTAAATCTTTTTGGTAAACTGCAGGCCAGCTGCTTGTGTTGTAAATCATAAAAAACTTGTAATCGTGTTCTTTGTAACATTGCATCTACACTGCAACAGAGTGCTGTAAACATAGAAAGATATCGGAGCATAATGTTCGGAACATCAAAATATATTTAATATAAAGCACAAAGTTATTTTAGCTTTGTGTTTTATATTACAGTGAAATATGTTTCCACGTCATTACAACAACGAACCCAATTTACGCAAATTGTATTAAAGCCAGCATGTAAACAGCAACTTTCTGGATTCAACATTTTTTAGTTACAGTAAAACATATAAAACACTTTCAGCTTAAAACAATCAAGCGCTCATCAGGATATTAATAATAATACGTATATAGCCATACAAGGAAATTAAACGAATAATTTTTTTCAGATACAGTTATAGTGCTACGCTCAAACATATGATTGTTCATTGAAAAAATGCAAAAATATGTTCCTCCAATTCTATTTCAGTCTTGCAAAAATTCATGAAAGTTTATTATGGAGAAGAGTCATGGTGTAATGACAGAATAATTTGCCTTAACAGTCAAATAAACACAAAAGCAAATTTCAGTGTTATAAACCCCAGCTTACACGTCGCAAATTGGGACGTAAATGCTTCTTCGTGTTTCTTCTTTTTTTTGATGATTAAAGAAAGTAGAGCTCCTAACTTTGCCTACAGATCCTTATTTAGCCACCTAATAGCAAGTCTTTGTACAATTTTATAGTTAGGCAAGATCGCGCTTGAGTTGTAAAAGAAAAGCTGTAAATTTTCAAAATAACAAAACAACCATTCCTAAGGCAATTTTAAACATTTTTGCGTCTTATACAGTATTCTGAAAGGAAGTGAGATGTTTTAAACTTTGCATGATAAGTGGCATAGAAAATGAGGCCGTTGATGAACCACTTACAGTAAAATAACTGAAAATAAAGTTAAACTTAAAGGTTTTTTACTATTTTTTTGTTATTTCAAACAATTAAAAAATAAGAAAAATAAGAAAAAATTTGATATGATCAATTTTTAAGTCGTACAATAGCTTATGGATGAGCTATTTTATTCAATTTATCAATTTTATGCTTTGAAAATGATTATAAAATAACTGTAGTAAAAGCACATACTGGCATCTCTAACTTCATTACAGATACGAGCACTTTAGTTGCTTTTTTTGCCGATATAAACCCAGAGGCAAGTGGTTATGGCTATCATAACGGCTGGAAAATAATTGAAACATACTGAACATATTTTGGTTATAAATAAATTTCTGTTCAGTAAAAGCTGCTTATTTACACGAAATGTGATGAGGCAAAGCTGCATGGATTTTATTTTGATGTTTTTTATTTTTTTTAATTTCATTGCAAACTTTGCTTTATCTGTATTTGGCGGCTTTTATCAATCACGCGTATTTACGCGTTTAAATACGCAAGATAGCTTAGGAGCGTAAAAACAAGTCATAGTTTTTTTCAGTTTAAATGCAAAAAACCAAAAGAAGCTAAGTGCTTGCAATCAAATGACACGCGTATTTAAGCGCGTATATAGCGAGTCGTTCACTATAAAAAAACAAACAAAGTAAATTTTTGAACGACGCTTGACTGATGCGATATTGTGTAAACCAGCGTAAACAGTCATGGCATCACAGAATCACCTCTTGTTCACACAGTTTAAGGAAATAAAGATCTTGTTAAAGTTATGATTTAGTTGTGTTTTTGCTTAAGAAATTTTTTTGAAGATTTTTCAAAGATTATCTAAACAACTTTAAAATTCAACAATTTAGAAAGATTTACTTTGCTGTTTGGGATCTCAAACTAAAGATACTAACGTGTTTTGCCACAGTCTTATGTCATCTCCACGGCGAATTGCATTCAAAAATTGTATTGCTAATCTTTTTAAATGGAACGCCGTGAAGATGGCGTAAGACTGTTTCGAAACACGTTAGTATCTCTAGTTTGAGATCCCAAACATCGAAGTAAACCTTTCTAAAATGCCAAAGATTAATATTTTAATATCTTTTGTTGGGATGTTTTTTCCATGTGAAGCAAAATCTTTTCGAATTTAAGATTTGTGGTTTGCATTAAAACAATACGAATGAAATTTAGGACTCACGCGCATACTTTTATTGTTACAGTATTATGCTAACGGTTATAAATGACGATAGATTGTTAAGTGCTTTATTTACAGTCTTTTTGTTATCTTGTTACAGATGAAAAGGTTGGTTGTGCAGTGTACATACAATATCATACATGAAGCAAGAACGGAAATGAAGAAGTGTCGAAGCAAGTGCGACGATCTGGATGTCAACTGGTAAGAAACATAACATGAATCGTGCGAATATGACTCAAATTCCAGCTGATACGATGTCACAGAAGCAATCGCTGCATGAAAGAAAACTGCGAGAAAATTTGCTTCATCAGAAAGACACGAGTTCAATTTTTGGAAGAGAGAGTTGTGATTGAAAATTGATACAAAAACAAACTTTCATAGAAGTATTTGCTTCAATGCGCTGAGGCTGTGGTTGACCGGTGAAAGTTCAACGCTGTGACTATTGCTGGATTTTTACGTCATGCAAAAGAACGTAGCAAAAAAAAATTTTTTTTCAACAAAAACTCGATTCATTTTCAGATTTTGTTTTATGCATAACACATGCTTAAATACATTTGCGTTATTTGATTCATTTAATTTAATTAAATAATGTTGTCCTGGCCTCAAACATTTGGCCGTCTAGTCAAAGCCAAGTTTCCCAGGAATTAATGCGAGTCATAATCACGGATGTTTATTGATCCGGGTTTTAAATTTGAGAATATCATATCACACTTATCTCGCTTTTCTACCACTGCTAAGTTTAAGTTTCTTTTTTTTTTTTTTTAACCAAAATAACGTCTTGAATTATTATAAAAAGCCAAGCCATTATTTACTAAGCATTTCAAAAATAAGAAGTTTACCGTAGTGTAACTATAAACTGTTTAAGCAGTTATAAAAAAATACGTTGGAATGAAACTTGGTGGAAACTAATGTTAAACTAATTTTTGAAGTCATATAAAGATTGTTTTTTTTACAGTTTTGAATTTTTTTAAACAAGATATGACTAAATCATCCTAGCTTTATTAAAATGGTAAAATGCAATGAATCTACAATTCTTGAACAAATTAAGAAAAGTTTCTCTTGTGATGTACGCAAGATAACAATTTATCAAAACCTACGGAGTAAAATGCAGCTCATAAAAAAACTATTTTTTTTTGATGTCATAGCAACAAAAACTTAGAGTTTTGTCGGTTTATTTTCTGTTTTTTCTGATGTATTATTATTTTAGGTACTGATTATAATTGAAACGATCAAGATTATTCCATTCCAAGCTCAACATTAGCCTGATGGTGAAGACCCGGACTCCTTTTTTTGCGTGTCATATGTTTAAAACACCCTGTTATAAATGGTTTAACTTGATCTCAAAATTAATAATAATCGGATCTTTCGCGAATTTAGTTTTCATCTTTATCGTAGACCCTCAATCAACTTTATTGTCAGCAACTGCAGATATTGGCTACGCACATTCAGCCAATGCATACAGATATTGATACACACGTCCGGTCTTTCAGAAATACAGAAAAACATACAAATTACTAGAAGTGTCAAATTCATTCACCTCGCTTTTAAAGTTTGAGCTTTCTTAGATTCATGCATCCATAAGTTGATGTAAATACCAGGCTTGTGCATGGGACATATTTTTCTGTTCCGTCCCATCCCATTCGATAGCAATTCATGCCTGTCCCATCCCATGGGATTCCCATCAAAATACAATTCAATTAAAGTTAATTAATTTATGAAAATTTAAGTATAAAGTGTACTAAATAGAACTACACGTACAAAAAGAGATACACAACGACAAAATTTATTGACTTTGTTAACTTTAAAGTTCAGAAGAGTTCACACTTCATTATCATTCTGGCACTCATATTTTGAGTGACTGTGCTCGTTTAGCATGTCACAATAAATTTTAGGTTTTGATATCCCTTACCAATGCTTGCCAAGACATTTAGGTATGACGTTATCAAAGGCTGTCACACGGCTACTGTCCCATGGGTCTCATGGGAAATGCAATGCGAACTGCCCCATCCCATCCCGTGAAACATTTCCCATGGGATTCCCATGGGAATTCCATTCCCATAGAAAAGCCAGGTAAATACTGTACGTACATATAAGCTTTGCGATTGTTATTTAAACTTATTGCTTATATTTTTAAAAACTAAAATAAGATAAAAAATCAGGCGTATATACACAGTTAATCACGTGGCTTGTAATAATATTATGTAAATTTGATAATATATTATCCAAGGAAATATTTTCGTATCACATTATCATAAATATGAACCTATATTTTACAGAACTATATTTGTATATTTGAGATCTCTTTATGGTGTTATATCATCGCATTATTTCTCACATACAGTATTCATTATAGATTGCTGTTATTGTTTTAAAGTAACTCATGCAAGACTTTGTGCATGTTACTACGTTATGATCGTGATCAAGCCGAAAACGAATCATTGGCCGAATGTTTTGAATGCGTTTGTCTCTGTAGCGAAAGGTTTGGGGTTAAACTCTCAGGCCGGTCAAAACAGATACAGTGTTGCCAACGACTTGCCGCCGTCGCAACATTTCTTCGAAAGACAGGGAGTCTGTGTTGCCGCAGGCCCAATGACGTGGAGATGGGCCTCACAAACTCGATATATGCTTTGGCGTAATACAGTAAGAATACGAAGAGTTTATTTCCAAAACATTTTATATCCACTTTTGATGTTTTTGGGAAAACTGCAAAAAAACCTTTTGAAGCTTTTTTTGCGAATATTTTGCTAATTTCACTTTCTGGGGATTGCAGACGTATTCTTCTTCAAAACCGAAAAGTTTGAAGAATTAACGATATTTAGTTTAGGTTTTATTTTGGTTTATTTAAATTTAAAAAAGTGGATACAAGGCGTTTTGGAACTAAACATAACAAAATCTTTGAAAATGTTGTTCTATCTAGAATAAATCTGAACCTAAACCTGATGGTTTGTTGAAGCATTTGTTGTAGTGCCTAATGCCTATAAAACCTAATTGGTTGCTGCTTTTACTCAAAATTGCTCAAAAAATCGCTTTGGTGACGTTACGGATGGTTGCTATCGCTTATAAAGAAAACATCACGTTTTTTACACTTCTGAGCTTGTTTTTTTGCAATGACATGTACTCCAACATGATTTAAAGCAACTTTTGAAGCATTTAGAGTTTCTTAAGGGGAGAGGGGTTAATTTGTCAAAGATATTACTTATAAATCAGTAACAACGTCAAAAAATCGCCAAAAATAGCAAATTTAACTGCTAAAAATGCTTAGCATTGGCTTCATTAAAATTATGGAGATGGGCTTTCAGCATTAGTTAATTATTAATCCACTCAAATTTCGTTTCATTCGCCCCTCCCCCAATACCAAACTGTCTCATTCTATAAACTACAGAATATAAATGCTTGTGAGTTTTTTCAAATTATTATTTTATGATTTACCGGCTTGAAAATTAGAGGACTGAAATGTTACTATTAGCCACCGCCCCACGCAGCCCACTTATGCACAAAGGAACGTACACAGTGGGATGGAGGTTTAAACCATCCCCCGTATTGATCTGATGTATATCATTTGAAATATCGTCTTATTGCGCAAAACAAACAAGCTCCTTCTTTACTCTCATATTAATACGAAATATTTAATTATAGTATATAAATTTTTTGTTATTTAATGCAACATTGTAAGCAACTAAGTGTAATATTGAATATCCGGAATGTCGTGTTACGAGTCAGAGTAACTTTCAGTAGCGTAGGCGAGGGTGGGGTTAGACCCCCCATTGGCTTGTAAACCAAAATGCAGAAGAAGCAAAATAACACGTTTTTAGCACTTCTGAGACTGGTTTTTGCACTGGAAAGGAATACAACGTGATTTAAAACATCTTTTGAAACATAAATTTAGGGTGGGGGCTAATTTGTCAAAAATAAAACCCGCAAATCAATGAAAACTTTGAAAATGGCCAAAAACAAGCAATCAAATTTGATCGCTATTGCAAAAATGCTAAACATAGGTTTCATCAACAAACATATTATAAACTTAAAAATAGGGGGGTGGGGGCTGCGTAGTATTAGTTAATAACCAATCACTTGTCTCAAAATTTTTTCCATTAGCCCCCCCCCCCCCCCCATTTATTTTTCTCTATAGAATATAGACGAAATGGATTGCTCTGTGTGAGTTTTCTTGTACTATACGGTTTTATGATTTACCAGCATGTCAACATGAAAACCAAAATTTTACCATTAGCCACCTTCCACATAGCCCATTTGTGCAAACAGTTTAATCAGGTTTGCTCTACGAGTTTCTATGCCAAGTTTTAAAAGCATTATTTTTTATCAATATAGCCCTAGAATTAAGTTATTTTTGAAAAAATGGAAAATTTTGAGCGCTGGGGGCTCTTCCCCCAGACCGCGTGCCTCCAGCGGCCCCTCTTTAGCCTCCGGCGGCTGGAGGCTCCGCCCCAGACCCCCAAACCACCCCCACATCCAACTGCGAATTTCTGGCTACGCGCCTACCACACTTTGCAATGTTTATAATTATATTAGGTTTCGTAGCTTTTGTTATAACAATGTTTTCTTGACCGTTCAGTTGCAAACCTTTTGATATTAACTATAGATGTATGCTTAATGCTTAATTGTTTTTTGGTTGAAAAGTTTTCTTTGCATTACACACCGTGTGACTTCGATTCCATCTTGTTACATTGCACTAAGTTATTTATTTGCCAAGGTATAGATTGCGAACAAATTTTTGCTGTCACTTTCGAATAGGGTTGCCAACTTTGCGTTTAACCTTTCCGGGATTTAATGCTTAGAATTTGAAAACTGATGTAACAGAAGCTTACGACACACGAATGATATCAAAAGCAACAGTGCGTGCTGCGCGTCATAGAGTGATGATCGAGCAGCGTTATTAACCAACTCCCAGCCTCTAAATAATTTTATCATAATCAAAGAAACGTGTGAAATAGCAGAGGTGGGCACAAATAACATCATATCTAAAGCGCAGTGCAATAAATCGCAACGATCTTTTCAACCAGTGAAAGCGCAGCGCGAAATGCGCAATTGATTTTTTTTAATTTCTGAAGCGCAACTTCCACAATAAACTTTTTGATTTTGTTGAAGCGCAACGCAATTCCAAAATTGAAGGGTTTAGAACTAAAAATGACTAAGTTACATTTTATCAAATTTGAGTTTTCATCCACAATGCTATTTGCTTTGAATTCTTCACAACCTGTGCTATACATTTTTCGGCAAAGACTGCCTAAGCCCAGTTACCAGAGGTTGCATTTTCTCAGAGAGAGTAATTTTTTGTGCTAGAAATACTCAAGTCCACTTCTTTTGGAGAAAAAATGACTAAGTCCAAATTAGCCAATCAAAATTGCCCAATCGTGTAACTCAGCAGCAGTTTGTGCTTAGTCATCAAGAAATCAAACACAAGCTAGGAAGATGAGATTGTTGCACAAATGCGCAAGTGCGCTGCTACGATTTCATTTTTAGGAGCAAAGTGTAGTTGAGTAGTTAGCTAAATTTTATTACAAACCTGGGGTAGGGTTTAACTGATTATTTTTTCTAATTATAGCAGGAATATATAGGCCTAAAGCCTACGGTACGGTTGATAACAAACGTGGTGCTGTATGGTTTCTCGTTGCTAGTCACATAAGCAATTGCGGCAGCACAGGTAATAGTAAATCTTCTTAAGTATCAATATTATCCCATTTTTTAAAAAATGCAGTATTTGTAGTACAGGGCGGGATAGAAAACTTCCCATATTTTAAAACCTTATTAAACGCTATGCTAATTTTTTTTCAGCTATCAGCATAATTAAAGTTAAAAGAGAATTTAAAAAGTGATTGAATTGCCATTTGGTTTAGAACAAGAAAAAAAAAAAAAAAACAGATAAGATTGGTGAGGAGCAACCCCTTTGCTGAAGAGCGACGCAAATATCTGCTGATATCAAAAAGCTAGCGCTCTAGCTTAAGCCGTTCAAAAAATTGACTATGGAGGGTCCATTTGGTAGGTTTCCAGCGAGATGATACCCCCAAACTAAGTCAAAATTTTTGTTTTTTAACCATCTACTGATATCAAAAAGGTGGTACTAGCACCCTAGCTTAAACCGTTCAAAAAGTGATTTTTGGTAGTCCATTTGGAGAGGGGCTCCTGAAGGGGAGGTAACCCAATACTATGTCAAAATATTTGCCTCTAAAATGTTGTCTGATATTTAAAAAACTTGCGCCATAAACTAAGTCGTTCAAAGAACTGAGTTTTTGGCTTTATTTGGGGAGTCTCCTGGGGGTGGTATCCCCCAAACTATGTCAAAATATGTGTCTCTTTAATATCTACTGATAGCAAAAAACTGGCACTCTAGGTTAAGCCATTAAAAAACTTGAATTGTTGGGTGGCCATTTGGGGCAGGTTCCTGGAGGGTGGTGGTACCCCCAACCTACGTCAAAATATTAGTCTGTTAAATATTTACTAATATAAAAAAAAACTGGCACCTTAACCCTTTATTACTCAACGGTAGGGCTTCTGAAGCCCACACTCGTTACAAGCAGTAATTACTTAAATTTGGTTCGCAATGAAAACTTGAATTTTCCTGACTTTTCCTGTTTGTTTTTTCCAATTATGATGAAACTGTTTTTGTTTATTCAACATAAGGGGTTCAAGCGTAAAATGGGGGTTTTTGACAAATTTTTAAAAATTTTGCCAATTTCTAGCTTTCGGTGTAAAATTTTAATTTCACGCATAATATTTCTGATAGAGATTAAGAGGATTAGAGTAAATTAGTGTCCCAGATTAGATGGATTACAATAATTAGTGTGACCACGTTGCGAACGAAAAGCTACTACGCCCGAGGCAATAAACAAAAATTAGGTTCCTTTGTCTTTGTTTTTACGCTAATTTCGATTGAATAGAGTTACAATTGGCTTGCAATGCAATGACTCCTGGCAAACTACAATCGAACAAAACAATATACAGTATTACAGAAGAAAATGAATCATGATTCAATGCAGTTACAGGTTGTGTTAGCTATACGCCAATACAAAAAATCAAAACCAATTCCTCATTGGGCAATACTAGCAACATAATGTCGAAACGCGTGACAAGATTTGCGGTGCCCAGCTCCGAGTCATAGCCACTGGACAGCACAGTTCCTTTTGAATAAATGTAGCAGTGGTTGCGAGTAGTAACCAAATTGTGTCGGATTTGACCTGCCCGGGAATTGACTTTTAACTTCCTGTTCCATTAGCAATTGCGTAACTGTTCAACCAACTGGCCAATGCAAAATATAAACTAATGCCCTATATAGTCTAGCTTTATTTTTAATGCACTACGTCCGATTCACAAAATTGAAAATGAAAAGCTTTGTTTTTAATTTTACCTACACATAAAGCCGTAAACTAGTTTAATCACACGCCCCTAAGTTGATGTTTTTTTTTTATTATTTATTGATTTTTACAAATACAATGTTTCTGTAACTAGTTTTAGGTGACAAATAGTTCAAATTAAATCAATTAAATCTTCATTAAACTTGCTGTATTACGTCGTAGGGTGTAACGAGTTTGTGGGACCCATCTTCTCGTCATTCTGCCCGGGCATCACAGTTCCTTCCAAAGAAATGTCGCAACGGTGGCGAGCCGTTCGCAATACTATGCCCGATTTGACCGGCTAGAGATTTGAACCTCAGACCTCCCTCTCTAGAGACCAAAACGTTATTGCTACTTGATAATAATAATAATCAAAGGATATTGCTATTCAAGCGTAAATAATCATCAGAGAAGTTTTCAGTTTCTAAATTTTTGCATTTCGCATTGCAGTAATACCAATAAACCTTCTAAACTGCTTCGAAACTTGCTTTTATTAGGCCTTGACAAGTGACCAAATCCAGAGGTGAAGTCGAGGACACGAGGCTCGAGGCCAAGGCCAAGGACACAAAAAAAATCCGAGGCCAAGGCCAAGGACAGCCTTTCCGAGGACAGACTCTCTCGAGGCGAAGGACAGGAATGCTCAAGGCCAAGGCCAAGGACCAAAGACACGAGCGCTTGTACTGTCCAAAAAAAAAAGGTCTTCACAAAAATTTTTCAAGCGATCTCCACAAAAAAACGTTTTCCAAAAAATTTTTTAAGCGCTCCACAAAATTTTAACAATTCAAAAAATAGTGCTGTCCTCGAGCCGAGGACAGGCCAATTTTCGAGGACTTGAGGCCTCGAGGCCAAGGCCAAGGACTTGACCTTCGAGGCCAAGGCCAAGACCAAAGCCTTCAAAATGTGTTCTTGAGGACGTCCTCGAGGACTCACCTCTGACCAGATCCTCAGAGAGAAATTTTATCAGGATACAAAAATTGAAATTGAGCTCTTTTTCCAAGACCAAGGCGGGAAGTAAGGGGAAGAACAACAGCTTTTTATTTGGGTAAAGAAAAAAAAAAAAAAACTCTTCATCGCAAACTCGGCCAGCTTTTGTTAAAAATTGCGTGAAAACCAAAAAAAAGATCTCTACCGGAAATCCGGCCGGCTTTTACATGCATGCTCACCGAACTACTACTAATTGAGTGTGCGTGAACTTATAGATCTTCCCGAGATTCCTAATCCCAGGCCTGGGTACGATGCACCATTTATCTCCCTCTCGCAGACCCTGCCGGGTGCCCCCCATACCTTAGGATATTTGAAGACTAAGCCCCAAGAACGATCAAAAGTTTTTTTTTCGGTTTTGGCGTATTTTTACATTGTACAAAAAGTGTTTCACATGATTAGAAAATTATAAAAAATAATAGGAATGCCGATAATTTTGTAGCGCATTCTACTTTTTATTAAACAAACATCCAGTTTTTTTTGCAAGCTATAGCAAATACTGTATATTATGTAATTATTGTTATATTGTAATTTTGTAAGACAAACTAGAAATCGTTAACAAGACAATATTATTCATTAGTGTAATGCGTTATGCGTT
The DNA here is from genome assembly GCA_963965965.1 of Trididemnum nubilum. Lineage (NCBI taxonomy): Eukaryota > Metazoa > Chordata > Ascidiacea > Aplousobranchia > Didemnidae > Trididemnum > Trididemnum nubilum. Next base: position 52,213,211 of record OZ014469.1, read on the forward strand.
ATACAGATAGAAAAGCAATACTGGAAAATACTCACTTGAGTGTAAAAACCAACGCCTGATTGCTATTCCGTATTGTTTATTTAGCGCTTATTCTAATTATTGTTCTTGTCTGCGGTTTGACTTTAATTAGTATCGCTATTGTTAAAATCATTATCAGAGAACTTTGTCAACGATTACTACTTGTTTCGCATGAAAATGATTTTATTTGTTTGATTACGTTTGGGAGTAATTTCGTGGTTGATTCCAAAAACGGAGATCACAATATTTTCGATTTTAGAATCCAAAACAATCATTCTTTTATATACGGTAATATGAGCAATTCCGCAGCATTTAATCGGAATGAATGATAGAATGAATCATTCATGAGTATAAATTGTTTTAGCAAATTTTAAAAAAATAAGTAAAAAACTTGATTTTTCCAACTTGTAGTAAAAAAAAAATTTACCGTATTAACTGTATTAATTTTTTTACTGAGTAAAAGCACAGTAAAATACTGTAAATTAAACCACAAGAGCACCGTTTTTATCCAAATAATATGTTGGTTTGTTGTTTCAAACACTTTGCTTCAAAAGTTTCAAATTTTAACAAATCGCGTTCATTTCTGGAACGGGAGGACTGAAGTTTAAATCTTGGGCCGGTCAAATTGGACACAATGTTGCCAACGGCTCACCACCGTTGCGGCATTTCTTCGAATGAGTCTGTGTTGTCTAGGCGCAATAACGCGAAGATTGGCCCTGTCAACTCGTAATACGCTTCGGCGTAATGCAGCATGTATGATGAGAGATTTGATTTGAATTAAATGCAATATGACAACACGCCAAAATTGAAGTAAACGAGGTTAGCTTGCAGCTTATCGCTGTATTTCATGAAAAAGTAGTGTATTTGGTTTTGCAACAACTCTTTTGTACGTACGTCAGAGTTGTAAACGGGCCAAATAATTCAGGCCCGAACCCGAAAATATAAGCCCGAACTCAAAAACTACGTTGAAGTCCAAATCATGCCCGAAAAAACCAAAAGTTTAGTTAGGTCTGAAAAATTTAGCAATGTTGCTAAGTTATTTTGATTATATTTTGGTACACCGAAAAAAAACAGTACGCTTTAGGCCGGACTTAAGCCTAAAATTTTTGTCAACTTTAGGTCCCAAACCTGGCTCAAAAAGCCCGGCCCGATTTACAACTCTGACGTACGTTGTCTTCAAGTTTACGGGGCTATCATTGTATGTACAGTAGTTTACCCAAAAAGTAATTCAATTAATTTATTATACTGTGGGGTTTTAATTTACGGTACAGTTTTGTCCACACTCATGAAGAATTTAATGCATTTTTGCAATGTATATCAACTCATACAACGCATGAATAAAGCATATCATATCTCATCTAACTTTGTCACATCATCAGATCAGTTCAAATAATTAAAATTGTCCAAAATTTTTGTGATGCTTGAACAATTTCGTCGACTTTCAATAAGCGTATTGTGTACGTCATTATCTTAATTAATAACGTTACCTCTTCTTACGGCGAAGCAATTATAATCTCATTTCACGCTCAACTATAATTGCGCACAACCATTATAATCCCTTTTAACGCTTATTAAGTAAGCGCTTAAGATCAGAAACTTGACGACCTTAAATAAAACGCATATTTCATTAACTTTCGGGAATAAATTCCAAAGTTGTTTTTGCTATATTGAAAGATGAATAAATGCTCTACCATGCAGTGAAATTTCTAGCTTGGGTAGTTTTCAAGTTATTATCAAAAATCCATGGTGGACTTCAGAAGCCCTGCCGTTGAGGAGTCAATGCCCTGAAAAAGGTTGAGGAACATAGGGTTAAGTTTAGCCGTTCAAAAATTGATTTTTGGGAGCTATCCTGGGAAGGTACCCCCAAAGTATGCCAAAATGTTTGTCTGCTAAATGCGTCGCCGCTGCATACTGTTATCACACACAAAAAAAAACTGGCACCTTAGCTTAAGCCGTTCAAAAAATTGCTTTTTTGTTAATCAATTTGGAGGGATTCCTGGCATAGCACCTCCAAAATATGTCAAAATATTTGTCTGTAAAATATCTACTGGTACAAAAAAAAAACTTGTACCCTAGCCTGAGTCGTTCAAAAAATTGATTTCGGGGGATTTCCGGGGGAGTGGTCGAAAAAATTTTTGGGAGACAAAATTGCATTTGCAGCTCAACAACTTTACACAAAAATTTGATTTTGATGTTTTATGGTTTAGAAGAAGAGCGCACAAGATTTAGGAAAAAAAAGGAAAAAAAAAAAAAAAGAAAAGCCTTATCGCGGCTACAAGTGGGTGGTAGGTTTGAAATGGTATTTAAAGACATATAACCGTGTGAAATTTTTGTTGCCATACTTAAGCCGTTTTTGAATGAGACCGCTTTCTAAGTCAAATTTTTGTGACGGTTTTCGGGCACTAAAACCAAAGTCACGTGATTTATTGCCTCAAAATTTGATACAAAGATACAACTTATTTATCTCAAACTGCAGTCAAAATTTTATGTAGCTTAACCAAACCATTTTTGAATTATAAGCAAAAGTCAGAAACTTCACATTAGTTGGTTTCAAAATGGCCAAGTAAAAACAAAGAAACACGTGACGCAAGCGACATTCGTTCCAACTAGTGATAAGTTTGTTCAACCGTCCTGGAAGGACCAGATTGAAAGGGAACAAGGGGTTCCAAGGGCCCCATAACTTCGGGGTCCCACAAAAAAGTAATATCCAAAATGCAAAAAACTCTTTAGGTTGGTCGTTGGGGCCTTGAACAAAATTTGGGTCTCTGAGTATTCCATCCTCAAATCCGGCCCAGCATCCTTGTCCTGACTTTTTTCCAATCGTAGAAATGATGTTGCCTAGCATGTAACTTAAAACAAAATGTTGTTTGATAAATCTACGAAAAGTGCTTTATCACTTTATACTCCAAGTACTTAATTTTATTGCTAAAAATGACCAAGTCCACAATTTGGGACAAAAATGACTAAGTCCAAAAGTTTATTTGTTTATTAAATCTTTTTATAAAAGTCGATCGAATAATTTTTTTTTTTGACGTTTGCAGGTCAGAGTTTTAATATTTTAATCGTTTTGCGTGCTTCTGGCCTAAAGGCTACCAGCTCGGAAGCCTAGGGAAGAGCCACCAGAACGGCGACTACTTAAAAGAAGCAATGCGAAAAATTGTCTTCCCACAGGAATCGAACCTGCAGCCTTTGGATTACCGGTCCACTGCTCTACCACTTGAGCTAGCCCTTTCTCTCAGCATTTTACTAATTTTCACAAAAAAAATTTTTGTAGCAATAATCTTGTTTATTATGGTGCATATAAACGTGTCACGTGACAACACAACTTTTATGTGACGTCATCACACAAAAATACAGTGTTGTTCTGCAACAACATTATGAAAGGTTTGGTTCAAGTCTGTTGCTTATCTATCAGCTTCAGGTGGTCAGTTCAATTGTTTTGATCAAGTCCGAATAGATATTCAGGGTGCGCCAAAAGCTACGCATCAGCTCGTTAATCGTTACTATACTGTATTATCATCTGCTAACATCGCGCGTTAACAGTTTTATGAATTATTACGTCATAATAGAATAAATTATATTGTTTATGATTCAGCCATCCTTGATGATACAGTATAGTACCGGTTAACGAGCTGATTCGACTCAAAAACAACAAAAACAAAACAACTTTTCTTGTTCACTGATTTTCAATCAAAGTGTCAAAACACAATCATGATCAATTTGACTTTTCATTGTACTTATTTGGTATAAATGCATAAAAGCAATTTCTCTTCTTGACCAAACAAAGTTGGATATTGCATTTGCGGCACCTAATGTATAAATAGCCTCTCGGGCAAAAGCGGCACCGATTCTGCTTTTTAGTCAATACGGGAAAGTGCCCAACTCGATCAAATCGGATATCTTCAACAGGGATAGGAAATGCTGCAGAGTAACGCTTCTTGGCGGGAGAAGGACCATTGGGGGTGAATGATGATGATGATGAAGGGCGGCCTCGCTTGGGGATATCCTTTTCTTTGTTGCCCAGAAGAAGAACATTTGCAACGTTCGATTGAAATTGACACAAATCCATTTGGTCTTTTTTTGAGCAGTGCTTTTGTTCGCAATATCTCTGATATAGCAACCAACCATTTGTAATGGAGATGCCCATGCAATAATATACCATGTGCATGTAGTACATGCACGTTCTCAATGAAATTCTGTACAGGGCAAGCAACATGTAGCAAAGGTCAACGCCCCTTATGTGTGCATTATATTCCTCAACCATGGCCGGACATTCTATTTCTATTGTTATATTTTCCTTTGCAGACCAGCATTTGACTTTTTTTCCTTGCTCATGTCCCATGTAAGTCGATGCAAGCTGTACCCAGGGGTGCCGAAACCTGAGAAGGATGGGGGGATATATCCCCCCAATAATTTGACTGTATCCCCCCAATAATTTGAGTATGGTTTACATCAGCATCCCCCCAATAATTTGACTCTGGTATGCATCTGAGTTTAGGTGACCACTAGAATTCGGGGAAAAAGTGTTCTATTGTTGGTGAAGACCTCCTTTTTTTTGGGTCTTCACTTAATTTGCTCACCTGAACAAAATCGTGGTCGAGGTTTATCCCCCCAAAGTTGAAAATAGGGCAAAGTTGGGGGAAAATTGCAAATTATCCCCCCAATGCTCAACAAAGATCGGCACCCCTGGCTACACCATTCTTCTATCGTACTACCGAGTCGCGGTGGTCCCGCTTTTGGCATCTACACGCCAGTCTATTCAAGTTCTGCCAAGACCTTTCTGCTGATATTCTATTTTCAGCTGTTTGTTGGACCCCAATATGCGATTAGCACGTATGATAGATACGCACCATATACCTCATACAGTGGATACACACACCATATACCCTATACGAGTGGATGCACCATAGTAGACTCAAAACTTTGCTATCACACGCTATTCAATGCACCCACTCCCTCCCTCCCCACAAAAAATTATCAAAAATTAATATAGTTTTTGATTTTTTAACCACAGAGTACTTTCTTAATTTGGCTTGTGTAAAATTTAAACCCATTACCCATGTTATAGCAAAATTTCCCAACTATACAACTTTGGCATGGGTAAGGTTTGAACTCAAAATTCCCATTCGAATAAACCTCCGAACTACTGTACGTATTGGTCGTGGCAACTTGCTCTTGGTTATGAATAATGTAGTCCTTCTATAATGCACTTCAGCTGTTATGCACCTTGCTGAAACTCCAATAGTATTGTTTAAAATAGGTACTGTTTTAGCACCTATCTTTCATAGTGTTGTTACTCAACAACAGGTACAAACTAGCTTCCCTGAGTAATTCTTTTTGCTTCTCAACCAATTCACTCAAAAGAAGTGCTAAACACTATACCATCTATCTCGCTATATTTTTTTTTTGTAGCTGGTACCTTTGACAGTCTCCGTTTTGCGCGACTCACTTGCTGCTTTTTGCACATTTACAACCTGAGCTACATTTACTGGCCTCCAGCACCCTGAAATACACTTAATGCACTACTGCTGCTGTTAAGATGACGTCTGAGCTTTATTTAGTTTGATAAAATCAAATATGATTGGCTGCCGACTAATCACGTGACTACAACGTGGTTTATAAAACAGTTGTTGCAGAACAACATTATGAAGGAAAGGGCTAGAGAAGACGCCTCCTCGCATGCTTAATTTTGGCTATTTAAACCCAGCAACTTGCTTGTTGTATGATTGTAATAATAAGTCAAGTAAGATGTTTTTTGACTGCAGGTTCGATTCCTGTGGGAAGACAATTTTTCGCATTGCTTCTTTTAAGTAGTCGCCGTTCTGGTGGCTCTTCCCTAGGCTTCCGAGCTGGTAGCCTTTAGTGCAGAAGCACGCAAAACGATTCGAATAATTATTGTTGATAATATCTCTTCAGCAACCTGTACCAATAATAAAAACCAATCAAAGCATAATAAAAGTGATTGTGCACTATTTAAATCTTTAATTAAAAACTTTAAACGCTTCTAACTCAAAACTGTTATTTTGTGACTTAGTCATTTTTAGTTCTAAACTCTTCAATTGTGGAACGGCGTTTTTGTACCAAGTTAAAGCGCAATCTAACTTCGGCAATTGAAATTTCACAACACAATGCAAATACAGCATTTTTTGGGATTTTAGGCAAAAAAAAAGTAAATAATTTGCAAAGGAAGACCGACCTTTATCAAAATTACGATCGAAATGGAACAAAATTAAGTTCAATGTATAGAATTGCGCTATTAACCGAAAAAAATTGAAAACGCAGCGCAATTAAAGCGCAACAAATTTTAAGAACTTTAGTCCGCAACGCAACTTCTGCAATGTTTCAAAATAAAAAATTAAAGCGCAACGCAACGTCTGCAATTGCGGAGGTTGCGCTTTGCGCTTCTAATTGCGCTTTACCCACCTCTGTGAAATAGTGAACCTTGAAACGTGTGAATATAATAATCAATGAACTCTCGCTAAGACTAAGACAAAGAGTTGTCAGCAAGGTGTTCTATTAGAAGGCCAAGTTAGCCCGAAAACTGACTGAATTATGAAAACCTGTTCATAAAAAAGCCTCGCACTAACAGAGCAACATAGACCTATAAACTAAATAGGCCTATTAACTAACTTTATACAAACTAATCAATCTAGTCATATCTTCACCTTTACTTTTAAACTGCTTTCTTTACTTGACTTTTACGCTTACAGCTACAAAACTGTTTTAAAATGTACCTGCGTTTCTTTCAATCAATAAACGAAGTCGAATGATCGGCTCAAATTAAGGGGACTGGTGATTTATCCTCCATTTTACGATTGTTTAACTTATTTGATAGTTATGTCATCAGGACGTCACAGTTGACGAAACGTTTTGTCCACAACATTACTTTCAACTCAGTTTTATTTGATGGACGCACATTCAGAATGATGTGAACTGCTTTTATTTACAAAAATATTCGCGTGAATTACATTCGTTTCCAGTTTTGAACGAAGCCTTATATGTTAGAACTCCTTGTATATTAAAACGCCTTGTAAGTTAGAACACCTTGGTTTTCAGTAAATTCCGGGACAGATGTGCCCCGGTCCGGGACACGGGACGCCAGACGTCAATTTCGGGACTGTCCCGGGCATTCCGGGACGGTTGGCAACCCTACTTTCGAACCCCTCCCCCCATTGAAAAATCCTGCGTACGCGACTGGTGCTAAACATGTGCTAGCATAATAATATAGCATTATAAACGTGCTAAGCTCAACAGCAACATATACAAATAACATAATGATTGCAAAGTCTCTTAAATACACTTTTTAGAGCAAGCGTCGTTTGAGGCATTCTATTTTGGCTTCCTTTTAAGACTTACTTGAAACGCGTAAGTGCAAAATATGAAGATTGCGTCGCTTCTTCCTTTTCCAGATTCAACATGTTACTTTTTGCGTTAGTATCCATTCGATGTTTACTATATTTTTGGTGGTCAAGAACAAAAATATGAATGAAGTATCTGAGAAAATAATGTAGCATAGTACCCATTTTTTACACCACAAATTAACCTGTGATTGTTCATCAGCTGCACACCAATTAAATTCGCTCCTACTTCGTCTGTGGCGCTTATAATAACTCCGTAAAATGCAAAGAATGGCGGCTGAGGTACAATAACCTTGGAGAGGGGAGGTTATTTTTAGAAATTTGAAATCACTTTCAAAATAACGTAAACATCAAATAGCTGCAAAAGTGACAGCCGCACAGGTATTAAACTTAAACCGAAGATATCATACTCTTAACACGAGCATCGGCACAATTGGGAATGGAATCGATTCCGTGTTAAGCTCAAAAGGAGTATTTACGCTACAAAAATTATTTTGAGTCATCGTCTTAAAAGTCAATGCATATGGTGCAATGCCTTTTCACCCGGTTAGGAAGTGTGAGTCTGCATTCTCCGCCTTCTGGTTTCGGCATCTATGATATTAAGTTGCAAAAACATTTTTCAGCAGCATTATTTTAGAAAAAAATCACGTAAATTAGGCCCCCCAGTGGCCCCCTGAAAAAAAAGTGGGCCCCCGGTTCCGCCAGGGGCCCCCGGTTCCGCCACCTATGACTGTAATTATAATGACATTTCATTCACCAAGTTGTCTTGGCCAAGAAATAGCGAAAGGACCTTTTGAACTTCGAGTTAAGCTGCTACCTGCCCACCTGTCTACCACACACGGTGGTGGCTTTCAACTGTCCTTTGTTAATGCTGAAGTTCAAGCAAGGAAGCTGTGAATACCAATTTTTATAGTTTTTGGTTTGACCCGGGGCAACCGCTTCAGTAGCAGATGCTTTATCCAATCAACTCACTATGTTTGCAAAATCAACAACCAGCTGCTTAAACAAGAACTTATGGCATGTTAATGTGAGTTTTTTTGAATTGAAAACTTATTTTTATAAATCTGTTCTAACCAGAAAAGGAATCGAACCATCGCCTGATGTTTTAAGTAAAGCAGCTCGATACGGTCAAAGATATTTATCCGAATTGATTTATGCGACTCACTATGATCAGCAATTTATGCGATTTATGATTTAATGATTTACAATTTAATGATATACGATTTAAGCTATTTATGATTTACTCATTATGATTTAGCGACTCACTGTGCGTGCAAAATCAACAATTAGCTGTTGAAATATAAACTTTTAGCATTTTATTGTGGATTTTTTTAATTTAAAACTTTTATTTTCATTCGTCTTTTTTAAACAGGATGGGAATCAAACCACCACGTGATGTTTTAAGCCGAATCGGTTCGATAGTGGTGAATAACTTTTTACGCGAATAGCCTTTAGCTAAATTCTTATACATAGAATTAACAGCAATTTCGATTCCACGCAAAAGTTTTAAATTTAGCTTCACTAAAAGTTAATTCGAATTTTTTGAGCCACAGTAGAAAAAGTGGGATAAGTTGGCCGTTTTTTTGTAATTTCTAAATATTTTTGTCATTGTAAATGCTATTAGAAAATTAAGTAGTTCCTGTAAATTTCAAATCTTGTGGCTTTTATTTAGGATTCTTCTTATTTTGAAAGCTTCTCAACTTTGCTCGCAAAGCTAGTTTAAAAATGTCCACTCAAAGCGATCAATTTGCCCCACTGATAGGGTAAGCTGGCCAGTCCATGAGGGTAAGTTGGCCATATCAATTCTTAAAAACAAACAAACTTTACGAAGAAATCGTCAATTGCACAAGCAGATATTTCTATACAAGCCGTTCTGTAAAGCCAAGTGAACGTACAGTGTCTTGTCAATTGTGTATAAAGAATTCGTGGTGGGCTTAGGCCACGGCGCCAGAGTAGTGTGTTTGGAAAGCAAAACAATTTTTGGGAGGGCACCTTTTTCGAACTAAATAGACGGACGTTGTTTTAACAATTTACTACGAAACTATTAGTCTACGTGTAATACATTGACTCGATTTTTTTTGCTGCATTACAGAAGATCGTTTTTGGTGACTTGTTTTTTAGTCAAAAGTTTGCTGGCTCTCTTGTGCTGTACAAAAGTTTACTCTCGTTGGGGGGGTCACGGCCCTAAAATGTCCCCCCCCCCCCGTGGCGCCGGAACTGGGTGGGCTACAAGCTAAAACAGCTTGTTTGATTTCCACGGCGTGCATTATACCGTGTTTTTGTGATTTTTTCCTCAGTCAGGTTACAAATTGGCAAAAAAAAAAAAAAAAATAACAATCAAGCATCAGCATGGCTCTACATACGAGGTTTGTTTGAAAAGTAACGGGATTGGGTTTATAAATGTTTTATTTTATTTGACAAGTAAATTTTACAATATGTCGCCTTCAAAGTAATATGCTTGGGCTTGAATGCACTTTTACAATCTCCTCTGCCAAGCTTCCACCCACTCCTGGAAGGATTTCTCCGGGATCGCTCGGAGCTCTCTCGTCATGGCTGTTTTAATGGCTTCTGAATCTTGAAAACAAATTCCTTTGATGACTTCCTTGAGTTTGGGAAACAAAAAGAACTCACAAGGGGCCAGATTTGGAGAGTAAGATAGTTGCTCCAGTACAGCAATGTTATTCTTGGCAAGAAACTCCCGAATTCCCGAGGCATTATCAGCTGGAGCATTGTCATGATGAAGCAGCAATGACCTCGTTTCCCACAGTTCTCTTCTTTTCTCCCTCACTGAGCGCATATCACGTCGCAAAATGTTTTTGTATACGTACTGATTAATAGTTTTGCCTGGTGGCAAGAATTCTGCGTGGACAATTTCATGGACATCAAAAAAGCGATCAGCATCACCTTGGTTTTGGACTTGAACACCCTCGCATTTTAGGGTCTTGGTGACAATGCGCTCTTCCATTCAAGGCTCTGCCGTTTGGTGAGTAGATTGTATTCGAAGATCCATGACTTATTGCTAGTAACAACTCTTTCAGCAAGTTGGGTTCAGTTTCGAGTTGCTCTAAAATATCTTGACACACTTGCACACGCCGCTCCTTTTGTCCTTTTTTCAGCAACCTTGGTACCATTTTTGCAGATCTTCCTCATGCCCAGATCTTCCACAATGATCCTCCATTCCCTCTCACTATTCATACCCAGCTTCTCTGCTATCATTCTAAGAGTAAGACGGCGATCGCTCCAAACAGTTTGTCTCACACGCTCAACATTTTCATCTGTTCGGCTTGTGGATGGCCTCCCACTCCTGTGATCATCTTCCACCTCCTCTCTTCTCTCTTTGAACCTTTTGCGCTACTCAAAAAGACGAGTTCTTGACATCGTGTCATCAACATAGACTTCTTGATGCAACTTTAGTGCTTCAGTCGGAGTTTTTCCAAGACGAACAAGAAATTTCAGGTTGATTCCTTGATCGACGCTCATCCTTTGCACCAAAGAAAAAAAAGCCAAAAATTCTTAATTTCATCAAATTTTTACAAAGTGGTCAAATAGAGAGTGCCTTGACAGAAAAACGTGCACAAAAGAATGTAGTTGTCACAGAATGCCTAAATTAGGTTTTCGAAACCATAAGACATTGTGACATCATAGAAAGCAATGGTTTTTTCTCTGGGATAAAAGTTGTTCGTGCAGCGTGCACTACTGCACAGTCCCGTTGCTTTTCAAAGACACCTCATACACTTAAAATCAGGTGCAGATTGTAAAAATCATGTTGGCATTTAACTCACTAGTTCTATATTGTATATAAACGTATTCTATGCTCAAAAAGATGAAACGAAAGCACACAAACAATAAACAAAGTCACTTTACAGTCATCAGTGTCGTGACTACAGTAGCTCGCACAAAATTTAGGAGTTCTTCATTAACATTCTATACATATAAATCGCTGAGGTTTGTCAATACACAAGTTGTGGGTCCAATTTTGACAAAAGCTTTTGGAACAAGACACTTTGTCTCCAGGAACGTTGGTCAAATAAGTTGCCAGACAGATGATCGGTCACAAATTTAATTGACCAACTTACCCCACTCGGTAGTCATATTCGAAATAGCCGCAAAGCAATATGAAGGTTAACGTTCAGAACACTAAAGTAATAGGAAATCATAGCTAAAGCACTAACCATCCTTTGACTGGAAGCTCACTTTTCTAATGTTTTACTAAGGCAACAAAAGCTGATGCAGTACTGAATTTTTCAAAATTTAAATTATTATCAAAAATTAGTTTTTTCTGAATAACTTTTTTCTCTTCTCAGAAGAAACTTATCTGACTTAGTGCGGTAGTAGATTGCAACAATGGGATTGGTTGTGCAAAACCACGAGACCATTGGACAGGTAATTTTCCACAAAAAGGCGATGGCCTACTTGCCCTCCTACCAAACCTACCTCACCTTCCCTATAAGTTAAATTTTATACCTACCCCACCTTCCCTTTAAGTTAAACAGGAATGCTCGAGGCCAAGGACGAAGGACACACGAGCAAGTGTTCTCAAAAAAAAAAAAGGTCATCATAAATTTTTTTCAGGCTATCTTTAAAAAAAAGGTCTTTTCAAATTTTCCACAAGGTTTCTGGCGTTTTCCAACGAAATTTTTATGATTCAAAAAATAGTGCTGTCCTTGGCCGAGGACAAGGCAATTTTCGAAGATTCGTAGGCTTTGAGGGAGGCCAAAGCCAAGGACTTCAAATTGTGTCCTCGAGGACTCCACTTCTGATACTTACAGCAAGCTTAATCTCAAAAGCCTTGTAGCTTTTATTGACGTTTCGTTGGTCATGACGATCAACATCATCTTCCCTATCGGCCCTCTCGATTCTTTCATCAGGCCCCTCTTATCTCGTGCCTGAGTCCCTCTGGAATGTTTGATCCCTCGCCTCCACCCTCTCCAACAACACCATCTTAAACTTCCAATTGGTCCCCGGTCACGCTGGTCTCTCCGGTAATGTAAATGCGGAATTACTTGCCAAAGCTGGTGCCTCCGTGCCCACTGACGCGATCCCATGCCCTCTCCCCACAGTCATTGCCAAAATCTGTTATTCTCAGTACCACAATTGTAGACGTCACATTTCCCACTCTTATCTAAACTACCAAGTACCCAAAGTCTCTTCGAAGGAACTGCTCCTTTCTCGCCCTGTTCGCTGTGAGCTTTCCCGTCTTCGCTGCCATGGCCACAGTCTTCTTTTATCTTCATATCTTCACAGGATCACCGGAAGGAGAATTTTGCTTGTAGTGCCTGTGGACTATTTACACGCTTCTTGCATAAGTTTTGTTTCCATTGTTAACATTTTCTTAATCACAAACACATCTTTATTAATAATAATAATGATAATAATGGTAATTGCAATTTATATTCTCCTTGATACCACCAACAAGTTCGATGCATTTGACTGAGGGGCCGTAGTGACATTCAAATAGTTCAAACAAATCAAAATCTTTTATTATACTCGGTGTATTACGCCAAAGCGTGTTACAAGTTGGCGGGGCCCATCTCTGCGTCATTGCGCCTCTGGGCAACATAGCTCCTTTCAAAAAAATGTCGCAGCGGAAGCGAGCCGCTGGAAGCACTGTGTCCGATTTGAACGAGCCGAAATTTGAATCTCAGACCTCTCGGTCCAGAGACGAACGCTAGTTCTGGTAGTAACATTTAAGTAGTAACATTTTAAATTACCCATCTAATATTCAGCAAAATCAATCGTTTTAATTTTTGTATACCATATCATTTTGCATAACGGAAAAAACAATTAATCTCTAAGCTTTCGAACTTGTGTAGATAAAACACTTCAATCATTGCAATGTTTCGATTCTGCCAACTTCATTAAGGATGACGTCACTACGTTAAGTTTTGTTAACTGTAACAAAAAGTTGGATTTTTCTGTTTATTTTTGATCAAGTAAAAGTAATTGGAAAAAGATGCGCCTAAAAATTATACTTCTTGCTCGTCAACACTTCTATCATTGCAGTGTAAAGTTGAAACAACTAATGTTGCACATACATAAACAGTAATATATCATCTTGGAAAGATTGTTTAGTATTTAATTGGCCAAATTTTATACAATCATTAAAGTTTCATGTTTTTTGAAGCACTTTCAACGAGTCTTGTCGTGAAAAAAGTATCTGAACATCAGTTTCACAACGCAACAGTAATTGTTGCAATGGAGCGAAATTCAAAAATAGTCGCCATGACGTCATAAAAAGCAAATTTTTGAAATAAATTGACTCTCTGCAACTTTTTTTAATTAAGCAATTACAGTAGAATGGGTCATACAAGAAATTTTTAATTGCAAGTTCTCAAATTCATTTTGCGCTGCGAATTTGAAACAAGTTTTGTAATGGAAATGCCACTCGTAAGATAACCACTACGACGTCATGTTTAGTGAAAAACAAAGAAAACATTGAATAATAATCCATTTTATTAAATTATTGTATTTTTTTGGAGTACTTAAAAAATTGAGTCATTTAAACGAAGTTTATTAGTTCAACTGGTGGGGCAGAAAACTTTTTTTGCCAACGTTTCGATAGGTTATGCTCAAGGCATGTACTACCTATCTTCGTCAGGGCTAGAATGCAAAGTTGAAAAACAAGCATACAATAGATGCGAAAAATTACGTCACTAGTGAATCATACGTTAACGCAAAAATTATAACAAATTGGAAGCGAAAAACTGACAGATTGGCGGAGCGTGAAAAAACAATAATATTACGTCATGTGGTTTGAAGTAGAGTGGCCGAATAAATGCTAGGGAACTTGTCATTTTGCTTATCATTCATAGTGTTGGGAATTTGGTTACTGAAATACGACTCGATAAAAGGGCGTTTTGTGAAGTCAAGTTCGAAATCTAGAATTTTAGGGTTGGTCCAATCCATAGAATGTTCGTCAAAAACATGCTTAGTTAGTGCTGACTTATCGAATCGTAGATGCCGAATGTCTGCTAAGTGTTCTTTTTTGCGGATGGAAAAACTGCGTTTTGTTTCGCCGATGTACGAGAAGTCGCAGTCATGGCAGGGAATTTGATATACTGCTCCTTGTCGCATATTAGGGTCCACTGAGTCTTTGTGATGAGCGAGTTTCTTGCCAATGGTGTTGCACGGTTTTAATACGGTTTTAACATTATGGTTAGACAAACAACGCCGTATTTTTTCTGTCAATCCGGGGTAGCGTGGTATAATGGCAAAGCCTTTGAATTGTTGTTCTGTGCGGTTTGAAGATTTCTTGATGAGGGTCGTGTTTGGGTACGAGTTCAATTTTAAAGTATCTTCTACGTGCTTGATTTCATCTTGACGGTTTTTCGTGGTAGAGCAAAGAGCATTGGCCCGGTCAATTAGTGATCGTACAACGGATTGTTTGTGTTCCAAAGGATGGTCAGATCGAAAGTTTAAATATCGGTTGCTGTTGGTTGGTTTTCGGTAGACTGATGTGGAGAATTTGCCATGTTGATTTCGTCGGACCAATGTGTCTAAAAAAGGAAGTGTGTGGTCGGCTTCTTTTTCGATTGTGAATTTGATTGAGTTTTCAATCGTATTTAAATGGTCCAAAAAATCTTCAACCGTGTCCAAAAAATCTTCAATCTTCAATGGTCCAAACAATTGAGTCATTTGTTACTGATAGCAAATCATCTCTACAGTAAGTTTCAAACTTCAGACAACCGTTGTTATTGCGGCAAAACCAGCAATAGAGCCGCCATAATGTCACATAATGGTAAAATATCTTAAATTTATTTACAAATTTTTTGAATTAAATTTTTTTTTTTTCGTACTCGAGCGGTTTTGACAATTTCTGTTCTATACTCCGACCGGCTAATCAACTAATATTTGCATTGCCGAATTTGGAACAATTTTTGCTGCGGAAGTAGAGTTTTGAAAGAAGCTGCCATGACATTATATTTAGCGAAACGTTAAAAAACGGATCAAAAATTTTGTCATCCTTAAATAATTACGTTGCTGATAAAACATTTTGACTATATTTTTTTACCTAATGCCTCTTGCTTATCTAGGCAGTATTGTATTGCAAATTCAAAACAAGAGTTGGTTTGGTGGAATGAAATATTTGCCATTACCTCATGTTTTTTAAAAATTTTCAGAAGTTCGTATAACGTTGCTATGTCATATTCATTTATTCATTCATTCTTTTTTTATTCTTGACCACCACAACAATAACAAATGCATGGTAACACAATAATAACACATAGAGTCAGGAAAAGGAAGTAGCAACACAACGTCAGACGTTAAGACATGCAGAGGATACTGAACTCAAAAAAGCGATTTTTCTTTGCATGGTTGCTACACCTGTCACACCAGCTTAAAGTACATTGTAGTCAATCACACCCATCAACATACACGCAGGCACACAAGATGGAAGTAAAACTAACGGCTGGAGTAGTTGTTCGAATGATTGATAAAGAGAAAACAGAGGGACAGTGACCAGTGCAAGGCCAGGTACGGTTACGTAGGTGGTCAATGGGTGGCGCAACCGGCCCAAAACTATGTTTAGCTCAACGGAGCAAGGTGAGGAAAGAAAAACCAGCCTGAAAATGAAACCTTACCGGGTCCGGAAACCCTTTCAAGTAGCAGCTGGTCATAGCATCAAGACAGTAACAATTTTGCAATCGATACATCTGCATCAAAATAATTATACACAACATATAGTGATATGAGTCACGCCATCCACATTGCGTCTTAATAAATAGCTGGTACAAAGTACCATCACTTGTGATCTCTTCGATATCTAAGTCAGAACGAAGGTATACCCATGAGAGATACTAAATATGTGTCTATGCAATGTTGATGATGTGTATCTCAGATCAGTTAAAGTAGAGTCCGCTGATACTCAACTTAAACGGCAATGGCTTTAGTTAACTTGCTGTGCGATGTACTGGAATTCACCGGCAAGCAGTTAATTGCCTATATTTATCATAAAAGCAGTTTTAAGTTCTAGTAAATCATTACCAAGTTGTCAGGTTTTGTACTAAGCTTTAGCACCCAAGGACTCTACCGAAGCGTTCAAGCAGTAGTCAGAAATAATAACAAAAACAAAAAAAAAACACAGCTAAAAAAAAAGTTACAACAAACACATATAACGAAAACAAATAAGGACAGTAGCTGCTATTTTTGCACGGGGAATAATAAGATTATGGTATGAAATGGATCAGTGACAATCTTTTCATAAGGTATAATTGAACATACCCTAGCAAAATGTTATGTATGTGATGGTATACTGATTTGATGTCAAATAGATCTGAACCAAGAATTGATAGACATAATATCTTAACCTCGAGATCAATAACCAGCATAAGAGAATTGTACGTATTTAAAGTTCAAGTCGATAATTAAACTACACCACTTCAGTTTTTGTTGCCTAGCCAAGTCGAACGTACACCTTGCGTAGCCACCATCATCCAATCCTGCTTACTGCCGGGGTTGTAGACTCGAAGAAAAACCTGAAAGAGAAAGAACAAAGCAGGAGAAAAAACAACAAAAATAATTAAACCAATTAGTGGATAGGTTTAAAAATTCATCAAGAAAAGATGGGATCAGCCACAAAATAGGGGATCACAAAGATCAATTCCGTCGAAAAGACCTGGGTGGCAGTAATTTGCTTAGTCGCATTACTGCTAACCGAGGATCACTATTAAGCTATCAAAATTACTAGATTCGCATAGGCTAGGAAAAACTTTTGGTGGATAATCGGTACCGGCAAAGTCCAAAGCATAACAATTTTGTTAAGTCGTAGAGCTCAGTCAATTTCTTGACCGAACTACCACCAAGCAAAACAGTCGTGCGGAAAAAAAAAATCTTCTCTGCAGCAAAGAGAAAATTGAGAGTAACATAACCCTCCATGCAATGCTCAGGATAGCACTATTTCAGTCAATACCAAACCTCGTCAGCTGAGCTGGCATGAATCGAAATGAGCAAAAAACAAAAATTTTTCTCACTATTTATAGACTTTCTTGTCGCGGAAAACAGGCCAAGCCAAAAAAATATAGAAGGCCGAAACAAAAGAGCAAATAATCGGCAAAACCAACAATAAGCTCCGAAGTCAAAGTTATCGTTTCGCCAGCGATCAAAATGCAAATGAAGCGTTGAAATCGGCTACGAGTTTTAATGAACGGATCAAAAAATTATGTAAATTAGCCGTTGAAATCGGCCATGAATTTTTGAACTAAAAACATTATTTTGGAAGCAAAATTGTGCTTAAAAATTGAAAAACTTAGCAAGGTGCCAAAGCCAAACAAAAATTAACAGGCAATAGTTGAAAGGAGAATAGCAGGAAATCAGGCCAGCAGGCAATTGCTTGATTAGCAAAACAGTACTATAACATTACAGATTAACCGCAAACAATGCCCTAGAAATCAGACTTGTATTAAGTCATTACTTAAAATATTTCGCATTTTTAAATTGAGTGATGCTATCGTGAGATCCTGAGACTTGAAAGAAGTTGGGACTTGAAAGAAGTTGGCACTTTACTCCAGAGGAATGGGCCACGGTGAGAGATAGATTGTTGGCACATATTGGTTGAACAAAACTTTGGAATTATTTTAGAATTGTTTTTAGTATTATGTTGTGAATGATTAGTGACAAAGATTTTGCTGAATGCCAAAAGATTTTTATTTTTGCTCTGCATAAACATGAATACAGCAATGTCTTTAAATAAAAGTTGATCAATTGTTAGTATTTCATATTTTTGTCTGATGTCTGTGATGTCACTGTTACGGTTTCGACCTAGTGATGTAAATAAAAAAAACCAAGCTTGTTTTTTTAAAAGCAACGGTTTTTTTTGCTTGTTTTTTTTTTGGTTTCAAAAAAAAAACATTGTTTTTTTTGTTTTTTTTGTTTTTAATTGTTATGTTTAAATAATATCACATTGTTGTTTTGTAACACCCTTTAGCAAGTCGGTCCTAAAAACCGTGAAAATCTTTAACAGGTTAAAAGCTTGAAAAAAGACATCAAAACTAATATTTTCTTATTGATGGATTGCACGTGACGTCATCACGCTGCTAGTCAAACCGCTGGACGTCAAAATTGCACATCGGCCCTATGTAAATGCATGCAAAAACAGTAATAGTTAAGATATAGGGCGTATTTTCAGGCTTTAAATCAGTTTACTCTTTGTAAAATCAAGAAAACTTGCAAAAATGAAAGCTTGCAGAAACTAAAAAAGAATTTAATTAGTCAAAATTCGGTTTTTGTTTGCTTTTTTCAGTCATGTAAATTCGGCTTGCTGTCTAGTTACCACGAGAATTATGTAATTAAGATGGTGGTATTTATCTTCGGTTATCAAATCATGATCAAATTCGAGGTTATTATTGACGGCGCTGAAATAGACCAGTTGTATCTTCTTCATTTGTGACAAAATTAGCACTTCTTTAAACTTTTGTAATTTTATAAGTCTATTTTGCAGGATCTATGTTGATTTTTTGGATTTAGTGTTGTTATTAATGGCTAGCGCTACGGTTGCTTATAAGGCAAAACGCATAAACTGTTGTTTTCATTGAGTTATATTTCGTAGGTATGCCATTTAAGTTTAAACTACTGATTTAACTGCCCTCAGTGTAATGTTTTTCGAGCCTTAATTTGCATCTATTTTGATTTTAACTAGTGGTGTTAACCAGGCGCGTAGCCAGGATTTGGAAAAGGGGGGGGGGGGGGGGGCTATTTTGAAAGAGTGAGAAGTGTGCAAACGACCTTGACTCGAATTTTCATTGACCTTAAATCAGTTTCAAACGGTTTGTCAAAATTTGAGACGAAATGTCTCGAAAAGATCGAAAATTCAAACGTTTTTTTCGCCCAAAATCAAGTGATCTCCAAAAAAAAAAGTCTTCGCCAAAATTCAAGGCGATTTTTCTTCCAAAATTTCGCAAGTTCAAACGTTTCAGAGGGGGCTCTTTTCGCATGGGGGGGGGCTATTTTCAATTTTTCACAGAAAATCGGCCTCAAAAGCACAAAAAACATGCGATTTTGCATACTTCACAAGCCAATGGGGGGGGCTCGAGCCCCCCCCGCCCCCCCCCTGGCTACGCTACTGGTGTTAACAATTATTCGTAATTAGTGCTTGATTTAAACGTTAATCTATCGCATGGTATTGCTGTGGCGTAAAATTTTATGTATTTTAGGATATGGCCTAATTTACGGTGTGAACCAAAGCCAAAAACCGTGCAAAGTAGACAATAGCAGGCACAATGGACGGAGAGATTTCACAAAAGGCATAACTTTCTACAGTAGATCGGTTAAGTTATATAAGCTGCTTAAATTGCTCATGGCAAATTTCAACTAAAGCCGGCTACCTACAAAAGTTTAAACTTTAAAATCAAATGCTTTAAATATGCACACTGAACAAATTAAACATTGGTTTTTACCTTTAGTCACTTTCCGTATAGCCACTGCCCATGTACACAACCAGTTTAATGATGCTTTTCACTGCTAATTTCTATGCCACATTTCAGAAGCATAAATTTTTATCAAAATAGACCTAAAATTAAGTTATTTTTGCAAAAAAGTACAAAATTTTTGAGCGCTGGGCTCCGCCCCCATACCCCCAGAACAGCCCCATTGCAGATTTCTGGTTCAGAGTCTAACCATGTTTCTGCTCATTTCTATGCCACCAGAATTCTCCTTGATGCCACATTTTAAAAGCATTTTATCAAAATAGGCCTAAAATTAAGTTATTTTTGCAAAAAAAAATTTAAATTTTTCGAGTGCTCGGGGCTCTACGCCCAGACCATCAATGGCCTCCGGCGGAGCTTACAGACCCCCAAAACAGCCTTTCCCCCATTGCAGATTTCTACAGTAGTTACACGCCTGAATATAAACGTGTGCTGCCACGGTGCTGCTCATACTCCTAAGTTATGGAATCTTACAATGAGAATTTATTGAGGTAGCCAAATAACAACCGCTATCTACGGAAATGAAGTAGTACCGTTATCTTTAAAATAACGCCTTTTGCAGCTTGCTATACATTATAAAGGGTGACACCACAAAATTCCATTCCGAGTGTCACTATCCTTAGCGACGCCTCTGGGAAATGTTGTGAAATAAACCAGTCAGTGAGTAAGAAAGTAGCAGAGTTGCTATTCCACCTTAACTACCAAAACTTCCGCATTTTATTCTCTCAGCAAGCAATTGTTAGGTCTATGTAGCTCAAAAGAAGCACAGTACCTAAACAAATCTTGAAAAACCGTTTAAGTATTCTCAATCATCTAAAAACTACAATTACATGTAAAAAAAAACAAAAAAACAAAAAAACGACAAAAAAAACAAAAAAAACAAACAAAAAACAAAGTAAAAAAAACGTCGTTCAAAAAAAACCGTTTTTTTACAACACTATTTCGACCACATGCTAGCCTGATAATTTTGTCACACATTTTTTGTAACTTGTTTGTAATTGTTGTTTTACCATAGCACCAACTGGAGATGCAGTACTGCAAGTGACTGCCCATCAATGAGTGATATAAGGTGATTAGTGTTCCTTGATTCAAAAAAAGTTTTACTCTTCTCGCAGCTGCCAAGCCAGATCTCCGTTTGTTGAGCACATGTTTAGCATGAACTGACCAAGTTAGATGCTCATCAATATGAACACCAAGAAATTTCAAAGAGCTAACTTGTTCAATATCAAGTTTTCTTAATGAGATGGATCGACCAGAAGGTGGAGTTTTTGATTTAGTTGACCAAAACAACAGAGGTGGAGTCCTCGAGGACGTCCTTGGCCTCGAGGACGTCCTCTAGGACACATTTTGAAGTCCTTGGCCTTGGCCTCGAAGCCTTAAGTCCTCGAAAATTGCCCTGTCCTAGGCTCGAGAACAACACTATTTTTTGAACCGTTGAAATTTTGTTGAAAAACGCCAGAAACCTGGCGAAAAATTTGCAAATACCTTTTTTGTTTTCCGCAGTTGGAGCATAGGCTTAGCCAAGCGGGCCTTTCCCCCAATTGAAATTTCACTGATGACAAAAATGTGACAAAGAAGCCGATTGTTTCTTCAGTTTCAGTTTCTTTTTAGCATTATTCGCTGACAACAGTATAACTAATTAACATTATTAAAGACCAGGGGCGCCGGGTCCTCCTCAATTCAATTTTTACCAACCAATTTAAACGTATCACCCGGGAAAATGGAGCGTTTTTCTCCTAAAAGTTGCTATCTCAGGCCCACATCTAGCTTTTTTCTGAGCGTAATGCATTAAACAGGGCTGGATTTACCACAACATGACACAGTACCAGCTAGGGGCCCCGAGCTGAAATCGTAAGATTTTTTGGTCTTCACATATATTTGGCAGAAAGATGTTGCGAAAATCTCTTAAGTGCCAGGGACCTAGCGCGATGTAAATCCGGCCCAGCTATAACATGGTTAGTAGACGTAATCATCTATACATTTTTCAAAAACAATTCAGTATTTCACCTCCAACCTCGCCGGTTTTTACGCACAAAATACTTTTAAAAAAATTAGCCATGGAAAATGCTGCTTGAATGTATCATTGAACTTCAATTGAGGGTGCCTGGGCCCCCTGGCAAACATGCACTCCTATAACTGGTTATTTTCATGACAAAACAAAAATTTCTAAGGAAAATTTTCGAGTGGATCATTATTTACTGCTAAAATGCAGCCAGAGACAACGAACTTTACTTCCCCCTTACCTGGACCAAATCACTTACAATTAAAATTTAATCCCAAAATGCAAGATGTTATACGCGCTTTGGACTTAAATTGCAAGTAAAAGAAGTATTAAACAATTTGATTTTTTTTAATTGGCTTTCAAATGGCTCTGAAAACTTGCGAAATGTGATCCAATGGCAATAAAATAGCTTTTTTTGCCCAAAAAATTACAAAAAATCGCCCAACGGCTGGGGGCTCCGCCCCCAGATCCGCTCAAAGCTTCCGGCAGCTGCGGGCCCTCCCCAAATCTTCGTCTGCGATACATTTGAGTTACACTAGCTTTCTCACACGTTCCCAAAGTTGGATATTTGTATTTTTCAACTACTAGTTTAAGCCTGCTTCCTTTGCAAAATCCTGGTTACAAACAGACAACAACAATTTCAGATCTTCCATCCAACGATATCTTTGTCCCACAAAAACTTCCTGTTTGGAAAAATTTTGATAACGTCATTTCATGTGAATTTTGTGGTTTAAGCCTTCCCCAATAAAAAATTCTGGGTACGTTAATGAATTGGAGATTGCCTGAAAAAAATTTTTAAAGACGTTTTTTTTCTTTGAGAACGCCTGCCCTGTGTCCTTGGTTCTTGGCCTTGGCCTCGAGCATTCCTGTCCTTGGCCTCGAGAGTGTCTGTCCTCGGAAAAGCTGTGCTTACCTTGGCCTCGGATTTTTTTTGTGTCCTTGGCCTCGAACCTTGTGTCCTCGACTCCACCTCGGCTAAACAACATACATTTTGTTTTGGAAGCATTATTTGATAATTTGTTAGCAATCATCCACTGATCAATGTTCTGGAGATCTTGCTGAGCATTGGCATAAAGTGACTGATAGTTTTTGTTTTGAAAGAATACACTTGTGTCGTCAGCAAACATGATCGAGTTACCATATTTTAAACAATTTTTGAAGTCATTAACATAAATAAGAAAAAGAAGTGGCCCTAAATTTGACCCCTGTGGTATGCCCCGTTTCACGGGATTGACCAACTTCAAAAGAATCCCAGAGCATTCCACTTTTTGAGTTCTTCCGTTTAGATAGCTTTTAATCCAGTCAAGAGCTATGCCTCTGATTCCGCTATGTTCGAGTTTAGATAACAAAATGCTGTGATCGATCGTGTCGAAAGCCTTCGATAGGTCTAAAAATACTCCAAGGGTAGGTGTTTTGTAAGCAAGTGACTCAGTTATGTTGTAAATTAGGAAGGACAAGGTGTGACTTGTGCCGTGGTTCTTTCTGAAACCAAATTGCTGTTGGAAGAAAAAGTGGTGCCGTTCTAAAAAAGAAAATAACCTACTATACATGATTTTTTCTAGGATTTTTGATACAATGAACAATAAGCTGATTGGTCTGTAGTTGTTGATATCTTTTGCATTTCCTTTCTCTAGGACACTACATAATTTGGATATTTTAAAGTCGTTTATGAATTCACCTTTACTGAAAGATAAATTAAATACATGGCTGAGAGCAACTAAAATGTTGTCAGGAGAAGCTTTTAATATCTTAGTTGGAACTAAATTTAAACCAGCACTTAGTTTGTTTTTCAATTTTAGTATAATATTGGAGATTTCTGAGGGACATGTAGGCCAAACTTACACTGAGGGCAAGGAAGGGATGCTTAAATATTCAGAGAAAATAGTGTTACTTGAGGGGAGAGTGTCGACTAGTTTTTTAGCAGCGGTAGCAAAATGATCATTAAAATGATTTGCAATTGACTGTGGATCATTTACCTCAGTGCCATAAATTAATAAAGTAATGCCATTAGATTTGCTTCGTTTTCCAAGTAAAGTGTTGATATATTGCCAAGTACCTTAAATATCACACTTGTGCATTTGAAACTTGGTTTTATAGAAAGCCTGTTTTTTTTTTCTTTAACTGCTCTGTAATAAAGATTTCTAGCTAGGGTAAATAATGCTTTTGTTCTAGAAGTTTTGTTTTTTATGTATTGTTTGAATAGTTTTTCTTTGCACTGCAGTAAATTTTTAAGCTCTTGGTCGAACCAACTTTTTTTCAATTTCAGTGTAGAAGGTCTTTTTTTCAACGGAAAATGTTCCTCAAATTTATTTCTGTAATCTTGGTAAAATTTGTTATATGCATTGTTTGGATCAGTTTCGTTTAATACAGGGGTAATATCAAGCTCAGAGAGAGATTTGCAAAAGGATTCAATTTTTAAATCACTGAACTGGCGATAGTACTCACTACCTGATTTAGAGCTTTTACATTTCTTTACTGCAATGCTCATCATTGTAGCTAGATGGTCTGAAATTGAGAAAGTTATAGTACAACTTTTTACTTTTTGTAGTGTGTTACTGTTTGTCCATATTTGGTCGAGTAATGTAGAACTATTAGCTGTTATTCTCGTTGGCCTATTGATTAAGGAACTGAATCCATGATCATACATAGCATCAATGAATTTTGTCACATTTGGTTTGTCGCAATCTAAAATGTTATAATTGAAATCTCCTAATAAGAAACTTTCCCTTTTATTTATTTTTCTCAGAATATTGTCTAGATCAGCAAGGAACATTTTTTTTGCATTACCTTTATTACAAGGAGAACGATATATGTTCCCACAGGTTATAGCTTTATCTTGAAATTTGATATCTACAAAGATAGATTCAAATACTTTTTCATTCATTATATCTAAGTCTATGCGGTGAGTGTACTCAATGTTCTCTCTAATGTAGAATGCAACGACACCTTCACGGTGTTTTGATCTAGGGTTTGAGAGAAAAGTATAATTGGAGAGATTGGTGTGGGTTCAAGTTGGTCAGGTTTGAGCCAGGTTTCAGTAACTGCAATAATACTGGGTTTAAAGGTAAGTGCTGATAAAAGACTTTTAAGTTTAGCAAAATTTTTATAGTTGTTTAAAGATCTAATGTTAACACTAATGGCTGTGAAGTTAAAATGGGAACCAGAGTCATGTATCAATGATTTTTTAACTAGGTTAGTTGTTACATACTGTGTATTTGAATTTATAGTAAATGGGTCGTTCTCTTCTGAAATAATATTATCAGTATCATTGATAGATGTATTGTCACTGTTTATAGTGTAGTTGAACATTAAATTCAAATCATGGGCATTAACAGTTTTGCCATAACAAGAGTCAGAAGGGTAAAAAAATGTCATCAAATTCAACTTCAGAACAAAAAGCAAAAGGAAATGAGAAATCACTGAAGCTACATGTCCACTTAGCAATTGTTATAGGTTTAGTTTGAAGATTATTTTGGGCTTTTCTGCCAGGGCATTTACGTGCTTAAATTGTAAGCATTGTGAGCAAGTTAATGATTTTTGATTTTTTTCTTATTGTTTTCTCACAGTCAAGACAAGTTTTTGAAATTTGCTTTGGCATAAAGGGTATCAAATGACAAAAAAAAGAGTAATAATAATGATAATCAAAAAAAAAGGCAATGAATAGACAAAAAAAAAAAAAGAAAAAAAAGCAGAGGAAGGAGCAAATGTAGTCTTGAGAGTGCAACAAGTACAAATGACAGGTAAAAAAAGCTATGCATAGTCAGAGTGGGGCTATAAGTTTCTATTAAGGGTTGAGGTTAAAAAAAATTAAGGGAAGGGAATCAGCTGGCTGTTTTGAAACTATGGCATTAATTAAGGAGTACACACCACCTGATTCCCAGCACCACCGGGTTAGCCTGTTTGCAGTCCGGAAAAAAAGCTCAATCTTAAATTCATTTGCAAAAAATGGATAAAAAGAACGCATGTAAACTAAACACATTCTCCAGACCACAAAAAGCACTCAAGGTATCAGAAGCGCTTAAGAACCTGAAGGTGTATATCATACTCAGGTGCACATTGCATTTAATCTTGTGCGCCCTATATAAGAGATTAAAAGCAATAGAGGCCATAAAGATACTGCGCCTAACAATCCAAACTTTATGATTTACGAATTTACTGGAACTGCAACTACATAGTCACAATGACTTAAGAATCTAGTGTAGCGTCAGCTCCAACGTAGCCACAAGTGAAAGATAAATCGGAGATATGGATTAATAAGTCAACCCGGAAAGTAGCTCGATAGGTTGTTCAACCGAGCCGGTCGACGGCATGGGGACGCGTCCTATTGACACGTACGTTACAATGGCGAGCACGACAGAACGTTGGAGTGGTGGACGCACTCCCTTGCGCTGGTTGGAGACGTGGATGAGCCGTCGCCAGCGTAAAGGGAGGGGATGATGTAGCGTCAGCTCCAACGTAGCCACAAGTTAAAGATTAATTGAAAGTATGGATAAATAAGTCAACCCGAAAAGTAGCTCGATAGGTTGTTCAACTGAGCCGGTCGACCGCATTGGGACGCGTCCTTTTGACAAAACGTTATACTAGCAATCTATTAATATCTCCCAAGTCATCAATTACTTGCCTTTTGTTTTTGAAGAAGCAGTATACATTACCGTAGAAAGTCCAAACGTTCCGAAACCCAAAAGCATTTCTGGCCTCCTCCACCAATGCCGACCGTCGTTTTGTTAATGACTCGGTGATGGATAACTTTTACGCATTCTCTTCCACAGATTTCAGGTTCTTCTTAGAGCTGTAGATGGAGTCCCGCACTGACCGCCTCACAAACTTGATAATGATAAGATTTGTGTCCTTTTTCCTGGAAGGAAGAATATGGCAAGTATCAATGTCAAAGGTCTTAATACGGTGACTTAGTCCTAGCCTTAAGTTAAGCTTATTTACAACATAAGATTCAAACTCAGCATAGCTACTCTCCTTTTTGGGAATATCGCGACATCCATGTAAGATTAAACAGTTGCGCCGACTGTACTGCTCCAGGTCATCGATGGCTCTTTCGTTCTCGCTAGTTCGTCGAGCAATCTCCTTTACGGTGGTTTCCAGTTAATTGAATGCTTCCTCCATCTTCTTGAGCTGTTGACCCTGGCTTTCAAGATTCGCACTCTCTGTAGGCCTAATTGTTTCGACGTTATCTGAAACAAATTAGATCTTATCAGCAGCACTAGAGGATTTTGCATCTAAATATTGCTTTGCATACCTTTTTTGAGTAGCCGTGAGTTTTAAGACCTCAGCCATGACCTTCTCAAAGCTATACTTACCACTACCAATTGAAGTTCCTGCCATTGTCTTTTTGAGCCTGAATAATCTGCAACTTAGTTTACTATTTTGACAAAATTAGAAAAAGATATTTAGCCTAGGTTTATAGCCTACTGTTAATAACTATAGCTAGTTCTACCAATCAAATTGAATCACTCTTAACCAATCATCTGAAACTTATTATAGTGTAGTGCTTACAACAGCATTTTGGACAAAATGAACCATTTAAATTTTCAAGCAAATAAACAACCCAGAGTATTAAAAATTCAAAACAATTTGTACTACGATGATAAAAGTTGTAAAATAGCCGCCATGATATTATATGCAAATTCTCAAAAAAACGATCAAATTTTGCTGACTCATCTATTGATACGGTACAAAATCACTTAATTTCGACTAGCTTTTGAAAATTAACTCCTTATTGCGTTACAAATTTAAAACATTAAGGTTTGTTGCAATAATTCATCTCGTAAAATGTACGCCATGACGTCATGCGTTAGAAGTTAGTTTCAACGTTTAAAATTTACCATTTGCTTTACAACATAGCACTTTAAATACAGTTTGCCCATACATTAGCTTGTGCAAGTTACATTTTTAGCGTATTGAAAATCAAAACAGCATTTTGTGGCGGTGCAACTCGCACTGTTATGCAACTGCTATTACGTCATGAGCATGAAACAAAGGAAAAACTGATGATATGCGCATCGAATTATGTGCGCACTAAATCTGTATTTTCTCACACACATCATATGACATCACAGCGGTTAAATGCATTAAAATTTAAGCAACCATAAGTAATTATTGACGCCATCAGCATAAATGAAATCATAATTGCGTCCAAAATTTTCTCAAGGCACAAAAGCAACTTATCTGATCAATTTTTAGAATCAACTCTAATTGTAAAAAAAAACAGCAGCGACATAAGCAAAGTCATTAAATAAGCGATTTAAAACTGTGACTTGTTGCAAAAATGAGATGGACTTATCATAGGAACGTCAATGGTCCTAACTTTTGTAGTGAGATCACTCAGCTAGAAAATTCAAGCTAGGTTGAACATCACCATATGCATAAAAATATATATATACTTCAGCGGCGTAAATCACTTTCTGACTAGAAGGTATTTCTCTAGCTTTTAGCATAAAACAGTGATGTTGCTGGGCATATTCTTGACCACTAGATCTATTTTCGGGTAAACCCTCTTTTTTCATTTCCAAAAATTTTAACTTTCTGATGGGTGAATTTTGGTAGACTTTTTGTATGTAATTCTCCACATCATGTAGCACCAAAAATCGTTGCAAAACCATTCCTTACAATTTTTCCCAGTTTGAGTTTTATTTTGGCGTAAATTTACTCGACTAAGTTAAGGAACCGCATGCGATATTTGCGACCAGTTGCAACCTTTCGCAAATTGCCGATGACATCAAAATTTGATTGCTTCGTATTACTCAGCATTTCGTGTTGCTTCGCGTTGCTTTGCATCCGATGTAAACGCACCTTTAGTATTTCAAGTTGGAAAAAAGTAAAGAATCGATAAAATATTTGATTCATGAAATTGCAGATTTGTGATGCAATAATTAATATAAAGTTTTAGAATAACTGGTTTGGTGATGAAGCTTGTAGTATTCGTTCTAATTGCGGTTTACTGGACAGCGCTTTTAATAGCAAGTCGAAGTGGATGCAACAAGAGACGTTGGTAGCGGTTTTTATTTTGCAGTGGTGAAATCGGACATGATTATGTTTTTCTTGTATTATGAAATAACTGCGATGTTTGTTTAAAAATTAAAAACCTTTATTGTCTTATTAATTTTAGTCTGTTTTATGGAAGCTAAAATGTGTTAGCGTTCTGAAATAAATGCTTCCCTGACTGGAAGCCAAACGTTAATTCAAATAAAAAAAATTTACATCTTGGATTAAAAGCTCTAAATAACTCTATAATAGCTCTTGTACGTTAAAATTAAATAAGACGTTTATGATAATCTTGAAAACGGTAGAGTAATTTTTGGGTTTAATATTTTCAAAATGTTTTTGCATTGAGGTGAAATGTGTAACTACTCATTTTATTTATAAATGTCGAGGACTTTTCTATCTTCAAGTCAAGCTACTGTACCACCAGTTTTCATGCTAACCACTCACGGTGGAGATTTCACAATGTCACGTTGAAAATATTGAAGCTTTTGTTTAGATCCACCTAAAAATGGAATCTAAACGCGCCATTTAATGGACAAAAGTTTTTTTTATTTATTTATTAATATACGGGGGTAAAGTAATTGCCTTACAGGGAACATGGTACCCAGTCATTTCTGACTAGAAAGCCGCGCTGAGTGATCTTTCTAAACAGACCAAAATTCAGTTCAAAGGAAATAACCACCATTAATTAGTATTATTTGTCAATTTGTTACCATTTCCGGTCAATGGCTTAGCAAAGGCCAAAAAAGTTATCGGTCAGTGGATGATTCTAGTTTCGTCTGGCTATCGCTGTTGGTTGCAGCTCAGGTTACAA
This sequence comes from Trididemnum nubilum, assembly GCA_963965965.1. Lineage (NCBI taxonomy): Eukaryota > Metazoa > Chordata > Ascidiacea > Aplousobranchia > Didemnidae > Trididemnum > Trididemnum nubilum. The sequence continues at coordinate 52,242,818 of OZ014469.1, forward strand.
AAACTTTGTTTTTAAGAATCCTTGTAAGAATATTTTTACTGGAGCGGCATTTTGGATTGTTCCCGTTTACTTTTACCACTAATTATAATAAACTGATTGCAACAATTGCAATGAGTTTTTGAACATTTTTCACCGATGAACTAGAATTGCTCTTTGCTGCCCTCTTGTAATAAACGTGCTAAGATCTGACAATTTGACACAAAACAAAAAACCAAAGCTTAAATGAGCGTTTTACTGAAGGTTTCAAAGGATTACTTGTCCCATTATTAGCAAATAAACAATTTGACCGTGACGAATAAATTTTCAAAAAGTTTCCGCCAAATTTGTTTTCTATTTTTTTCTCAAATTGTTATTGAGGATACCAAGAATATAATATAAGACAGAAACTCATTCATGCTTGGTAAAATTTTTTTTTTTTGCTGTGAGTTTAAGGATTATAATTCCCGAAACAGTCTTTGGAAAATAGAATCAACAATGGAATGTAATAATAGCGGAAAATTATTTGCTTATTTGTTTTTTACTCCATCTCCCTAATTTTGTTTGTCATGCTAAGGTTGGTATAGTTCTTAAACTGTAGTCCACCAGTGAAAATTTAATGTTGTGGCCATTTTTTGTACGTTTTTGCGTCATGCACTAAGTTATTAAATGTGCTTCACAAAATTATGAAAACTTTAAAAAAAAACAAAAAAAACGAAGCTATTTTTACGTTTTACTACGTGCCTAATTGCGAATAATTTTATTTATATAAATGTTTTCTAAGGTGCATGTCTTATTTGATTAAATAATCTTACCCATGCCTCAAACATTTGCCGTCTTAGTCAGAAATCAACTTTCCTCTCAAACGTTATGAGCACTAATCATGGATGATTATTTATCCAGGTTTTAGACTGGAGGTCTGAGGTTTAAATCTCGGGCCAGTCAAATTGAACACAAGCTTTTGCCAACGGCCAGCTACCGCTGCGACATTTTGTCGAAAGAAGCAGCTATGTTGCTCCCAGGCGCAATGACGTTGTGAGAGGCCCCGCAAACTAGTTACACGTTTCGGCGTTTAATTCTGTTTATAAAATAAAATTTTTAATATTTATTTGTTACGTCTATCTTGCTATTTTTGTCAATGCAAAATATACTGCAATGTGTGCGTCATTGTTTTGGCTTTTTTATTACTTTTAGAGTATGTAAAAATCAAGTTTGAAATCATTGTAAAAACTTTTATCTCAATTTACTAAGCATGACAAAACATAATAGCCAATACTTACGTAGTAATAACCGTTTTAGAAAATATGAAAAAAACTTTAAACGAACTAGCTTGGCTTCCGCTAATGTCAATGAAGAATATTTTGGCAGTTTGTTTTTTGGCCTCAGTAATAATGGTGAATCCTCTTGCTTCGTTCTAAAAATTTATACTTTTGATATTGAACGGACTCAGAAAACAAAGAAACAATTTTTAGCAGGTGATTATTTCATGTATTGTAAATAGCAGAGGTGGAGTCCTCGAGGACACATTTTGAAGTCCTTGACTTGGCCTCGAGGCCTCAAGTCCTCGAAAATTGGCCTGTCCTCGGCTCGAGGACAGCACTATTTTTTGAATTGTTAAAATTTTGTGGAGCGCTTGAAAAATATTTTGGAAAGCGTTTTTTTGTGGAGATCGCTTGAAAAATTTTTGTGAAGACCTTTTTTTTTTTGGGAGATCACTTGCGCTTGTGTCCTTGGTCCTTGGCCTTGACCTCGAGCATTCCTGTCCTTGGCCTCGAGAGTGTCTGTCCTCGGAAACGCTGTCCTTAGCCTTGATCTCGGATTTCTTTTGTGTCCTTGGCCTTAGCCTCAAGCCTTGTGTCCTCGACTCCACCTCTGGTAAATAGTTGATCCAGGAGCCAAACTTTTTTGTGCATTTATTTTTTGTTGATAGATTTGTAGTTTGTTTCTGTCGCTGATTATTTTTTATGGTGAAGATTATTTTTAAATAATTTTAAGCGCAATATCACGCACCAGGCAGCCTGCTTGTAAACCTCCTTAACTTTATCTGAGTTATATGTAATCAGAACAACTTAACATAACTGGTTTATCTTGACCTGAAAAATCATGCGATTTTTTTCAAAATCAGTTTCTTATTTTGCTCGTCTGGTAATTTTCAAGTGTAACAGAAAACGTCTGCCAAAGTTTAATTAATGAACAAACACAGAATCTTAGCAACTGGAATCCACAATTCTCACCCATTAGTTTGACTTTCGATGATATTGGGACCAGAGGTGGAGTCCTCGAGGACGTCCTTGGCCTCGAGGACACATTTTAAAGTCCTTGGCCTTGGCCTCGAAGGTCAAGTCCTTGGCCTCGAGGCCTCAAGTCCTCGAAAATTGGCCTGTCCTCGGCTTGAGGACAGGCCAATTTTAGTGGAGATCGCTTGAAAAATTTTTGTGAAGACCTTTTTTTTTTTGAGATCGCCTGAAAAATTTTTGTGAAGACCTTTTTTTTTTTTTTTTGGAGAGCACTTGCGTTTGTGTTCTTGGTCTTTGGCCTTGGCCTCGAGCATTCCTGTCCTTGGCCTCGAGAGTGTCTGTCCTCGGAAAGGCTGTCCTTGGCCTCGGATTTTTTTTGTGTCCTTGGCCTTGGCCTCGAGCCTTATGTCCTCGACTCCACCTCTGATAGGGACACGTTGGAGTATCTGAAAAAAATTATAGTCTACCAATAACGGTAAACACTAAATAGCCAACGCTTGAGGATGCACGGAATAGTTCGAGTATATACTGCTGAGAACTATAAACAACTTAGAGACTTTGAGGATTTTCTGTAAATTTTTTAACTTGTTCAATTTTATTTTTTACCTGTTTCAACCAGACAAGGAAGTAAACCACCGCTTGATGTGTTAATCGGAAACGTAACAATATTACTAAAAACTTTTTATGCTCAATGTTTTTCATATAATTTAAACTGATCTATGATCCCAAACCTAAATTTGCTGAAGTATGATAGATTATCCAGCAAAACCATCGTATGATTGTTTGCTATTCTTAAACATTAATGCTGAAGTCTGTTTTTATGCTATTGGCAGCTCAGTGTCCGATTTGACCCCTAGACCTCCCGTTCTAGAGACAATTGAACGCCTTACTGCTCAACCAACTAACCGGCCCTAATAGTTTTAGTTTTTTCAATGCAGTCAATTTTGTTTCAAAAATATTCAAATTGCAAGTTAATTTCGACAAAACGTCAACTTATGCAACAAAAGAGCAGGGGCGCCGAGAGCCGAACGTGGGCCCGGGGACAGCTCAAATGTGACGGAATTGTGGTTTTGTAAAGTCCAAAACAGACGGAAAAAATGCTGGTGTTTGGTCCGAAAAATGATGTGATCTCCAAAAAAAAGGTCTTCTCCAAATTTTCAACGCTTTTTTCGGCTGAAATCAAGTGATCTCCAAAAATAAAAAAGGTCTTCTCCAAATTTTCAACGCTTTTTGGGCTGAAATCACGTTATCTCCAAAAGAAACAAAGCTGTTTACATGCAACTTCGACGGGCCTTTCACTTAGATGGGCCCCTTCTCGAGCTCATGGGCCCCCTAATGGGCCCCTTAAACTCCAAGGGCCCCGGGGTCATTGTCCCCCCTGCCCCCCTCTCGTAGGCCCTGCATAAGAGTAGTATTAAAACCATGACGCCATTTTGCAAGTTAGTTTGGGTAGATTTGCGACAAATTTTTTTCTACCTAGCTTGAAAAATACTTTCCCTCGGTAAAAACTCTTTAATTGACCTATCGGTACCAACCATAGTGCAGCGGCAACATTTATGACTTGTGGAGAGAGTGAAGTTTGATGTGTGAGGCTTGATATCGAAAATGTAACTTATACGTTTGAATTTGCCAATTTAAGAGTTTTTTTCTTATAGATTTGTGTCTGGGGGGCCTCAAAGATCCTTCTACAACGTTTGTGTTGTGCCTCCGCAATCCAAAGATAAACAAAAATTGAGATGCAAAAAGTCGCGGTTGAAGCACAAGCTCGGCCTGGATTTCCAAAATGCAGCTTTTTAGGCGAGTTTAAAGTTCATTTTTAAAATTTAATTGAGAAAACACAAGCGATAAAAAGCATATTCTTTGCATGTAAAACCAAGTATGGATGATGCACAACGGTCCAATGTCAAGTCATTTGCTAATAGTGATGGAGTTCTCGTGACCGGTCTCGGGTCTCGAGACTGTCTTGAGACACATTTTTGAAAGTCTCGGTCTCGCCTCTGACTTGAACTTCAAGTCTCGATCTCGAGTCTTGGTCTCGAAAAGTCATGGTCTCGAAATATGAGAAGTCTCGAGACTCAAAATCTTGTAAATACAAGCACCTTCTGCATTCAAATTTGCGCGATTAAAATAACATTGCAAAGACTTTAATCAAAATAGCACTGCGAAAAGTCGACCATTATACTTAAAATAATAATAAAAAGTGCACTAATTAGATGAAAAAGTACACAATTACAATTATTTTTGAGTCAGTAATGTTTTACAGCTAGATGGTCTAATTCTAACACATGCAATAAAAACATGACACTTGCGAAATTGAGGCATAAATCTAGCAAAAAGATTTTCGGAGGCAATACAGCTTCAAATTTTACAGTTGCTACTTCACTGTTAACAGAAATCTTTACAAATATTATCTATTTCAATAGAGTGACATTACTTTTAAAACAATAATGGCTAGGTGATGAAGAGGAGACTACAGGGTGACCCAAAAAAAACAGAACCCATAAAAATTTTATTAATTCCTACAAAGATCCAGTAAACTTAAAACACTTTGCAGGTTTTAAACTTCAGTCTGTGTATAGTCATTCCCCAAAGTTTCAGTCATTGATGTCCCTTTGCATAAAAGTCATGTTCTTTCCAAAATATGTTCCAAATGGCCTCCACAGCGTTGGAGGCAAACTTGCATACGTCGGGCAAAATTGTCAATTACTCTAACGCATTCTTCTTTGGAGGCAAACTTGCATACGTCGGGCAAAATTGTCAATTACTCTAACGCATCCTCAAACGATTGGTGAATTAAAGGCAGCAATCACAGGCAAAATTATTGAAATACCCAAAGAAGAATGCGTTGGAGTAATTGACAATTTTGCCCGACGTATGCAAGTTTGCCTCCAATGCTGTGGAGGCCATTTGGAACATATTTTGGAAAGAACATGACTTTTATGCAAAGGGACATCAATGACTGAAACTTTGGGGAATGACTATACACAGACTGAAGTTTAAAACCTGCAAAGTGTTTTAAGTTTACTGGATCTTTGTAGGAATTAATAAAATTTTTATGGGTTCTGTTTTTTTTGGGTCACCCTGTACCACGTGGAAAAGTTTAGGTAATGAAAAAACATTACCTGCACAAACCTGCACGCAAAACTCAGAAGATAATTGTATTGAAAACAGAATCTCAGACCAGTCATACCAGAGTTTCAAGATATCAATTAAATTTGTGATTAACAACAGCAATTTTTAAAAAAGCCATCCATGGCACACCAAGTCAACACCACTCCAACTTTACATGCAAATCTTGATCAACTTTTATAGCACCAAATATTTTGGGAAATCCTGTTGTGGCACAAAAAACTAAGTTGTAAAATACGATACATTCCAAAGTTTTATAAACAGATAATTTGCTGGGGCCTGACTGTGGGTCATATTATCAAATTTTGTTGTTTTATCCATTTCTTTGAAATCAGCAAGCTGGTCATTTTGATACACTCGTACTTTGGGCGGTTTTCTAGATGAGCTTGAAGTTGGCAAAGTTGACGGTCGTTTCAATGCTGCTTTAGTATTGATAGTTATCACTGGTTTAAACTCCAGTTTAGCTTTTTTCGTTTTTCATTGTCAATGATCAAATTTTCTTCAAAATGCTCTACGCATATCACAGAATTTGAAGTTGGAGACCAGTCTGCACGATTGACAAATTTTATCCATGTCTTCAGCAAATCAGGTTTATAGAAAGGAAATGAAAATGATGATACTGTTTTGTTGTCTTTTTTAAATTTTGATATATATCCAGATCTTTAACCATAAACTACACACGTGTTCACCATATCCTAATCCAGTGTTTATATAACTTTGACAATCAGAAAGGATTTGCATACAATGCAATAAAACCTGTCCAGGAAAAAACACATTCACTGACCAATTTTTTGAGCTAGTGCTGATAAGAAAACTAGTCAGTAGATATTGTATTTATTTACAATTACACTCTAGTTCATCCGAGCACTTTTAAATCTAGAAACGTTCACACTCAAAACAAGCTAAAATAATTCTGATTCAGTCAAACAACTTTTAAAAGTTTTTAAGCAAAACAAGCTTTGGAAGCAACCAAAAAATTACTTTCATAGTTCTAAAACTGCTCTGGCGGTTTCTAGTTACTAACCTGGCTTTACATTAATAGTTACTCTCAACGCCATGTTATTTTTTGTTTTTTATTACTGCAGCCTTATTCATGCTTTTAAGAAACTGTTTGCTAAACTTAAGAATACAGTTCATGTTTTTACTCTTGTACCAATAGTAAATGTTTTTGAAAGTCGAGATTGTTAAATAAAACTTTCTGGTTTCTTTCTAGAAATCTTGGTTTCTTACTTTCTAATACCGTTCAGTACAAAAATCATATTGCTGCCTGACGTACTCGTACTATCTTATAATAACATTACACATAGACTCCTACTTACACAGGATTTACTAGGCATTGAAACTAAATTTGCTTTCATCTTTCTTCAATTTTTCAGTTACCTTGCAATGCTGACTTGCACGTTGTAGTGTTTGTCTCGCTTCAATAATCGCTTTATCTCGACACTGAAGCGGTCGCGTGTGGCAAATAGGTCGCTTGTTTATCAACAGCAAAAAAAGTGGCCTGTTAGCAGCGGCGCGCTGAATGTGAGATATCGTGCCGTATTCTTTAGTATGCCGTGGGTAGGCTCACGAAAATTCTTTTTGTGTCCCGCACAAAGTAGCTTCAGCACGGAGCATATTGCGTAACATGGTCGAGTGGAACAGCGCCAGATTTTTGTGTAAACGTTCCAGCGGTCCGAGTTAAATTACGGCAACAAGCCGCTTCCGTTGACGCATATGTGCCGTCAGCTGGAGACTCTTAAAGAAAGTGAGTTAACTTTTTAGCTTCTAATTATGTTACATTATGTTAGTTAAAACGAAAATTCTCGGTAGATTTGTTGATATTTTTATCACGTTTTATGCAAGAATTCTTTAGTAAAAAATATTTTTGTATCAATTCACAGTTTGTCATAGCATATTATTCGTCTTTCTTTAATATATAAAATACTAGCAGAAATTACTAAATAATCAAAACATGGGACGTTACAGCACATTAATGATCATTGATTTAAACTGCAACAATAATAAACACGAAATAAAATGGACAATTACAAGACAAACTTAGAGCAATTAACGCAACATACTTTAGGATAATTCTAACGCAAATTTAAAGCATTAAACGCACCTTGAATCAAAACGACTACAGACTATTAAACCCACCATATACTACGGGAGGATTGTAGCGCAAAGTTAAAAAGCTTTAAACGCACCTGAAGTCGAGATGATTACATGCCATTAAACCCCACCTACTTCGAAAGGATTTTTACGGAAATTTGAAGCATTAACGCCCCATACTTTGAGGCGCAAATTTAAAGCATTAAACTAGGACTAATGGCAAAATCAAGGGGGTATATGGAGTAAAATAAATTGCATAAGACTAGATTGGCGTTAACTATATTTTTTTTGTTTAAGCCGTTATTATGAGTTTATACTTGGTAGCATAGTTTTAAAAACTTCATTGCTAGGCTAGGCTATGATTCAGACTGAAATGTACGAGACAGCTCGATTTTTACTGAAATCGTTAAGCTACCAAACAGTCTACTCTTTTCACAAGCTTGAATATGTTCTGCTGACAAGACCAAACTGATTAGTGCACAGCAAACCGACTCAATGCAGTAGACTAAGGGCGGCGTTGCTTTAGATAAGAACTGGTATGAAGTCGTTAACGACGCTATAAGGCTAACAACGCCAGGGTTGCCAAGAAAAATTATGCCATTAGACTCAATTAGAAACCACCACGTTATGTTAGAAGTAGAACATCTCTAGAACGACTATGGCAAAAAGGATGGAGTTATGCCATTCTAGTCTAATACGACTGGCCAAAGTTTAAATACCCTCTTTGATTTTGCCTTTAGTCCTCGTTTAAACGGACCCTAAATTGAGACAATTGCAGTCCATTAAACGCACCACTGTTTGAGAGGATTCTAACGCAAATTTAAAACATTAAACGCAGCACCTTAATTCAATATAATTACAGTCCAATAAACGCAACACTGTTTGAGAGGATTCTAACGCAAATTTAAAACATTAAACGCAGCACCTTAATTCGAAACGATTACCGGCCATTAAACGCACCATACTTCGGGAGGACTCTTAACGCATTAAACGCACGCTAATTCGAGATGAATACACGATACCAAATGCACCCTACTTCAGATGGCTTACAAGGCAAATTTGAAAGCATTAAACGCACCTAAATTCAACACGAATTCAGAACAAAAAATGCACCTTATTTTTGGAGGATTATAGGAAAGATTTAAAGCAATAAACGCACCGTGATTTGGGAAGAATAGTGCTACCATTTAAAGCATTAAAGTTTGAATGCCGTGTATCTCACGTTGTGCGGTAAAAAAGTTGCCTTAAACTTATGAGCAGACACGATTTAATTACGTATACTGTCATTCAGTTTAACTGCGATTAGTCTTTCACGCAGTGCCATCTATCAATTTGGTGGGAAAACGACGTATACCCGACTTTGTTGTGGACCTTCAACAGATTCATTGTACAAGCACAAATTAATAACAGATGATTGCAGACAGCAGCTCTTCTTCATTCGCCATTTGTATCAAGGAACACAGGAGCAAAGCGTTCAGAGTAGAAAATTTTCTTGTATGTTAGCAGAAAGGCGTTGGGAGAGTCGCATGCTCACCACAGGATTACGCTTGACGGAACTGCTTCTTGGAAAAAGAAATTGTCATGAATGTTAATTCAGGACTTGCAACACATTGTGATTGGTGATGAATGCTAAATTATAATGAAACAGGACGACAGCATTCTATCACCATCATCATATTTATTTATTTACCAAGTGACGTCATATCACGAGAAAAAACTGCAACTTCCTCTAGGTCTATCACCAAAGCATCGAAATATGCAATTCCTTTAAAACCAAACACACAAACTTGCAGAGTCAAAGCAATATTTAGTCACTTGGTGAGGAGACAGCAAAGGACCGAAAGGTCATCTAAGTCTACTGCCACCCCACTAAGTTAAGGTTAAAAAAGCAGCTTCTAGATTTTAAACACTAAAAGTTATTAAACACTAAAAGATTTTAAACACTGAAATTCTAGATTTTAAACACTAAAACTGTCCCGGAAGTTAAAAATTGGCCTCAAACTGATCACGTCAAAACGGCGCTAAACGTACACACACTTTTTGCTTTTATGGCAAGAACTTGTGCAGAAAAATAAACAAAGAGAAAATTTTTAAAAATTGTACTCAATTTAAAACTTTTGAGCATTTGGTGTATTGGTTTGTATTCATTTGCAATGAAACCCAAACATTTGGTGGATCTCGTCAGCAGCTGCAACGCTCAATGAAAAAAGTATTTGCTTTTTTTTGTAGCAAGTTTTGAAGCAGGCTACTGGTGCAGATGTTTACAATCACACACTATCGTTTACTGGTAGAATTTCTACAACTTTAGCAAAGAATTTCCAAAAGTGTCTCAATCATATCATTGTCAGCAGCTGTCAGAGTGACAGTACCGTCATGAACACTACAAAAACCAATGACAGCTAAATTGCACTTCACACAACTCTTTCCTGGAAAAGACAGTGTCACACACGAATGTTAATTTTGGAATTATAACACCTTGTGAATACAAGGTGATGGCATTTTGACTGATTGGGCGACTTAAAAATTACTTTCAGTGCTACGCAGGTATTAAACATAGCACTTTCGCAGCACTGCGATGCAACACATTTAACTTCAATACTGGCTAATAAATATCAATAGAATCTAAACCATGGGTCGGCAACCTACGGCCCGCGGGCCGAATGCGGCTCGCCAAGGCATTTTACCCGGTTTGCGACTTTTTATTGTCATCCGGCCCGCAACCTTTTTTTCTTTTTTCAGTGGTAGATATGCAGCAATAAACCGCCGAAATGATTCTCATCTCCTGGCGAAAACTTTTGTTTGTGGTCTTCGCCACCGATTTGTCCAAAAAAAGACCCGAATTTCTGGCGAAGACCTTTTTTTTGTTTTCTTTTTTTGGTCCTCTCCATCAACTCGGCCGAAAAAAGGCCTGAATTTCCGAGGTCTTCGCCATCGATTCGTCCGAAAAGAGGTCTGAATTTCTGGCGAAGACCTTTCTCTTTTGGTTCGCTGGAATGGTGATGGCCCGCCGGAACCTTGTTAAGACTGAATGTGGCCCACTAGTTCAAAAGGTTTCCGACCCCTTATCTAAACGAAGAAATCACTTTACGATTTGCATTGTCACTGCAATGCTTCAGAAACTCAAAGATTTTATTGTTAAAAATGAACTCTACACTGACCTCTGCATCAAGGGTTATTAGTAACTGGAGATTCAAATAGCGTCTTCATATTTTCATTATTTGACTTGTGTTTTGATAGAGGAGCCCCAACACTACTTTTTGTTGCAGTTTATTACAAATAAGTTTTACGCAATAAAAGATTTTTATCATATTTAGCAGTTTAACTGTAACAATCGTTTTGTTCTTGAATTTTCAGTCTAAAACCGGGTGATAATTCCAGACACACTTTCTCACCTACAGTAGCTTATAAGCACCAACAACTTTTCTATGCATTTGGTAAACTTACACAGGGTTTTTTAAGCGGCACTGATTCTGCTCCTGGTTGCAGCATCACTTTGCGTTCCAAACTATTTCAGCAGGATGATGAACTCTCGGAACACAGAAGTTAGAGCACGTCCTCTGGACAACCAGCGAGTTTCACATACTGCTAGAATGCGCACCCATTTCTTATTTGAAAGAGCTCGAATGGCGTTGACAGCTTGCCGATGTATGTGAGATCTGCTAAAATGACAAAATAAGGTTGCCATTAAAAAACAGGTCTTAAAGATAAATTATTCTTATCACTCTAAATAAGTGTTTTCATGACCATGGTTCTAAAGGCGCCAGGAAGGGTGAATGTTGCTAGTTATAAATCTGAAACTTTTTTTTTTAATTTAAAAATTAACAAATCAAAGTAACAAAATGAGAGCAAAAATTTCGAAGATACTGTTTTCAAATTAATACTACTGTAATTAGTGCTTTCACAAAACTCAATCACCGAGGTCTGTAAAAACAAAAATCTTTTGACTTTCATTTGAAGCTTCTACATTGCGTAGATACCGTTACCTCAAACTCTGATTTAAAACTAAACTCGGATTGGCTTCAAAAATTACCATAAAACCTGGCAATAACTGTGCTCAAATATTGAACCGATGATTTAAAACGTATCAGAAATTAGCATGGTACTACATGATCTTACAAACATTCCACTTATATTTCATATTCAAAGCATCTACGTAGGATGTTTCATAATTTCATCTTTTTTGAAATTAAAAATGCTTGGGGACTCATCAGATCGGATTTAGGCCACAATGAAGAAACAAAATTTTTTTTTCGATTACTCGTTGTTTTAAGGGTGTCCCACCCCCCAAACTTTGATTTTTTGGACGCGGAGAAATTTTTTTGACAAGTGCGATATCTCCGTAACAAAACGAGTTAGAGAGTAATGTTTGGTATCAAAATTTACAGAACGGTCGACTTCCTATCTGTAGTCGGTACATTCTTAATCGCTAGCTCCAACAGAAACGAAGTTATTTACGAAAAACTGTTTTAGCACTCAGTAAAGCTGAAAATAAGATAATATCAAGTCAGTACCGACTTGGGATAAAAAGCAAATCAAACTGCACAGCAGTCATATGCAAAAAGAAAAAAATCAAACAGTTTTAGAACGAAAACAACAAAGGGACATCTCATTACACGCTGCCTTGCATTTATACTGCTCGAGAGGTCCATTTGTGGATGCTCTTTGGCTCCAAAAGGTACGATACGTCGATACAGGGTTGTAAAATGGCTAGAGATTTTGAGCCTGCAACAAAGTTTTTTACCTCCCGTGGACGATTAGAGAAACAAAAATAACAAAACGAATACAGTAACGAAGTCAAAAAACACATCAACAGGAGCTACTAGATAAGTATGAACGTCGACGAACATCTGTCTGGTTTCATAGGATTTCTCTTTCATTAGAGCGATTATGATTTTCTATAGATTTCCAACATTCGCCTGAGCCAAAGACGCATGACGCGGTTTTACTTGAAATGGTGAAAAGCCTCTTAGTTTGGCTTGTCTCGTCAAAAGCAAATCTTCAATTGCCACTTCTTCCGGCAGTGAAGTAAGAGATATCAAAACTTCCTTGGTTATTGGTGGATTTTCAGAGTAGACACTTAAAGCAATTTATGTGGCGAAAGCCAACTATTTGCATGCTGCAAACAGTACCGGTTTACTACTTTACACACGTCCGAATCAACTGCTTTAAAAGCTAGCAAGAGATTCCTTTAAAACAATGTCACAAAAGGACCCTCACATGCATGTGGTTTAAGGTGTGTCATCAGAAATGATGGCAAATATACAGAAACAATATATGACACAAGCCTTGAGAGTTCTGTCTTCTCTACAGTAGTAAGATTGGAAGAGTGAAACAAAAGCATTCGCAGATAACCGTTTGCCTTGGTCAACCAACGGGAATGACTAATCTCTTCTTGTTTATACCAGAGCAAACTTTTGAGATTGGCTGGTATATCCATAAAAAGCTAACAAGACAAAACCAGTAAGCACATCTGGTCGCTTTGAAAGCCTACATCAGCGCTGTTTCTCATACTTTTTTGTTCACAAAACCAGCACAGTTTGTTTTGAAGATGTAGCTTAGCAATGGAGGTAATGCGCACATCTGGAGCTTCTCTGTCAATCAAATTTTCCGGAGAACCACTAGTGATAGACTTGATTTTGTTTAAGAGCGCCTTCTACCAATGTATTTCGACCTTTGCTCTTACCTTCAACCTCATCAATAACGTGGGTAGATAAGTTTCATTTATAAGACTTTTTACCATTTCCAATAAAACCGCGCCATGCATCTCGTTTGGCTCAGCCGAATTTTGGAAATCTATAGAAAATCATAATCGCTGCAATGAAAGAGAAATAGGCTAGCTGAAAGATTTGTTGCATCGCAAGAAGATTCGAGACAATTCTTCACGAAGAAACCAGACAGATATTCGTCTACGTTCATACTTATGTAGTAGCTCCTGTTGATGTGTTTTTTGTTTTGTTACTGTACTCGTTTCGTTGTTTTTGTTTCTCTAATCGTCTACGGGAGGTAAAAAACTTTGTTGCAGGCTCAAAAATTTCAGCCATTTTAAAACTCTGTATCGACGTACCCGTACCTTTAAGAGCCAAAGAGCATCCACAAATGGACCTCTCGAGCAGTATAAATGCAAGGCAGCGTGTAATGAGATGTCCCTTTGTTGTTTTCGTTCTAAAACTGTTTGATTTTTTTCTTTTTGCGTATGACTGCTGTGCAGTTTGATTTGCTTTTTATCCCAAGTCGGTACTGACTTGATATTATCTTATTTTCAGCTTTACTGAGTGCTAAAACAGTTTTTCGTAAATAACTTCGTTTCTGTTGGAGCTAGCGATTAAGAATGTACCGACTACAGATAGGAAGTCGACCATTCTGTAAATTTTGATACCAAACATTACTCTCTAACTCGTTTTGTTACGGAGATATTGCACTTGTCAAAAAAATCAAAGTTTGGAGGGGCGAGACACCCTCAAAACAACGAGTAATCGAAAAAAAAATTTTGTTGCTTCATTGTGGCCTAAATCCGATCTGATGAGTCCCCAAGCATTTTTAATTTCAAAAAAGATGAAATTATGAAACATTCTATTGGATATGTTCTGCTGATATGACCAAACTGATTAGTGCACAGCAAACCGACTCAATGCAGTAGACTAAGGGCGGCGTTGCTTTAGATAAGAACTGGTATGAAGTCGTTAACGACGCTATAAGGCTAACAACGCCAGGGTTGCCAAGAAAAATTATAGCAATAGACTCAAATAGAGACCACTACGTCGTGTTAGAAGTAGAACATCTCTAGATCGACTATGTCAAAAAGAATGCAGTCACTGCCATTCTAATCTAATCTAATACGATTGACCTAACTTTAAATACCCCCTTTGATTTTGCCTTTAGTCCTCGTTTAAACGGACCCTAAATTGAGACGATTACAATCCAATAAACGCACCACTGTTTCGGAGGATTCTAACGCAAATTTAAAACATTAAACGCACCATATTTCGGGAGGACTCTTAACGCATTAAACGCACGCTAATTCGAGATGAATACACGATACCAAATGCACCCTACTTCAGATGGCTTACAAGGCAAATTTGAAAGCATTAAACGCACCTGAATTCAACACGAATACAGCGCAATAAACGCACCACATTTCGGGAGGATTACAGGACAGATTTAAAGCAATAAACGCGCCGTGATTCGGGAAGAATAGTGCTACCATTTAAAGCATTAAAGTTTGAACGCCGTTTATCTCACGTTGTGCTGCAAAAAAGTTGCCTTAAACTTATTAGCAGACACGATTTAATTACGTATACTGTCATTCAGTTTAACTTCCATTGATCTTTAATGCAGTGCCATCTATCAATTTGGTGGGAATACGACGTATACCCGACTTTGTTGTGGACCTTCAACAGATTCATTGTACAAGCACAAATTAATAACAAATGATTGCAGACAGCAGCTCTTCTTCATTCGCCATTCACCAAGGAACACAGGAGCAAAACGTCCAGAGTAGAAAATTATCTTGGTTGTTAAAAGAAAGGCGTTGGGAGAGTTGCATGCTTATAACAGGATTACGCTTGACGGAACTTCTTCCTCGAAAAAGAAATTATCTTGAACGTTAATTCAGGACTTGCAACACATTGTGATTGGTGATGCATGCTAAAATATAATAAAGCAAAACGACAGCAAGCTTTCCCTAAAAGTCTCCCGGAAATTAAAAATTGGCCTCAAACTGGTCACGTTAAAACGGCGCTGAGCGTACACACTATTTGTTTCTATGGCAAAAACTTGTGCAGAAAAATAAACAAAGAGCAAATTTTCAAACATTGTACTCAATTTAAAACATTTGAGCATTTGGCGTTTTAGGTTTTTACTTATTTGCAATAAAACCCAAAAATTTGTTGGATCTCGTCAGCAGCTGCAACGCTCAATGAACGAAGAATTTGTTTTTTTTGTAGCAAGCTTTACAGCAGGCTACTGATGTTTGCGACCACACAATATCGTTTACTGGCAAAATTTCTACAACTTTAGCAAAGAATTTCCAGAGATGTCCAGGCCGTGAGGTGTTTCAATCACATCATTGTCAGCGGCTGTCGGAGTGTCTGTACCGTGTTTCCCCGAAAGTTAGACCTAACCCGAAAATAAGACCTAGCCCGAATTTTAAAAATGACTTTAACATAAGCCCTACCCTACAAATAAGACCTAGGCGATAGGGCGAAATTTGTTTGTCCTCGAGTGTGTTTTTACTGCTTGAAAAGTTATTGTGGGAATTTAGGATAAAAAGTAGTTCTAGTTAATAAATAGATAAGCTAAATAATGATGATATTCCCATCATTAATTTAAATGGTGTGGAAGAGGAAAAAATTCAATGACCTGAGACAACATGAAGATCACGCTACTTTTTTAATAAAATGTGTAATTTATAAAGTTTTAAAATAAAAATGTGTTATTAATAAGTAAATGGATATCGGTTTTCATACTTTTTGTATTCGAAAATCTCGTAATTTTCTACTTTGCAATTTTGGTTGTGGGCCACCACGGCATTGCATAGCGATCCAGCGTTTAGATTTTCAAGCTCATTGAGCTTGAGATAGCGCACATGAATTTCGTTCTGCAAAACAGTCAATTGATATTTTTCATAATCAGACGCCACGCCCAAATGTATGGATGGCTGTGAGTGTTTACAAATAATTTTTCTTTAAAAAGTGGAAAAAATGTTAAAAACAGATTGCAGTTTTGAGTGTCTTCAGCAAGATAATCAATTCTTAGACCTAACTTAAATTTCGGGCTTGGTTCGGTCCAAAACAAGTCGACCGGAGGCTGGAATAGCCCTCTGATGCGAAAGTTTTAACCCTCATCAGAAGAGTGTTTTTACGTGACTTAATCGGAACATAAGTTTACAATCGTCAAGCTGCTATTTTCACGTGTTTTTCGATGCTGATGCGCCGTGTTTTTAATGATATCTTTTGTCTTCTTGAGATGGACATGCATGATTGATCAATCGTACAGTCTGGTCCTGCGCCAGAGTAAGGTGATCGGGGGGAGGGGGACACGAACAATATTTGGGAGGCATAAAATAATTTTACCCTTAAATTCGGAAGTGAAGACCAAAAAAAAGTCTTCATCCCACATCGGACGGCAGGGCTCCGGGCCGGTTGCTTTTGGGGCACAATTTTTGCAGGGGGGCGCGATCTCTGCCTGGGGGGTCACAACGGGATTGAACGGTGCGGATCTCGATTCATGCCACAGATTCAGGGATGAAAAAAAAAACACAACAAAGAAGGTCTTCATCACGAAATCTAAAGCTTCATCATAGTGTTCACCCGTGCTTTCGTCCTAGATCGAAAGAGTACTTACGCTTGGGGGGGGGGGGGGGGGGGAACAAGCAGTATTTTCGAAGGAGCACAGGACCGGAAAAGCACTTTAGTGGTACCAGGCCAGTTCACATTTTTTGCTTAGAGGGCACAAGCAGTGATTAGTTGGGCACGAAATGGTCCCCAGGGGTGCCGGCTTTGGGTTGGGCCCCCCAGTAATTAGGTGGCCCCCAAATGCCCCCCAGTGGTTCCGGACTTGGGTTGGGCCCTGACAACAAAAAGTGGGTTGGCTAGGACTAAGAAGTGGTGAGGTTTTGACAACCTCTGGCAGAGATTTGTGCTACGTATCTTGTCTACGAAGCTTTCTTTTGTCAAGTTTAGGAAACAAAAAACTTCACCGCAATTCAGAATATATTTTTTCGTCTATTGGTGATGACCAAATTAAAGATTTTAATAATAATAATAATAATAACAGAAATTTGTATAGCGCCCTTTCCTGAAGTGAATCAGATCAAACGCGCTTTACAGAAAATCGAAAAGCAATTTACACACACAGCACGGTAAAACTATCAATAAATTCAGAGTAATTTTTTTTTTGCATACTATCTCCCTAAGCAAATCGAATAGCTATTAACCCTCACCCTGGAAACCGAAAAAGAAACAAAAAAGATAACAGGAAACACAACAAGAAAACAAGCAAGGGAGTATTGATCAAAATACATTGACTTTAGGCAGACCTTAAGGCACAAAATAAAAAACGTAGGAAAAACTAAATCACTATGTTGCAGGTCAACTGGCCTAGTCAATATTAAAGTATAGTAGTGCTATTAACATTAAACAGGTAGTTGAGTCAGTTTTACATGGCTCGACGCCACGAGGGAGGCATTCCAGGGCCGTGCCCACCCAGTCACGCTATCCTGGCGCCGCGCCTGGACTTTACCAAAACTCAATAGTCTTTTTTGAAGTTTCCGTCAGTGGGTTAGGGCTCGGTGAGTTAGGGTTTACCCTTCCAAAAAAGAAAAGCAGACCGAGCCTACCTCGACGACAACACTGGTTGCATGAGTTAGTACTTCAAATGTACAGTGTATGACTATCAACTAGTATTGAGATTGATTTTATGTTCTAAATTCTGGCAGGTACTATTATCTAGCTAAGTATTTTGAAATGTAAGTAGGCTACTACAACTACAGTACGTCTGAGATATACGAACTGTTGACATAAACTTCACATCCTCCAACCAAAATCAACAGTCACCAAAATCAAGCAAAAAGCAACAATCACCGGAAAAGTTCAAACGCTAACTATTGGACGATCCGCGCACTTTTTAACTGAAATGACTACTTTGTGGTTGGAGGAATCCGCACCTACTTAGAAATTTCCAGCAATCTAATATTCTTGAGGGTTTCTTCAAATTCTTGTCCAATGAATTTGCTGCTTGTTCAAACCCACCAAGTAGAGATAATCCTCGTAAAGCATCTTATCCAAGGACGCAATAACGTGACCAGGGTGTAGGTTGAACCCAGATCATTTGACCACGGCAGCGTTGTTTTTATGACAACCCTCGTTGAATGACCTGGGTTCAACTCGCACCCTGATTACGTTGTTGCGTCCTTAGATAAGATGCTTTACGAGAATTGTCTCTGCTCAGTGGCTTTGAACAAGCAGCAAATTCAGTAAACAAGAATTCAAAGAAATCCCCAGGAACATTGGATCGTTGAAAACTGCTACGCAGGTACGGATTCCTCCAAGCACGAAGTAGTCATTGCAATACAAAAGTGCACGTATCGTTCAATAGTGAGCGCCTGACGCTGTCCGGTAACTGCAGGATAAATATGCACTAAAACAACAACTCATTCAAAGCAATTTTAAATCTCAAAAGCCGTATGTCTTTATTATTCTGCTATTGTTTCTACTTGTTGACATTTGTCAACAAGTGTTCCGATTAAGATAAAACGAAAATAACTCATTGTAGAAACATTTCACAGCATCAGGAACCTAATAAGAAGTTTTCTATCGTCAAAGAATAGCGCTGAGCTAGCATATAGGGGACGAGTGCAGTCTAACAAACAAAAATCAAAAATATCAACGTACGTTCTGATTTAAGTAACTCATAATCGATACGTAAAAAACGTTTTATTTCCGGAGCAGGAAACTGGGAGCTTCTACTGAATTTTGAAATAGTACCGGTTCTAACCGAATTAGAATACGATCACTGTTAACTTCAAATAAATACTGATCAAGCTTACCTTGAGAAAAAAATTTAACCAACATGCTCAAGCATATTTTGTCAAACTGGTCGATTCATTAATAATTAGGCAATAAAATTTTGCCTTGTAAATTTCCAAACTTGTTCTGTTTTCCAGAGCGTTTGAAAGGGCGTGAAGAAACTCCCACAGAGTTTTTGCTGCGATGAGGGCTTCCATGCGCTTTTTTCAGAAGAGAAAAGGCAGCGATTTGTTTTTCAACAAATCTAAAAAATTTGCATCAAAAACAAAGGGATGGAGGCTACATTTTGACAAAATAACTGGAAAAAAATCATACGTAACTAAAATGTGCGACGACTCAAAAAAATTTTAGTTTCTTTTTTACCCGTAGTAAGAAATCAAATCAATATGAAATAGTATCTCAAACAAGTAAACTGTATTTTGAATGAAAGATCTAAATTGCTAAGATTCGGAAGCCAGTTGAAGAATTAAATTGTCCAGCTCTTGTCTTCAGTGTCCTCTTTACTTGCAGTTGAAGCTTAAAACAACTTTAAACGCTTGCTTTTTAGGTTTAAACTGTCCAAAAAACTTGGCTAGGGGGGGAGGTGGAGTTAAATCTCTCTTTAGCCACCCACGTTTTATGTCAGCGCCATTAATTTTAATAGTTGTATGATAAAGAAATCAAATTAATTAAAACTGTAAACTAGTTTTTTTTTTTCAATAAAAAATTACTAGCAGCCTCGAATTGGAAAGGAAAGAACGAAGAATTTAACGGTCTCATGTTTTTAACACCAAGTATTGTCACGTTATGTATAGTTGCGAGAGAAATTTTTAATTCAAAACTGGGAAAGGGCCTCAGAAACGGAATAGCCTAAGGTCTCTTACAATCTAAACGAATGTGGCCCTGATTTCAGTGTGTTTTATATGATTAAAATCGTAAGTTGTCCGTGACTACGGGCAAAAGAGACAATCGGGTTTAAATTTTCCCGTAGGTGTGTTGTTTATTTGGTAAGTGTAGCGCCGTTTTCTCTAGCTTGCTTTATTTAAGATTCAAACCCGGACTCATCTATTGGTCATTTGTGTGCATTGTTTTATGTACCTTGTTTTACTCGTTTATTTTATTCACGTAATCATTGGCAAACTTTGACTATTTGATTTGCACAAAGCTCACTATTTGACTTCCAGCTGCTTTTCAAATTCTTCAAATCCGGTTGCTTAATATTATATCACTCGTTTATTCCTTTATGATGTAAAATAATATGCAAAATTGTTGGTCTTGCCAGCTGCGAGCTTATGATGCCAAATCACTCAGGATTTTAGTGCCATCGAGAGAGGAAGTAATTTTAGATCTCCAGAGAAGCAGGAAAAAACCCAATAGCAAATTAGCAGTTGCTGTTCTATTTTTTTTGGACTGAGAAATTGTCCTTCCCAGAGCCTTTATAGCTCAGTTTTAGAGCTTCTATTGCACGGCCAATTCAGAGCCGTTTGCATTAGTCTGTCGATTTGGCACCCCTTGGACAGCAAGCAATTGAGACCCCCGTGTCTTTCCTACTTTCGGACATTTCTCTTCCCTCTCTTTCTTAAATGATTTGACATCGAAGTTTCAGTTGCAAGACCAAAATATTTTTGATTGGACTGTTTTGGATTGCTTCATATTGATTGGACCGCTCCGTTTTGAATTGGATTAAAATTTTCAAATTGGCTGGAAGCGTGTTAAGATTTGCGAGTAGATGCTGTAAATCAAATCGTTAACAGTAAGCGATTTAGTTTTAGCGAGCTATTGAACAAGTTTTGCTTCAGTTGAACAGAAAATCAATAGAAGAACGTAAAAATAATACTGATTATACTTCCTCGAGCAGTTTGACAGCGTTGAGCATTGCATGTTTGGTTTGGAGCAGAAACCAGATAATACGGACGAGCAAATCCAATTTTATTGTTTTGGCACCTGCCGTTTCCAGCCGAACTTCTCCGGTCCTCGCCAAAGCAGATCCAAAAAAAGTTCATTTTATCGCCGATTAATTCACTGATACATTTCAAATCTAACTGCAGTAATTTCAGTGCATAGTTTCTTATAGTATCACTTGCAATATCAAACGATTTGATTGAAGTCAGGCATATTGCAGTTGGTTGGTATTCTATTAGCAGACTTAATGATATCACAATACTTGCAATTTACAAGCAAATACAACAAGAGTGTGGTAATATTTATTCGCTCACATTGTCCCATTCACTTGATTACAAGTTAATAATTGCGATGAGATATGCCTTAACTACTGAGTTTTACCATGTTGAGAATAAACAAAACCATTTATAACCCGATCTGTCTGGATTGTTGAGAAAATATGATACCGTACTTACGAGAATCGCTTCTCCGCATTGCCAACTGATGCAGAACACGTTTATGTGATGCACTTTGACGAACAACGAAATTGGAAGGAACTCGTTCAAAATCTGTTAGCAGGTGCCTTATTGCCTTTTGCCCATGCACTATTTTTAACCGCATTGTCAGTGCAGTTCCGACATGTCCTAATAAGATGAAATATATGTTGCTGGATGTTCTTATGAGGTGTTTCATTTGTGAGCAGTGACAACTATTTAATGTGTTTCAGAAAAAAATCTAAAGTTTAAAAAAATTTTCTTTGGTTTTGTTTCAACAGCCAATTCCTAACCCCCCTAATTGCTAATTCTGTCCAAAACTCAAAGCCATCATGTATATTTTTGGTTAAGGAATGCACCATTTTTATGACGTTATCTGCTGTAAGCTATTCTCCGTGAATACACATTAACAAATAAAACTGAAAATTGGACGACTTTCTGTTTCTGATGACATTTAATCCAACCTCCTGTTTTGGCATTCAATCGGTCTATATTAGGAACAGTTTGTATTTCCTAATTTCAATTTGACTGAAATTGACAGCGGTTACATGAAAATAACCGAAACGTCTCACTTAAATAAATTAAGTTCTGCAGTACTTTTGGTTTCATTGGTTTTGATTAAATTGTTCAAATAATTCATTCATCATAATACTGTTGATTTTTAATGTTTCTGTATGGCCGGTAACTCAATAATTTTAATAGTAAATAATTTAAAAGGTTTTTGATTAATACATTTCTATAAACTTACGAACATATAGCGGTCTGAGTTTCTGCTTAATCTAAGATCAAAAAACCAAACGTAACATTACTTGCTTCAATGAACATCGAACGCGTAAAAAGTTTGCAAACATTTGCTAAACAGCAAAACTTAATTTTGACTCAAACTTACCAAATTACGCATTAAAGAAACCCCACATATTTCCAAAACTGAACTGCAGCTGAATGCCGATTACCAATCTTTGCCCATGTATCCTTTTACCGCTTAAATGGTTTAAATTGACGTTGATATTTACTGGTGTTTCATCATGTGTGCTCTTATTGTACATAACCAAAATGCCTATATTTCTTTGATTCGGCAATGTGACAAATCTTAAGCCGTTGCCAGCACCTGGTCCCAACGGGTGGCTAACTAAAAATATTGGTATCCGACGAAGCAGCTTTTACTGTTAAATCGGTTATTCGTAACTATTTTTACTCTTCAATTGGTTTTTAAGTTTTACAAAAAAAAGAAAAAAACAACGCAAGAAATGTTCTTCCCTTCCTCCCTGTAAGAGCAGTTAATCGATCAAATTTCTTGCCCAAATGGCAACTTTTCAAACATGTGGAAAAAGTGCATCGTCAGAAGTCTCTTACTGATCTTCAACTTATTCGGCTTTATTACTTTTTCAAAAGTTCTAAGCAAAACCAAATTGAACAAAGAAAGTTGTGTTGTTTTTGAAAGCAATTCCATAGAGCAATACAACGCTCAAAGTTCTTGCCTAAATTGTTTCTCTACGACCACGCAAAAAAAATATGCCGAAGAGAAAAAACTTTTTTCAGTACATTTATTTTGAGTGTCTTGATTAAACTTTGACAGATTCTATAAGCTATAACCAGTAGTGAGCACGTTACTTTCTAAAAGTCACTTAATTAGTTACAGTTACTGAGGAAAAAACTATAACTATGATTCTTGATGAAAGCGATGTCAACCATCCGGCCGTGTGCGCAGTTGGACGTTGGGATTTCAATAGTTTAAAATGTAATGAAACCTTTCATTGGGTAGTTAAAATTGTTTTGGTCAACGACAAAAAATTAATATTAAGATTGGACAAAATTTCGCGCAGATAATTTTCCAAAGACAAACAAAAAGATTCGTGTGTGAATTATTGTTTATAAGAACTGTTGCATTTAAGCAAATTCATTCGATTCAAGAAAAACGGTCTTTGAAAGCACAATGAAGTTTAGCCTTATATTGTATCTGGCCAAATTTCTGTAGTCGAGTCAAATTCTGGTACCAATTTTTGTACTTCAAAAACAATCAATACACAGAGTGATGAGATTTTGTTAATTTTGACTTTCATGCTAAAATAATGTTTAAGCATGGCTTCTTGTGGTCGACTCCCGAAATGTCTGTGACTGTAATTTACATTTTTTGGCGCACCACTATTGCATTTCTTTTATATTTAGACTGCGTTTTGTGAAACTTTTGGAAAAAATGCAGGAGCTCGTTTTCCACGAAAATGTTTGATCAAAGTTAATCAACCAGCACTACTGGCGAGTAGCGGTGCCAGCAAAACTTGTATTGTGCATTTACTGTAATGTTCAGTACAATTTATTTAAAGTAAGTTATAAAATTTGTACTTCTAAACTAAAAATCATCAAACGCTTTGTGGCGCAATAGCGATAAAATGATGGCGAGCAGTAACAGAAAAGCCATTCAAAAGCATTGAATTGTTGATAAGTTGAGCCACATTTTTATACTTGCATACTCATTTGCACACAGCTACTTCATTGATTTGGAATTTGGAAAAGTTTCTTTTCCACGTGGGCCAACGTTTGCGCTGCCTTGGCATTCTATGACCTGCCTTTCTTCCTAAAAAAACATTTGCAGAATATACATGAACTTTAGATATTGAAAAGTTTCAGCTAGAAAAATGGAGTGGCAACATAATTGTGATAAGAGATGAACAAAAGGTTTTATTACTAGTTATTGTAAGTTTTGTCACTAGTTATACAGGGTGGGCCGTAAATAACGCACCAAAGCATATTAAACAATATTGATAATAATAACACACGTTTTTATTAAAGAAAGACTTAACAAATGAACAGAGAAACATCACAATTTACTTTTAATTCTTGGGTGCGTAACTTACGGCCCACCCTTTTGTTATAATTATCAGAATTGATTTATATGCTTTGGTGCGTTATTTACGGCCCACCCTGTATAAAATAACTTACCTCGCCTACGACGTTGCAATAACGATTGATTTCGCCTGATCCTTTGCAAAGTCTGGCGTCTATTTTTTCTTCGATGAGCTTCAAAAAGATTTAAAAGAAAATTGTTTTGGGTAGCAAAAACTACATGTGATTGGAAAGTAACAAATATGTAGCTTGATCTAGCATAATTGCTTGCGTATTTGTTTAGCAGTAAAACACTTCATCTAAAACGAAACGACTTACCGGTACCGTCGTCAGAGCATGAAAGATTAGGATCCTTTTCCTGCTCCTGATTTCTGCTGATGTCATTGTCATTTGAATTTAAAACATAGACTTATCTCTAGCTTATGTTAACCAACTGGCAGCTTCAATCTACGGTGGTAAGGCGGTACGCTATGCCTACGGAGCTGCGCATTTATTCCAAAATAAACCAAAACTATTCTTGTATACTCGGGATTAAAAGTTAAAAGTGATACAAATAATAAACAGTAGACATATAGTAGTTTAAGCATACTCAAACAAACCTTACACAAAATATTTGTATCAAACAGAGTTGTAAACCGCCGACTAGTTCAGGCCGGTCCCAAAAATTTAAGCTTGAACCAGGCACGGAACCGAAAACTATTTTGAAGTCCAAATCATGAACGAAAAAACCCGAAAGTTATGTTAGGTCTGAAAAATTTAACAATGTTGCCAAGTTATTTTGATTATCTTTTTGTGCACCTTAGACAAAAAGCACGTCTCAGGCCCGAGCTAATCCCGGAATTTTGTCAACTTGAGGCCCGAACTCGACCAGAAAAGCCCGGTCCGACTTACAACTCTGCTATCAAAGGGAGTGTGTTTTTTGTTTTGCTGTACTTTTGAAATTTTGATTTGCTGTCAAACTCTTTTATTGCGAAAAAAATTTATTCAGAGTCTATCTGTATTGAAGTTCAATTTTGAGTAAATGTGGAGCAAAAGCTTTACTTTTGCAATGTACAGGAGGTTATCAATAATTATTGCATATTCATGTTTGGTTTACCACCACGTTTCGTAGCGTTTACTAAAGGACATTTATGTTTTAGTTGAAAGCAAAACAGCCATACAATTAAATTTCATTTTAAACGTCTTAAAATTAAAATAAACCTCTGATTGATTGAAACGTTGAAAAGGAAAATAAAAATTTAAGGCGGTTTTGTTTGACCGTTTCTTCAGTAAGTTACTTAATTGTTAGGTAGTTTCTCGGCTAAATTTATTTTCTGTAAGTGTCATAAATCTGGTGTTGATTGTAACTAACGTAGAACACCTGAAGCTTTATTATTTAATAATAATCTAGTTGTGCTGTTTTTGACGTTTGCGGGCCAGAGGTTTTTAATCGTTTGCGTGCTATCTGGCCTAAAGGTTACCAACGCGGAAGCCTAGGGAAAAGCCATAAGAACGGCGACTACTTAAAACAAGCAATGCCAAAAAGTTATTTTCCAACAATTTTCGACCGGCAGCCTTTGTATTACCGGCTCACTGCTCTACCACTTGAGCTAGAGAGGATGTCTCCTCGCTTGCTTAATTTTGGCTATTTAAACCCAGCAACTTGCTTCATTGACCAATGACAGATTGGGTCAATTATTCCATGATTCTATCAACTTTCCATATTTGAAACATATCCGATTTGATTTTATCAAGTAACCTCCACATTTTTTCATGAAAACCAATAAATTTCGGGTTGAAACGACTGTTCTTAAATTTTCACAAGTTTTCAGCCTCATTTGTTTGCAATTTGTTCCTAACTTTATTGACAAATAAAGTGACACGAATCAATTCTTGCCTGGATAAAACTTTCTTTTATTATACAAGATCATTATTCTTTTAATACTGTTAGACAAATCAACAATGGCGATATAGAAAACGCCAAGAAAACTCCAGTGATTACTTACCGATGCTTTGTACATGCCGCATTCTTAATTACTTTTTTTATGCTGAGACTAGCATTGTTCTTAAGTTTTGAGTAAATGCTTGAATAAATTGTTTTATTCAAAACGTTTACAGAGAGTTTAAAACTCTTACCAAAATTAGTATTTCTTTAATTATTACTCGTATTTATTGATTTGAAAGTTTAAAACATATTTCTGGTTAATGCAAGTCATATTATTACTACATGATACGTACCTCCTTTCAAGTAGTTCAACTTCACGATTTCCAACTGGCTGCGTTTTCTTTCGAGCGACGGCAAAGAGTTTGGATCTAAGATCCTGAAAGCGTGCATTACTTCGCTTTCACGAAAAAGTTGTTTGAAAGACTTGACAAGTCGTTCAGTCTGTAAAATTGTTTTGACAAATAACTTAAACACGTAGCGTGTATAATACAAACATAGTAAACCATCAAAATAAACATTCAATAAGGTCATATTGGAGTTGTGTTATTTTTTTCTGATGTACAATCACTCTGCACTTCTATAGTATTCTGTAACTGGATGAAACGATTAGGCCACTGATTTGCTGTAATGCAGTGGTTCAAGAAATTGACATTATCTCATTCAACGTAACACAACAGTCAATTGATATCATTTTGTGGTTTGTGCTGTTAACCTGTCAAAATAACAGACGTTGTCAAGCCAAAGAGTAAGCCATTTTACGTTTTGCAGTTGTAATGATATTCACTCATCATGCACATTTATGTCCATATCCAAGAACCACAAAAAAAATCTTACAAAATGCACCGCAGTTTCAGGAATATAGGGTTTTGGTCGACTTCAACAGCAGACGACAGAATTGTCGACCAGCACTTGTTTGGGTCAGATCTGCTTTGCGAACTTTCAAAGTTGAAATTGCGTGGTGGGTGTGCACACTACAGTTGATGTCAGCAGTATCAAGCAGATACTGACATCTTGAGTCGTCGCATACCTGCAGAAGTTATAACGTGTAGCGCTATTGGTTAAGTCTTTTGAAGACATTTAGTGTTTGTGAATATTGACAGAATTGTGTACCGACTTAAAATGGTTTCGGATGAAATTATAAGTTCCACAGTCCACATTGGTATTGATTCAAATTAAATTCAGCTCTATTTTAGAGTGCAAGCTCAAATCGATGTGTTGAAAGTGTAATAAAGCCGTGAACTCAAGATTAGGTTTTTTGCACATTTTTTTTAATCAACCGAGTGAAAAGGGCAAGCAATCCATCATTCAATATTGCGGGCATCTGTCGTTAATCAAATTGAACCGCGCGAGTGAGAATGAAAGTCAGCGTCTGGAAAGTCCTGTTCAGTTCTCACAGTTCGATTTTTTCGGTATTAGATTTTCAATCCAATACCGCAGTTCGATTTTTAAAAGGGTGACTATTTTTTATTTACACATCTTCGCTCACCCTTCCACTTTGGCTTGAGCCAAATGAGGACAAACAAATTTTCTTTGCATTAACATATTCATGTGATCCAAATCTCCCAAAATGTCTCGGAGACAGTGAAGTAGCAAATAGTTACTGAAACAATCACGTACAAAATATCAAATGGAGTAGGAATTTACAAGATGCTGTTTAAGTAGGGTTAGCAATAAAAGCAATTTATTTTGCAATCGTCAAATTTCTTTCTTCTAGATCTTATACAGCTTTCAACCATTTCGAAAAGGAGACTTTTTCGCTTATTCTATTTCCATACATAATATTCTCGCATATTTCGAATTGCAATCAATATTATTAAAGTGTTACTTCTAGTCAAAAAATATTATTAAAATAATAATAACTTAATATACTGCGAATTACTGAAGAGTAGGCAGAAAAGTTGAAAACGACTGTAAAAATCGACCTCGTTAAGCAAAGTCGATCAGCTAAATGTATGACAATCGGTCAACAATGTTGAAGAAACAATTGCGCACATAATTAGGTAAAAATGATAGTTACTTTGAGTTCAGTTTTTCGCAAATAGCACTGGCAGTTGGCTCTTCTATCAGTACTGACGGATCAATGAAGTAAACCTTCAGAGCAAAGAACGTCGAGCATGCTGCTTTCACTGCCGAAAGTCTCCATTGCGTTGCGATCACTGAAGTCATACGCACAAACCGTTCGTTAGTCATTGCAACACAAGCTTCGAGACCTTTTCTCTTGATGGGAAATCTAAATATGAAGTTAAGCTTACAGAAAAGCTTGAAAAATCATGGTTGGTGTAAACACACATACACATGCAGCTTTGGAACTTGCTTGCTGCTGTCATCCCATCTACATTCTACTTATGAGCATGAGAATCAAAGTCAACTTAAATCTATCATTATATTCGTCATAATACGCCAATTGGTGGGTTCATCCCCGCGTCATCGCATCTGCAGGCAACACAGTTCCTTTCAAAGAAATGTCGCAGCGGTGTCCGTTTTAACCGGCCCGAGATTTGAAGCTCAGACCTCCCGCTCCAGAGTCCAACGTTACCGCTAAACCAACTGGCCACGTTTTGCTGATCACTATAATGCATTTACTGCACTTCTACTGCAGACTAATGTGCATCGCACCAATAAATGACATGGCAATGCATAAATCAAAAAGACAGTATTCAAGATTAAATCAGCATCAATTCATCATTGGTGAAACTTTTTATTTGTTAATTGTTATACAAGATTTGCCACCACACCCCTCAGGAGCCTAAAGACGAAAAAGCCTGTTGGGAGCTACATTATTTTAACAATTTTATAGGTGTTTTATTATATTTGTTAAGTGTTATATAGATACATAAGCTGATAAATTAAATGACCTTAAATATACGAATCGGTAGATATCAATTTAATACGTCACCAACTCACCATAGTTTTCAGATATTGCACTAACAGTCAAAAACAAATCTTATCAATATAAATAGCAAATGTTCATTTGTGTGCAAATGTTTAAATACAAATAAACAAATAAAATTCAAACAAAGGAAAAAAAGCAACAAAAAGCTTAATTGGTTCTAACCAATCGCCTATTAACAACTTGGAAGATTCAAAATGAACAAAAGCAAAAAAAATCAGTATATTACCTCCATTTTTGGGAACAGAAAATAAATCAAGTTGATGATCGAAACTGCTGCTTCATGTTTTTGCTGCACATCTGTTGCCTCTGAAGTCAAATAATTCACCCGTTGTGGCGGCTCAGGCTGGCGAACCCGTTGTGGCGGCTCAGCCTGGCGAACCCGTTGTGGTGGCTCAGCCTGGTGAACCCGTTGTGGCAGCTCAGCCTGGCGAACCCGTTGTGGCGGCTCAGCCTGGCGAACCCGTTGTGGCGGCTCAGC
The DNA here is from genome assembly GCA_963965965.1 of Trididemnum nubilum. Taxonomy (NCBI): domain Eukaryota; kingdom Metazoa; phylum Chordata; class Ascidiacea; order Aplousobranchia; family Didemnidae; genus Trididemnum; species Trididemnum nubilum. Next base: position 52,272,269 of record OZ014469.1, read on the forward strand.
CTGGCGAACCCGTTGTGGCAGCTCAGCCTGGCGAACCCGTTGTGGTGGCTCAGCCTGGCGAACCCGTTGCGGCGGCTCAGCCTGGCGAATCCGTTGCGGCGGCTCAGCCTGGCGAACCCGTTGTGGCGGCTCAACCTGGCGAGAGACTTGCAAACCGAACAAACAAGGTGCTCGGCGTTGGTGGGTTGGACAGGCGCAGCTTCATGTGCATCAATGTATCTGTTGCTATTTTATATTCAAACGGCTTTAACTCGTGAAAGAACATTGCGCTTCAGCGCTAATATACTGCACCTTCAAAACTATGAATAGATCAAAAAAAGCAAGTGATCCACTTGGATTAAGTTGTCGTGCTCCACGAATGCATCTCTAACCGCCAATACTTGATGATGTGTTACGCAATGTTGCCCGAGTAATTGTGGGATGCTTTTCTAGAAAAGCAGATAAATCAAAATCAAATTTTTCTTTATACTTTCTGTATCACGTCAAAGCGTGTTATGAGTCGGCAAGGCCTATCTCACAGTCATTGCGCTTCAGGCAACTCAACTCCATTCGAAGAAATGTTGCAGTAGTGGCGAGCCATAGGCAACAGTGTGTCGACTAGACCAGCTCAAGATTTGAACCTCAGACCTCCTGCTCCAGAGACCAATGCGTCCCAGCTCGACCAACTGGCAGGTTACTGTAACTTGATGCGATATCTGAGAATTCAGTGATCACGTTTAGGGCATTGTCTACATTGGGTGGCCTGAATCTATTTGCGGTTTACTTTAACTTATACTGCAGTTCGAAGCCACGAAGCAAATATAATCATCGTCTTATTCATGGACGCAACAACGTGACCAGGGTGCGGGTTGAACCCAGATCATGTGATCAGAGTTGTCCTAAAACAACACATTTACTCTCTCGGTCACGCTGCTGACTAACGGGAACTGTTTAAAACAAAAAATGTAAAACGTTGTCCTCAGACAAAATTCAAATTTGCAGCCCATGGATTACTATCTATGCTGTACGGATAAAGCTAAAGAGAACGCTTCTTAACTTCCTCAAATTTTGCCATTTTAAACCTAGTAACTTGTAACTATGCTGTATTATACAAAAATAAATATATTGCATTGCCAAATGTTTGATGTTTATAAGACCTAACTGACTTAATTATTACGGCAATCGTTTTGCGGTTCAAATTGCAAAAATTGAGCGTGCAAAAAACGCTGGCTGCAAGTTTAAATCCAAGGAAGAAATCGTTTAATCTTATTTTAGTTCAACGAAAAAAATAGTTTTAGTAAGATTATAGTATAAAAAATGATTTAGAGCATTTGAAACGCTTTGGCAAAACAGTACATTATTGTTTGGCAGTATAGGTTTTAGGGTTTGCACTAATCGGTGGTCAAAAAAAGGCCAGAGCTCTTAATTTTCAAAACAGGTTTTGTGCCCATTCTCACTTATACTCATGAGTATTGGGTAATGACCGAAACAGTGCGATCACAAGTGCAAGCGTCCGATATGAGCATTTTACGAAGAATTAAAGGAGTTACACCATTTAACAAGATACGTAGCTTTGAGATTCAAAAACCTATTAACATCTAGCCGCTACTTCTCCGAATTGAACGATCTCAGCTTAGATGGTTTGGCCTTGCAAGCAGAATGCCCCAGGAACTCCCCAAACAAGCTTTACTTGCCAAAGCAAATGGGAGAAGACCAGTTGGACGAACTAGATGAACCAATTACATTAAGGATTTTGGATGGAATCACTTTGGACTTCACCAAAGCGAAATGATTGATGTGATGGAAGACCGTGAAATGTGGCGGCTAATCTCGAGCTGCTGCCGCTACAGCCATCACAGAAAAGCCGTCAATGAAGAAAGAAGCAAAAGTAGGTTTTAGGGTAAAAAAATGTTTCTACATTCTCTTTTTTGGTTAAACAAAGTCCAAAAATTTATTAAGAACAATGTACTGAGAAATTTAATAATGAGCTATAGACAGTATACAGAGTCTTATAGGCACAATCAAACCTTTAATTATCAGCCTAAGACATACTGTTTCGGAATCGACATTCGTCTTTTATTCCTCGTCAGGATAGCTAGAACTTCAGGTATGAACATGAGCATAGAAAGGCGAAGAATCGCAAATTAACCAGATCACAACACTAAGTCCAAAAAGAAACAAACGCATTACCCGCTATAGCGCAAAAACTCCACCACTTCTTCCCGTCATCAAGGAAAGCTCCATCAGAGGTGAGCATTGCGAGATTTTCTAGTAGAAGCTTGTGGAGTTCATAATACTCCAGAATCACTTTAACAATATCTCGGGCTTTAAAATCATCAAGCTGCACAATGTCAAGCAAGCGTACTTTTGACCGATCTTACAAGAAAAAAATACACAGTTCGCCATGTACGACATTCAGGCCACCCAGTGTAGACAATGCTCTTAACGCACAAACTGAATTCTCAGATATCGTATCAAGTTATAGTAACCGGCCGGTTGTTCGGGAAGTAACGCGTTGGTCTATGGAGCGGGAGGTCAGAGGTTCAAATCTCGAACCCGTCAAATCGACACATTGGATCGATTTTGAGCAGTATCTCTTTTAAAAATAATTTCTCATGTAAATCATATCAAATCAAAAACAAAAAATTGAAAGATTTAACATTCTCCGTATTCGAAAGCGAGCTAAAAAGCCTGCAAAATGGCAAACATTCATTGTACAATAGTTATGAAACAGTAGTTAAGTTTTTACCTGCGCAAACTGACAGCTTTCAGGATGACGACTTTTGTTATAGCAAGAACCATGTTTTGAATTGAACATATAGTCCATTTTTTTAATCTTCGTTTGGCTTAGAAGTAGGCCTATCTCCTAAAAAATAAAATGCTTTGTCAAAGCACTAGATACATTTACAAATGAAAAACTAAATTCATGCAGTTACTTCAATCAATGAAATCTCTAAGCAAACCACGCATATTTTTCCGATTATTATCAGGTACGGTAGAATAAGTTAAAACTAAAATTTAAATCGTTCTGAAAAATGCCTCGGCAGTACCCTTTGCGTTTACCATCTATACTTTCAAAATAAATCAGTTCAATTTTTTTTTTTGTGAAAAACGATACATTTACATGAATGTTAATTAATTGTACAGCCAAAGATTTGCTTTGATGAAAATGTTTATCTTCGAAGATTTTCGTCTGACACATGTCAAAAAAGTTGTCAAAATCGAGAGCGCATGAAAAGAAGCGGCTATTCATAGAAAAAAGCCAAGCCGTGGTAGGCCGGAAAAAGACCAATGAGAGAGCGTCATTAATGCACAACCTTTAAGCTGTACAGTTTCGAAGATCAACATTTTATTCCGAGCAATTCTCAAGTTTTGTACCATCAATCTAACTTTCAAACAACTCTAGATGTTTAATATCAGCGGCTTGCCCCTACTGTTCCTTTGGCTCCACGACTTTTCTGCTCGACCATTTCGGCGCGGCCCTTTTCGGCCCCAATATTCTGTGCTTTTTTACTAACACCAACCCAAAGCCCTAACCCTAAATAAGTGAATTGTCAAAGAGCACCGAATTGGCGCCGAAACGATCGTGCAGAAAACGTACGGCAACGAAATAGGTGGCGCCGAAAAGACGTGATCTCTTGTTTCTTTTGCCCCTCTTGTATTACGCAGCAAAACTAGATTAACCTGCAAACCTGCCGCTATTGAATACATAAAACTCTACAGAACATACGTATTATTTCCCTTCACGTAGAGTTTGTTTTCATGTGTCACAATACGATATATATACACTAGGTTGTGCTACTTGCTACTAATTACAGTAAGACGCACGTAGGTGATAACAATTTCAGCTTTGATATTTCAAATAATTACATTTTGATACAACCGCAACAACAAGTTTATGGCTGTTAAATTTCACGTGCCGCACCAAATATTCTTTGCACCAACCTTTCGTCTGAATCTTTTTTTCTTGCAGCTCCACGTCGATGCTCTAACTTCAACATTGGTGCTATCTTTCGAAACTTTGTAAAAAAAATAAAAAAATTAACATTCAGATGTGGCCATATGTAGGTCACTCAAAAAATATCAGTCAATGTTAACCGGCCAGTTGCTCGAGCGGTAACACGTTCGTCTCTGGAGCGGAAGATCTGAGGTTTAAATCTTGGTCTGGTCAAATTGGACACAGTGTTGCCAACGGCTCGCCACCGCTGTGACATTTCCTCGCAAGAATCTGTTTGCTCGCGCGCAAAGACGAGGAGATAGGCCCCGCCATCTCGTTACATGCTTCGGCATAATACAGGGAGTATAATGAAAGATTTAATGTGCTATGTTCGCGATATTGCTCTGCAGAGTGCACAGTTATTTGACTTCAAAACTTATAAACTATGTTTAAGCAAACTCAAATTGGGCCTTGCAAATTCTACAAAACATATGGATTCTATTCTATGCAACAACTTAAATCCAACTACTGTCATTAACGCATTAATGTTTATTTTGTGAAACAATGTCCAAGTGCTCTCGTTCCGAACCCCTTAAACTGATTGTGAATTCTATGCTGAGCATAAAAAAATGATGAAAACCCTACAAGTCATCAAATGACTCATCGTTTGTGATTGCAGTATTGTCTTAACTGTATACTGGACATGAAAAAGTGATCGTTTATGCTAATTGCTAAGGCGAGAAAAAATCCTGAAACGGTACATAAAAGTATCACTTCAACATTGACATTGCATATCAGAAACAAACTAATCGATTGGTCAACACTTTGGGTACCAGAATAGAAAAATTAAAAATCTAACACTATAACAAGACATTGATTGTTAAATTACGCTGGAAATCAATAAAAATAAATTCTTATTAACAATTGCGCATTCACACTTTCACTTCATGACCAACCCAATATTGTGTGTCCAAGCCATCGTTGTCAAAGTCAATGATCACCTAAGCATCTTCTTGTTGATCCTGGAGCGTTTAAATGGAAATAAATTATCACTTGACAAAATAACATTTGCATTTAAGCGCATTAAAAAAACACATACACACACAAATGACCAATAATAAGAATATCAGTGGTCGAGTGAACAGAGCGTTTGCTATTGAAACGGGAAACTCAGCTTCGATTTCCCGTCAAATCAGACCAAGAAAGCTAAAAGTTGGTATTCACAGGCTCCCTACTTAACGTTGTTTTGCAATCAAAACGTCGGTAAAAACCTCCACCGTGCTAAGTAAGAGGTGGACAGGTTGCAACTTGACTCGAAGACCAAAAGGTCCCTACGCAATCTTTTATAGCCAAAGCAACCTGGTAAAAAATAAGTATTAAAATTACAATTGCATAATTACCGAGGTGCTGACAATTCATGCAACATACAAGAAATCTAGCGCGCTGTGGTGTGGACCCACTGAGGCAGGGGTGCCGAAACCCGGGGGGATGAGGGATATCTCCTTCCCAATAATTTGACATTATCCCCCAATAATTTGAGTATGGTCTACATCTGCATCCCTTCCAATAATTTGACTCTGGTGTGCATCTGAGCGCAGGTCTCCACTTGAATTCGGGGAAAAAAAGTGTTCCATTGTTGGTGAAGATCAATTTTTTTTGCTCTTCACTTAATTTGCTCACCCAAAAAAAATTGTGGTCGAGGTTCATTTCCCCCAAAGTTGAAAATCGGGCAAAGTTGGGATAAAATAGCAAATTATCCCCCCCGATGCTCAACAAAGATTTGCACCCTCGCAATGAGGTATGATAGAAACCAAAAATGAAACATTTTTGTATTTCAAATCGTTCGCAGGTGTCAAAACTAACAAGAATGCCGCAGCAACGCATCGTCGTCAATGAAATCGATAACTTCTAATCATTTATCACCTGTTGAAAGTGCTGCGTAGAAGACGTCATTGGTTGTGTGGTAGAGACCAGTAGTATTTGAGGCGCAGAGCTAGGAGTCGATTTCTGGGGACTCAATTCGGTTGCACTTTCCATGTTGGAATCGCTCACCTAAAAAGTGTTACCGGTACTTAATGTAAAACCTATTTGAATAATACGAGTTCAAGATTTTTTTTTGTTACAATTTGCTGAAAAGCTATAAAAAATGTATTGCAACATATTGTATTTGTGTAATAACAGCTAAAGTTCTGAAAGGCAACCTAGCAATGCAGAAGCAAGCCTTTCATGCCCCATGTATGCGATAACAGATTTTTATTCTTGTCACGTATTCAATGGCAAAATTTATTCATTCCACATTGAATAATCAATTTTTTGATTATTTAAGAGTTATTTCAAAAATATTTAATTACACCACAATGTGTTTGAGCACCATATAGGTCTTAAAATTATTTTGAAAAAAATTTGCATGTATATGAAAGAAACCAGTTTACTATAAATTGATTTCTTTACGAAAACCACAGTTTACAACCTCATTTGCTAAATGCTGAAGAAAATGAGTGGCATGTTGCATTGTGAATGAGAAACTCAAACCAGGCGAAAAAAAAAACCAACCCGCACTAAATTTACCGTTCGTGAACTACTTTGCAATTAAAAAAAAGTTCGTTTCAGTCGTGAGCCGAATGCCAATTTAAACTTAAACGTTAAAAAATAGTTTATTTGAACTGCTGTAACTGCATAACGCATTCCAATAGTGACTCGTTTGCACTGCTGTAAGTCAATTGAAAATTAAAATGCTAAAGAGATAAGATAAGCTGTTGTTTTACGACAATCTAGCTTACCTGGCAGCACTAATTCGAAAGCATTCTGAGCAATAATAAAAGAGGAGCAGTTAAGCTCTGCCTCGCTTGGAACAAAACCATGCGTGAATATTCAACCGGCATATTCTTTGCTATTTCAACCAAATGCAGCTTGTACACAGCTACGTCGGAATAACGGGCAAACAAAAAATGGATACAATTACGGGAGCTTGTAGAATAGACCTTTTGTAAAACTTCAAGAATTGCACATCAAAACATATCCAAATTTAAAAAGTAGTACGAATTTTTGATTTTTGTAACTACGTATTTCAGATAAATAGCAGTCTCTGGTTTCATTAAAAAATTCTTCAAAAAAAAAGAATTTTAAACATGTAATGACCGATAGAGGAAAAAATCAACGCTGCTTAAAAATAATCCAAAAAAAAAAACGCAATACACACTCTGTTCTACTTTAACAAAGGATAGAATGAAAAACTTACCAGTTGAAAGCGAAAAACCTTAATTCATCCCGTACCTTAGCTTTCTTTGCGGGAGGCGAATTGTACCCAGTTTCATGATCTTCAAAAGGAGCAGTTTCATGATCTTCGAAAGTAGAGGCTGACATGTCCAGCTGGGAGGTTAAAAACATGACAACGAAAGAGGAGGTGCAAATAAGTGAAAAGGATAGGATGTAAGAAGTCATTGGTTGTGAGGTAGAGGCCCGCAGTATGTTAGGTGCAGAGCTAGATAGATCTCAATTGCTGGGGACTCAACTCGGATGCACTTTTCATGTTGGAATCGCTCACCTAAAAAGCGTCAAATTTATGAAATTTTATCACTGTAAAACATTGCATCTTACTTGAAGAAACAATTTATAACAATTTATAAAAAGACAAACCACCAAGAACACAAAAAATTTTTCGAAGAACTCCAACTATTTGCGGAGTTATGATCATTTGAAAAAACGCTATTTTTGCTCGTTCCACATCATTGCACATGCTTAAAACTTTCTTAAATCTTTAATTTCTTTATCTGTGGTCATAGGAGACTGCTGAAAATTGCTAGACAGGGGTTTTGAGACCCAAGAAATCCAAAAACCTGGCTTAAAAAATGATAAAAGAATGGTTTCATTGAGTAACTGAGCATCCAATCTATTAGTTACGTTTTACGGATGCCCAACTTCGAGAATCTGTAAAAAAAATGGGTACGGTATAAAATTTAAAAGCTGCAATTCACAAAATCATTTATTGTACCACTGCTCTTTCACCTCAAATAACAAAATTGAATTATTTTGATGCCTACCGTAAAAAATTTTGTTTTTTAGTGAAATACGTTTTTTCAATAAAAATAGCATTGAATCAGTTTGAGATAAAAAGCAAAGCACCACAAAATCAATGGAAAAGAGTTGAGGGAAAACAACAAACAAAATACGACCCAAACATGCTAAACAGAGCTTTTATTCATGGGAAACTCTGCAACACAAATTACTGAGCAGTTGTTTTAAAGTTGAGCATGAACACTCAATCAAGTACAATGATATCTAGCACATGTTCTGGCTTGACAGTCTGGTTTTTTGGACTACATGGGGTCTTTTATTCACATTGTGTAGTGTGAAAAAAATGATGAAAAGTACATGATTGCTAAAGTTTAAGATGGATTTGATTCGTGTTCAATCAATTATATTTCAGTAAATGTTTAATGCTATCGACTCGAATAGTTGCACATGATAGCGATGGTTTGAGATGGATTTGATTCGTGTTCAATCAATCATATTTCAGTAAACTTTTGATGCTATCGATTCGAATAGTTGCACAAGATTGCCAAAGTTTGAAGTGGATTTGATTCGAGTTCAATCAATCATATTTCAGTAAATTTTTGATGCTATCGACTTGAATAGTTGAAAAATATGTTGAAAAATTGCTGATTTCAATATTAAACATCCAAATTTTTTTAGGAAAATATCATTTCCTAGCTTTGCAAACGTTAGTATTGTTGTAATCATATCTGCTTAATGTAGCACAGTTTCAATAGGTAATGGCCAACTGCTTTTTTAACGGGATTTATTATTTTAGATTGTTTTATGTTATATCAGTAGTTTTGCAGTTTTTTAAAATATAATAAATATAATCAGTTTGCTACAAAATTGGGCATTGAAAGAAAATTGAATGAGATGTGCCACAATTGTCCACAAAATCCACTTTGCTAAAAGCACTTGGGTTTGGCATGTTGAATTTATCTGTCATAGAACCTCAGTGCCGCGAGATGAGATTAGAAGTATCTGCTAGCCTAGCATCATGTTATGGAATATCCCTCCAAGTGTAATTTGCAGTGGAAAAAGTGCTGTGAATCATATGCAAAGTGCAGAGGTGCCGAAACCCAAAGGGATGGAGGGATATATCCCCCCAATAGTTTGACTATGGTCCACATCTGCATCCCCCCCAATAATTTGACTCTGGTCTGCATCTGAATCACTTGAATTTGGTCTGCATGACTTGAATTTGGGGAAGAAAACTCTTCCAATTTTGGTGAAGACTTTTTTTTATTTGTTTGGTCTTCACTTGAATTCGGGGAAAAAAAACTTCCAATTTTGGTGAAGACCTTTTTTTCTTTTTTTGGTTTTCACTTAATTTGCTTACCTGAAAAAAATCGTGGTCAAGGTTTATTCCCCCCAATGTTGAAAATAGGACAAAATTGGGGTAAAATTGCAAATTATCCCCCCAGTGCTCAACAAAGATCGGCACTCCTGACAAAGTGTAAAACCAATCAAGACAGGTCTGGAAGCATTTATCTGCTTCAAGTTAACAAATGGGCATTTATCTTATTTTTGTTGTAATTGGAAAAAAATTGTTGTACTAGGTCAGCAGATCTGCCAAGCATGTTGGCGCATGTTACAAGTTGTAAGTGCTGATGATGCTACCACCACCACATCATCATACACAGAGACCGAGGTACAAACTCCCACCGATATTCAACTATGGATTCTGAAGTTATGAACACATCAGTTGAATTGTGCTCTATATCACGATCCTTAAAGTGGCATTGCAAAAGCAAGCAAACACAGGCGGTTGAAGCTCCCTGCGAAACTCTGAAAACTGGTGATATACTTCTGAGCAAAGTAAACCACAAAGACTTATCAGATAAGATTTGTGACAAACAAGACGATAGTATCACAAAAAAAGTCTAAGAAAAAATTGAACATTAAAACCGACTTTGCCAAGCCTTTAGTCAGAAGCTATAATCAGCTAACCAAAGTACCAAGATCAAGCCTCCACTATAATCTCTGATACTTGGTCAGTAGAAAAGGCTGCACAACATTTTGGGGGAATCAAGTGAAGATGGAACAAAAAATAAAAAAGAAGGAATGTTGAGTAGTCTTTCTTACTGACCAGGTATCAGAGATTAAAGAGAAAAGTTTGATTTTGGTGCTTTGGTTAGCTGATTATAGCTTCTCACTAAACGCTTGGCAAAGTGGTCTGAATGTTCAATCTTTTCTTTAACTTTTTTTGTAATAGGATCGTCTAGTTTGTCACAAATCTTTCCTGGTTTGCTTTGCACAGAAGTATATTGGCAGTTTTCAGAATTTTGCAGCGAGCTTCAAACGCTTCTGTTTGCTTGCTTTTACCATGTTGCTATAAGGGCCATGATATCAGATATAGACCACAATTCAAATGTGTTCATAGCTGCAGCAACCATACTTGAGTGGGTGGGGGTTTCTACCTTACTGACTGACTGTGGATGATAATGTGTTGGTGGTGAGAGGGTCATCAGCACTTAACATGTGCCAACAAGCTTTGCAGATCTTCTGATCTAACATAAAATTTTTTTCACTGATAGGTGCCCATTGTAATTGTAATTTCATTTTATTCACCAAATTGCCTTGGCAAGGGGACAGTGAAGGGACTTTTCGGTCTTTGAGTCAAGCTGCTACCTGCCCACCTGTCTACCACACACAGTGGAGGCTTCACACTGTCCCTTTAATTGCTGAACGTCAAGCAGGGAAGCTGTGAATACCAATTTTTATAGTCTTTGGTTTGACCAGACTGGGAATCGAACCCAAGTCTACCGTTTCAGTAGCAGACGCTCTATCCACTCGACCACTGATCGGTTAAATTCTGATCGCATTTGTTAGCTTGAAGCAGAGAAAGGCTTCCAGACCTGTCTTGACTGGTTTTATGCTCTGAATCTCATCACTCAGCACTGAGGTTCTGCAACAGATTAGTTCTACGTGCTCAAACGTAAGTGCTTTAAGCAAAGTGGATTTTAGGTACAATTCAGAATTGAGGCAAATCTCATTTAATTTTCTTCCAAATTTTGTAGTAAACTCAAATTTTGCATTCATCTTCTAGTGAAAAACTGCAGCACTACTGATATAACATAAAACAATCTAAAATAGAAATCACTGTTAAAAAGCAGTTGGTCCTTACCAATTGAAACTGTGCTACATTAAGCAGATATGATTACAACAATATTATCGATTGCAAAGCTAGGAAATGATATTTTCCTGAAAAATTTTGGATATTTAATATTGAAATCAGCAATTTTTTAACGTACGTTTCCAACTATCCAAGTAAATAGCATCAAAAATTTATTATGAAAGATGATTGATTGAACACGAATCAAATCCATCTTAAACTTTAGCAATCATGTGCTTTTCATCACTGTTGTCACACTACACAATGTGAACAAAAGACCCCATGTGGTCCAAAATGCTGGAACATGGGCTAGATATCATTGTACTTGATTGAGTGTCCATGCTCAACTTTAAAACAACTGCTCAGTAATTTGTGTTGCAGAGTTTCCCTTGAATAAAAGCTCTGTTTAGCATGTTTGAGTCGTATTTTGTTTGTTGTTTTCCCTCAACTCTTTTCCATTGATTTTGTGGTGCTTTGCTTTTTATCATAAACTAATTCAATGCTATTTTTATTGAAAAAACGTATGTCACTAAAAAACAAAATTTTTTATGGTAGGCATCAAAACTAATTCAATTTTGTTATTTGAGGTGAAAGAGCAGTGGTACAAGAAATGATTTTGTGAATTTCAGCTTTTAAATTTAAATACCAATTTTTTTTACAGGTTCTCGAAGCTGGGCATCCGAAAAACGTAACTAATAGATTGGATGCTCAGTTACTCAATGAAACCATTTTTTTATGATTTTTTTAAGCTAGATTTTTGGACTTCTTGCGTCTTAAAACCCCTGTCTAGCAATTTTCAGCAGTCTCCTATGACCACAGATAAAGAAATTAAAGATTTAAGAAAGTTTTAAGCATGTGCAATGATGTGGAACGAGCAAAAATAGCGTTTTTTCAAATGATCATAACTCCGTAAATAACACAGGTCAACAAAATTTAAAAAAAAATTTCTTTCTTCCATGGAAATAGTCATTTCTTATAGATTTTTGGACGCTGAATCCAAAAATGACAGTAAAAACCTTCGATTAGCTCTCGTTTTTGAACTATTTTCGATTTTAGTTTTTTACAAATGAATACAATAACACTAATGTGGCAACAGAATTGTGCATGTTCACAATCGTATTCTTTTGGCTTTCCTGCTGTAAGGCAAGTTCGGTTGATCTCTAACAAGAGTCCAACAGTAATCAGCTAACATTAATGGCTCCATCTTCTTTGGTACCGCTTTTCCATGACTGCAATATCCTGGTGGAAACGCTCCCCACGTTCATCGCTCACGTCACCACAGTTTGAAGGAAAAAAATCGAAGTGCGAATGTAAGAAGTGTATTTTCAAAGACATGTTGCTCCCCATGTTTTTGTACGAATCTATCATGTGTTCCACGAGTTTAATATAATTTGGAGCTTTTCTATTTCCAAGAAAGTTGTGTGCCACATCTCGAAATGCATTCCAGGCAACTTTCTCTGTTCCAGACAAGGTGTGATCAAAGTCTTCATCCTTAGCGGTTAGTTGATCTGAGGTCCAACAAAGATGCGTTCTTTGAGCTTTGCTTGGCTCAATACATAAAACTTGTTGCAGATGTACTTGAAAGCTGCTCCATCCTGATTCATCACTTTTACAAAATTTTCATCAATCCAAGTTTAATATGCAATGGGGGAAGTAGGATCTTTGATGCTTCAACAAGTGGAGTGTACTTAACATTTTTTGTGCCTGCTATCAAAGTGCTTCTTTTTGGCCACTCTTTTCTCGAGTAATGCTCATGTCTTGCACGACTGTTCCATTCACACAAAAAACAGCAATATTTTGTATAACCAGGCTGCAATCCAAGTAGTATTGCAATTACTTTCAAGTCACCACACAGTTGCCAGCAGTGCTGTTCGTAATTTATGTACTGTAAAAGCTGCTTCATATTCTCATATGTTTCTTTCATATGAGCTGCATATACGACGGGAATTGATGGCAACATGATTTCATTGTGCAGCAACACAGCTTTCAGACTTACTTTTGACAAATCAATATACAATCTCCATTCTTCTGGTTTGTGGGAGTATCCAAATTCTTACATAATACCACCAACATCTGTGCAATATACAAGTCCCCCTTTCATGCTAAAAACCTGACCCAAAGTCTGTTAACGAGTACGAAAACTACAATAAATTGAATTGAACAATGACTGAACACATAATTAAATAACTAAACTGACACCACTTTGAAGCAAGTTCCATTGTTTCAATCTGAGGCCAACAGCTCGGCTTTGACTTTTGGCAAATTTAAATCCCTGACAAGATCATTCAGTTCACTTTCATTGATTAAATGTGGTTCAGCTGTAGTGTTACCAAATTCAACACTTCTGGATGTGCACAGTTCAGAAGTGCTAGACTCGTCACTGCTCTCTGCATAATCTGAACTCAATAGATCTGCTTCTTCACATGGCTCAGGAATAGGTAGCTCGTCACAGTGAGGAACAGGACGAATTGCAGATGGTATTTTGGGATACTTTATTAAAGACTTCTTCTTCCTGTTGAACCCTTTTTTCATGGAAGGCGTGAGACAGAAGTAACAATCGTTTATGTGATCCATAGGTTCTCGCCAAATCATTGGCACTGCAAATGGCATTGCCTTTCTTTTTTTCTTCAGCCACTCGTTAAGGGCAGTCACGCAAGAGTTGCAGCATATGTGAGGAGCCCAAGGCTTGTCCTGATCACCGACTTTACAACCACAGTACTGATGGTAAGCCTTTTTAGTTCTAGTGGTCAAGACACGCTTCTGCGAAGACACAGTAAACTCCCCACAGATATAACAGAAGTTATCTGCAGAATTTACTCAAACACGAGACATTTCAAAATATACTGAGAGCTACTTTTTCTTGTACTCTTAATTTAACGAGCCAATTCTAAACAAAATAGATCACAGTACAAGACTTCAGATATAACTGTATGCTATTTGACAGTTACTATGCTTCGCAGTTCATTTACACCTGCAAGAAGCCTTTTCTGCTTAGTCTAAATTAGTCGAAATTTCGCCTGCTAGCATTACTTGCTGTATTTCACTATTTATCACGCAATATCTAGGCAATATTTATCACGCAATATATTTAAATATCTAAGCTGCACTCCCGACCTATTCAAGCTCATTTTCTGATATGATGAATTAGCGGAATCTTTTCTCAGCAGTGGTACTATCTTATAATATGTCCTCCCCTCCTGATAAATTTGTTTTATCTCTATTGGTGAAGAGCTTTTCATCTATGTAGGAAGAAGGCGATCGCTGTAGCTCAATCTTTTATAAGCCTACCTCTTACCATTATAATACATGTGTCCTCACACTCCTCTGAAATATCTTTGAACATGGGCACCTGCAGTACTTTTGGGAGAGGTGACGAATGATCTGTTGTAGGATTCAAATGTAACAAGTCAGAAAAAGCCGTATATACATGTGGTTGTAACAAAGCTAACTTGATGATTGTTTTTTGAAAAGGTTTTTGAACTCTGTTATCTAAAAGGAGTAAACTTCTAATTGAACAATATAAACAGGTATTTTGATTTGAAATTCCGAGGGGGTCCCGTTTTCCCCTGGCATATGTTGATGGTACCTATATCTTAAAAACTAGAGCTAACCGACAATTTTAAGCCTCATTTTCGAATTCAGCGCCCCAAAATTAGTAAAAGGCGGCTACTTTCATCCCAGAAAGAAATTTTGTGTTGACCAGTGATTGGAGTTTTTCGAAAATTTTTTTGTGTTCTTGGTTTTTTATTAAGATCTACAACTGTGCCAAATTTCATCAAAATACAAAACATATGGTGTAACCCATTTGCTCATTTGGCATGGAATGACCCAAAAGCAAGTTAAATAATATGAGTTCAACAATTTATTTTGTTACATTTTGCTGATAAGCTATAAAAATGCAGTGCAACATATTGTATTTGTGCAACATCAGCAAAAGCTCTGAGAGGCAACCATGCAATGCACCAGCGTGCCTTTTATGCCCAGTTTACGCAATAACAAGCTTTTGTTCTTGTCTCACATTCGATGACAAAATTCATTCATTCCACATTCAATAATCAATTTCTTGACAATTTTAAGAGTTATTTCAAAGATATTTAATAACACCACATTGTGTTTCATCACCATATCGGTCTTAAATTGCAGGTATATGACTGGAAGCAGTTTACTGTAAATTCATTTATTTTAGAAAACCACAGTTTACAGCCACATTAGCCAAGTACTGAAGAAAATGAGTGAAATGTTCTATTGAGAATGAGAAAATCAAAACAGTTCAAAAAAGCAAAACCAACACGCCCCAAATTTACCGTTTGTGAACCGCTTTGCAATTCAACAAATGTTTGTTACAGTCGAACGCCGAATGCCAATTCAAACATAAAGGTTACTATAAACCTAAAGGTTAAAAAATAGTTCATACAAACTACTGTAACTGCATAATGTATTCCAATAGCGACACATTTGCACTGCTATAAAGCGTTAATATTGTAGATTAATTTAAAATGCCAGAGACAAGATATGAGTTTGTTTTACGACAGTCCAGCTTACCTGGCAGCACTAATGCGAAAAGATTCTGAGCAATAATAAAAGAAGAGCTCAGTTAAGTGCTGCCTCACTAGGGGCAAAACCAAACCATACGTGAATATTCAACAGGCTTATTTTTTGTTATTTTAACCAAATGCAGCTTGTACACAGCTAAAAGAAATAACAGGCGAACAAAAAATGAATACTAATATGTTAACTTGTAGAATAGACCTTTTGTTAAACCTCAAGGTTTGCAAATCAAAACATACGCAAATTTAATAAGTACAAATTTGTAATTTTTGCGACGACGTATTTTAGATAGATAGCAGTCCCTGGCTTTGTTTAACAAATTCTTAAAACAACGATTTTTAAACATGTAATGGAAAAATTAACACTGCTTAAATAACAATCTTAAAAGAAGCCACCGCAATACACACTCTGTCCCACCTCAACAGAGGAGAGAATGACAAACTCACCAGTTGAAAGTGAAGAACCTCTATCCTATCTCATCTGTTAGCTCTCTTTGCTGGAGGTGAATCGTACAGTTTCAAGATCTTGAAAAGGAGAAGCTGAAATGTCTTGCTGGGAGGTTGAAAATGTAACAACAGGTGCAAAAACATGAAGAGGACACGATAAAAAAAGTCTTTGGTTGTGAGGTAGAGGACAGCAGTATTTGAGGTGTGGAGCTACAGGTTGATTGCTGGGGATGCAACACAAATGCACTTTCCATGTTGGAATGCCTCACCTAAAAAGCGTTACTTAAAATAAAACTAATTGGCATAATACAGCTTGCAATTTCAAAACCGCCAAATTTCAAAATCTCATCTCATAACTAATTCAATGTTGCTGGTCCGAGTCATCACTTTCAGTGGATGCCGTTACATTGTCGCATTGATTCTGTTGGAGCATTTTAACATAGATAAATTATATACTGACAAACTAAGTTTTGGTTTACTTTCATTTTTGGTCAAAAAATACTATTACTGTGCATGATCACGCATACATTGTTAAAGCATGATCATTTCTACATTACCAGCCATTTGTCTAACGCTTTTTTTAGAGGTGGGCACGAATGACATTATACCAAAAGAGCAACAATCTTTTAACCGGTAAAATCGCAGCGCAAATAAAAGGAACTGTGGAAAAGGTTTGTGGCACCTTATTACGTGCTGAAGTAGTTCTCATTTCATCAATAAATCGATTTCAAACAGCATCTCTTTAAGAACCTACGCTAAGTAATAGAGTGTAATATGTGCTATTCAGCCTGTTTGCTCAAACCGATTCTTAAATTTGAATTGCATGCTTCCTAAATTTGAATTGAACACTTGTCGCAAGATGGAAATAAGATTTGGCAATATAGCAACCATTCAGCAAACTGGTAAAACAAACAACGATTGAGTAATGCATAAAAAAGAGCCATTTAGCATTGTTTGTCATTTTTGGAGATCACTAACATGCTTTCATTCCAATTGTGCATATGAGCAGAGGTGGAGTCGAGGACACAACGCTTCAGTCTAAGGCCAAGAACACAAAAAAATCCAAGGCCAAGAACCCACTTTTCGTAGACAGACTTTCTCGAGGCCAAGGATAGGAATGCTCGAGGCCAAGGCCAAAGACGAACACAACGCGCAAGTGTCTTCCAAAAAATTAAAAATAAAATAAAGGTCTTCGTGCAAAAACCTAGCAAATTTTCCGCGAAAAAAGTCTTCACAAAAAAAAATTGCAAATTTTCTGCAAAATTTCAGGCGAAGAAAGAAAGGTCATGACCTTTACACATTTTCAAGAAATCAAAAATAGTGCTGTCCTCGACCAAAGACAGGGCATTTTTAAGAACTTTTACTTTGTAGGCTTCAAGTTCAAGGACTTTAAAATGTGTCCTCAAGGCCAAGGATGTCCTCGAGGACTCCACCTCTGCATAACAGCATTAGAATTGTGTACCCGTATGTTGATAATGATAGAGAGGTATTTTTAAGTGAGCAATGGTTTCAAACGCATTAAAATTTATGACTGCAAATTCAGTTTATGGGGTTCAGGACAAGAGCACTTGGGACATTGTTTCACAAAATGAATAATGATTTAATGACAATAAATGGAATTGAGCCGTCGCGACGCGTTTCGTCCTTGCTCAAGGGACTCTTCAGGCGACAAAGATCAATTTTGTTTTCATTAGCCAAAACAAAAAAAATTAATTACTGTAATTGGAATCGGCCCCCCTTACCGTTTCTAGGCTATATGGCTTCCAGCGCAATATGGCTACTCCAAAACTTTTTGCCGACAACTTACCGACCACCATTACCCAGTAGGCTACTAAAGGTGAATTTACACAGCACCCGCCCCTCGCACGCCCTCGTCCGCCCTTCCACGCCTTTGCCTCCCCCCGACAAAGCACGCAGGCGTGGAAGGGCGGACGAAGGCGTGCGAGGGTTTTGCCTAGTCGGCCAGGGCCCAAAATGTTTTATGATTTTAACGCATAAATATGTAAATTTGCACGCATGATTTAGTACAGTAGTTTACCACACTACTGTAACCGCAATCAGACTACTTTTGTTAGGCGATAGTACCTGAAGTTAAAATCATGAAATTTGTGGATTATTACAGTCAAGTGGTTGAACCTCGATCATTCCATTTCAAAGCTAACACTGGGATCACACAATCAAGTTTTCTGTACAATTTGTTTGCATCAATGTTTTTGGAGCTATCACATCTAAACGCTATTTTCTTGAAGAATTTTTGCCAAACGGAAGCGTTTGGGTTTTTCATCAAATTGCCGAAGTTATTACAAGTATTTTTTTTGCTGTATAAGCATCTACGCAGTATTTAAGGAATTTTTTTGAAATTTGCCGCGGCCACAGTAATATTATGCACTTTGTCGATTGATTGTTATTTTATGATAGGAGCATATTCACAAAAGCGAAAAGCTGCAGCTACAGTAATGAAAAGCTGTTTGAGTTCTGCCGCAAATTGTGTGCACAGAATAGGATTTTTTTCGAGTTTTCGACCTGCAAGGAAATGAAAGATATAAATGGAAAATGTCAAAATACCTTTGCTTGTGTGGAACTTATTTGCGTATACCATAGCTTTTTCATGTTATGTCACCCATCACCAATAAAATTTGCGTAACATTGCATGTTTGACCAGGAAATATCACATATAAACCAGATTTATTCTTTTCGGTATTTGCGGTTTCAGATAGCTCAATAATTGGATGTCAGGGTAAATTGAAACTTCAGTATTTTTAAATAAGAATAAGAGCGTTTTTGTTTGATTTCTAACAAAAGCAGCGTGAAATAGCTGAAAAATATCTACTGAAATTTATCTTAACTGCTTAAAAATGCAACGGGCTCTTTTGCAAGTGGACATGTCAAATTTTGACCAAAAAAATTCCAAAATCATCAAAAATTCGGCACTAGCAAAAGCGAGGTCGGAAATTTTTTTCGATCAAAAGGAAACTTGTAATACCTTGACCAAAACCAAATCACACATTAAATACTTCTTTAAGTTTAATTATCACTAAATACTGAGCAAAAGCTTATTTTCGTTTGATTTCGGTCTAAAACTTCCTTTCCAGCATCTGATTTTTTTACTCTATCCTTGTATTCTGGACTAAAGATGCTTCAAAAGCACTGCCTTTCTTGGATTTCGCTAATTAAAAGTTCAATTTCATGAGTTAACCACAATGCCATGTTGACAGCTGCACTGCAGTTCTGGTTGATAACTTTTCAAAATAAATTCGGAAAAGGCCAAGCTCAACTTTGATTTATCGTAGGAAGAATTGGGTAATGGATATGCAATCATAAACAAAACAGCAGGCAACATATTTAGGTCTTTTAAGAAATAAAAGAAAACAGCAGGGACAATGTTATAATACGTCATTGCCGATTAAATCATATGAGGTAATATTTGTTTTTACATTTTCGCTTGATAGTTGTGACCCATTTCTTTTCTGCAGTGACCTCGGTGGCATTTTTTGTATTGTGCAGCTCAATATTTCGTAAAGCAAGCTAAAAGCTTAGTTTTTTCGTAATCAGGGTTCCCACGCATTTGTCAACAAAAAAATTCCCTACTTTTTCCATACCTAAATTTGCTCAAAACAAACTAAGCTCTAGTCATCTGAAATAAACAAAAATGCAGTTATTTTCACACAATCTATAAACTAACTCAACAGAACTTAATTATTGCATAAATGAAGACGAATAAATAGCCTATAGTAACGGACATTTCCTGATTGTGAACTGATTGTTCATGGTGTTTAGATTGATACAAGATGGAGACAATGCAGCATAGTGTTTAGGCCATAGACTCAATGGTTGTATTCAAGCGGCTGCTATCAGGCGCGTAGCCAGAAATTCGTAGTGAGGGGGCTGTTTGGGGGTTCTGAGGGCGGAGCCTCCAGCCGACGGAGGCTAATGGGGGCTCTGGGGGCAAAGCCCCCAGTCGCCAGAGGCACTGGGGCGGAGCCCCCAGCGCTCGATAACTTGGCATTTTTTTGCAAAAATAACTTAACTTTGGGACTATTTTGATAAAAAAATAACTTTTAAAACGTGGCATAGAAATTGGCAGTGCAACCATGATTAAACTGGTTGCATAAATGGGCTATTTGGGAGGTGGTTAATGGTAAAAATTTACTTCTCTTATTTAGAAGATGGTAAATTATAAAATCGTATTGTTCAATAAAATGCACAGGGAATAATCCATTTCGTCTATAGTTTACAAAGAAAAATACATGGCAGGGGGCTAATGAAAAGAAATTTGAGAGGAGTGATTGGTAATTAACTAATACTGAATAGCCCCCCCCCCCCTATTTCTAAGATTATAGTATCTTTGTTGATGACACCTATGTTTAGCATTTTTACACTAGCGATTAAATTTGATTGCTTAGTTTTGGCCATTTTTCAAAGTTTTCATTTGATTGTGGTTTTTAATTTTGACAAATTAGCCCCCACCCACTGAATGTATGTTTCAAAAGATGTTTCAAATACTATTTAGTCCATTCCAGTGCATAAAACAGTCTCAGAAGTGCTGAAAACGTGGTATTTTTCTCATGCATTTTAATCGACGAGCCAATGAGGGGGCTATAGCTTCCCCGCCCTCCCTGGCTACGCTACTGGCTGCTTTAACCCCTACTGCAGAACTAGAATTCTTGATTTGGCAATGGTAAGCAATGGTACATTGAGAAACACTAATTTCTTGCACATTGTAGGCAATCTGGTTAACTTCGTTGTCAGTTGCTAAAAGTAACCAAGCAGTAGGCAACCGGTACTATGGCTTCTTTTTATTTGTAGGCTGGTAAACATAGAATAACCTCACCAAACTACTGGCTAAAGCGTAAGCTGACTAATCTTTAACGCGTAGGGTGAACAAATGACAAACCGAGATACATACAGTAGGCCTATACCAGACTAACTGCCGGGATCTGCAGAGCCTACTGCTGTTTGCAGTGTTTGTACCAAAGACATAGGATACAAATACAGGTATAGTCTAGTGAATATATTCCCAGTAGCTCAACTGCTGGAACCGGTATGCTTTGCTACAAGGGAGCTTTTTCTTACTGCTAACCATAGGCCTAAGCAGAGTGCCTACAGCAGGCTACTACACTGCTGTGGGCTATTAGCACATTGTTAGCACGTAAGCTAGTAAAGCTCTCAACTTAACTTAAAAGCCAAACATGGCCTAGGCAGACAGCCTACTGTAGGCTATCAGTGCATTACTAACCAGGCTAATACTGCTGTGGGCTATCAGCACATTATTAGCGCGTAAGCTATCTCAACTTAACTTCAAAGCCAAACATGGCCTAGGCAGACAGCCTACCGTATGTTATCAGTGCATTATTAACGTGTAGTAGGTTAACAATCTCTGAACTTCATTGGGATGCAACAGCTCTTGAAATAGCCTTCCTCTGTTTTCTGCTAACCTTTTGCCTGCTGTCTGCATATGCCTCGCTATTCCTCCTTTAGTGCTAGTAGGCTACCGGTACTTGAATTCTTCCGTTTGCTTAATTGCCTTTGATGTAATAATACCGGTACTCTTTAACTACAGCAAAATGATACTCTTAAATTAAAGCTTTGTTGAATTTGTTTTGCGACGAAATAAATTGATAAGACCACCAATCCTGAAGCTTTAACACAACACAGCCAGGCGTGATATTACTATTTTTTTGCGGTTAATAGAAGTATTAAAAAGACAAATGGGATATTTAAAATTCATCCGCTCCAATCGCGGTAGTTTCTACAAGGTGCAGTGCGCTATTTTTGCCAAACAGTTTTCCATCCTTATTCTATACAAGCACGCATTTTTCCTGACTTTTTCCCGATTGCGAAATGACTTTACAAACTTTCCGACTTTTTTCCCGATCGTGGAAACCCTGCGCAATCAATGGCAGCTTTTTAAAAACTTATTGGAAAAATAGAGCTTGGTTCTATTTCTCTTCAAGAACTCAGCAAGACTTTCCAGAGACTGATTTTGAATTGTGCTCTATATCACGATCCTTCAAGTGGCATTGCAAAAGCAAGCAAACACAAGCGGTTGAAGCTCCCTGCAAAACTCTGAAAACTGGTGATATATTTCTGAGCAAAGTAAACCACAAAGACTTATCAGATAAGATTTGTGACAAACAAGACGATAGTATCACAAAAAAAGTCTAAGAAAAAATTGAACATTAAAACCGACTTTGCCAAGCCTTTAGTCAGAAGCTATAATCAACTAACCAAAGTACCAAGATCAAGCCTCCACTATAATCTCTGATACTTGGTCAGTAGAAAAGGCTGCACAACATTTTGGGGGAGTCAAGTGAAGATGGAACAAAAAATAAAAAAGAAGAAAGGAATGTAGTGTTGTCTTTCTTACTGACCAGTATCACAGATTAAAGAGAGAAGTTTGATTTTGGTGCTTTGGTTAGCTGATTATAGCTTCTCACTAAACGCTTGGCAAAGTGGTCTGAATGTTCAATCTTTTCTTTAACTTTTTTTGTAATAGGATCGTCTAGTTTGTCACAAATTTTTCCTGGTTTGCTTTGCACAGAAGTATATTGGCAGTTTTCAGAATTTTGCAGCGAGCATCAAACGCTTCTGTTTGCTTGCTTTTACCATGTCGCTATAAGGGCCATGATATCAGATATAGACCACAATTCAAATGTGTTCATAGCTTCAGCATCCATACTTGAGTGGGTGGGGGTTTCTACCTTACTGACTGTGGATGATAATGTGTTGGTGGTGAGAGGGTCATCAGCACCTAACATGCACCAACAAGCTTTGCAGATCTTCTGATCAATAACATAAAATTTTTTTCACTGATAAGTGCCCATTGTAATTGTAAATGCATTCTATTCACCAAATTGCCTTGGCCAGGGGACAGTGAAGAGACCTTTCGGTCTTTTGAGTCAAGCTGCTACCTGCCCACCTGTTTACCACACACAGTGGAGGCTTCACACTGTCCCTTTAATTGCTGAACGTCAAGCAGGGAAGCTGTGAATACCAATTTTTATAGTCTTTGGTTTGACCAGACTGGGAATCGAACCCAAGTCTACCGTTTCAGTAGCAGACGCTCTATCCACTCGACCACTGATCGGTTAAATTCTGATCGCATTTGTCAGCTTGAAGCAGAGAAAGGCTTCCAGACCTGTCTTGACTGGTTTTTATGCTTTGAATCTCATCACTCAGCACTGAGGTTCTGCAACAGATTAGTTCTACGTGCTCAAACGTAAGTGCTTTAAGCAAAGTGAATTTTAGGTACAATTTAGAATTGAGGCAAATCTCATTTAATTTTCTTCCAAACTTTGTAGTAAACTCAAATTTTGCATTCATCTTCTTGTGAAAAACTGCAGAACTACTGGTATAACATAAAACAATCTAAAATAGAAATCACTGTTAAAAAGCAGTTGGTCCTTATGAAACTGTGCTACATTAAGCAGATATGATTATAACAATATTAACGATTGCAAAGCTAGGAAATGATACTTTCCAGAAAAATTTTGGATATTTAATATTGAAATCAGCAATTTTTTAATGTACGTTTCCAACTATCCAAGTAAATAGCATCAAAAATTTATTTTGAAATATGATTGATTGAACACGAATCAAATCCATCTTAAACTTTAGCAATCATGTGCTTTTCATCACTTTTGTCACACTACACAACGTGAACAAAAGACCCCATGTGGTCCAAAATGCAGGAACATGGGCTAGATATCATTGTACTTGATTGAGTGTTCATGCTCAACTTTAAAACAACTGCTCAGTAATTTGTGTTGCAGAGTTTCCCATGAATAAAAGCTCTGTTTAGTATGTTTGGGTCGTATTTTGTTTGTTGTTTTCCCTCAACTCTTTTCCATTGATTTTGTGGTGCTTTGCTTTTTATCTCAAACTGATTCAATGCTATTTTTATTGAAAAAACGTATGTCACTAAAAAACAAAATTTTTTATGGTAGGCATCAAAATTAATTCAATTTTGTTATTTGAGGTGAAAGAGCAGTGGTACAAGAAATGATTTTGTGAATTGCAGCTTTTAAATTTTATACCCATTTTTTTACAGGTTCTTGAAGTTGGGCATCCGTAAAACGTAACTAATAGATTGGATGCTCAGTTACTCAATGAAACCATTCTTTTATCATTTTTTAAGCTAGATTTTTGGATTTCTTGGGTCTTAAAACCCCTGTCTAGCAATTTTCAGCAGTCTCCTATGACCACAGATAAAGAAATTAAGATTTAAGAAAGTTTCAAGCATGTGCAATGATGTGGAACAAGCAAAAATAGCGTTTTTTCAAATGGTCATAACTCCGTAAATAATTGGAGTTTTTTGAAAAAATTTTTGTGTTCTTGGTTTTTCACTAAGATCTACAACTGTGCCAAATTTCATCAAAATACAAAACATATGGTGTAACCCATTTGCTCATTTGGCATGGAATGACCCAACAGCAAGTTAAATAATATGAGTTCAACAATTTATGTTGTTATATTTTGCTGATAAGCTATAAAAATGCAGTGCAACATATTGTATATGTGCAATATCAGCAAAAGCTCTGAGAGGCAACCATGCAATGCACCAGCGTGCCTTTTATGCCCAGTTTACGCAATAACAAGCTTTTGTTCTTGTCTCACATTCGATGACAAAATTCATTAATTCCACATTCAATAATCAATTTCTTGACAATTTTAACAGTTATTTCAAAGATATTTAATAACACCACATTGTTTCATCACCATATCGGTCTTAAATTGCGGGTATATGACTGGAAACAGTTAACTGCAAATTCATTTATTTTAGAAAACCACAGTTTACAGCCACATTAGCCAAGTACTGAAGAAAATGAGTGACATGTTCTACTGAGAATGAGAAAATCAAAACAGTTGAAAAAAGCAAAACCAACAGGCCCCAAATTTACCGTTTGTGAACCGCTTTGCAATTCAACAAATGTTCGTTACAGTCGTACGCCGAATGCCAATTCAAACATAAAGGTTACTATAAACCTATAAAAAGGTTACTATAAACCTACAGGTTAAAAAATAGTTCATACAAACTACTGTAACTGCATAATGTATTCCAATAGCGACACATTTGCACTGCAGTAAAGCGTTAATATTGTAGATTAATTTAAAATGCCAGAGACAAGATATGAGTTTGTTTTACGACAGTCCAGCTTACCTGGCAGCACTAATGCGAAAAGATTCTGAGCAATAATAAAAGAAGAGCTCAGTTAAGTACTGCCTCACTAGGGGCAAAACCAAACCATACGTGAATATTCAACAGGCTTATTTTTTGTTATTTTAACCAAATGCAGCTTGTACACAGCTAAAAGAAATAACAGGCGAACAAAAAAATGGATACAAATACGTTAACTTGTAGAATAGACCTTTTGTAAAACCTCAAGGTTTGCACATCAAAACATACGCAAATTTAAAAAGTACGAATTTGTAATTTTTGCAACGACGTATTTTAGATAGATAGCAGTCCCTGGCTTTGTTTAACAAATTCTTAAAACAACGATTTTTAAACATGTAATGGAAAAATTAACACTGCTTAAATAACAATCTTAAAGAAGCCACCGCAATACACACTCTGTCCTACCTCAACAGAGGAGAGAATGACAAACTCACCAGTTGAAAGTGAAGAACCTCCATTCTATATCTCATCTGTTAGCTCTCTTTGCTGGAGGCGAATCGTACAGTTTCAAGATCTTGAAAAGGAGAAGCTGAAGTGTCTTGCTGGGAGGTTGAAAATGTAACAACAGAAGATGAGGAGCAAAAACATGAAGAGGACACGATAAAAAAAGTCATTGGTTGTGAGGTAGAGGACAGCAGGATTTGAGGTGCAGAGCTACAGGTCCGAGGTCGATTGCTGGGGACTCAACGCGAATGCACTTTCCATGTTGGAATGGCTCACCTAAAAAGCGTTACTTAAAATAAAACTAATTGGAATAATAAGACTTGAAATTTTAACTGTCAAATTTCAAAATCTCATCTCATAACTAACCCAATGTTGCTGGTCCAAGTCATCACTTTCAGTGGATGCCGTTACATTGTCGCATTGATCCTGTTGGAGCATTTTAACATACATAAATTATATACTGACAAGCTAAGTTTTGGTTTACTTTCATTTTTGGTCAAAAAATACTATTACTGTACATGATCACACATACATTGTTAAAGCATGATCATTTCTACATTACCAGCCATTTGTCAAACGCTTTTTTTAGAGGTGGGCACGAATGACATTATACCAAAAGAGCAACAATCTTTTTAACCAGTAAAATCGCAGCGCAAATAAAAGGAACTGTGGAAAAGGTTTGTGGCACCTTATTATTTGCTGAAGTAGTTCTCATTTCATCAATAAAATCGATTTCGAACAGCATCTTTTTAAGAACCTACGCTAAGTAATAGAGTGTAATATGTGCTATTCAGCCTGTTTACTCAAACCAATTCTTAAATTTGAATTGCATGCTTCCTAAATTTGAATTTAACACTTGTCGCAAGATGGAAATAAGATTTGGCAATATAGCAACCATTCAGCAAACCGCTAAAACAAACAACAATTGAGTAATGCATAAAAAAGAGCCATTTAGCATTGTTTGTCATTTTTGGAGATCACTAACATGTTTTCATTCCAAATGTGCATATCAGCAGAGGTGGAGTCGAGGCCACAACGCTTGGGTCCAAGGCCAAGAACACAAAAAAATCCAAGGCCAAGGACCCACTTTTCGTGGACAGACTTTCTCGAGGCCAAGGATAGGAATGTTCAAGGCCAAGGCCAAAGATGAACACAACGCGCAAGTGTTTTCCAAAAAATTAAAATTAAAATAAAGGTCTTTGAGCAAAAAACTCGCAAATTTTCAGCGAAAAAAGTCTTCACAAAAAAAAATTGCAAATTTTCTGCAAAATTTCAGGCGAAGAAAGAAAGGTCATGACCTTTACACATTTTCAAGAAATCAAAAATAGTGCTGTCCTCGACCGAAGACAGGGCATTGCTAAGAACTTTTACTTTGTAGGCTTCAAGTTCAAGGACTTTAAAATGTGTCCTCAAGGCCAAGGATGTCCTCGAGGACTCCACCTCTGCATAACAGCATGAGAATTGTGTACCCGTATGTTGATAATGATAGAGAGGTATTTTTCAGTGTGCAATGGTTTGAAACGCATTGAAGTTTATGACTGCTGTACTCTATTGAATAGCAAAACAGCAAACTACTCAAAGTTCCAGCAATCTGCATAATCTAGCAGGCTATGATGTGGTCAGATAGAAGGTTGTAGTTTATCAGGGTTGCCACAGAAACTGCAAAATCAAATTCCAGGACTTTTTTAGATGATTTTCCAGGACTGTGAAAGGTTTTTTACAGGACTTAAAATTTAATTTTCACTATTACTATTTTATGCACCCACTTTTTGTACTTGTCATTAAAGAAAATTTTAATGCCACGCATTTGCATTTCTAGTACTGACTACTAGCCAGGTTTATAGCCAGAAATCTGCAATGGGAGGGCTTGGCTTGGGGTATGGGAACGGAGTTGCCAGCTGCCAGAGGCCATTGGGAGTTTGAGCCCCGAGGTCAAAGCCCCCAGCACAAAAGACTACATAATTTTTGCAATAATAACTTTATCTTAGGCCCAGTTTGGTAAAAATTAATGCATTTTAAATGAAGCGCAGAAATTAGCACTGCAAAAGCATGATTGAACTGGTTTTATAAATGGGCTAAAGTATGTGGGTGATGGTAATGGTAAAACTTCTGTCCTAGCTTTATTTCAAGCAGGTAAACCATAAAATCCCTTCATTTGAAAAAAGCTGAGCTTATTTGCACCAGCGCCCAAATATAAAATCGCTATCCTAGCCCTAACCCCAACCCTAAACATAACATATCTAACTGTAATCCTAGCTATAACCTTAATGTTAATTCTAACCCAAACTCAAAATCCAAACCCAAACCTTAACCATAATAATTTTTTAAAAAAGCGTAAATGGGCACCCACCATAACAATAGCAATTTTTGAAAGAGCATAAATGACCACCACTCTTGCTCTCTTTTTCTCCATAAGCAAAGAACCCTAAAGTGCTAATGGGCACTTCCTTTGAAAAAACTCTCAAGTATTAATTTAAGTCATCTGCATTTTATAACGCTAGATAATTTAGGAGAAGGGGCTAATGAAACAAGATTTGAAAAACATGATTGATAATTAACTGAAAGAAATACTGAATAGACACTTTGCAATTTTTTTAGAAAGCCTAATTTAAGTATTTTGCATTGTGCGATCAAATTGATTGTTTATTTTTAGCCATTTTTGTCAGTTGTTGCTGATTTTATTTTTGACCATCATTAGCCCCCCCCCCCCTAAATGCTGTTTCAGAAGAGGCTTTAAATTACTTTGGAGTCCATATTACTGCAAAAAACTGCCTCCTACGTATACTCGCAGGGTGAAAAATATTACATTTTTTATTGTGTTTAGCCAACAGGCCAATGGAGGGCCTACAGCCCACTACACTTCTGCTGCTAGCAGTAATACTGCTACTAGAGAATCGCATTGCAATAAATTACTGTTCATAAATTCACTCTTTCTAATAATATTTAATAATTAATACATACTGCACTGCAAAGTACAAATTTTGGCATTTCAACAAGAAAGTGCTTATTTATACACTGGCGAATAAGCAAGAACTGCTTAAAGAAAATAAGAGAGCAAAGAGCAGAAGAATAGGCACTCATTTACTCTCTTCTATTTTTAAAATTATCGTTTGGGTAGGGGTGCCATATTTTCATAGACAAAAAAGAGGACAGTTTTAAAAAACGAAGCCCAAATGACTAAACACACTGAAGGTATATACCGGCCAACTGGACTGACTAAAGACTTTTTTATTTTGGAGAACACAATTTTCCAAGAGAAAATTCAAAAACTGAAGACCATTTATTCTTTGGAGACCACTTGTTTTTGCACCAATTCTTCCCTATAAAAATGGTGATCTCAAAAAAAAAGATCTGCAGTCAGTAGGGTTGTATTAAGGTCGGCGGAAGCTGAACGCGAGTGTAGATGGAAATATATCGCTTTTGGTCAGTTTGGTCTTCGAATCCCGCCTTCAAGTTCTGAGCATTAAAAACAGAAAACATTTGGCTACAGTACTTTTTTGGTGTCCTACAAAAAAAAAGACAAATCCTCTTAAAAGAAAACATATGGTAGCCCTACGTTAGGGTTATACAGGTTTAAGATTAATGTTAGGATTGGAGCTTGCAATACAGTTAGGGTTAGATTTAGGGTTGAGTTAAGGCTAGGATAGCGACTTTTTTATGTGTGCGCCAGCATAAAAATAAGCTCTGCCTTTTAACAAAATAAACTTTTAAATTTACCCTTTTATTTCACAATGCAATTTATTTCAACAATACTACAGACCTTCATAATGCAAATTATTTCAATACCTTTGTGCAATTACAAGGTACCGGTACCAGTTATCACAACAAAAAAAAACTTCACATTCTGTCCTGGTAAATCACGGGAAAACTTTCCAAACTTTTTCTAGGACTTTCCAGGACTAATAAACAAAATTCAAGGACTTTCAAGGACAGAAAAAAAATCCAGGACTTTTCCAGAATGTGGCAACCCTGTTTATTGCTTTTACTTCGCAAGCAAATTCATCTAAAGGAGCGCAGATAAGTCAACACGTTCAGCAAAAGCAGCAATACTGCGATTTACTGTGACTTCAGTTGAATCTTTACAGTCCAGATACTTGCACATTACAAAAAGTCATAGTAAGTGATACCGTGATATAGCACAGAAACTTTACAATATTGCACTAGCAAAAACTGCTGCCCATTTAATATAACATGCTGCTCTATTTTGAAATAGAACAAATGCGGTATACAACAGCATACTTGTAATCACCTACTTCATCACTTTCTAATTTCTTATTTGTTATGAGCTTACTGTTTTCAGCATTTTTATTTATTCTCAATAATACATACATTAACTAACACAAGATCATCAAAAGACCAACATATGTTCCTACCAAGAAGGGAATCGTCCTTAGCCATTAAGCGTAGCGTTAAATATGTCGAAGTTAAGATTTGGAATAATATTCCTTTGAACATATCAAATTCAAAAACTATCAAAACTTTTGCAAAAAAATTAAACCACTTTTCTGCTGCAAAGGATAGTTAAGTGGAGAACTGTAATCTTTTCTTTTGCATTATCTAAGACTGTACACTACTGATAATGAAATTTTTGGTAAGAACTGTAATTTTCTGTAAGAACTGTAAATTTCTGTGAGAGCTGTAATTTTTCTTCATATTTTGCATTTAATTTAGATATTACTCTCACATATAAACTTGTTTTCTAGTGTGAATTACCATAAATTTGAGCATCCCAAGAAGTTCAAGCCGACAATAAAAATTGCTGTTATCTTAAGCATCGTACACTAATGATGATGAAATTTGATGTAGAGTTGAGCATATCTAAAGATATGCGTTGGTATTGGGATAAACAACAAGCAATGATTGCCTTATTTAGGCTGCTATAGGCTGCCTGAATACTTGCTTTAATACTTCTAAAACTGATGTATATAGATGGGCCCAACTTAGTTGGTATTATTTGTGTGTGTATATGAGTGTCTTTTTTTCTGTTCTTTTTCTCTTGTGTGCTTTATGTTGGAAGCTGTAGACTACACGACCAACATGGGTTTTTGCGTGCTTCCATCAGTGAAATTGGCGTTTGAGAATGAAATTAAAATTGATTGATGATGATGATTAACAAAATTACATTTTGTTAGATCCAGGCAACGTTATTGTCAGCAGAGCCTGGTATCGCAAATGTTAATTTTGGTTCTTAGGGGCAAATCAAGCCTTTTAGTAGCTTTTGTAACTGCTGACCAACCAAAATTTTAAAACCAATTTTTAAAGCTCAATAAACATGCTACTTGCTAGCTACTGGTAGTTTGCTTTGATAATAAACTACTGGAAACCTTCATGATATTTCAGTGTTCCCTATAAGTGCAAAAAAGTGCGAAAAGTGCGAAAAGTGCAAAATTGTTTCCAGCATTTTTGCACTGAAAATTTGCGAATTTTGGCATTTCTTCTCCCGCCAAAAACCGTAGACAGTTGCGGTTCACCGCGCCTCGCTCTTGTATGTCGCATGAAGCGCATAGAAAACTTGCAGAACTCAGACAAACGGCTTTTTTTTTTGAGATCAACATAAAATCGGAGAAAAAGATGCCTTCGTCAGAGCGATGACCTTATTTTTTTTGGAGGTCACATTGAAACCGGACAAAAAGACGAAAAAATTTTCGGCATTTTCACATTGAGTTTAGAACGTTTGCACTATTTCCGGCATTTTTGCACGAGGAGAAAACTTATAGGGAACACTGTACAGTAGCAAGACAAATTTTGAATCATATGCGCATTCATTTTTTAGTTCCCTTATTTAAAAGATAAGGCTAAGTATGCAGTATTCTGAAAGATATTCTTGAATTAATAAACCAACTTTTCACATACAAAATCACAACCGATAACTTCCACAAGCACTGATCTCAGATCTGTAATGCCATATGATGCACTTTGTCAGGCAGACTAAACAAAAAAGCAACCAAAATACTTAAAATTAGTAAGTGTCTGATGCACCAGTCCGGTTTCGGACATCAAATTTGTAGTGCACCGGCAGTCTATTACCATATGTTGCTTTTTTCTTATTGATTCGATTTAAATACGGCACTTTGACACACCAGTCGCGAAGCCTAGCTAGTGTAGTGGTTAGTGCGCTTGCCTGCCGAACCGAGGGTATCGGTTTGAGCTGGACACGCTTGGCAATTTTAGCGCTGGAGAACGATATCGCAATAGAATTTTTTTTTCTCTAGAACCTTACGATTAGAGTTAGGGTTCGGGCAGCGATGCCAGCTTGAAAGATAGTAAATTGAACTGCAAAAAGAAATGACCACTGTCGCCAGTGCAGCAGCAATTACGGTAGATGTTGGAAACTGGGCATGGGCCGGTGCAGCAGACACTGCCTTAAAATTAACAAAAATTACCAAACGTGAAATTGTAGGGAAGTCAGAGATTAATTCTTAGCCTCTAGTTCAGGGCTTCATTAAGCCTTAGCATCTAGCTCAGGACTTTATTGATCCATTTCAAGGCTTGATCACATTAAGTGATAAACAGATACTGAGATAGCACACCAGGCAGTAGTTTACTTTAATCTGCAATGCAATAGAGTGCAACACTGATTAAAACACATTAAGAACAGAGAATACTGGTAGCCTACCAGTAACCAACATTACAATTACCACAGTCCACAAATGTAAAAATAGGTCTAATCAAATCAACCTATTTACCATACCTAAATGATTAGGCTACTGATTACCGCAAGAAATACGGTATATAACAATTCACCTTGATACAATTACTTGGTTTGCTTTCAAAAGATGCTAGACTGCAGACTGCTTTGTATTAGCTTCTTCAAAAATATCACGCATTCAAATCTAATCACCTACTAGTGTCATACTCTGTACTTTGATCTACCAGTATAGTTTGCATACAATTCAGAATTGGTTGCTAAACAATATACAGTAATTGAACATATACGATGCTAGATCAGTCGATTCATTGTTTATAAAATAATTTTGCGTTGTTTTCACTTTTGAGAAGCTTTTTAAGTTGGCGATTTTGGTGGCTTTGATTAAATTTTACTTCTGATTACAGGTACGCCAATCTAATTTAGAAAATTTGACTGACAATCTAGCATGCTAACAAACCGCAAACAAAATATTTACGGGCGGCAATACAATTATTTTTTCCCAACAAAACAACTTTTTGGTTAATTTGAACTAAGCTATGCACTTTGAAAAACAACCTTGGATACGGTAGTTCAACGTGATCTGAACTAGACTATAAGACTATTAGCCGACTTTTAAGCTTTTTCCTCAAACGCCTCTTGCAGTCATTGTTCCTTCGAATTTCTGGTGAATAGCCTGTCTGCTATTTCTTCAAAATATGTTTTCAACCGAGCGAGTGAAACTGAGGATTTAAAAAAAATTAATCAACTGAGGATTTACAACTCAAAGAACTTAATAAGAACGGAGAGGAGAGGGTGACTGGGAAGTAAGCTCGCGCTCTTCGAGTCTCCAGCCACCCGCGTATGTGTCGAAACAGGCGGCCTGCAGCCGTAATCGAACTCGGGTCGAAGTATTGCTTACGCAATTATCAGCGCTCAGTTCCGCTCGGCCATGAAACGCCTTAAAGGTTACGATAAGCCGAAATTTGAGGTTTCCTCTGCTTAAGCCAATGCGTTTTTTCAGCCAGCTCACATTAGGCTCAGTTTTCGCGCCAAAAATATGCGTGTGACGTCACATGAAACTCTTCTACTTGTCTAAATCGGCGCTGTTCTTGCTCTTTGATTGGCGCGGCGCAAAAATTGCATAAGTTTCAATTTGGCGCTAAAATCCGATGCAGAGTAATCTTGTTGTAAAACTTTTTAACCTAGTTTATGTTTACTGAACTAGTCTAGTCCTATTTACACCAAATGTCTGAATGACGGACACTGAACGGCTGGCTCTGGAACAGTCCACATGTTACAACTCAATAGGTTGTTAAATAGTTTAAGAGGTACTACATGAAATTGATTTATTTGAAGAAATGAGAACTACTTGAGGTACTAAAAAAGTGTCCCAAACCTTTTCCTACTTCCCATTATTCTCGAAAATACAATTTATTACCATTATTACCATTATTACCGATCAGTGGTCGAGTGGATAGAGCGTCTGCTACTGAAGCGGTAGACTTGGGTTCGATTCCCGGTCGGGTCAAACCAAAGACTATAAAAATTGGTATTCACAGCTTCCCTGCTTGACGTTGTCTCCTGGCCAAGGCAACTTGGTGAATAAAATGTAATTACAATTACAATTACAAAAAAAAAAAAAAATTTAATCAGTTTGACTTCGTAGGCCATTGGCAACTCTACACTTCGAAATTCTGTGACATCACGAAAGGCCAACTGTAGATCAGTACTGATAACCTACGTCAACAAATACCAGTAGCAGTAGCCAAGTTTCAAATTTGGTTAGGGATACTCAGGCTCTACCAGTTGGTAAATTATGGCTTATGGGCAGCACTTAAATTGTAAAATTTTGCATGGAGTGACGCTTTTGCAGCCTTTACCTACTTCACAAAAACTTTAGTGGAAATCATGTATTTTCCGCCACCGAAATTGAATAAAGACCAAAAAGGTCTTCGCCGAAAATTGTAGTGTTTTTTCAACGAAATTAGGTGAAGACCAAAAAAAGTAGGTCTTCATCAGAGCAGTATCCCAATGAACAATTGCATGTGGGGCCCAATTGGGGCCTTAGTGGGCCAACATGTGGGGCCCATGTGGTCTACCCACATGGGGCCCACTTGATTTTGTCCGCGGGATAAAACTGGGCCCCATCTGGGCAGCCCATTAATTTAATGGGCAAACCCACCTACATCCCATGCTTCTACCACTGGGATTCAACTGGGCAGCCCATTAATTTAATGGGCAAACCCACCCACATCCCATGCTCTTACCACAGGGATTCAACTGGGCAGCCCATTAATTTAATGGGCAAACCCACCCACATCCCATGCTCATACTCCTGGGATTCAACTGGGCAGCCCATTAATTTAATGGGCAAACCCACCTACATCCCATGCTTCTACCACTGGGATTCAACTGGGCAGCCCATTAATTTAATGGGCAAACCCACCCACATCCCATACTCTTACCACTGGGATTTCACTGGGTAGCCCATTAATTTAATGGGCAAACCCACCTACATCCCATGCTTTTGCCACTGGGATTCAACTGGACAGCCCATTAATTTAATGGGCAAACCCACCCGCATCCCATGCTCTTACCACTGGGATTCAACTGGGTAGCCCATTAATTTACTGGGCAAACCCACCTACATCCCACGCTTTTACCACTGCGATTTAACTGGGCAGCCCATTAATTCAGTGGGCAAACCCACCCGCATCCAATGCTGTGGTACTCGACATCCCAAGTCATGTAAAACTGGTGCAACGTGAAGCACAACAATACAAAAACATTATACATTCATCAAAACTTGAGGGTTTATTTTTACCAACTTACAGTGATAACCGAATTCACGCACAACAACAGTACACGTAAAGCAAACACATTACAGATCATTTTAACTTAGAGCTGGCACGGGAGCGCTTTCGAATCTCCTTCTTTCGGACCGGTTTCTGCCTCGATCTCGCGCAATGGTCAACCATTTGACCACTTCGGTTTCCAAATCGACTTCGCTGCATTTACTGGTTGCCAGATTCTTTTTTACATCATCTAAAAAAACAACAATGGGCAATGAGAAGCAACTACACAAGTCGTTAGCGTAGCCGAGAAGGAAAAAGCGTTGTTTTTACAACGACCTTGATTGCATAATCTGCGTTCAACTTGCACCCTGGTCACGTTGTTGCGTCTTCGGATAAGACGGATTACGATGATTTACCTCTGCTTGGCAGCTTTAAACAAGCAGCAAATTCAGTGGACAAGAATTCGAAGAAATCCTCAAACTTAAGCATGTAGGTTACAGTTTTCTCCAAGCAAGAAGTAGTTATGGCAAGGAAAGATTTGTGCATCATCAAACAGTTAGCTTTTGACGCTATAAGGTGACAAAAGATCAATACCGGTATATTAAACATGCCAGGCGCGTAGCCAGGATTTCGCAAAGGGGGAGCGGGCTTTTTTGAGAGGTGAAAACAGCAGTAAACGAACTTGACCCAAATTTTCATCAGTCTTGAACCAAATTGAGGCGGTTTTTGTGTCAAAATCAGGTGATCTCCAAAAAAAAGGTCTTCACCAAAATTGAAACGTTTTTTCCAACCAAATTTTGGTGATCTCAAAAAAAAAAAAAAGGTCTTAACCAAAGTTCAGTCACTTCTCCTGACCAACTTTGGGTGCGCTCCTGAAAAAAAAACTCCACTTTTCTGGTCCAAATACTAGTCCTTCACAACTTCTGCTCGCAATGACCAACTTGGCTACGAGCCAAAGACTAGCAGTCAGAGACGTTTAACAACGAAATCTCAGTTGTGCCGTCAATAGTGACTTACAAAATTTATTATGTGTTAGAAACAGTACCGGTAGTTCAAAAGCATAAACATTTTGACAAAGAACGCACATTACCCCAAAAATTCGAGTTAAATCACTATTTAATATTTTGATGTTTAAGTCACACTGTGCTTTGCTTTAACAAGCTTAAAATATAAAGGTCAATGGTCGTTTTTCGTAATAAAGATACCGCGCAGAATTACCATTTCTAGATGAAATCGAAATAGGTTCAACATAAAATTATACTGTTTTCGTTCAAACCTTAGCAGTTTCAAAGTCATTTGATCTTGTGAAAAAATAAACATTTGAATAGCTTATCTGCATTCTGCTTGAACAAAAGCAAATAAGAAAAAAACTTACCTTGCAACTCATATATTATCGACAACTTCTTGAATGATTCTTTGCCTTTGCGTCCCGTAAGATTGTAAAACAACCTAACTATCAAAAAGTTGAACTGCATAATGCAACAAAAACTTCCATTTACCAAAACGAAATTGCAAAATTTCGCATCATTAATCTGGTATTTGTTGCCAGTCTGAGTTTTTGAGACTTTTGCCGCTCCTTTTCGTACAAAAACTTGAAGCTAATTTCCTTAACCCTGCTTGCTATCTAGAACACTTATTTTAGTCACCATTAATTTAGGTTAATGAAAAACACTACCAACCGCGATGACTTAATTGTTAATGATACTTTACAGCAATAAAAGAGTTTTGTGCTCTAACTCAAACTCGCCACGTGAAATGTTTTAAATTCACGCTTTTGCGCATGCGCAGAACCTGTCTCGCAACGCTTTTTTCTCGTGCAGTGTTTCAATAAAAAGAATAAAGTGTTACGAAAATATAAAAAAACTTCCAACATGTATTTGCCGTCTGAAACCTTTTAACATCGCAAAATAGTTTTTCTATACTCAACAAATTTACATGAATAAATTTTCTAATACATTGACATTATTTTTCAATAAAAATGTTAAATAAGAGGTTAAATTTAAAATATTTAAAACAATTTTTTAGTCCCAAAATTTAAACTGTTATTGACATTTTTTATGTTCCGTAACAACTAAAATTCAATTCACAAAAATTAATACACGTTTAAGAATCAAAATTTTACACGATACAACTACCACGATGACAGATAACATAAAGTTTTGACTGGGCTGATAGTGTGAATAGCGCGGGTACCCATTATTTAAAACGTTTCAACTTTCTTCGTTTTGTTTTGTTACGTCTAAAACTAAATGATTATTTTTCGGCTTACTACAATTAATGGTTTTTATACTAAACGCTAAAAAAGATTTTGAAGGAGCTCATTTAGGCCCATGCGAAGCCCATTCGGGCCCCATCAAAATGGCCCACAACTGGGCTTAGAGTGGGAATAGCGTGGGCACCCCAAAATCATAAACATTCAGTTTTTTTTGTTTTATTTTGTTGCAACAAAAATTAGAAAATTATTTTAAGGTTTGATAACAACCAACGGAGCATATACTAAACGCTAAAAAAGATTTTGAAAGAGTCCATTTAGGCCCAAGCTAAGCCCATTCGGGCCCCATCAAAATAGCCCACTACTGGGCAAAGAGTGGGAATAGCGTGAGCACCCCAAATTCAAAAAAGTTTCGATTTTCTTCGTTTATTTTGTTGCGACGTTAACTGAATAGTTACGGTATTTTTAGGCTTTAAATTACCTACGGAGCATATACTAAACGCTAAAAAAGATTTTGAAGGAGCCCAATTAGGCCCATGCTAAGCCCATTTGGGTCCCATCAAAATAGCCCACTACTGGGCAAAGAGTGGGAATAGCGTGGGCACCCCAAATTCAAAAAAGCTTTAATTTTTTTTGTTTATTTTGTTGCGACAAAAATTAATTAGTTATTTTTAGGCTTTAAACTACCTACGGAGCATATACTAAACGCTAAAAAAGATTTTGAAGGAGCCCATTTAGGCCCAAGCTAAGCCCACTTGGGCCCCAGTAAAATAGCCCACGACTGGGCAAAGAGTGGGTATGGCGTGGGCACCCCAAATTCAAAAAAGTTTGTTTTTCATTGTTTGTTTCGTCGCAACAATAACTCTAAATAAAGTTATGTTTAGACTTTTAACAACCGAAAATGTTTATACTAAACGCTAAAAAAAATTTTAACGGAGCCCAATTAGGCCCAAGTTAAGCCCACTTGGGCCCATTAAAATGGCCCACGACTGGGCAAAGAGTGGGAATAACGTGGGCACCCCAAATCCTAAAAGATTCAATTTTCATCGTTTTATTTTGTTGCGACAAAAAACTAATTTTGGGCTTTTATCAACCAACAGTGTTTATACTACGGCAAAAAAAAATTTTAACGGAGTCCAATTAGGCCCAAGCTAAGCCCACTTGGGCCCCAGTAAAATGGCCCAAGATTGGGCTAAGAATGGAAATACCGTGGGCACCCCACAATCATGAAGATTCAATTTTTTTGTTTTATTTTGCTTCAACAAAAATGAGAAAATTATTTTTGGGCTTTTAACAACCAACGGAGTACATACTAAAGGCTTAAAATGATTTTGAAAAAGCCCACTTAGGCCCAAGCTAAGCCCACTTGGGCCCCAGTAAAATGGCCCAAGATTGGGCTAAGAATGGAAATAGCGTGGGCACCCCACAATCATAAAGATTCAATTTTTTTGCTTTGTTTTGCTTCAACAAAAATGAGAAAATTATTTTTGGGCTTTTAACAATCAAAGGTGTTTATACTAAACATATAAAATGACTTTAAAGGAGTTCATTTAGGCCCAAGCTAAGCCCACTTGGGCCCCAGTAAATTGGCCCACACAAAGCCCAGTAGCCCAGTTGCCCACCAAAAACCCATGTGATTCCCATATGGGCATGTTCACTGGGATGCAACCATTTTTGGCAGGAAATTTGTAGGAACTTTTAGTCCTGGCTGGCTATTTTTTGTCTGGTCATCCAGCGCTCAACTCTCAATGGGGGGACGCCTAAATCTCGATGGGGGGGCGCTAAATCTCGATGGAGAATGCTAACTCTCGATGGGGGGACGCGTGTGGGATTTTGTTTTTGTAACTCTTTGACAAGAAGTGAGTTACTAACTGTCCCAACAACTTTTCTACAATAAAGTCTGTATGTTTCTTGCCTTTTGTAGTTTTGCTCTTGAACTTAATTTTCTTAACAAAACCAGACCAATCTTTTATTGACGGAACTATATTGATGCGATTTGGAGAAGAGAATCAGTGTAAATTGGAATTTGGAATAGCGTCTTAGAATTTAAAATGCAGAAATTTAGAACTACGAAATTTAGAATCCATAATCAAAAAATTTTAGAATCAAAAAATTTAGAATTAAGAATTTAGGCTAGAATAATAAAATTAGTGCTTGCAGTGCTATTTAAGGCCCTCCAATATGTCTTGCCTTTTTTCTTACGTATTAGTCCAGTAAAGATATGGTTTAACCCCCAAAAAATTGCTAGAAAACGTTTTTCAACGATTTTTGGTAGTATTGGGTGTATCAAGTAACATACTAAAAATCTACCAAAATTGGGCGGCCGGAAAGGGGAAAAATCGGCCCCCAAAAAATTAGTCTATCGCCCCCTAGTGGCGAAACTATAATTTACTGATAATTTGGTGTATATCTTGTGTAACTTAAGTTTATCAAATGTTTTTAATGCAGTGGTGAATGTTAACGATTGCAAGATGATGCTGACGTCATTGGAGGTAGATGTGACGTCACAATCACGCCTAAATAATTGTCATTTTAGAGCTAGAAACAATATTACTGTCAAATGCAATTCGGTTCAAATTTCCTTTAAAAATATTGATCAAGTGTTTGCTGCAAAGTGGTAATTAGGTCATCATAACATTACCGTAAAGAACGCTTTATTTTTCGTTGTCGCGGAGCTTTAGAAACACATTGGTACTGCCAAGCACTTGCTAAACAGTCGGCAATTAAGTAGCGTGGAGGATGAAATGAACCGTGAAAAAAACATATGTCGGTTACTTTTAAGTCAAAACTCAGCCCTGGCTCTTTATGACCTTAGCAGTTAATAGCGCCATAAAATCACGCACAATTTTTTTCAATTAGATGTACTTCATCACAACAACAACATCAACATTAATAACACAGTAATTGTTATTGTTGCGATTCTTCGTCATCATCAATTGTGAAATTAAATGGATTTTCGCAGGCATCTATTTGGCATTGCCCGCATGCATATGTACAAGGCAGTCCATAGATCCTGCAACTGCAACGATTTGTTGCACATCCAGTTTTACAGTTGCAGTGGATCATCTGTAATAGTTGGGTTGGGACAGCAAACTTATCTGTCATCACTGGCTTCAGATTGTTGTTTGCTGACATCCAACCCCAGTTCATTACGTTCATCTCGTTCTCCTTTCCCATCCATGCCATTATTTGGTAGTAAACTCTGAAAGAGTGAAATTTGGTAGACGATGCTGTAGGGGGTAAACGTTCTGGAGCAACAAACGCATATGATGAAACAATTTTTTTGGTTAAAATGCGAGATCGCGTAGTTGTCAATGACTCGCCACCTTTACCACCAAAAAGTACAACCATTGCCTGGATTCCAATCTTTTGAATAAGTTCTCTTTCTTGGTTTGGAATAAGAAACTGATCAGCACAAGAAATCATTACAGAATGACCATTTATAATTTTTTCAAAGGCAGCCTTTTTTCCAACTCCAAAGATGCGAGAAGTACTATCGCAACCAGTAAAGGCGTGAACGAAAAGCAACTGACAGCAAGTGTTTTTTCCCAAACGTGCCTGAAGGCTGTTGATGTGATACGCAATCTTTGCACAGCTTGGTTTATCCGATCGGAAGTAGAGGTCTTTGATATCAGCATTAGCATAGAAAAGAAGCAAAACTAAGAGATCTGTGTCTTCTCCAATCACGGTGGTAACATCATAATGAGCTGCTTTAACTGCAACCTTCGCAATGTCTGCATCAGCATCTCCAAGTGAATTGATGACATGGCATCCTTTCTTTTGCATTTTAACACTGATTATATCAATGATGTTTTGCTTGTTGGTTGGCCTAGACAGAAAATCTTCTTTTTTTGCCAACAAATTTTGTTTCAGCAGTAAAGTTAACAACAGGACAAACTTTATGTCTTCTTCGTCTTTCATGAGTGTTGTCTTTGATTGATGGGCCTCTGGTATAACCATCAAAAACTATAGTTGCTAAGCCATAATGTTGAATAGTAAAATCCGCATATGATTCAGCTATTTCTCCGTAACTGTCTCCTTTTGTTTATGGTATTCGATGTAGTAACGACCCTCCATCCAGTACATAATGTTCATTACGATGATTGCATTCAGTTTGAGCCTCACTTATCATATAATCCGATATGGCGTAAGCAAGCTGTGGTTTGTTAGGTTTTCGAAGTACATTGGTTGCTTCAAAAAGCGCCGGAGGATACGGGCTAAGCTCAAAATCCAAAACATTTTCCAGAGACAAATCATCGGTTTTTGCCACAACAAGCAGCCGCTGAAACAACAAGGCCGGGTCGATACTTTGATCAGAAGTTACTGTAATAGCTGATTCGTCACCTAACGTTACAGCTTTATTTTTTCGTTTAAAAGAATAGGTAAATGTACACTGTCCGATCATAGCTTCAGTTATACTCCTTCCAACAGACTCGAACTCAACAACATTAACGTTCGGATTTGCCACAACACCAGTGATTATATTTCGCAGTGAAGGGTCTTCGGAAAAGGGAGAGTAAGACGTTAATTTTGTCTTGAGCTTTTCTAAATCCATATTGTCTCGCTTCAGTCTCGCTTTGGACAAATCTTTGTGCTGTTCACAAGTGGTATAAGACAGGCTGTTGAGTTTCTGCATGGCCTTGTTATATTCGGCTGTGATGGGAGCTGACATTATCCAAAGAGCTCTTTGCTCTTCAGTCATACCACTTCCTCGTGTTAGTCCGCCAGAAGTTTTTAAGGACCTCATTAAGGTTTTCTCAATTGCAACATCTGAGCTAACACCTGCCCAGTACTGATTAGAGAATGCAGCTATCCAGCTAAACCCACTTTCCGAGTATCTATCTATTTACGCAACAATGCAATTTTTGTCGTCATAACCATCGTTATCAATGCACCAAATAGTGTTGCCAAAATTACTTGAAAAATCGCATAGGAGAGTGATGGCCTCAAACCTGCTCAAACACCAGTGCTTGCTGTTGTTTGAAAAGACGTGGATTTTACCTGCATCTGCCACAACAAATTTATAACATCCATTAGCTTGCAAATAAGGCTAAAAATACCAAAATAAAATTAAACTAATACGTTAAGCTCAGAAGTTTATGTAAACGTAGGAACACTAAATTGGAAATTTGGTTTACTTTATGTTAACATATTTTGCTCGTTTTCGTAATGCTAGGTTAAGAAATTAAGTCACCTTTATGACGTCATTGCTATGACGTCATAGTGACATCATGTTGCTTTCTGTTATATGGCTTGAGCAATGTTCTGAGTAAAAGTCTTGCCTAATATGTTTGGCAATAACAGCACTTCTTAGCTCTACAATGACAATTATTTAGGCGTGATTGTGACGTCACAATTACCTCCAATGACGTCATTGTCATCTTGCAATCGTTAAACAATCACCACTGCATTAAAAACATTTGAAAAACTTAAGTTACACAAGATATACAACAAATTATCAGTAAATTATAGTTTCGCCACTAGGGGGCGATATACTAATTTTTTGGAGGCCGATTTTTCCCCTTTCGGCCGCCCGATTTTGGTAGATTTTTAGTATGTTACTTGATACACCCAATACTACCAAAAACCGTTGAAAAACGTTTTCTAGCAATTTTTTGGGGGTTAGGGCCTTTTTTTTCATATCTTTACTGGACTATATCGAAAATCGTCAATGGACGCGTTGGCTAAGATAAAGGCTACAGAGCGTTGGACAAAGTGATGGTATGCATTGGGGTGCCTTTTCCTACACGCATCCCCCTGCGTCCCCTCTGCAATTTAAGTACTGCTTATGGGTATTACGTATTCTTGCTCATTACTGATTCTGATCACAGATCTAAGGTCAGCCAGTTAGCCAACAGTATTCGGTTATTCTGTCTTTTGATTGCTTGGTTATGTAATAATTTAGCTTATTAGTGAAAAAGAGTCGGCAACAATGAATAGGACTGGTAGACCAGGTTGGTGCTGTTTTAGTGCTACTGCTACAATAGCAGGCAATAGCCTAAAAGTCTGCAAGAAATTTTGCAAAACCAGTCTTTTGTAATGCCAAAAAACTGCGAAAATCAAGGTTGCCAATCGTACAAAGTCAAACGGATTAAATTGTATTTTCGTGAATTAAGGTAACTGTGTAAAAAGGTTTGGGGCACCAGAGGTGGAGTTCTCGAGGACGTCCTCGAGGACACATTTTGAAGGCCTTGGCCTTGGCCTCGAAGGTCAAGTCCCTGGCCTAGGCCTCGAGGCCTCAAGTCCTCGAAAATTGGACTGTCCTCGGCTCGAGGGCAGCACTATTTTTTGAATTGTTAAAATTTTGTGGAGCGCTTGCAAAATT
This sequence comes from Trididemnum nubilum, assembly GCA_963965965.1. NCBI lineage: Eukaryota > Metazoa > Chordata > Ascidiacea > Aplousobranchia > Didemnidae > Trididemnum > Trididemnum nubilum. The sequence continues at coordinate 52,315,911 of OZ014469.1, forward strand.
TATTGAAAAACGTTTTTTCGTGGAGATCGCTTGAAAATTTTTTGTGAAGACCTTTTTTTTTTGGAGAGCACTTGCGCTTGTGTCCTTGGTCCTTGGCCTCGAGCATTCCTGTCCTTGGCCTCGAGAGTGTCTGTCCTCGGAAAGGCTGTCCTTGGCCTTGGCCTCGGATTTTTTTTTTGTCCTTGGCCTTGGCCTCGAGCCTTGTGTCCTCGACTCCACCTCTGTGGGGCACCTCTTTATTGTCTCAAGTAGTTCTCATTTCTTTGATAAAAAACGATTTTGAGCTTGACAGAGGCGTTGCTAAAAATGGTCGCACCCGGGGCGGGATTTCGTGGTGGCACCCTTTTTCGTACCAAAAATACGTGACGACCAAAAAAGAAGGTCTTCGCTGCAAAATAATTGGGATTTGGGTCCAAAAGTATGTGAAGACCAAAAAAAAAAAGTCTTTGCCTAAAAATCTGGGGATTTTTAGTCCAAATGAGGATGGGGACAACCAAACAAGGTGAAAAAATAAGGTATTCATCACAAATCGGTGTAGTTATGGTTTCATATCATAATATGGTGTCACCCCAAAATGGTGACACCCAGGGCGGGCCGCCCTCCCCCCACCCCCCGTAACGACGCCAATGGAGCTAGATCTCTTTCAAACGGACTTTTGGTTTAGGTCTTTATGTCCATTCCGCAAATTTGAATCACGAGTACCCAAAAGATAAAATTCAGTTTAACGCGAGATATCATTTTGATTTCAGATTGATTTACCAGAGGTGGAGTCGAGGACACAAGGCTCGAGGCCAAGGCCAAGGACAGCCTTTCCGAGGACAGACCCTTTCGAGGCCAAGGAGAGGAATGCTCGAGGCCAACAACCAAGAACACAGCCGCAAGTGTTCTCCAAAAAAAAAGGTCTTTAAAAAAGTTTTTTAGGCAATCTCCAATTTCTAGGTGTAGCCAGAATTTTTGATTGGGGAGGCCTAAACCACAAATCACATGCAATGACGTCATCAAAAATTTGCCTGTTGGCACTTAACCAGGACTTTGCTAAGAGAGGAGGGTTAAAAGGAGCATTGAAGTCCAATTTTTGAATTTTAACACCAAATTTATAAAAAATAATTGATTAGCAACGTTTTTGTCGCGTTTTTTTGTTGTTTGAGGTTAAATAGCTGCAAAAAAAAAGATTTTGAAATAAGAGAAAAAATTTTGCAGGGGCAACACTACATCAAATTTGCATAACCGATTTCAAAACCAACTTTGCCAAATTGTAGGTCTGAGAGTGACGATGTGCCTTTGGCAGGTTTTCTGCTGTGGCTTCGGTACTTAAATGAGTTTTTAAAAGTGGAATTCATCTTAGTAGTTTAAATTTGCATAAAGCATATTTGGTTTAGTGCACTTAGAAGAAAAAATGAAAAGTAGGCCTATTTTTGGCCTATAGTTGTTCTTTGTAATTTATTAGGGTAAACCAACTTGTATAAATTGCTGTAGGTTAGACTAGACTTAACTGTTTTTTATGATTTCTTAATAGGCTAGGCTTACATACCGTAAGTAATAATTAATGTCATCATTAATAGGCTAGGCTTACATACCGCAAGTAATGATTAATGTCAGCTATAGCGTGTAGTAGCCCTAGTAACAGTAACAGCGACACCAAACGTAGACAAATTTTTTAAAAAGTAAAAGAAATTCTAGGAAATAAGGGAAAATATAAATGCAATAATCTTTTGATGAAGTAATCGTAGAATTTTGAAGTTGAGTTCAAAAATTTATTTAAAAATACAAATTTTGTTTCAAATGCAATAAATCAATAAAACTTAGGCTTCAATGCCCCTTTGAACTATTATAGTTGAAAAGTGCAAATATGTAACTTTGGAGACGTTTTGAGAAAGCCAGTGTAATTCAAACTCATCACAGACGGGGGTCTGGGGGCTGGGGGCGGGGCCCCCAGCGACAGGAGGCTTTGGGGTCTGGGGGCGAAGCCCTCAGCTGTCGGGCGATTTTTTGTAATTTTTTGGAAAAAAAAACTATTTTAATGTCATTGAATCACATTTCGCACATGTTTAGAGCCATTTGAAAACACTAGATTTTTGACATTTGAAAGTCAATGAAAAAAATTAAATGGTTTAATCCTCCTTCTAGTTGCAATTTAAGTCCACAACACGTTTAACATCTTGCATTTTGCTGGTGTTAAAGTTTACTCGAAGATTTTCCTTGGAGATTTTTCTTTTGTCATGAAAATAACCAATCATAGAAATGCATGTTAGGCCAGGGGGCCCAGGCCCCCTCAATTGAAGTTCAACGATTTGTTCAATCAGCATTTTCCATGACTAATTTCTTTTTAAAGTATTTTGTGCGTAAAAACTGGCGAGGTGGAGGTGAATTAATGAATTGTTATTGAAAAATAGTACAATAGATGGTTGCGTTTACTAACCATATTATTTCCGGACCGGATTTAAATCGCGCTAGACCCCTGGCACTTTGGAGATTTTTGCAACATCTTTCTGCCAAATGCAGATGAAGACCATAAAAAGTCTTAAGATTTGAGCGCAGGGCCCTTAGTTGGTACTGCGCCATACTGTGGTAAATCCGACCTTGGTTATAAAGCATTACGTTCATAAAAAGGCTAGATGTGAGCCTGAGATAGCAACTTTTAGAACAAAAACTATCCATTTCTTCCAGGTTTACGTTTGAATTGGCTGGCAAAAATTGATTTGAGGGTGTGCCAGGGCCCAGGCCCCTTGGTCTTCAATATTGCTGTTCGCTACTGGTGTAAGCAAAAAATGCTAAAGAGAAACTGAAACTGAAGAAACAATAAGCTTTTTTGTCATTGGTGAAATTTCAGTTGGGGGGAGGCCCGCTTGGCTAAGCCTATGCTCCAATCGTGGAAAGCAAAAAAGTTATTTGCAAATTTTTCGAGAGGTTTCTGGCGTTTTCCAACAAAATTTTAACGGTTCAAAAAATGGTGCTGTCCTCGAGCCGAGGACAGGGCAATTTTCGAGGACCTAAGTTTTCGAGGCCAAGGACTTCAAAATGTGTCCTCGAGGACTTCACTTCTGTGATTTACCATGTGATTCCCTAATGCTTCAAAGTCAAGTGCAGCGCAAGACACAAGAATCAGCCTGTTGCTGTAAAATTCTTAACAAACTAACTTCTTTTCGTTGTGATCGAACCCAGCGCTATAATTTGATGTTTTTCGCATGCTGTACTTTGACTCGGCTTCAAGAGTTCAAAGGCAAGCTTTTAATCACAAGCTTTTTAATCGGAACAAGCTTGCACGAGTGAGCGCTTTGTTTTTGTTCAAATAACTGCTTTGTTGTGAGCGCTTTGTTTTTGTTCAAATAACTGTTATGTAAGATTATTTATTTAGACTGGGAACCATCAGTTTGGTAAATGTTAAAGTCTGTATACCCTAGTTTAAGAATGACTTAATTTTAACTCAGTATGAACCTATAATTAGAAAGCTAACTATGTGTTTATTGCAGAGTAGCCTACTGTATTGCAACTGTAGCTAAGTTTTTGTGAATTAAAGCCTGATTTCCGTTGTAAGAAATTAATCTGTTCAAGACTGCAGATCACGACACCTGTATGCACTCTGCAGGCAATGCATTTTTTGCAGTTATGCACTAGCATAGCATCTGTGTAAAATATAGTATTTTATCCAAGTAAAAAGTATTTTTTTACAATTTTATTACTAATATTTAAGGAAATACTGTAGTTTAAACGTGATTCATAAACTATAGGTCATACTGTATAAAATAAAGAAATGTAAAAAATAAATGCGGAAAACAAAGTATGCAACCTACTGCTTTTTTATTGAACTGTTTGTAAATAACAACACTGGATGCTGTCTTAATTGTCTACCGAAGATTTTGCGTGACCAACATTGGGTAGAAATTGCTTTGCATGCATGGTTGCAATTCAGAAACACCGAGTTCAAGACTCACAACAAGTTAAGTAACCAAAGCTGTAGTGTCTCGAGACATGTCTCGGTCTCGAAACAATCTCGAGACACTATTTTTCAAAGTCTCGGTCTCGAAAAATACCGAAGTTATCTCCATGACTTTGTTAAAAAGGAATCAAGCAGTGAGATAGGCTGCGCCGAGTGCATTCGCATTCTACGCACGAAGTAACACGAAATATTTCGCATTTTAAACAAGAAAACCTCAAAAGCGGTTTGACGTTTCAGTTTTGCTATAGTTGCTATTAAAATCCTTTTCATCACAAAAAAATCAAATCGAAATTTTCAAATCAACAAACATGAACTGAACTTGGAGAAATAATAGGAAGTAAGCTTGCGCTCGTCAAAGAATTAAGCTTTTCTAAACAAAAATCACAATTCTCTGAAAGAACCATAAGGACAACATTTGTGTGAAAAGACCAAATTAATGGTACACCTATAGTATCACACCTTGGGGCGATAAAGGTGTGGGTTATAACAATTAAAGTGACAACATTTGTCTTGTGAATATTACAGCGGAACAGTTAGGACTGAAATATTATTTTAAGTTTTACTTAAATATTCTTATTCCATTTTGAAACTTGCACATTAGGTTAACAAAATTTTTTGACGATCATGATAGTATTAAATCTTAAAAACCATAAGCGACGCCATAAAGCTTTCTAATTGAAAACAAACGTATATCTTTTAAGTAGTACAAGTTTTTTAATTAGCTTGTTCCTAATATGATAGCGAAATGCCTAGAAATCTATATTGCAATGTGTTGGGAAGTTCACCAAATGTCCAAAATTTACTATCAAAAATATTTGCAAAATATTGCAAACGTTTGGTTTCAAAAGTCTCGTGCCTCGTCTCGGTCTCGGAACCTTCAAGTCTCGGTCTCGTCTCGAGTTTTTGCTCAAAGTTTCGGTCTCATCTCGGTCTCGCAACGTCAATGTCTCGTCTCGGTCTCGAAGATTTTGGCCGAGACTCCAGCTCTGTGAGTAACACTCAGGAACAAATAACGCAAAATCAAACACAAGAGGGCGCGCAAAATAGTTAAATGCACAAATGCGTCGTTAAAACTATTTGTTGGTGCATGCTCACACAAGCTGATACATTTGTTTGTGCATGCTCACACAAGCTGATACATTCTTGTATTGTTTTATCACGTTTGATAGGTGTAAGCAGTGGTCGAAAGTAACTTTTTTTACAACTTGCCCGTCGGGCAAGTGATATCAAATGTCTACTTGCCCGAGAAAATTTCAACTTGCCCAAAAAAAATAGGTACAATAAGTTTTGAGGTAAAGTTTGGAAAAAATTCGTAAACGTACTTCGTGGCAAAAAGCGCTGAATCTGCAAAATAGGCGTAGCCGCGTATCCTATTTCGCGAATCAAGTTTTTGTGCGTTAATGTGGCGTAAAATAATAAAAAACTTTTTCAAATCATGCATTAGGCAAAAATTAATTTTTCAGTTATAATTATTTTGAATATTACGTTACGGTTTGTTGCAACAAAACGTTGCGGTATGCAGCAAGCGCACTTTAAATCGCGAATAGTTTGGAAACTGCACCAGCTAGAAAGCCAAAATTTTTTTGCAAAATTTATAAGAACTAAAAGATCTTTAAAATAATCATAGCAAAAAAATTGCAAAATTCTTGATGTTGTTTTCATGCAGCCCATGGTAGTACTTGTGATATCTGAAACAGCGGTTAACGCAACAAGTGTGGGAAAATTTTTCCCAAGAAAAAAAAAGTAGCATTTTGCTAAATGCATCTGATAAGTTTCAAAAAATCTGAGTGCGATTAAGAAGTAGTAATTGCCATTAATAATGGGCGTACAATTAAACAAAGTGTTAATTGTGATTATAAAGTGCTTAACTAAAAGAAAAGAAGCAGCAGCTTTCTTTACTTACATATTTTATTCTATTGCAATAAAAGCGAATGTAACTTACGTCTCTAAATAATCGTGTTTGATGTTGTTTAATAGGCTGTATTTTATTAGCTTGCCCGTCGGGCAAGTTAAGCCAAAAAATAACATGCCCGAGGCGGTTTCAACTTGCCTCGGGCTAGCGGGCGAGCGTTAATTTTGAACCCTGGGTAAGTATAAAAAAGTATGCGGGTGCGTTTAAATCCTGTTTCTTTTTTTCCAACTTATCTCAAACATTGGTGAAATATGGTTCCAAGCAATGTGGTAAATGGATCAGAATTTATTTTTAAACAAAAAAAAATTTTGTCCTTGAATATTTTACTAAAAAAGAAAACGCAAGCTTTTTGTATAGCTTCTAAAACGCTGTTCGCAAGATCTTCACAATACATTTTTATTAATTTGCTTGGAGAGTTCAGTTTAGTTAATCCTATATTTGTCGGCATTCTTGCTAAACTAAAATCGTTTTTACATAAACCGGTTCTTTTAAAATACTGTATTAGCCTTGGTACCCTATTATTTTCTATAAATATATGTAATATTTTAGCTATTTGGTGTTCCGCATTTCCGTCATGATTGAACAAACTGGCTTGCCACATTGCAAACGGCTTGCCACTGCTGCAATATTTTAACGCAAAAAATCAGCTATATTGGGCATAATTGTATGATAACGCAGTAGCCTATTAGCATAATGAAAGATTTCCTTTGTTTGATTAGCTGAATTGCATTACTGAGTGATTTTGGTCAAGTGATTATTGATCATCAACGTAATTTTAACACTTGGAAGTTCATAATATATTTTTATTACCGTTGATAACTTACACTCTTACAGAAACTAAAACTAAATCACACTATTGTGAAATTACTTTAATTTTCAAGTAAAGATGTAATGACATTTTTTGTATAAGGCATCTAAAGATAGAAACAGTAATATCATTGATACCATGGCGCTTGATACCTTTTTACCTTAAAAACACAATAAATATGTTGCACGTGAAAAAACTGCAGCATTTTTAACAATATTTCATTTTCAATGATGAAATTCATGGAAATTTTGCATAAATAATCAAACCAGGGTTGAATGACTTAAAAATAACATTGTTTATCGTGAACTGAGCTGAAGCATTTAATGACTGGATTATGCTGGGCCAAATCTTGTAATATATTTGGTTGATAACGATCACAAATATCACGAAATTTCTCGGATGTTATGAGTTAAGACATTTTTTACAAGCAGTTTTTTTTATCAAGAATTAAGTTCATTTTGTTTTGTTTGTGTAGTTAGAAAGGGATTTAATTGCAGCTTATTTTATCAAAACGACTCACAAAGTGGCGAAACAAAAAAGGCTAATGGAGCTAAAGCCACTTCCATCCCCATCCCACAGCCAAGTCATTTATAAAATTTGATTTGAATATGCATTTCTTTAATCTTGTTTTAGGACTTGACCGTAGCATTTAAGTGGGGTGTAAGGGAGACTGAGTGATTTAAAAATCCTTCTCACCACATATCCAATCAGAAATAGATTGCTACTGAAGACTTCTGTCTGAAAAGCGTATAGCGATAGATGTGGAAATAATATATTGCTAACGGTGCTACTGTGCGAAAGTTTGCCATTAGCTCAATTTTTTGTCTCATTTTTCAACATTCTCGAAATGTTTTCCCAAGACACGCCGGTAGTCTACTTCGAGGTTCAAATCCTAAATAAACGCCTGGCTAAAATTATGATGCTGGTACAGAAAACCCATCTTGTCCTAATTGAATCTTTAGTGCCAGCCCACTCTCGACAATATGTCTGCCCATGCTTTACCCTTTGCTGAAATAATAAAATACATCAATACCGTAGCTTTACTGCACCCGAGATCTGACTACAGAAACTGCTGTAGAGTGCTAACCGCTGAGACAAAAATTACAAACTATTAAATTACGCCCCGTGTATCCGGGCATGTTGCCTTCGTTCGGGGCCTAGGGGGGCACGATTTTTGCTTGGGGGGGCACAACGGAATCCAGTGGTGCAGATCTCAGTCTTTGCCCACAGATACAGGGGTGAAGTCCAGAAAAAAAAATCTTTGTCTTGAAATCTAGGCTTTGTCATAGTTTTTCCATTGAATTCAGGAGCGAAAACCAAAAAAATCGGTCTTTGTCGCGAAATCTAAGTCTTCGTCATGACGTTCACTCGTGTTTTCGTCCTCCAACAACTTTATTCAAGCTTGTGGAACACAAGAAGCACTTTGGGGGGCACAGACACGGAAATGCACTCCAGTGGCACTGGGCCTGTTACTTTGTTTGGGGCACAATCCTCGCTTGGTAGGCACATTTCTCGCTTGGGGGACACAAGCAGTGATTTGGGGGGACAAGGCTCCAAAATCTCCCCCTCCCGTGGTGGCAGGCCTGTATTCAGCACCTAAATTGTAGCTGGGATGCGGGGGTACGCGTCCTCCATTGAGACTTAGCCTCCTCCGATCCCGATTTAGCGTTCCCCCATCGAGATTTAGCGACTCCCACACCAAAGAAATGACTTCTGGACATTCAGACAAAAAGTGGCGGGTGATGGCAATTATTACAAAACTTCGGCTGAAGTCAGAACCAACTTGCGACAAAAATCTTTTTTTTTTGGTCTACACCTGATTTTGAACGCGAATTTGTGAAATTCCGGACAAATTTGCGGCGAAGACCTTTTTCTATTTTTTGGTCTTATTGCTGCAGCACTTCGATTGCGTCTAAACTCGACTGCAAAAGCGTCCCCCCATGCAATATTATACAGTTTAATGCTGCCTGTACACAACACCTATCAAAAAGCAACTCAAACTTTAAGTTTTTTAATGTGTGCCAGCTGCCTCTTTGTAAATCATTTTCTTGTTTTACTTTTTTTTTGCTTGCTCTGTCAGCACTGCGAAGCCTCCTTTTGCCGCCCCATTGCAGCTTGTCGCCCCTGGCGCAGAACCAGAACCGCCAAGTGGCTGCTACGCCACTGACTAGGAGCCCCGCGCTCAGATGGTAAGACTTCTTTTTTTGGTTTTTACCAACATTTAGCAGGAAAATGTTGCAAAAATCTTCAAAGTGCCAAACACCCCACTCAGCGTAAATTCGGCCCGGCAATAACATGGTTAGTTAGCGTAACCATCTGTAGTACTCTTTTTACATAGCAATCCACCTCCACCTTGCCAGTTTTTACGCGACAAAACACTTTTGAAAAAAAAAATTAGCTAGAAGAAATGCTCATTGAACAAATAATAAAATTTGAATCGAGGGGGCTTGGGCCCCTTGGTCGTATTCCAGCAACTGGTTATTTGTATGACAAAACAAAAATCTTTAGGAAAATCTTCGAGTGGAGTATTGTTTGCCGCTAAAATATCACAGGAAGCCAAATCACTAGTAAATTTAGCCTCAAAATGCAAGATTTTAAACGTGTTTTGGACTTAACTAGTAAGTAAAAGTATAGGATTGAACAATTTAGTTTTTTCAATTGGCTTTTAAATGTTAAAAATCTAGTTTTTCAAATGGCTCTCAACACTTGCGATTTGTGAGCCAGTAGCATCGAAATAGCTAGTTTTCCCCCAAAACTTACGAAAATCGCCTAGCCACTGAGAGCTTCTCCCCATAACCCCTAGCAGGGCCTCAGAGAGAAAAATTTCCAGGGGGTACGAAGGTCGATACCGGGCCCCAAATCTTATTGGGCCCCCCAAGCCTTATCGGGGCCCATGCCGTTAAATCATTTTTTGTCCGATGGGTGTAGATGTTCATCTAAAAGTGAGGGAATAACGATATTCGCATACAGTTAGGACCTATGAAAAACACAAATAGCCATAAAATTGGTTTAAAACCAGCTAGGGGGTCTGAAGTAGCGCTGTGAGCTCCCCCAGCGGTGTCTGGAGTAGAGCCTCGGAAGCTTTAGCACTTTATATGTTTCTCGAGAATAAAATACAGCATTTGATTGATTATCATCCCAGCACCAAAATTGCTTAAATTGACATGCAAAAAACGTGATATACATGAATGAAAGTATGTGAAGAGGGAGATGATAACATTGACACAATATTACACAATATAATGACTTTAATACTGCAAATCCAAATATTTTACTGATAAAAGTTTTATCAATTTAGCTAGTCGGATAAAATATTCCCCACTCAAAATCTTGATTATCTTGGGAATAAGTTTATTTGTTAATATGCCGATAATATACCAGTGCCTAGATTGAGCTAAAGGTTAGATAAACGTAGAAGGAAAATAAGGCAGGAGTAGTGTAGCCATTGTGGTGAAGTAAAGGTTATGCTATGCCTGTAGGCTACTGTGCCTATTTAGAACAACCCCATGTGTCTTGACTGCGAAGGCCCAGAATATGCTAATTGTTAGTATTAATTAATTTTGTTTTAGCTTAAAAATTTTCCTAAACAGTTCCCTTTGCAGTGGTTTGTTATGTCAACACTCAACACTACAGCGTAGACACTACACTTTGACTACACCACTGATAGCAGTGATTGACAATTCTAAAATTAGATTTTCCATTGCTTACTCTCTGGCATAGATGGGCAAGTTAATGCAAAACGTTAGCTTCGTTAACCACTAGTCCGTTAACAAACTTCACACCTCCGTTAACGTTAATCCGTTATTTTCAGCTTTAATTAACGGAAGTTAATAAAGTCCGTTAATCCGTTAACATTTTGCGTGTAATTTACATTTTCTTTATGTTCACTCGCTTCTAGAACACGTATTGACGCTGTTGAGCTGATTGTAAGGAAATATTTGTTGCTGTGGTGGTCTTTTTGTGTTTTGAAAGTTACATTTTACAGTCTAACCTAATTTCAAGATAAAAACAAGTTCAAATGCACAACGAAGCTGCAAGATATGAACGATAAAAACCTTAACGGAAGTTAAGAGAACTTAACGGAAGTTACTTTAGTCCGTTAACAGCACTTAACGGAAGTTAATTTAGTCCGTTAACATGAAAAAACTTTTTAACGGATTAACGAGTTAATGAAAATGTTAGCTTCGTTATTAACGGATTAACGATTAACGGACTTGTGCCCATCTATGCTCTCTGGCATATACAAATTGTATGCAGCATACAGCATGCCGTACCGCACTTAAAGTCTGCAGTACCCAGCATGTTATAAAAGCCCAACTTGCAAATAATCAGACCAGACATGGTTATCAACTTATCATTACCATAACGAAACTTAAACACACTTTCGGAAGCAACTTTGCACACACCTACCAGTTTATCCTCTTGGGGACAACATAACTAGGACGACATGATCATCCTCCCAGTACCAGAGTACAACAGTGACATTCACTGTAAAAACCACAAACAAGAAATCATCATTCTGTAATCATAGATTTCACAAACCCAAATACCTATTAAACTTATACAGAAGAGTGAGTTACTTAATGATAATAGTACAGTATGTCTACTATGACTCGATCCGCTTTTTGAGGGTGAAATGCTTGTGAATCTCTGGAAATGTGGGTCATCGTACATTGTTATACCGTAGAATTAGGGCACTCAAGTCAGAGAAATGTAACAAAACATTAATTTCGGTGCAAGTGTATGGCTTTTGATACGTTTTCCTCTTTTTTTAATCAAATCGGCCACAATTAGATGTCCTAAAGCCGTGTTGCAAAAATAGCAACCAATTACCAGTACTGAGTAGGCTGACTGATATTTTTGCTGTAGGCAAGTTTGATTACGGTGCTATGGTGCGATACTCAACTTAACGCGGAAACCTGAACTCTTCCGGACCCCTTGAGCCTGCGCCCCCCTAGGCCCGGGTACGGTGTACCCCCTGAACCCTCCTCTCGCAGGCTCTGCCCCCTAGCCTCCGGCGGCTTGGGGTCCAGACCCCCGTCTATGATACGTTTGAGTTACACTAGTTTGCTCAACACGTCTCCCATTTTACAAATTTACACTTTTTGGGGGGGTTAAGATCTCTCCCTTCATCAAAACCCTGGTTATGTGCCAAACACAGCCCAAGGCTTCTTTGTGTCACAAAAAGTTTTTCTTTCGAAAATTTCTGATGACGTCATTGCATGTGGTTTGTGTCCCCCTAATCTAAAATCTCGGCTACGCCTATTACCTAGCATGCTCGAATTGAAGAACAGGCAGCAATTTTTTGGTCCCCCCTGAAAGAAACTTGAACAGCGCTCTTGTTCAAGCCCCCCTTGAACAACGTTCAGGTAGTGGCACTGCATGGTTAATCTCTGAGTTGATAGGGATGGGGTCTGCCCCGGATCTAAGTAAACCACAAGCATTAAAAATGTTTCTTTGCAAATGATATCAATCAAGCATTCATTTTTTGTCGTATATTTAAAAAAAATTGCACCACATTCAAGTTTTGACGTTCATATGAATGGCCAAAGTGGAAGCGGAAGCGGTACCCCTTTACAGCTTCCGCTTCCACTTTGGCCATTCATATGAACATCAAAACTTGAATGCGGTGCAATTTTTTTTAAATCCCTTTGCTGGTACCCCTTTACCGCTTCCAGCTTCTGCTTCCACGAAAATTTGCTCCTTTCATTGCTTGCGCTGCCAGATTCTGCTTTCGCTTCCACATCCCTGCTTAAAAATAAAAAGTTTGAAAAAATTGTACTGTTTTGAGATATAATTTTGTTTCTGTGAATTTTTGCTTGCGTAATCAAACTCCTGAGAGCATTTGCAAAAGCAAAGGAGAATAAAAATAAATTTTTTTTTCTGAATTGCTGATGTTGGAAGACTGAAATTTTTAAGAGTTGTTGAAATTAGACTGAAATAAAAAGCGGAGATGCTTGGATTATTGTCCAGACAAATAAACTGGTTTTATTTGCTTGAGCTTACAGGCTGGTAAATAGAAAATACAACACTTATAAAATATTACAGATCCTTAACCTGTACAGTATGTAAAACGCATTTATACGTTCACAACAATCGCTTTCGCAATGCCTAAAACGAGTATACGCATCCTTTAAAATAAAGGCAATTACAGCAAAAATCTTTCAAAAATATGCGGTGTTTTTTAGTAATTAAGCAGCTATTCATTTCAAGCCTGGATTTTATGTTTCAAGGCTACTAAGCGCCAAAGCCAAATTCTCAATTTTTGCAAAAATTTTCGCTCAAAAATTTTAATTTTGTTTAATTTTACCATTATGTTTTTATACATTTTATTTTCTTTACATTATACTTTAATTTCGCTTATGCACAATAATTTTTTGAGATTATATTTTAAACTTTATTAATTTTATTAATTTATTTATTAATTTATTTTAAACATTATTAATTTATTTGAACTTTATTAATTTTATTTTCTATCCAATCTGTAGTTACAGTTTTTTTATTTTTATTTTATTTTTTAGTATGCTTAGAGTTAGAACAATTCTAATGTTGCCTTGCATTTTCTTTACATGTTGACTGTGAGTTTTGTGTATACACTGTACAAAGTGTACATATCTTTGCAACACTTTGTTTTAATTTTGCGTAAAATTTTTTATCATAGAAAGTTGCAGACTGAGAAAATCTAGAAGCTGCTTTTTTAACCTTAACTTGGTAAGGTGGCAGTAGACTTAGATGACCTTTCGGTCCTTCGCTGTCTCCTCACCAAGTGACTAAATATCGCTTTGACTCTGCAAGTTTTTGGGTTGGTTTTAAAGGAATTGCATATTTCGATGCTTTGGTGATATAGAGGTAATTGCATATAGAGGAAGTTGCAGTTTTTTTCTTGTGATATGACGTCATTTGGTAAATAAATAAATATGATGATGATGATGATTTTATGCATTTTATTATAAATTGTTCTTTATAGTACTTTTGTTCTGCTACTTTTGTTTTTTTTTATGTTTGTGAAATGTACAATTTTAAAGTTATATTTCATTTTAACCTATTTATTTCCAGGACGTCTGCAACCTGCTGTCAGCGGTCCGAAATTTTGTGGCGCACGAGTACTGTAGATTTAATTTTGTAAAAGACATTTATGCGTGGTACGCAAAGAGAAAGCGATTGGCTTGAACGTATAAACGCATTTTACGCACTGAGCTGGATAAAATTAAAAGATCAACGTAGCAACCTCAATTAATCGCAGACGTTGCACTAAAATTTTTGCAATTGAACCAAATTCGTGAAAATTTTGCCAGCACAGCCAAAATATTACAGGTTACTTCGCAAAAACAAATTATTTGTATGTGTTTTTGTGTTAACGCGTTTGTCTGTGGAACGGAAGGTTTGATTTGTACTGTAAATCCCTTTTCAATCAAATATGATCTAAAAATGCCAACGGCTTGCCACTGCTGCGACAGTTGGTCGAAAAAATCAGCTATGTTGCCCATAGGCGCAATGACGCAAAAATGGACCCAGCCAACTCGTTACAATCTTTGGTATAATTATAACACAATAAAGGTATACTGAAAGATTTCTTTTATTTGATTTGTTGAATTGCATTACTCAGCGATTTGTGTGAAGTGATTAATGATCACCAACGTAATAAACACTTTGACGCTCACAATACATTTGTATTGTCGTTGATAAACTGCAGCGACTAAATCACATTTTTGTAAAATCGTTTTAATTTTCAAGTAAAGATGTAATGATATTTTTTGTGTTAAACATCAACTATACGAAAAGATTGCTGACCTCTGATTCATGCAAAATGTGGCTGCTTGATTCAAAGATCGCGAGATTCATTCGCAACCTCCTAACTAGTGTTCAGTTATTTTATTTTATGTTACGACTTTTTTACATAACTTTGCAGTCATTTTTCTATTCTGAGTTAGGTTGTTAAATAAATTGTGTTGACTTGAATATATTTTAAACTTGCTTCTTAAATTTTTCGTCATAAGTCCCTTAAAAAAAAGCTTTTACTTCAAATTAAGTTGATTTTTGGTCAAATTTATTCACAGCTAACCCTGGAAATTTAAAGTTGCTAAAGTACCGGAAAGTTTTCCAATTTGAGGGTTGTCCAGGTTCAATAAACGAAAGTACGTTTAAAATTTGATTCGCTAATGACGTCACTGAAATGCGACGTAATAAACCCAAAAGCTATTTTTCTGAAAGATTTTGGTGAACACCAGCTCATGTTAAATTTGGTGTTCCTTTACTTCCGGTATTGGAGTTAGAAAGGTGGGGATTGCCCTTTCCATTGCACATTGCCGTTCTCAAGATAGCCCGAGTTAAATACGGCTAATTTATTAGGCGAAAAGTTTACAAATATCTAAAGCGAGTACTGTAAAACCCCGGTCTAAAGTAAGTATAGATATTTAAAGTAAGTACAGTGGAACCTCGATAACACGGCCTCCTCTTTATCAAGACCACTTCAGAGCATTCCCAAATACTTTACTATGGTTATGTATTGCATTCTGTTTAAATAATGCGACCACCCCGGTTTCCAGACCAGGACCGCCATATTTTGGTCTAAAACGGCAAATTTAACTCCGCTAAAGCGACCACACGAGCTCAATAATTTGCTTTTGTGACCAAAACAATATGGTTAAATTTCTTTTGTGATCAAAACAGCAAGGTTAGATGAGCGCGTGCGCACACACAAAGAAAACGCTATTGCGCAATGAATGACCAGTGTGGCAAACAGACTGAATTTTGTAAGATAAGCTTCAGGACTACCAGTTGTTTAAATTCATTTTGCAGGCATCTGATAAAAATAATGGCACTTAGCAAAATGAAACCGAGTGAACTTTTAATCAAACAAAAGGTTACAGTACGCTAATACAAAGCAAAATTCGATAAACGTTTCAAAGCAAAATTTGCTATCACGACCACCCCACTAGCGTGACCGTTTGAAGACCGTCCCATAGGTGGTCAGGTAAGCGGGGTTTCACTGTATCACAATCTTTTGGCAGCTTCCGGTATTTCCAAAAAACTTGTAGCAAAAACTTTATTATCACTTTGCATAATGCACTGTATTTGTATTTTTTGAAATAAATTAAACTGCTGAACTTTCAAAGCAAAACAATACATATATTTTGAGGGTGAAACACATTGGTTGTAATTGAAGATATCATTTTATGCTGATATTCTTACTGCAAGTAACATCACAATCCAATTAATGCAATTTTCGGCCCATTTTGTAAAATAGTATTATCAGCAGTTTTTCCAAATTTGCGTATGTTTTTCGCATACGTTTCCAGTTGGGATTATGTGCAAAATGTTTAAACTAGGTCACGTAAAATGTTTAAAATCGGTAAAAATATGTTTAAGAGATTCTTTTTAAACTTTTAGCCATATTTCTAGCTGGATGCTCAACCCCTTTTAATGTGACAAAAAATCTTTGTACGACATGGTTTGAAACATTTATTCTTTAGCACGCAATTTTTTTAACATCACTAATTTTACTCCAAGCAAACTCAAAAATATGAGTTCAAAAATGCACTGTACAATATGAGAAATCAACTTCGCTCTAGCGTAAATATCTATTACAGTAAGTTATTTCGTAAACCTCCTGCAAAAAACGCGTGTTAAATCACGGAATAATTTTTACACGCAAGCGCAAAAAAAGCAAGCGTTTGGCAAAAGCAGCTTTAGGCCATCAAAAGCAGCTAATCATTATTATAGTCCTTGTTTCGGTCGACCAGGACTGATTTAGCAGCAAACGTTTGATCCACTCGACCATTGATCGGTTCAGTTGGTTCCGTAAAGTTTTAAATTTGATTTTCCAAAACTTTCAACTAGAAATCATAATACGTTTTTGTCATAAATGAAATTTTATAGAACGTGATTCTAGAATTCCCTTGTTTTTAATTTTAAGTACCCAGCGCATCTTCCATTTTTAAGCCCGGTCTATTCAAGCCGTAAAATCGTGAATTTACGAGCGAATCTTTAGTTTATTTCAAGTAACTGGCCGCATGCCGAGCATAACAAATTTTTGTTTCGAATAAACTAAATCTGCACTCGAAAGTTCACGACTTTTAGCATAGTCTCGACCCGGGCTGAAAGCGGAAGCACGATGTACTTAAAAACAATAAAGTGTATAACAACGGTAATGAAAATCAAAAATTATCGGATTAATTGGCTTTATTTAACTTAAAGCTACTAACTACCTACATGTAAGCTTGCTGAGAAGCAACCCCTTTGAACGACCGACACGAATATTTACTTATCTGGGAGAAATGGTACCACCAAACTATGTCAAAATATTTATCTCTTATAAATATCTACTAATATCAAAAAAAAATAGCACCCTGGCTTAAGCCTGTCAAAAAAGTGGTTTTTGGGCGGTTCAAGAGGGGAGCTTCCGGGGGGTTACCCCCAAACTATGTCAAAATATTTTTTTGCTAAATATCTGCAGATATCAAGAAAAAATTTGCGCCCTAGCTTGAGCAGTTTCAAAGATTGATTGATTTTTGGAGGGTCCATTTGGGGAGTCATCGGAGGAGTGGTACTCTCAAACTATGTCAAAAAATTTGTTTGTTAAATATCTGCTGATATCAAAAAAAATGGCACGTTAGCTTAAGCCGTTCAAAAAATTAAGTTTTTGGGGGTTCCCGGGAGAATGGGCTCAAAACATTTCGGAAGACAATTTGTATTTGAAGTTCAAGAACTTTACACAAAAATTAGATTTCGATGTGGTGCAATTTAGGAAAGGAAGAGCGTACACAATTTAAAAAGAAAAAAAATAAAAGAATAAAATCTCATCGCGGCCAAAAGTGGGTTGGTAGGGTTGGAAAGGTATCTTAAGATACATAATTGTGTGAAATACTTTTTACCGCACCTAAACCGTTTTTGACCGTGACCGTTTTTACGCCAAACTGTTGGAGCGGTTTTTGGGTCATAAAATCAAAGTTACAAGAATAATTGCCTCGAAATTTGGTACAAACATATGGCTTATTAATTTTAAACTGCTGTGAAAATTTCATGCAGCTACACTAAACCGTTCTTGAGTTATAAGCAAAAGTCTGAAACTTCGCACTCATTTGTTTGAAAATGGCCGAGTAAAAACAAAGGAGCAAGCGACGCGAGCGTCTGTTATTACAATAAATTAACGAACCCAAAAGTCAAAAACAATGTTTATAAATTAAAAGCACTCAAAAGCTGTGCACTGAAATACTGGCCAAGCAACAACAATAAAAACGAGGAACAAAATATGAACGAAATTGTGCTTCAACGATCTACTCAAATCAACTACGGAGCGAACGCGCCAAGCGGCAACCGCTCTATGACGTCAATAGCTGCGCATCATATTGCCTCACGTAACGATTACTTCGTAATTAATTATTCACAACTCCAATGAACTATTATTTTCTGGTAAAATCACTTAGTACATCAAGTCTTACTGTGCACTGTAGTGCTGAAGTTAAAAAATTTTAACGTATATCAAATCATGCATGCAAAAATGTATTATTAATTGCCGTCATTCTATGATTTCACTTCCTACGTAAGGCAATTTACAGTTTTTTTTATTTCAGCATTACTCAACTGCAGCATGGTAGATCAGAGTTCTAAACGGGCCGAATAGTTTACGCCTGAACCCGGCGTTAACCCGAAAATATAAGCCCGAACCCGAAAACTAATTTGAAGCCGAAATCAAGGCGGAAAAATTCTGAAAGTTAAGTTAGGTCTGAAAAATTTAGCAATGTTGCCAAATTATTTTGATTATATTTTTGTGCACCTAAGACAAAAAGCACGTCTCAGGCCCGAATTAAGCCTGAAATTTTTGTCAACTTTGGGCCCGAACCCGGCTGGAATCCGAATCTGGCCCGACTTACAACTCTGTGGTGGATGTTTCTGGAGCATATACGTTATCCGCGTTACAACAGCAATCGCATATTTTGGCCGCGAATGCTTAGCTTCCTCTAAACGTTTACGCAAAAAAGCTCCTTGGTAAACAACCGGAAAAATGATGCTATGGAAATCAGTTTAGGCTTTGCATAATTATTTTTAAACTGCAAACGTGAAATTTGTCTTCATGAAAAAACTTTAGTCACAAAACGCAATAAACAGCTCGCTCTTGCAGACAATGTTAAACACAAATTAATAAATGATTTTACAGAAATAATTCCACTCCGCAGAAGAAGCATTGGAATGACAATTCTATAGGAAAAAACGTAAAATATGATCAATTTGACAGCAATTTTGCCGGAAAAATAATTTTATTTGCACTATCTGTTTGAGCTAAGTTTTCGATAACTAAATTGCTCTGCTCCTTTTAGTTGAAAAGAAAAAGTTTTAAATAAATATTTATCTGCTACAAACGTCCATCATCAGCTTAAAATCCAATTAAAAATAAGAACCAAAACAATTGCGAAAGGTTTCTTTTGTTTCTATTTAATTTTTAGAATGATGGTAGTTTTTTGGAACCGAAATCAATTTTATATTTTAATGTTTTATTTCAGTCTAATTGGGTGTTTCGTACTGTAATGAAATACTACATAAATATTCTCAATCGATGTACTGCCTCTTATCATTAGATTTATTCCTTTTTCAGCAGCAGAAAGTAAGTACCCTGGTTGGCTAAAAGATAAAGTTTTAATTAGCATGCACGAAAGTTTAATTTGTGGTAAGGTCATACATATTTTTTTAATCTGACATACAATCTCCAGCAATCGCTAAAGGATTCGGAGCATCATTAAGGAAAGATTTTCAGAGGATCTCAGAATCTTATTGTAATGTAGAATATGCAGTAAAAAATAAGCTAATATTATATAACCGCGTTTTAGCTTTTAAAAGTGAAGTCACGTGATTGAGAACCACCAAACCCGTAGGTATTAAGCTTTCTTCCATCCTTGTACACAGGGCATGGTATGGAATGGAATGGAAAATGGAATGGAATGGAACGGAAATTTCGGTATGGAATATGAAAGATGCCAGAATGGAATGGAATGGAAGATTTGAAGAATGGAATGGAAGACAATCCTCCATTCTTCCATACCCATTCCATGCTAGATTTCGTGCATTGTATTTACAAAAAAATATACAAATGTCGGGTAGTGATAGATAATAATGTCACAGAAGTGTTCAACTTCAGTATTTACGTGTATTGTTTGTTGACAAATCGCAGTACATTGATTGTAAAAATTGCACCTATAGTGTACGTATTGCATCATCCTAAGCGCATTGCAATTTGCAGCATTGATGTTTGACAGGTTTGACTTCTTTTTTTTGAGATTGAGTTTTTGAAAATTCATAATTTTTTGTTCCATCGATAAGAAAACTCGTATTTGCTATTTTATGCCAGTTTTAGCTTAATTTTTTGGCACTTTCAGTTTTTAAGCTTATAGTAATTCTATAAAGAGTTAGAGCTTGATATTTTTAATACAGTAAATGTTCTTTAGCAGTTTGGTTATGCCAAATAATTTAGTTGTTGTGAGAGCAAACTTGTACGGTAGTCATTATAAACCATAGGCAGAGGTAGGCACTTGCGGCGCAATTATTGCGCCGCAACTATTTCACTTGCGATAGCGCTTGCGGCGCAACTATTTTTGAGCGGTTGCGCTGATGCTTGCGCCGCAAGTATTTTAGCAATTTTGAGTGCAATCGCGCAAGCGCACTTCAAATACGATTAAGAGTAATAGTTTTCCAACAGCTGTGATTAAAGTTTGGAAAAAAAACATCGACGAGGAAGATCCATAAAAACTTCATCCAGAGAAATTGCATTCGTATACTGCTTTTCAAACTTCGATATAGGATTCACAGCAGGAGTTTTCTTTTGCTGAAACTTTTTCTCGGAAACATTTTGCCGATTTTTCAAAATTTCAAATTTTTCAATTGCGTTTTTCAAAAAATGGTTTCAAAATCAAATTTCAAAGAGAAAAACTAGTTTTATTACTATCTTTCCAGAAATACGCTAAAAAATGTTTAAATAAAAAATATAGCGCGTTACTTGCAAACTGTCTTACGTCCTACCGCTATTCAAAACTAAGAAACACCAAAAATTATTAATTGCAATTTTTGTTGCTAGTCTGGAAAACTTGAAAGATATTGCTAACCGAATCGACAGCATCGGTATACTTCTTAATTAATATTAATAATCTTAATTAATAGCTCTTAATTAATAATAACCGAATTGGCAGGATCAGTATAGCTCTTAATTAATATAGGCTTTAATGTAACTTATATGGTTCAATTTCTTTAAACAGAAACTTGCTGATTTTTGTAGCATGCTGCTGTTGTCAGAGAGTGATGCTAATTGATCAAGAAGCATAAATGCACAAATGCATCTGTAACTCTTAAAAAAACAGATGGCATTCGTCACAATCTGGATCCGCTTCTGGTTGTCAGAAAAAATGACCACGGATGGGATTCGAACTCATGCCCGCAATAACCATGGATATACATACACTGGTTTTGAAGTTGCGGCAGTCTTTCAACGCAGGACAAGCGTTATTAGACCACTCTGCGACCGCAGCTATGTGTTAAAACAGTGTTTTTCAACGATTTTCTTCTGCGACCCAATTTGGTGTAAAAACCCTATCTGCAAGAACATTATTGCGACCCAACAAAGTAGTTACAAAATTACAAAAAAACAGAAATTTTATTACACAACATTTATTGCCATTTTGCTTCACCAATTTTTGAAATCATGGGTGGCTCAACATCACTCAACGCTAAACGCATTGGATGCTCTGCATTAGACTCGTGGCAAGAAATCTGCTGGTTGGGGGAGTTTCGTGGGTATGAGGGTGCAGACCCCTGGGCCCAAAATTTTTTTGCCAAATTAAATTAAATTTAGACCTATTTTGATCAAATTTGATACTTTAAAAACGTGGCAAAGGAAATTGGCAGTGCAAAGCATAATTAAACTGATTGCATAAATGGACTATGTGGAAAATGGCTAATGGTAAAATTTCAGCTCTATTATTTACAAGCTGGTAAATCATAAAATCTATATTTCAATGAAACTCACACGGAGTAATCTATTTCGTCAACATTTCATAGAAAAAGACGACTGAGAGAGAAGAGGGCTAATAGAAAGAGATTTGAGAGAAGTGATTCGTAATTAACTGAATATTAACCCCTCCCCTATTCCTAAGTTTATAAAATACTTTTTGATGAAACCTATGTTCAGTATTTTTAAACAAGTGATCAAACTTGATTGATTATTTTTGGCCATTTTTCAAAGTTTTTACTGATTTTTGAGTTTTTTTTTTTTGACAAATTAGCCCCACTAAGTGTATGTTTCAAAAGATGCTTTATATACCTTTTTGATTTATTCCAGTCCAAAAGACTGTTTCAGAAGTGCTAAAAACGTGGTATTTTTCTTATTCCGCATTTTGGTGGACAATTAATGCTAATAGACCCCGCCCCTATCTTTTGGCTTCGCTACTGCTCTGCATTCAGACGGTTTCTATATTTGTCTTTTATAAATGACAGAGCAGAAAATCCCAATTCACATAAATATGAACTTGGAAGAAGCATTATAATTTTTAAGGCTTCTTCATACAACATTGGATATTTGTTTGCCTAACCATGAATAAAAGATAACCAAAGTAATGAGAACTCTACTTGTATCAGCGACCCATTCATATAGCCTAGGCGAGCCACATTTGGGTCGCTACCAGGGTTTGAGAAACGCTGTGAACGAGCATGCTAATTTTGACTGGGTACACTGAGATTTGAACGGCCACACTTGGGTTCCGATACTCGCGCTGTGCGGGTAACAAGTTCGTAACAATCTACTCGTCAGTATAGTCGTAGCTCTTAGTTCATCCAATTTCTTTATACAAAATACATGATGATTTTTTTAGCATGCTCCATTTGTCAGAGCATAGTAATGCTTTTTGCTCCAGGAGCACAAATGCATCGAAGCTGGTAAATGCAAATCCATCGAAGCTGACAAGCCATTATAGAAAAAAAAAACAGTGACTCCGAAGTGGTTCGCTTGCCACCACATGAAGACTTCACTGGTAGAAACTATACCCTCGATTCCTTTAAGTGCGTGTGTTGCGCGTCATCTTTTTATGTTCTTCGCCCAGAGTGAGCGGAGTTAAGCGATGCACATTTTCAAATGCTTGTATTTTTGAAAGAGATCAATAATTTTTGTTTACTATTTGGTAATGCGCATAATTTGTTTTGAATATTCGTTTCGTACCGTAACCTATAGCGTAGTTTGAGCAGTAAGTCCATCAGAATCATACTTTTTAAGATGTCACACTTGCGCTTGTTCTTGCGGCGCAATTATTTTGGGGGATCGCGGAAACGCTTGCACCGCAACAATTTTAGAGTAGTTGCACGTGCGCTTGCGGTGTAAGTAGTGTGACTTGCGCTGCCCACCTCTGACCATAGGCATAACCAGGGACCCAACCTCCCCCCTCCAATTGAAATGCTATCAACGATACAAATCATGACAAAGAACCTATAGTTTGTTCAGTTTCAGTTTCTTTCAAAATTTTGCGAGTGCAACAGTACATGCGTACAACAGCAATTACCAATAATATTAATATTGACAACCAGGCGGCTCGTGTTCCCCCTATTTAATTTTTTGCCCACTAATTAATAAGTACAAGCCCGGAGAAATTCAGAGCTTTTGTTCTAAAAGGTGCAATCACAGGCTCTTATCTAACTTTTTACGTAATAAAAAGTTTTAGGCTCCAAGCTAACTTTTATATTGTCATACCATAATTAGCCACCATCTATTGCATCTAATGTACCAACTTAAAATAACTTTAAAATCCACCTTCATCACCTTCCAACTTTAAATAAAAATCCACCTCCACCTTGAAAGTTTTCACGCGACAAAATGCACTGTGCTGTTGAAAAAAAAAAACTAGCTTGAGAAAATGCTTATTGAACGAATTATTGAATATGAATCGAGGGTGCCAGGTTTCCTGGTCGAACATATATTCCTAAAATTGATTATTTTTATGACGAAACAAAAACCTTTAAGGCAAATCTTCGTGTGAATTACGTATTTAATGGTAAAAATATTGCCCAAGGCAAGGTACCTTGCTTTCCCTGACCTGCTCCAAATCACGAAATTTAACCCCAAAATACCACATTTTAAACGTGTTTTGGACTTGACCTGAAGTAGAGGAAAGAATTTTTTCAATTGGTTTTTCAATCTCAAAAATTTTGTGTTTTCAAATGGTTCTAAAAACGTTCGAAATGTGATTCAAATCGAATTAAAATAGCTATTTTTACCAAAAATTTCAAAAAATCGCCCAGCGGCTGGGGCTTCGCCCCCAGACCCCCATAGCGTTTGGTGACTGGGGGCTTTGGCCCCAGGGCTTGTCTGAAATTCGTTTGAGTTGCACTAATTTGCTTACCACGTCTCCCAATTTTGATATATTTGTAAAACTTTTTAACTAGCGGTTCTAGTTCTTCCCCTTCAGCAAAATCCTTGTTGGAGGCCAAAGTAGACCCTCAACTGCTGATCTTTTCTTTTTTGTCTCGTAAAAAGTCTCTCTTTTTGAAAATTTCTGATGACGTTATTGCATGTAATTTGCGGTTTGGCCCCCCACCCAATCCAAAATCCTGGCTGCGCCTATGCATCAAACCATGTGCAATGTACATACCAGATACTGGTTATTGCATGTTTGTATTGTTACGTGCACCTTCACTTCTGGTTGCTTACAACATTGCAAAGGAGCAAAATATACGTTGAATTGCTTCCAGTCAAAAAGTTTTTTTGCTATGGAAGTTTGGAATGAAATATGGAAGAAAATTTAGTATGAAATGGAATATGAAATGGAAGATTTTTAATATGGAATGGAAATAGAATGAAAGAAAATTGCCAGTATGGAATATGGAAAAATCATCTTCCATTCCTTTTCATACCATGCCCTGCTTGTACATGATATTTGAATTTCAGTAATCTATCCAGGCATTGTTGAAACTCAAGCTTAGAAAACGTTTCAGCCTGGCGCAATTCATCTAAATAACAGCTTATAATTTTTTTTCATTCGGCATCATTAGCAAATTTCATGCTTTTTGGCCATAAAGATGATGCTGAGGAAAATATATGTTAAGCAGCATTTACACGGGCGACTTTTTTGCGAGCGATTTTTTGATAAAAATGGATGTGGCAAAGTTGCATATATTCAGTAATGGTTCTCATTGTAATAAAAGATACCTTCCTGCTGAAAATGACTGTCTCAAGTTGTTTCCATTCCAATAGTGATATATTTTAAACCTTTTTAAAGCAAAGTCGGAGTTGATAATACTTCAATTTTTTATCGCAGCACCGGTTCTTTTTTAAAGTTTTCAATTATAACAATATTGATATGAAAACAACTTAAGACAATAATTTCCATCAGTAAGGCCCCAATTATCATGATCAAAAAAGCCGTTGAGCAAATGCAATTTTGCAAGACTCATTTTTATCAAAAAATCGCACGCAAAAAAGTCGCCCGGGTAAATGCAGCTTTATGATGCAGTTGTAGATTAAGTATGCGAGACTGATAAAGTTTTAAACTTAAATTTTGATTTTGAGATTTATATTGTCATCGCCTGGAGTAATCAAAGTTTTTTCCGTTTCTACTTTCAAAATTCAGCATTGTTGAGTTTTACCTGCATAAAGTAAAGGAATAAAATGTTTTAAATAGCTTTAGAAAAACCAAAGTAATAACTCGCTGAATGAAGTGTTGTTGATTGCAACACTTTCAAGTGGCGTGGCGGCAACGTATAAGAGGCTGTAAGTAACAAGGTTGGAGGTTCAATTATGAAAAAGAACGAGATTGAAAAATTATGAAAATTTAGAAACAGCCAGTCTTAGCGCTGGCCCTAAGCGGAATACTGCTGGGGCTTAGGCCTAAACATAGTTTGCTTTTTGTACCGATAACTAAACTGCAGTATCCCTTACTGTAAGCTATTATCCCTGTTCCCCACTAACCAGTAACAGCAGTTTCTTAGGGATCGGTAAGTAACTTTCAGGTTGTAACAGCTGCGACTGGCTAAGTACAATGTTTTATAAACTACAAGTGTCACCACTTGGATTACTTGGCAGTGCCACTTGCCAGCACGTGCAGTAGCCACAGCAAACTAAAAAGGAGCCTACCATAACCACATTGTGTAAAATGCTGGCCATAGTAAAACCTCAAACTCTGATGCCGTGGTAGTATTGGTGGTATATCACGTATATCTCATCCATGATCTCTCGCAAAGGCGATGTGCTCATGGCTCTTTATTAATCACGATAATAACAGTTATACCAATATTTTCTCCACAAAATATGTTTTATGTCCGTCCAATAACTTTTCACAAGTTTGTCGCATGAGTTTATCTTCCATTTATAGAGCGATGGCGGGCTACTGTAGAGATGCCTACGCTTACAAGCGCGTTTTGTAGTTTTCAGCCCAGAGGCTTTTTGCGTTTATTTACGAATAACAATCACCAAATATAAGAAATAAGTTTCACTAACAAGCAGTTATGACTGAGGGCCATCGCTACAGGGGGAAATGAGATGTCGAAATCTGTTTTCTCCCAATGGCTGCTTTTCCTCCAGTTTTGAACCAGTATAAAATATCATGTTTCAACGCAATAAATGCATCTCAAATAGCATCATAGGAGATGTGGCACTTATTATTGTTTTGATCTTCTTTTTGATACGATTAATACCTGATTCTGAAAAGAAAAAAGTGCCAAATATAATCCGAATGGCGTTAAAACGGCTGTTTTTTGCCAAAAAATTACAAAAATCTCCCAACGGGCGTGAGGACTTCGAACCCAGACCTTTATTTATCTCCAGAACCTGAAAACTCTACCCAGTGGCGGATTCAGAAAGTTTTGTTGGGGAGATGATAAAATTTATGAGCACAAAATGTATATTATTTCAAAATTTCGGATGTTTTTGATTAATGATGCTGCCATTATTTTCTCCGGATCGTAAGCTGATGTCCGAAAAACAAAGGTTATCAGTGCAAAATGCCATTAACTTTTTTTGACTTTGTAGTGACCTCCAAAAACAAACAGAAGAAAAAAGATCTTTACGAAATAACAAGTTGAATTTAATTGCTCGCAGCTTGCTGTGGGCGTTTTTGGTCGTAATCACTAATTGCTTTTCTTTGGTTTATTTTAAAGAAGTTTAATATTTTTGATATACATGTGAGGATTAAGCTGATGGGGGAAAGCATCCCCCCATTCCAGCCCCCTAAATTCGCCGTTAACTCGGTCCCTAAGCCCCGTCTATAATCAGAGGTGGGCAGCGCAAGTCATAAAAGTTGCGCCGCAAGCATTCGCGCAACTACTCTGAAAATCTTGTGCCGCAAGCGTTTCCGCAAGCCCAAAAAAATAACTGCGCCGCAACCGCAAGCGCAAGTGTGACGTTTTAAAAAGTATAGATTTAATTATGTCACTGCTAAAACTGCGCTAAGTTACAGTGTAAAACCAATAAATATTCAAAACAAATTATAGACGCTACCAATTTAAATTCTAAATTCTAACCAATATAAATTCTAACCTGGGAACAACCCAGGTTAGAATTTAATTAAACATTATTATTTAAACAACGGTAAGCCTAGACACGAAACTTTGTAACATTTCGCTTTAAATCATTCGAACTTTTAACACTTTTGATATTTTGCAATACCTTGAAAAACCAAAGAGTCAAAAAATGGGACGATCATGAAGTTGTTCTTGCTGCGAATTTGAGCAACCAACACAGAAATGCAGTACCGCGAGAAAATAATGTTTGAAGCTTCATCAACTGCTAGTTGTTGACTCGGATTATACCAGTTGTGATTGTCATGATAAATCATATTTCTTAACCGATTGAACATGCCAAACATAGTTCCAATAACTTGTTGTATATCATCGCCTGAATTTAAAAGGGACGTTAAATGAGTTTCTAAGTAGAAATCGGTGTTTTCTCATTTAATGCAGTGGTTTGTAGGGTAGTAGCCTAGTGGTGCTAGAAAGTAGTCAAGACGGCATAAGCACCTTGATATATTTTAGTCAAAATAGCGAAAAAACAAGAACATTTTTTGTTGATAAATTTACAAAACAAACATTACAAACTGGTTTAGACCGGGTGCAATGTGTGATTTGAGCAATATTCAATCAAAAAAGCGCAAATACCAGGCATTTTGACGGCAACAATTAATGCTAAAGTGAACAAAAAATCCATATTTTTGGACGAAAATTCAAAATTTCAAATTCCATGCCCTCCTCTCCCTGTGAACGAAATGAGCTGAAATTTGGTATGTAGGGTTTTTATCACCTGCCTAACAATTTACGGGGGTGAGAGGTTAAATTTGAAAAAAAAAGTTTTCTTTGAACAACCCTAATGTTACATTAATCTTTTAATTTTAACTTTTTCAATGCGTAAAACACAGTTATCGTTCCAGCCAGTCGCTTTTTCCGTAGTGAAATGCATAAATGCTTCTTATAAACTTAAATTTAATCTTTCGCCTCAAAATTTTGGATTGCGGACAGCGCGCGTTACAAACGTCAAGGGCATAAACAAATTAAAATGAAACTTAACATCAAAAAGGCTAGTTTTAAAAACTTCAAAAAAGCAAAACTGCAGCATAAATTTACAATAGAAAACAATTTATAGCAAAATGCATGAAATATAATCTCAAAAAAATTAATGTGCATGAGCAAAATTAAAGAATAATGTAAAGAAATTAAAACGTTTGTAAATATAATGTAAACATTAGAAAAAAATTTTGTGCAAATAATTTTCAAAAATTAAAAGTTTAGCTTTGGTCCTTTATAGGCCTTGCGCATAAAAGTCCAGCTGGCACATAATAGTCACGACACGTAATAGTCACTGCGCATAATCGTCATGCAAATAAAAGTTATAGACTTGAATGAAACAAACAGCTGCGTTATTAAAACACCAAACGGTTGTTGAAGAATTTCATTGTAATATACTTTATTTTGTAGGATACTTTTATGCGTTTTAAATGGGTTTCAGATAAAATGGTAAAAGGGTTGTAGATAAACTTCGAGATATAAGTACGGACTTAAAATACCAGCGACTTAAATGCGTGCAAGTTTAAGAAAAACTTGCAATCGGTTTTGCCTTTCAGCTTTGCACGGGTTAGAACGTGACGTGCTTTTGAATTGTTCCTTCCTGTAAAGTACGTAGCAAGCCAAGCTCGATGGCTTGTAAATGATGCAGTACTGTAAAACTGTCGAGCTAAATTAAGCTTATAGCATACGTGACTTGATGAGTAACATAAACTTGTTTTAGTTGCTTACAAATGCAATAAACAGTAGTTGTAAGAGTACACTTACACAGGTACTTATTGGGTCTGGATGTAAAGCTTGCAGTAGAGCACTTTTTGTGAAGTTTGATTTTATCAAAAAGTAGAGTATAATTTTGTCAGTTGCTGCAAACACAGATGTGAATCAAACGTATGAGGCAGGTTAACTAGGCATGACTCAAACTGCAATGAATTGTCTCAATATCGCAAGACGTTCATTGCAAAGTATCAGTCCATTATGTTGCTAGCAAAAAGCAGGTTACATATTGTGGTAGTTTCGCTAGTCACATACCTTTTCGATGTGTAGTTGAAAAAAAATTAATGTCTACATGTTGGCAGATTCAGATAAGTTCACAATTTTCAAGAACATCAGAGTTAAATCGTCTGTTTTCCATCAACAGCAACTCTGTGAGGTGGATTGAAGCTATTTTGGATAGTAAAAACCAAAATTAAGTTAATAGTTTCATTAAATCCACAAATGAAGAAAATTGGTGGTATGCTATCGATTTTATTTCAACCAAATTGTAGCAAAATGACTTAAGAAAGTCTTTTATCATTATTATGCAATCCTAATTAAAACTGTACAATTTTTGCCTAATCGTAATAAAATAAATGACTTTTAACAAGATTGATAATGTCTGAATCTACAGTATCAGTCGAAGCACTTCTCGTAAAAACTGTTGTATTGCGATTTTCAAGAAATATTCTTTAATTTTAAGTTGTCAAAAGATGATTGCATTTAAGATACTGTCGGTTATATTGCATTGTATCTTTGGGAAAGACACTTTGCGCTTATTTCTCATTTTGGCCAAGCAGTCTACCCGTTGCGGTAGCCAAGCCTGACGAAAGACTTGCAATAAGAACCCAAAAAAGAGTGCTTTGCGTTGATGAGGTTAGACAGACGGAGAGTGCCTGGTTCATACAAACTAACAAACGATTTAAGTTAACATACTACCTACGATATACAGTTACATACTAAATTTTTCCGAATGTTTTAATTTAGAGCAGTTGCTTTAAGAGTATACCAAACAATTTGAAGAAAAGTTAGAAATAATCGCCTAGAAAAGAAAAGTCATCTTTTAATATGGTGTATTCAAAATCCGACGTATTCTTATCAAGGCTGCTCTTAAATGAATGATGGAAAGTCAGCCTCAATCTTCTACGAGCAATGCAATGTCGACTTCTCAACGACTTTTTTCTGATGCTCCAAGACCGAATCTTATATCTGAAGGTAGCATCAGCAATCCTACTTCCACCGATTCCGCAGGCAAGTTGCGTTTTTGACTAAACTTATTTTCCTAAATTAACTCCATAATTTTTAATTATATAACGCAGAATCCTAGTATTATAAAAATTATCATTTTTTGTTTCTTTCCAAATTTTTGTTATGTTCAAACGTAATCCCAATGTGCCATTTCGCGTTTTACGTGCGGCTTAATTCCTATATCATTGAAAAGAGTAGATGAAATATCTTCAATTTTTAGCGAAATACGGTATATAATGTAAATCATCACGCTATGTCAAAAACGTAACTTCTTTTAGCTCTCTTCCGCTTTTGAAAATATTAGCATCGGTAACGCCAGTTCAAAAGGTACGCAACTTTACTGAGACGGTAAAGGCGTCGTTTTTACCAGGATCTTTATCGCATGATCAAGCCCTTTTGACGGTGTTGCTTTCTTGGATAAGACACTTTACGATGATAATCTCTTGGTGGCATCAAACAAGCAGAAAATTTAGTGGATGAGAGTTTTAAAAAATCCTCAACAACCTTGCACCACTGGAAACTTTTAATCACGTGCGGATCCTTCCAAACAAAGAAAATATTGGAATGAAAAATGTACAAAGGTTCCATTACATTAAAAAAAATTTAAGCATTTTTATACCCAACTTTTAAAAAAGAGTTAACTAATCATTTTATTGATAGAGGCTGGCGTACTGATTAACTTGCGAAAAATTTTAAATTTTTTTCAAATCGGTTCAGTGGTTGCTGAGATATTAAAAGTCATTACTAGATGGCAGACACGAGTGTGAAAAATTTTTAATTTGGATGTTACGAGTTTTACTGAAGTTATCGATTGATTTTTGTGTCAAAATGCATGTTTGTGGGAGCAAGGAATCATAATTTCAGGTTAGTTTTATGATAATTTCCAAGGAAAGTCTGTTATTTGAATTTTTTTTAATTTTGGGGCTAAGTTGAGGCCCGAAAATGGGAATGAAGGATTGCATAAAATAATAAAAAAATATGCCTTAGAGTCTAGACAATAGACATTTTTCATTGCTTTTTCGTTTTTTTATAACAATTGTAGTCTTTATCATCACCTATGTTGTAGTTCTTAAAACAAGCTTCCAAAATTGCTAGCTCTGTATAAATGAAAATATTGATTGTTTCAAAACAATTACGGTTGTTTCATAATTATACAACAAAAGTATGGCTAGCCTACGTATCAGAATCAAGAAATTTACTTTATTAAGCAATAATCAGAGATCATTCTCTCCAGGGCTTTATTATGAGTTTAGTTGCCACAAATGGTTTTCATTTGATTATATTTCACCAAGTGATATCAATTGGAGATTGGTTGTGCAAATTAGGTCAAATAAAGTGCGAACTAAAATAAATCCAAGTTATTTTGATCATTTTCACCAATTTCGCATGCATTACGTTAAAGCTTGCCAGCAAAATATTTTAATTTTTTAGTTATTTTTTGAGCAAAATTTTCAATTTTTTGGCCATTCATTAAAAATTTACGCAATAATTATCAAATAACTGAAAAAACTTAATAAACCTAGACTGTTAATAGTATTGATTTGATAAATTAGGTCAATTAAAGTTGACTTCTCAATGTGATAAGGACTAACTTTCTAAATTGAGTCCTTTATGAAAAAGATGTAGCCTACAACAAAGCAATTATTAAAAAATACCATATTATCAAACATCTGAATTGCTTACTCACATTGCATCTCAATGTGATAAGGACTAACTTTTTTAATTGAGCACATTATGAAAAAGATGTAGGCTACAACAAAGCAATTATTAAAAAATACCATGTTATCAAACATCTGAATTGCTTACTTACATAGATCAATACTCATGTATTAAGTAATTTTGAGTGTGCGTAGTTATGCTTTTTTTCTCCCAGGATCTTGATATTCTTTTGTGCATGTGATTTTAATTGCTATTTAGTTTTATCAAATTAAATTTTTCTTGATACTCGTTGAAATACGATAAAGCATTTAACAAGTTTGCGGGGCTCATTTCCGCGTCATTGCGCCCGAGCAACCCTGCTCCTTTTGAAGAAATGTCGTAGCAGTGGCGAACCGTTGGCAACACTGTCTGATTTTACTGGCCCGAGAATTAATCTTCCGCTCTAGAGACAAACGCGTTATCGCTCGATCAACTGGCTGGTCATTTTACTTTATTCCAAGTAAAATTGCAAATTGCACTATGAATAAATTTGCAATGCCAGTTTCTTATTCTTTTAAATGACATACAGTAGCAATGATCTGGAGATGAACCCACGTGTACAATATTTTATCATTTGCATCAACATACTGTATTTGCCCATGATATTTTTCAACTAAATTAGTTAAAAAGTATATACAGGGTGTTTCAAAAGAAACAAACCGTGGTATATTTTTGAAATAATACCAGGATATTGGTGTGTAACTTTTAAAACACCCAGTATAAAGCTTTTGCAATGATTAAAATTGCTTTTATAACCAAAATGCATTAAACACCATTGCAACAATGACACCAATTATATGATTGACTAGCATTTATTATATAATCAGCAAGACCAACATAATACTATGTATAATTTGTGGCCAAAGCGTCTACTAATATTCGTTACAAGTTACATACAGCAGTATTGTTATTTGCTCAGATGAATTGTATGGTAAAGCTAAAACACTCAAAATTGTCTTTTTGCATATTCATACTTTCATTTCACTTAAACAAAGAAATTTTTGTATGCTGTTTTTGTTGCATTATCGTGGTAGCTGAATAGTCAGGTTGTGATATAATAGCAAAACAAATTGTTTTGTTTAAACACATTGCTAATCTATAATTGTCTTTCTAAATTCTTTATCAAAAAGAAAAAACAATCTTTATACTACCGAAAACATTTTTGCTTCTAAATTTTATTCAATCCTTCATCCCCAATTTTTGACCCCAATCTATCCCCCAAAAATCTAAAAAAATATCAAAGCACAATTTTATAGCAAAATTGGCCTTTTAAACTCAAATTTAGATCTCCCATTTCCCAAAAACATATATTTTGATACAAAAACCAACTTTTTGCCATAAGCATCAAAATGAATTTTTGTATTTTTACATGCTTTCGTCTAGTATTTAGTGGTGATATTAGATATCTCATTAACGGACAGTCCGATTTCAAAAAAAAAAAAAATTTATATAGCTTGTGCCATCCTATGTAGATGACCTGTAAGAATTTTATATAAATTTTCCAACCTAGGGTATTTGGTATTTGTTGAAATATAGTGGAACAACCCATTAGTTAGTCTCTGACGCAGTCCGGTGACACGAGGACCAATAAGCAATTGAAGACCTTCGAGGCAAATGTTGTTAAGTCACTTTTTGCTGTTTTGAGTAAATTGAGTTTAAAGTATTTGCAATGTTACAGACGTCAAACGAATTGCTGTTTTAGCAATTTTCCAGGAATATTTTTTGACTTTGAGTGTCCAAGATTATATGTCAAAATTGATGCAAATTGCGTCATGGCCAAAAAGCGATTTGACTTAACAAAATTAATCTGTCACAACAACGTTTGAATTAACAAATTTACCTGTCGCAGCTGGAACAAAACAATACTTCTGTTGTGCGTAATAGAAAATTAAAATCGCAATCAAAAATTAAAAATTTTTATTCGCATGTATAAGCAAGACAGTGTTTCGATTCAAAATCAGTTACGACTAGTTGCACCCGTTGTAGATTACCAGATATTGCAGCCTACCGGTCAATTATCTCCAGGGCGTCCCTCATGGGGCGCCATCTTTTCTAGTTTCGGTTGTCAAGTGGGTTGCAATGATTCCAGTGATTGTTGCAAGCTGCTCAATGTTACACAGCGGTCATTTTAATTAGCCTAGCCTACTTAGATAAACTAGTGATTAGAGGTAATAGCCAATACCTTGAAACATCATCTGTATTTGGCTGCTATATTTTGTCGGTACTGGATAGGCTAAGATGACATATGGTGTAAATCATGGGGCGGTTCAGAAAATTTTGCTTTACTAAACAGCAGAATTAAGTGCCTGTCAATCTTGAGAACTAGTAGTAGTTATTGTTCACATTTGTTCCATCTCATCCTACATCCTGTTTATTGTCTATTTTGACATTACGATGTTTCAAACTTTTGAATATTGAATTAGCTGAATCTTGACTGGAACCAAATATTGGAGTTGAGTAATTAAAGCAGTTAGCTTCAGGCTCGGTTACAATGATAATGTGCTCTATTAAGCGTTTTTCTGTGAAACCTTTTGTTTTCACCGAGAAATTGCATGCGTTATAACCTTATCTTTGCGACCATCAAAAAACAGTCCTTTTACAGAAGCGCAAACATCATTCTTCCGAAGATTCTTCCGAGTCATAGGCGTAGCCAGGGGGGGTACAGGGGCCCAATTGAAATGCCACCAATGACAAAATGGGACAAAAAAGCTTATAGTTTCTTTAGTTTTAGTTTCTTTTAGCTTTTTTTGCATACAACAGTGCAGGCGTATACAACAATAATTAACAATAATATTGACAACCAGGGAGCCTGGGCTTCCTCAATTTAATTTTTGTCAGCCAATTTAAATGTATAACTCTGCTAAAAGTAAAAGTTTTTGTCCTAAAAGTTCTGAAACCCAAATGGTTATAGTGTTACACTACTCTAAGAATTGTCTGTTCCTAAGAAGCGCAAACAACCCTTATTATACTTTATAAAACCCTGCAGTGCAAGCGAATTTCAATAAAAAGGAAAGCTACTTTAGTGCAGTCGCCAGCAGAGTTCACGAGCACCCAAAAAATGTATTTTTTTCACCTATATTTTTGAAATCCTGAGTAAATGTTCTTTTAAAATCGCCAATGTTTCCACCCAATTTCCGGTTGTTTTGGCGGAAATCGGGGATTCCCCGACGAAACGGTGTCGAATTTTTTCGCTGAGGTAGGGTTGATTTGGATTCTAAAAATCGTATTTCTGTATCAAGTAGACAGTCGATTTTAGATTCAAACGAAAGAGGAAGATAATTGCAAACTTTTCGTAAAATAATTTTTGGATTGTTTTATTATGACGTCACGATATGGTTGATTGATTCCAAATTTTTACAAAAAATTTTGAATTAGAGTGCATATCGTTAGTTATTACAGCCAAAGTTGACGGAATAATGTCATGAGAGTTGCAACATCGATAAAACAGTTTCTCACCGACAAAATGACACCAAAATGACATTAGAGAAAACTACGTAGTAAAATGCAAAATCGAGTAGACGCGCTTTTCAAACAAATTGCACGTGACAGCGAGTATTTTGATCGCGGCGCTGCGGTTTTAGTAGGCAAGATCAAAGAATATCAATTTTACCGTCGTAAACGCACAAAATGACGTTTGTATTAAAACTTTTTTACAGTGTGAGTGCATGAAGATAAACTCTGTTCAAAATTTAAGAACAAAATAAGAACAATTTTATTCTCAGTGCAAGAAAAACTTTTCAGAAGTTTTTTAAAATTTTATTGCTATTTTGAGGCAAAGCATAATATTGCACTAGCAAAATGTTCAGGCACATTGTTTCGAAAAGTCATAAAGTTGGTAGAGTAAGAATAAAACGGTATATAAGTGGTGTTTCTAACATTTTCTTATTAAAAGGTATCAAATATTTACGGAAAACAATATTGTCACCAGCAAAAAAGCGTGGATAAGCTCATTCAGATGTTTTAATTTTCTGTGTTGTCCTGATCGGACTCTTTGTTCGCAAAAGTGTCTTTTAAAATAACTAATGAATTGTTTGCTACAAAAGATGTTTGATTATTTGTGTAAAATAGTGCACAATTTTCATATCAAATTGCCCCTCATATAATCAAAAAAAAATTGTGATCTTCAGTATCTAAGAACATTAAAACTTAAAAAGTAAAATCTTAGAAAGAAAATATCAACAACATTAGGTAATTATTTTATCATTGCCAATTTGCTTTGATCAAGAGACAACAAAAGACCTTCCTATCTTTGTGTCGAACTGCTATCTTCCTACATGTTTACTACAAGTAATGGAAACTCCACATTACGTCTTTTCTGATCGTCAAGCAGAAGAGCTGTGAATTCGAATCTTTATATAGTTTAGCTCGATTGGGGATCGAACCAGAGTCTATACAGCTTTTTTGTGAGTATAATTTGTATCATCCACCAAGTGCGGGGTCTTTAAACAAACATTTTTAGAAGCACCGGTAATTATTTGAAATTATTGAACGCATACGTAGCCGTGTTACGGTAAGCGTGACATTTGACCACAAGTGACGTAATTACTAGGATTAAATTGAAGCCCCCCCTTAGCCAAGTTACTTAGAAAATTAACCCAGATACGCTTTTTAACGTGCTTTGAAAACCAAGAGAAGCTAAAGGGGCTAAGTAAGAGAATGTTTTGTAAAGCCTTTTTGTAAGAAATCAACAGAGTTTTGCTATCCTTCTCTGTAAGTTGTCTAAGAGTAAGCATGACCTATAATAAGAGACGAATTTTAACCAAAGAAGGATAATAAATGTAGTTTATTCTTCAGTAAAGTTAAGAGCAAATGAGGTTGCAAATTTAAGAATAACCAGCCTCAACCCAAAATTTACGGTTCTTAAAAAACAAAGTATACTGGGAAGACTTCTGGCTTCACAATGCGTCCTACCATAATTTTGCTAAACGAATGCATAACTTAGGCGTAGCCAGGATTTTTGATTGGGGGAGCCCCAAACCACAAATCACATGCAATGACCTCATCAGAAACTTCGAAAGAGGAATTTTTAGTGGGGGCAAAGGTATCGTAAAATGGAAGATCAGAAGCCGTGGTCTGGTGTTGGCTCGTAACTAGGAATTCGTTCAAGAAGAGGGATTAAACCAATAGATAAAATGCAAAAATGTCTAAATTGGGAGACGTGTTTGAGTAAAGAAGTCCACTGTAATTCAAACGTATCACAAACGGGGATCTGGGGGCGGAGCCCTCAGTCGCCAGAGGCTATGTGGGTCTGGAGGCAAAGCCCCTAGCCGCTGGGCGATTTTTCGTAATTTTTTGGAAACAAAGCTATTTTAATACCATTGGAGCACATTTCACACGTATTCAGAGCCATTTAAAAGTTCTAGATTTTTAACATTTGAAAGCCACTTGAAAATATTAAGTTGTTCAGTCCACCTTTTACTTGCAATTTAAGTCCAAAGCACGTTGAAAATCTTGCATTTTGGGGTTAAATTTTGTTAGTGATTTGTCCCAGGTCGGGGGAAGTAATGTACATGCCTCCTGCAATTTATTTAGCAGTAAATAAAGATCCAGTCGAATATTTTCCTTAGAGATTGTTTTGTCATGAAAACAACCAGTTATAGGAGTACATGTATGGCCAGGGGGCCTAGGTCCTCTCGATTCAAAAAATTGTTCAACGAGCATTCCCCTTACTGTAGCTAATTTTTTTCGGAAGTATTTTGTTGCATAAAAACAGGCGAGGTGGAGGTGAATTGTTATTGAAAAATGTGCAATAGATAGTTACGCCTACAAACCATATTATTGCCCGGGCCGGATTTACTTTGAGTTGAGCTCCTGGCATTCTGAGATTTTTGCAATATTTTCCTGCCAAATACAGGTGAAGACCAAAAAAAAGTTTTATCTGAGCGCGGGGCCCATGG
Organism: Trididemnum nubilum; assembly: GCA_963965965.1. Taxonomy (NCBI): domain Eukaryota; kingdom Metazoa; phylum Chordata; class Ascidiacea; order Aplousobranchia; family Didemnidae; genus Trididemnum; species Trididemnum nubilum. The sequence goes on from OZ014469.1 coordinate 52,353,680, forward strand.
CACAACGAGCCATATGTTAAGTCCGTCCCTGGCTATTGCATTACGTTCATAAAAAGGTTAGATGAGGGCCTCAGTTAGCAACTTTTAGGATAAAAACCCGTAATTTTACTCGGGCTATACGTTTAAATTGATTGGCAAAATTTAAATTGAAGAGGCCCCGACCCACTGGATCAATATTTTTGTTAATTACTGCTGTAGGAGTGTACTGTTGTACGCGAAGATGCTAAAAGAAACTGAGGAAGCAATAGTATTTTTTGTGACATTTCATCATTGGTAGCATGTCAGTTGGGGGGGGGGGGGCTAACTACGCCTATGAAAGAATGTGTATAAGATCCAAATCTTCTGAAGGCATGAGACTAATAATAGAATTAGCATCGCTGAACGGTTTTTTACTACTTCATCACGCTCCTAGAAAAATTTCAGACACCCCAAACCACACTGCAGGTTTCCTGCCTAATGACCCTGGCACACTTTGTAATTGCGTATAGTGCAAGTCCACCAGCCTGAAGTTGTCCAAACTCAAGTTCTTGATGACGTATACACCCGTTTGATAAATTTGATTGTAATTTACTGACCCAATGTAAAATAAAGTAATTAAGCAGATGGTCCCAGGAGTTTGCAAGGTATAGCTATGGGCTACTTTCACAGAGCAGCCGGTAGAAAGAGAGCTGGCGAGTGCAATCGTGACGCTTTTTAGTGAGAGGAACCCTAATTAAATGAAGTCTTGTATGGCTCTTCACTTAATTTTTGCACAAAGTAGTGGCGTTTGGCTACAATGTGTTTAAATAATGAGTCGGTTGATCATGCTAACACGCCAGAGGAACCAAAACCACGGAAGGGATTAGGAAGCGGAGCTCTCAGCAGCTGCTGTAATCCAATTAGACTTATTAAGGGGACTAAAGAAGTGGCCTTTTGTGATAGACAAATTTCGTAGATCGTTCCAAAATAATTTTAGTCGAAAGATGTTTAAAAACGGCTGACACATTAAGTATACTGTATTATAAACCATTAACAATTGCAAAAAGACCTTTTGCTGCTTCATTTTCATACACGACAACTTGGTTTGAGTTTGAGTTTTACAATGTCTTGATGACTTTTTCTTCAATCTACATCTACTGTATTAAAAAAGTGAGTAAATCAATTTTAAAAACAGTACGCGACAAAATAAAATTTTAAATCTTACAAACAAACTGCTTTTCCGTAATTGCAATCGTCAGAGGTGTTTTGATCAAATAAAAAAAGTGCATAAATAGCAGGGGCTAGCATCACTGGCTTAACTGACGGGAGGGGGGGGGGAGGCAGGGAAGAATTTTCCTCCAATGTGGGTCCCTTTATAAATTATGGCAACAAAGTTTGGGGAAAAAACAAACGACAAAAGCGGAAAGTCTTCACCTAAAACTTGACGGAAAAAAAGCAACCGATTTTCGGTCAAGACCCTTTTTAGACTTTAACTAAATTTGACGGAAAAAAGCACCAAATCTTCGGTAAAGTTCTTTTTTCTTCACTCAAAATTGACAGAAAAACGTGGAGTGAATTTCTAGTTAAGTTTTCCATGCCCTCTGGCTCTAACCTCTAGTTACGCCACTGGCTAGCATGTAAGTTTCCTACGTATAGTGCAAGCACATTACTGTACACCTTATAGCAACAATAAAAATTTAACACTTAACAGACTGTTTTATTCGTTGAAGTAGTCAACGCTAGGAGTGCCTTTTCTTCAAGAAATTTTTTTATATTTTGAACGAGATGATCTCAACACCGGGTAAAGCGATCTGAAATGATAAACATTTCATTTTTAAGAGTATGGTGAATACGGTGTTTGTGAATAATTGTTACCCCTTAAAATGGAGTCAGTGATGTTTTAACAGTAAAAATCGGTTAATATCTCCAAATGCGGAGCCATCAGTTTTCTCAGCAACGCCCCCCCAAAATTTTTTAGATCCTTCGCCCATCAACTTACGATTTTGTAAAGGATTGTGGGTGGTGACAGCGTTCCCGCTATTTCTTACAAGTATTTGCTGTATGAACAACAATCAAAATAGCTTTTGTAACAAGCAATTCATTAGTTATTTTAAAAGACACTTTTGCGAACAAAGAGTCCGATCAGGACAACACAGAAAATTAAAACATCTGAATGAGCTTATCCACGCTTTTTTGCTGGTGACAATATTGTTTTCCGTAAATATTTGATACCTTTTAATAAGAAAATGTTAGAAACACCACTTATATACCGTTTTATTCTTAACTCTACCAACTTTATGACTTTTCGAAACAATGTGCCTGAACATTTTGCTAGTGCAATATTATGCTTTGCCTCAAAATAGCAATAAAATTTTAAAAAACTTCTGAAAAGTTTTTCTTGCACTGAGAATAAAATTGTTCTTATTTTGTTCTTAAATTTTGAACAGAGTTTATCTTCATGCACTCACACTGTAAAAAAGTTTTAATACAAACGTCATTTTGTGCGTTTACGACGGTAAAATTGATATTCTTTGATCTTGCCTACTAAAACCGCAGCGCCGCGATCAAAATACTCGCTGTCACGTGCAATTTGTTTGAAAAGCGCGTCTACTCGATTTTGCATTTTACTACGTAGTTTTCTCTAATGTCATTTTGGTGTCATTTTGTCGGTGAGAAACTGTTTTATCGATGTTGCAACTCTCATGACATTATTCCGTCAACTTTGGCTGTAATAACTAACGATATGCACTCTAATTCAAAATTTTTTGTAAAAATTTGGAATCAATCAACCATATCGTGACGTCATAATAAAACAATCCAAAAATTATTTTACGAAAAGTTTGCAATTATCTTCCTCTTTCGTTTGAATCTAAAATCGACTGTCTACTTGATACAGAAATACGATTTTTAGAATCCAAATCAACCCTACCTCAGCGAAAAAATTCGACATCGTTTCGTCGGGGAATCCCCGATTTCCGCCAAAACAACCGGAAATTGGGTGGAAACATTGGCGATTTTAAAAGAACATTTACTCAGGATTTCAAAAATATAGGTGAAAAAAATACATTTTTTGGGTGCTCGTGAACTCTGCTGGCGACTGCACTATTTGTATTATCTAGAATTCTTTTGAAGAAATATAATGTTGTATGAGCTAAATCAGCAATGCTAATAGTTGACTGAAACTAAGTTACAGTAGGCTACACAAAAATGCATTTTTACAGTGGTGGTAAAACTGCAAATTGTGCTAGTTGCAACACAGTTAGTTTAGTTTAACGTCATATAGGGTTCATAAAGATGTTACACAGACCCACAGTGCTTTACTCTATTCTAAATTTTTTAAAGACTTTATCGAACCGTTTGTCAATGAAACTATAACTTTGCGAGGAGCGATCAAAAGATTGTTCAGAACAAAAAATATTTTGCATGTTTGTTATTACGCCTATTCCGCATCTTTTTGACAGACTAGCTTTAAAACATAAAATTTTTGGACATTTTGATCCATCGTCTAACTTCTAAACCAAAAATCTAACTTCTAACTTCTAAATCTAACCATCTAACTTCTAAACCAAAAATCCAACAGTACATCAAATTTACAGTAGCATGCAGATTGGTCTTCATCAAAATTTAAAAAGATAGGATTTTAGTGGATAATGTTATTTTACTGTAGTAAAGTCATAGTAAACTGGCAGCACCGTTGTAATCTGATCTTTCGATTGAAAATATCTTAAAAAATATTGATGGTAGCAAGCTGAAATACGATCAAAATTTGTTTTATATTATTCGTTACGTTTTGTACATAATTTATATTCTTAGCTGAATGCTTCACCCTCTTTAAGCATAGTAGTTAAAATTTTTTAAATATTTTAATCAGCATTGCCTCATAAATGTTCTAATCCTTAGCATGGTGATTCTTATGAATGGCTGGGACTGTGCAGGGAAGACATGGAATACAATTTTCTTACAAGGCAGTTAATTTTCCAATAAGCCAACCCAAAAATTTCCTGCTGTAACATTCCCTCATCAATTCAATAATCGATCCTCAGCTTAGTCCTGAGCTTCATTTGGAACAGCACAATGAAATTGTCCGCTCCAAGATGTCGTAAGAGGCAACTAATGGGCACCTGTGTGATGGGGGTGCTTATTCTTTGAATGATATGGAAATGAGTGCTATTCTCTCCCGGTATATTTAATCCAACCAGCGTTCTCTGGTGTTCAATGGTTCTTAATAAAGTTTTCAGCAAAGAAAGAAAGATTATTGCCTACCACATATTTTATTTCAATTAATTTTCATTTAAAGAACTAATGTAGCTCCTTAAGTGTATTATCGATAGCTGAAATTTGGTGCGTAGAATTGCCGCCGGTGTGGTGATGAAAATATCTACTAATTGAGCCGTGCAGAAATAGTGACTTTTCTTTCCTAGATTCTTGAGCCCAGTTTGAGTTTTATGATGTAGCATTTTGTTGCACCATTGTCTCATCCACAGAAAAAATCAGGCAACTCCATCCAATCAATTACTTATTTTACTGCCGAACGAATGAATTTTTAAAAAGGCCGATTTTCTAAAGCAGGAGTGGTTTTAAGAAACGCTTTTGTGAGGAAATGTTTACGAATTATTGCAAGGATTAATCTGAAACAAAAATATTCTGATTGAAAAAATAAGTTCAATCGGGTTCAACTCAAGTATTTTTGTTTCAAACATCAATGTAGCGGATGCGAATACTGTCAACGTGATTATGTCTTTTGGTAATCAACCAAGTAAGTTGAAATTAATTTTCAGCTCTAAAGGACCTACCAGTAAGGCGCAATGCTTATTTTTGTTTCATTTTTTTTGCATTCTTTTATTAGAAAACCAGAGACTCCGATACATGAGAAGTCCATTTTTGAAAAAAATACGCTAATAAATAAACCGATAAAGAATCGAGAAATCGAAAGTGACAATGAATGAAATAACGCACATAAAAATAATGTATTTAGAAGTTCGTTACTTTTGATCAAAAATTCGTTCCGTTAAAAAGTTATGTTTCACTATAATTTTAAAAAATTCTATAAGAACATTCAAGACATTTTCATTTTCAAAATGATAAGCAAAATTGCTTGATAATTTTTCAGAGTTTTTACCAATTTTGTTTCATTTTGGCTACGAAATCATAAAAAATTGTAATTTTTTTCCTTTGGTAATGACATTTGTGATTAATTGAAAATTACATCTATACGATAATCAAAATTAATCAAAACATTTTTAGTAATAATGATTTAGTTGTGATGTTTTGACGTTTGCTGGCTAGAGCTTTTAATATTTATTTGTTTCCGTGCTATCTAGCCTAAAGGCTACCAGCACGGAAGCCTGGGGAAGAGTCACCAGAACGGTGACTACTTAAAAACAAGCAACGCGAAAAAGTTGTCTTCCCGCAGGAATCGAACCTGCAGGCTTTGGATTACCGGTGCTCTGTGGACCGGTAATCCAAAGCCTGCAGGTTCGATTCCTGCGGGAAGACAACTTTTTCGCGTTGCTTGTTTTTAAGTAGTCACCGTTCTGGCGACTCTTCCCAAGGCTTCCGCGCTGTTAGTTTTTAGGCCAGATAGCACGGAAACAATTAAAATTTTTAGTAATGTTGCGGTCAAAAGGCTCAAATGAGCCACTCGTACCGTACAATACTCTATTCGATATTATCAAGTTTCAAGTTTATTATTGCACTGCAGAGGCCATAAAAAAGCATTTCCGGTATATTTAAATTGAATAAAAATCAACCAGACAATAATTACAAAATTGATGACAGCAACTATAGAGGAGCTACGTAAGTCTTTGAGTCAGTAGCCATCTCTGTTCATTTATGAAAAGATGACGTTAAATTCTAAGTTAGTCGAATGCTGGTAGAAAAACGAAAAAAAATATCAGGCAAGAAAAGATATTTTGGTGCTAATGTTAGCTACCATGAATCAACTTTGTGAAGAAAAACGACATCCCTGCCTCAAGCTAAAGCTACTAAACCAACAACAAATGGTGAATTTCCTACGATACAGTTTATTGTATTGTATTGTATTATTGTATTAAAAAACAAAATAAATATATACAATTATCTACAAAAAAGAAAGAAAATATGTTCTTCACAAACGGACCATTTAAGGGTCTTCGAGTTAAGTGGCGACCGTTATATTTTTAAAAAGCAGTTTTGTAGATTATACAAATGATAGACGTAATGTACTATCTATTAAACTGCTTTTTATACAAATAAATAATGTAATGCAAAGGAAAGTATATGCTAAATACCTTGAAAGGAAACACCGAAAAATAGTGGAATCAAAACTGGATGATGGTCAGAGCGGTTTTTGTAGGGGTCGCAGCACCACGGACCAAATTTTCACTCTGAAGCAAATCTTCGACAAATCTTGGGAGTAAAACAAAGAATTCTTTGCATGCTTTGTCGATCTTGAAAAAGCATATGACCGCGTCTCTCAGGATAAACTTTGGAAGGTTTTGCGGGAGTATGGCGTTGATGGTCAGTTGTAACGTGACATTAAGTCATTCCACTGCTGACCGGAGGTTTGTGTTCGGGTAAATGGTCAATTGTTACGTGCCAGCAAGTCATTCTTCTGCCGATTGGAGGTTTGTGTCCGGGTAAATGGCAAGGAGTCAAAGTCGTTCCATGTGGGCGTTGGACTCCGGCAAGGGTGAGCTTTGTTGCCTCTTCTTTTCATTGTTTACATGAATTTGATCGACAAATGCAGCCAAGCTGATAAGTGTGCCACGATCGGAAATTGCAAAATTATTCGTCTGCTATTCGCTGATGATTTTGTTCTGCTTTCTTCCGCAGAATCTGGCCTCCAGCGCATATTAAATAGGTTTGCAGATGCATGCGACACCGCCGGAATAAAAATAAGCACAGCCAAAACTGAAGTACTTCATCTTTCAAGAAACCCTGATCAGTGCATGTTATAAGTGAATGAAGCAGAACTGAAGCAGCTTGAGAGGTTCAAGTGTCTTGGGGTTGCATTTACGAGTGACGGAAGACAAGGCGAAGAACTGGATACCCGAATAGGCAAATGCGAGCTTTGGTCTACTCGGTTGTCATGAAACGAGAATTGTCGAAAAAGGCAAAGCTCTCAATTTTCAAAGAAGTTTTTGTCCCCATTCTCACTTTTGGTCATGAATCTTGGGTAATGACCGAAAGAATGCGATCACAAGTGCCGGCGTCTGAAATGAGGTTTTTGCCAAGAATCGAAGGAGTTGCACTGTTTAACAAGATGTGTAGCTCTGAGATTCAAAAATCTTTTAACGTCGAGCCGCTACTTCACCGAATTGAAAGATCTTAGCTTAGATGGCTTGGCCATGTAAGCAGAATGCCTGAGGAAAGACTCCCCGAACAAGCTTTACTTGCCAAAGCGAATGGTATAAGACCAGTTGGACGACCTAGAACTAGATGGACGGATCACAATGAGGATCTTGGATGGAATTGCGTGGGACTTCACCCAAGCAAAATGATGGGGTTGATGGAAGAACATCAAGTGTGGCAGCTTAATCTCCACCAGCTGCTCCCGCGCCTCTCACGGAAAAGAGGGCAATAAAAAAAGAAGAAGAAGAACGATGTAATGCAAAACAACAGATCTTAATAATCAGATGAGTAAAGCAGATATATCTTGAACACTTTTTTTAACCAGTTTACTGCGTAATTGATTTTACAGTAGAAAATCATTCTAACAGTGCATAATAAATTTTCAATATTTGACAAAATTTTACATGTTATTGATACGTGACGTAAATGAGCGCATTTGTGCATTATAAATAGTAGATCAATATTTAGCACAAAACGTTTAAAAATATTTATGTGACGTCATTTTGATTACGTCATACATGACGTTACAGTACAATTTTTATCTTTTCATTAGTTTGTTTTTTGGTTATTTTACGTTTTTCGTTGTAAAAATATAATTACTTGATTTCTACACTTGTTTATTGTTTTTTTTTGTATGATAAAGAATAGATTTGCAACAGAACCGCATACAGTGTCGTCACTGATGACGCAATCACAAGTTCTTTTTTTGAGTTGATATGTTTTTAGAACTAAAATGACGTTAACTCTCTCTAAAATGTATATAAAATTCCAAAAATTTGCATTATATCGGGAAGTTGTAGATACAAAAATAATCTGAGTTATCAACTCTATTTGAATCTAAAAAATTAACAGCAGAGGAAAATCAAGCTAATGGCGGCCGAAGAAATCACCAAAACATAGGGCCGCATGCGAACGTTTCTGGTGTAGTTGCAAAGAGTATCGGAGGAAACGCGCAAGTTGGTGGAAAAGGAATAACACAGTTTGATGAAAAACGCGAAATGCGTAACTTTTGAGTTTTCAGGCAAATTCAATATAAAGTTTGCTAACATCAGCAAAATAAGCGAGATCTTTGAATGGGGTTTGAGCGTAGTGTTTGTTAATTAATCGCGCAAAAAAATGACGGGACCTATTTCCGCATCATTCGCTTATTGATTCTTACGTCATAGCCATGGCGAGCCTTTGCAAGACTGTCATACACGTGCTGATTTTTAGTTACAAACCAACCTAAGAAGAGTCCAGCAAAAGGCGATAAATACGTCCAGGTTATCAAATTGCAAGCATCCCAGTCCTAATTTAACATCAGCAACCACCCCTTTAACTATTTAGTTGAATTGTGCATGTATAATGATTTAGGTGAAGTTCATGGTGACAACGCGCAGATGGGAGGAACCCGCAACAGGTACGAGGGGGATGTTGATAGGAGCTCTGGCAAAACAACTTATGGTGACCATACTCGTGTGGGTGGAACGCATAATGACCGTAAGTCAAACAAAATTTAGCAATATACTATATGTTCAGTAAACGCACCGTTGACCATCATCATAAACCGCCCCGCAAATCTATTACCGCGTTACCGTGTCCCACTTATACAGTAGCTAGATTTTATGACGTACCACTCTACAGGAGAAAACGTTTTGTTTATTCATTTAAAATTTTTTTTTTGGCGTCAGAGGGCTTTGTTATTGATAGAACTTGGCGGCACGGTATATAAAACTATACCAATACAACCGCACAAGACGGCCAAACGTCCAAATAGTATATTCGTTTTTATTGGCAAATTATAAATCTAACTGCATTTCAGAGCCTCCTAAAATGATCACAGAATGTGGTGCCAATTTACCATAATTACTGCGTTTATACCATGTACTTACGGCTGAGCTTTATGACGTGTGTAGAAGAAAACAATTTGTTTATTTAATAAATTTTTGTCCTATTGACGTCATAAAACTTAGTCGTAGTTGGAACAGATAAACGATAAATGTTATTTCCACATTAGTTACCAACTTAGCACAAGTTCCAGCTGTAGCTCTCCTAATTTTTGTTGACTTGAAATGTGTTATTTTTTTCGCATTGTTGAATTGAGTTTGTACTGTAAAGCGCCTTTGATCTACTACCTTGCAGGAAGTAGCGCTGTACCTTGCACAAATGACTGTATTAGTATTATTATTTTTTTCACCAACATATTAGGCACGTGGATAAAAGTTCTCAGCTCCGCCATAATACTACACTGTGGACTATGTGGATTGATGAATCCACAGTACTCTTTCTCGTAATCATAAATGTCGTTTTGTAATTGTACGTCAAACAATATTTTTCGACGCCAGTTTTAATGTTGATACTTGGTACAAAGCTGCTGTACGGGTGAATGCAGCATTTTCGCTGGGGAGGAAAGGATAGAGTTTGATTTTCTGTAGAGAAATTCTCGTGGAAATACAGCTTAAATTTTACGGTAGAAATTGGCAGCCTCGACAAAAAAAAAACAACAAAAACTATAACTAATTAACTGTCACTCTTATTTTAACTTTTTATTTGCTTCCTGAAATGCTCTATAACACTTGAAATAGAAGCTTTTAAGGCATATTTGGAGAATGGCTGTAACAATTTACAATGATTAACTGAAGCATGTTGGTTGTTTATTTTGGCACTCTAAGCAATTGAGGAATCTTCCAGGGACGTACAACGCTGAACCAGGTGGGGTCATCAATATTTATGAAAACTGTGGAGAGACATACTCTGATTCTCCGGTTCAAAGTCAAGGTAAGATGGAACCGAAGATGCATGCATGGTTTCGAAGTATTCAGATATACTGCATCAAGCGCAGTAAAATAACTTATGTTAACGAAGTTATATAATAAGCAGACAAAAACGTTTAGAATCATTCTGTGATAACCGTACCAAAGCAAAACTGTTTTGAATTTTTTTATAGCCGAAAACCGTTATTATAGTTTTAAGTCATGGTTAAAATGAATGATTAGTAGATGAAGCAGGCTGATTGTTGTTTTCCTCCAGAATAACGGGATGATTATTTTATTTGAAGGAATCCCCACGTCGCTTATATGCAATGTGAAGAATGATTGTCAAACGTTATGTTAGAGTGCTACGCATTTGCGCTACGTTATGTAAGAGCACACGTCTATGACTGCTATACTCGTCATACGCAGTTTGGCGTATTTAGAAGCTCAGGACAAGATAACTCGCCATCCGCACTTAAGTGGTTAAATATCGAAAAAAGGATTTGGAGATAGAATTCCAAACTTTAACGTCAGTATTTTTGGGATAGCATTCCAAACTTTAACATCAGATAGATTTTTTTTTTGCAGTCCAAATAACGGCGTCTGTAGGTTTTCGTTGGCGGTAGATGCAGTTGAACAAGAATTTTTTGACAAAATAAAATAATTGAATAAATTTACAGAAAGATTCCGTGCTGCTGTGTCTATGCAGGAGTTTGGCCGTTTCACATTAAAATACTAAGATTAAAGTAAAAAATAAATTTTTTTACGTAAAGGAAAAGCACAATTGTTCCATCCATCACCGGTCACAATTCTCAATGCTTTAGTTTGCAATCTGTTTATTTGAGAAGTACGAGAGTTAAGCGTTTCCTCATGCTAATATTCCACAATTAAGATGAAAGTAAACCAGCATTGATTTTCAACAAATTAGCATTGTTTTTTGGCTTTTGTTGTCTGAAATGCTGTAATTCCGGTGTTACTAAGCGTTTTTGAAGTGTTGGACAGGTGGGCTGATAACAGCTCGACTCGACGACCGAAAGGTTTCTTCTTCAACTTCCGGTCATTCACCATCGCAACTTGGTGAACAAATTACGTAATTACACTACACATTTTTTTGCAGGATGCATTGAAGAATAAACACAAAAAAAAGCCGAACCTACTGTGATTAACCAAATCAAAAAATGATTTGCAATTGGCAAAATTTTCCAGAAAATTTAGATTAAGAGCAGTTATAAACTACAGTCTAATGAATCACACTGGTTTACTTGAAAAACATAAGTTGGCCATGTGTACAGTTGTTACAAACTTACTTGATTTATTGTGAGGCATATAATTTTGAAATAATTTCTTTTTTTTTCAATCTGTAGAATTTTAAAAAAGAAAAAAAAAAAACAAAAACGATAAAGTCAGTTAAAATGGATCTTTTCATTGCTAAGTTTGCATTAATATGAACGCCAATAGACAGCAATTTGCAATTATGCAAAAATTGATTCTGGTGAATATCTGGAATTTCATATCAATCACTTGAGATATAGAATCTTCATTTACCCTTTTTCAATCACTTGAGATATAAAATCTTTATTTACTCTTTTTCGGGAAGGTTTCAGCAAGGAAAATTGAGTTTACTTCAAATTTAGTTATAGGCCTACTGTATATCTTCTAAAACAAAAATTTTTAAAAACGATTTCCGTAAGTTTATTCCATCTGAAACAAAAAAGGTTAAAAAGAGTTTATCTAAAAAAAAGGTTAAAAAGAGTTTATCTAAAAAAAAGCATCAATTTTAAGGTCGCTTGTTACAAGAACCTTGCCAAAATACAAAAAAATATAATTTCGAAAATTTTCTTTTGAAGACGCAAAATTGTCAATGCCTAAAAATGTGCCGCCTAAATCAAAATTTTGAGTTACACAAACTTCGTAAAAAGCAAAAAAAAATTGTGCTGAAAATGCTCTAAAACTTCAATATTTGTGTTTTTAAACATTTTTTGAAAAATATAAAACTTAAGCTATACTGCTTACGACATCAAAAAATTAACCTACGCTCACGAAAGATCTTGATATCAAACATGTAAATGCTGGTAAACAAAAACAATTTTACATTATTTTTCTGTAACATGGCAAATAAAAGATCGCTAGAATTAAAAGGTTTAACTTGTGGTGAATTCAAAGTGAAAATTGAAAAGCAAATAACTGGAATTATAGATGTTATGCAATAAAATGATCTAAGACAAATTTAATTAAAATAATTGCAAACGATACGTAAGCGTACAGTATATGGACAGTTTTTGAAATTGATTTTTTGTTGAAAGCCAATGTCAAAAAATGTTGTTGTTTGTGTCAAATCTCCCTTGATTTCAATATCAACCGTGGGAGATCATGATTTGCTGTTTGACCTGTGCCGCAACCACAGTACAGGCACTCTGACACAGTGTTACAGGAGCTGCATTACAATATGCGGGATTCAAGAGAATGAACACTGTTTAACATTGCCGAGTGGCTTGTGGGAAAGTTATAGCTTACTTCCTCGGTTCAGTGTAAAGGCCAATTCGCCTCTAACACTGACGCTGCAGAACGAATCGCAGTTTTAAAGCTCAAGTCTAAAATTTTATCGATAAGTTTTACTTTGTTCTGTAGCGGCAAGGTCAGAGGCAAAATGGCCTTCTAACTGAACCGACGAAGTCAATTTGTAACAACTGTACACAAATCTCCGCAAACCGAATTTTAATAGTGCGTACTGTATAAGTAACTCCAAAAATAAACTTTATATTGTTACATAAACCCCAAATGACTAGAATACTTGCGTATGTGTTGTTGTGTGAATTAGATCATTTTAGGTAACAGCTCTAAAAATGCTAAAATTTTGTTAAATTGGAGTTGGATGATGTTATTCTTTGGCCTAAATTTCATTTCCGATGCGATTGGCAAAGTCGTAGAGAAGATGAAGCTTCTTGTAATAGGGCATTGCGGTAAAACCTATCTTTCAAAATCAAATGTACGGTGAACTAGAGTAAAAAATAAGTAAAAGCAACGTAAATTACTGGGGTCTATTGTACTTTTTAATTATTATAACACAGTTATGCTCGTCACACTTTTACATGTGACGTGTTACTGTGGTATAATATTTGTTATGGCCAACGCCGTCAAGTACTTTGTGAATCAGTTGAACTTAAACTCTACGCATTGAGTCTAAGCCAAAATTTAACCAAATATGTTCTGGGTATAGAGGGCCGCTTGACAATAGACTCAGGTTATTTTTGATTTGATTTTTCTAGAGTTTTATCTTATAACTCGATTATTTTTTTATCGTATTCAGTATATTCTTTTGATTGTTAAATCTAACCCATTACGTCTTCATCGTTTCTTTTTCGTTTTATTGAAAATATTTTACGTACAGAGATTTTTCAAATTGAAAATCGCTGAAAGAGAAAGTCTAAAAGTTGTGCTAAACTGAAATAAAGTTTGTTAGCAGTACATTTTTTTAGTTCTGATTTTATATGTGTTTTGTTTGCAGGCACATCTGATAAAACACAAGTTCAGAAAGATTGTAAGTTATAATTGTAGCTTTATCATTATATTGCATCGTTTAGTATGTTTAAAATGATGATAATCTTTTGAAATTGGAATATGAAAAAATGTTGACACAAACAACTGAAGTTACAGTACATTGCGACCAAGATCAAATGTGTTTTTCTTCAAAGTAAAAAAGTTTGCCAAAATATTAGTTTTAGCAATATTCCTTAAAAATAGAATGATGACTTCAGCCAAAAAATGTACAGTATAAAAAGCACAAACTTTTATTCAATTAAATAACAACGCCAGACCCTTCATTTGATTTGGTAATCTGGATGTTATACTGTTTGATCGCCGAGATTTGATTGCACTGAGACATTCTTTGTGCATAAGAAAATCGTCAACGTAAACAAGCGTTGCGCATTAAGAGTACTCGAACCAAATCTTTACCCACCGAACTCTTGCCATTATTTCCCCAAAAAAATTTGCCTTCTAAACTCAACAAAACCAAGTCTATTCTACAGACTAATGGATACTCGGAGCACATTATGAAGTCGCTTATGGCTGAGAAGATAGAGCAAGTTCATGCTCTATCTAAATTCGGTCCACAAAAATGCTCTGTTTATTTAAATCCTTTACAGCTTGGTGCTGTTTCTACCCGGTTTGAACAGCAAGTAAATGTTTACTCAATCAACGAGTCTCTTTTCGCAACCAACAGAAATATATTACATGAATTATAAAAAAAGTAACTTTTTTCCTGCTACTGCGACAGTCGGTATGTAGGTCGAATACCTTCTAAAGGCTGCAGGACGGAATTAAAAAACACAAACCTAATCCATCCATTCCGGATTTTTCTCCCAAGAACGCATAAGCCTACCATTTGCCAGTCAGTGCAAATTCCCCACCTAGATTAATATCCAGTCTCTTGCTCCTGATTCAGTCATTGAACTTCATAAATTCTGCCTGTGCTCAGCTCACTATGACAGTAAGCTTTTTTTCTTGCCCAAAGCCGCTCTACTTTCTACCGATCAGTTTTTGAAGCCACCATAAATCATTTAAACTTCTAACCCCACCCTATCTCGACAAAAGAATTCGTGGCTGGCTCCAAGAATGTACACTAATGACGAGCTCCTAAAGTCTTTTTCAACCAATCACGGATTGGATTTTTCTTATAAGTAGCTGCGCTCGTCATTCCGACAATTTTTTTTTGAAAAGTGTTGGACAAAATGCTTCAAGGAAATGAACATCCTCATTGAAGTAACTCTCAAGTTCTGCACCACCAACCCACTTACTATACTGAATTATCTTTATATCGTTGTTTAGTGTAAATTCATAAAAGAACGTTAAAACAGGTTTTGTGAGGTGTTGATTAATAAAACCAAATCTCTTATCTGTCAAAAGCTACTACTTTTTTTCATAAACTTAATCTAGCGTCCATATCTTGTAGTATAATTTGAAAAACTTCTTTTATAGTCTTGAAATTGGTCTGTAGTTGTCTACATCACATTTTAAACCGCTAATATGCTGAGAAATGAGTATATAGCTGTAAACAATGACTGTATAAACGATGCTGTAGAAATGTCGAAATATCCTGGAGATTTTGCAATAGTTAAGGTCCACAATTTTTTCAAATATGCTTTGTTCATCCTTAGATTGAGCGGCAATGAAAAAAGAGTGCTGCAGCGATACACAAAAACTGATCTACTAGCTCAAGCAACTGCTGCAGCCGAGAACCAAAGCATTTAATTTTGTCAAAAATGGTTATTCAAAGTTGTCTGAAAACGGTTATTGAAAATAACTTAATGTAACAACAATTTACACTTTTTTATTAGTGCCTTTCCATCTAACATTTCATTTTGTCTCTCCAAACAGCATTTAACTCTTTGGTGATCATCATAGAATTCAATTTATCATTACAACGTATTCGAAATTTGCTTTTTACTTTACAAGATGTATGAATAAAAAAAGTATGAATTAAATGAAATATGCCCCCAACAGGCTGTATTACTTCTTGTTTCTTCAGTAGCTGTGCTGTACTTAATAAAGATTAACAGCCACCCTTTAATTTCCCTAAAGTGGGTGAAAAAAAAACTTGTTGGGGCACTCTAATAAATTTCAAGTAGCAAGCTCTATTACTATATCAAATATTGCGTACTACCCGAACTTTGACAGTTTCATTGATGCTCGCGTTAATGATGTTTTTAAGTAAAATGCATAGTTTTCAGATACCGGTGTTTAAAAATTATGCCATGAAGGAATTGGAAAAATATCTTTAGGTTCACATTTAGAAATTATAAAGCATTTTTAAAACTAACTCAATTTCGTGAAATATTATTTACTGAATTAAATTGATCATGATGTAATTAATACCTTCAAGACTCATGAATTTCTTTAGTAAGTTAATTCATAACAATTTAGGCATACAGCAGTAACCAATACAAGGAATTACAGTTAAATCTCTGACAAGAAAAGAGCAAAAGAAAAAGCAAAAAAAATCAGAACTAAAGAATAAAGCATACCAGATGGCAGATTGTCATTAAGATCCTCACCAAAATGTGGCCTTAATGTTTATTAGTTAGTGTTTCTTTTACTTTTGATTTAACTTTTTGATTGATATAGCTTTTTGAATTTTTCTGTTACATTCGGTGACGTAGTTTTTAAAAACATGGAACGAATCTACAAAATACTGTATCTCAGCGAAAAACGTTTGTTGCCCTTTAACAAAATGGTTTTTGATATCATGTTATCAACTTTGATTGAATTAAAATTTGTTACATTCATATCCTTTTGAACTGGTCTACGGGAGTTCCAAAATGTCGCAGCAAACTCAGGTCTCATATAAAGTAAATTCTTATCATAAACATAAAAATTGACAAAAAAGCTCTCAGTAATATGAACAGCAGCTGACTTCAGGTGAAAATAACGGCCAGTTTTAAAGGTTGTGAAAATTTTTAAAAGTTTCAACGCTAAATTCGCGTTTAACCAGTTCAGGTAGTTCATAAAATTTGTTTTGAGGCTGCACTTACCAATGATTTTGTTTTTGTGTGGCATGCACTCAGTCAGACACGATTCTCTTTTTAAAATCTCAAATTTCAAAAATACTGTATACCAGTTTCTTTGTTTGTTCGTAAAAACCAGTTACTCTGCGTCTGTCCAACTTAGTGGTTCCCAAAGTGGCGTCGCACACATTTTTGGGTCCGTGCAACACTTTCAGAAGATCAGCGAAAGAAATTTGGAGTAGGCTTTACTTGGCTCATAGCTTAATGACTTTGCTTCCGACTGCTGTGCGTTTAGGAGGTACGCAATCTATGCTTGCGAGATTCATTTGTTGCTTTCTATGCGTTTGTTGTGATCACACTACTTGACTTGCTTATAGCGTCAAAGAAGGAAAAGTTCACTTTATCGGCCGCTACTACTATAGTTAGCTACTTCTGCGGTCTAGCTGAAGCTCAGTCTTTTTGTACTTGTATTGGTAAAAAAAGATTTTGACTACTGGTATCAGTAGGCAGGTTATGAAGATATGCCAGTTGCATTTTTGAATAAAAGTTGCCTATGTAAAACTTATCGCAAAATAGAAGAACTGATTGCCGCGAAACAAGTGCATCCACCCCATTAAATTTGTAAATTACTGTATATTTTTGCTCTGTGTGGGCCTATTTTTCACTGTACGGTACATTAATCTTGTAATTGTGATCGTTTAATTTTTTAGCTATGCAAAGAAGGCCGCTAAAAACTTAAAAATTTGTAAGGGGTCCGTAGTTAATTTTTTAAGTAAGTTTGGAAACCACTGGTCCAACCACACCAAAGCAGAAAACTTTTTTTGGTTCTATTTGCAAGTTTTTGTCAGAGTTGGCCACCATAACAGGTACACTTCTTTGCAGTCCACAATTGAAAATAATTGTAGAGTGTTTTTCCCAAGGAAATAGCAACGCATTGCTAGTTCGGGAATCGAACCAAAGAACCAAGGGTCTGCAATCTTTTGATCTTTCACCCTGTACGCTTTATCACTGAACTATTCCCGGAACAAAACGCCGGTGTTAATTGACTTTTATACTACTCGAAAGCTTGCTTACCTCTTAACTTAAAACGGCATCCAAAATTTGTTGAGTATTTGTAAGCTTTCAACAATGATTCGTAAATTTTCATGTCGAATATTTTCTGTAGTATTTAAAATCGAAGGCGGAGTCCTCGGGGATGTCCTTGGCCTTGAGAACGTCCTTGAGGACACATTTTGGAGTTCTTGGCCTTGGCCTCGAAGCCTCAAGTCCCTTAAAATTGTCATGTCCTCGTCTTGAGGACAGCACTATTTTTTGTACCGTTGAAATCTTGTCGGAAAACGCACGAAACCTCGCGTAAAATTTGCAAAGACCTTTTTTGTTTTCCGTTATTGGAGATCGCCTAAAAAATTTTTATTATTATTATTAATGGGCAGCGGTGCACGCGAATCTGCTACCGTTTGCTAAAGTCCACCAACACATTGCGCAGGCCTCAAACGGGCCCATTGCAACTGTAGCTGCTATTTAATTGTTGTTTCGTGTGGTTACTGGTCGAACTCAGAAAGCCTTCCAGCTTCCTTGAAGTACGTGGCCAGTTTGCTAATGTTGCATTTCGTTATCACATTGTGAACAGTGGTTTTGGTGATTTCAAAATATTTAACACAAATATCTTGGTAAAGCTTGCAATTGCCTACATGATGGGTTGGTGTTTCATCCTCTAGGCCAGGGCTTCCCTAACTTTTTTGCACGTGACCCCTTTTAATCTTCTAAAAATTTCCGCGACCCCTCACGGTTAAAATAATAAACACTATGAGTTGTGTATTTGTGGTAATTATTCAATCAAAAAAATAACAACAAGGCACTGGTACCCAATGCGTACAAAACGCAAACACATTTGCCAATACCCTGTTTGCATTTGTGTTTACCGCTACTTCAACATCATCTGCAGTACGCTTAGTATGGTTATCGTGCGACTTTTTTAACCAGTGATCCATTGATTAGAATTTAACCAGCAGTAGCAGTATGATATTTATACCTCTACTTGACTATGTATATATAACGCTGCTACTCTTCTACCAAAATATCGGTACAACGGGCAGGCTCATAGTCAGAGTTTTGCAATAGGGGTCGTTACGGGGGTCTGGGGAAATTTTTGTATTTTTTTGGCAAAAATAACTTAATTTTAGGCCTATTTTGAAAAAATTAATTCTATCAAAACGTGCTGTGCAAAGCATGAATATACTTGTTGCATAAATGGCTATGTGGAAAATAGCTCTAGCTACGATTTTAGTTCTTTTACTTACCAGATGGTAAATCATAAAATCCTATACCGGTAGTTCAATAAAACTCTCAAGGAGTAATCTATTTCGCCTATGTTTTACAGAAAAAGATATAATTAGGGGTTAATAGAAGGAAGTTTTAGAGAAGTGATTGGTAATTTACCGATACTGAATAGCCCCCTTCCTCTCTTATTCCTGAACTTATATAACTTTTGATGAAACCAATGTTAAGCATTTTCAATATGCGATCAAATTTGGATACCGATTTTTAGCTATGTTTTAAAGTTTTTTTCTGATTTATGAGTTTTATTTTTGACAAATTAGCCCCTCTCTTAAATAAACGTTTTAAAAATATGCTTTAAATCATTTTTGAGTCTATTCCAATGCAAAAGACAGTCTTAAAAGAGCTAAAACGTGCTATTTTCTTTATCCTGCATTTTGTTTGGCAGGCCAATGGGGTGGTTACACTTCTGACTCCAGCGCTATACAAGCGTTGAATTTGGTCTGCATAGTTCGATTTAGGGGTGCCGAAACCCGGGGGGGGGGGGGGGGTGTATTTCCCCCAATAATTTGATTGTATCCCCCCCCCAATAATTTGAGTATGGTCTTTATCTGCATCCCCTCCCATAATTTGACTCTGGTGTGCATCTGAGCGCAGGTCTCCTCTTCAATTCGAGGGAAAAAAGGTTTCCATTTTTGGTGAAGACCTGTTTTTTTTTTTTTTTTGGTCTTCACTTAATTTGCTCACCTGAAAAAGTCGTGGTCGAGGTTCATCCCCCCCAATGTTAAAAATAGGGCAAAATTGGGGTAAAATTGCAAATTCCCCCACCCCATTGCTCAATAAAGATTTGCTCACCTGGTTCGATTATGTGTAAATCAAAGTGACAAAACAAAACAAATTAGGCATCCAGCTGTGCTATATGATACGAATGGGAAAACGTTTTAATGACAGTCAGGAGTCGCTAAGATTATATCAATTTTACACTTCCTTGTAACACTTGTAATTCTCTTTGCGAACCCTGAAGGTTGTTACGCGACCCCTTTGGGGGTCGCGACCCCCAGTTTGGGAAGCCCTGCTCTAGGCTACTTTCTGGATACCAAGAAGACTCAGCGCAACCTGTAATTTCGTGTGTCGCTGTTGATTGCAGTGCCCAGTTAAATCCTGCCCTACTCCATTTAATTGAGGTCTCTTAAGGTTAAGAAAACAAACTGTTAGTCGAGAAAAAGTCCAACTTAAAGACTCCTTCATCCTCAAGCAGTCCTTTTGTTTATTCCTCAAAGAATTTAATCTACCTGTGGACCAGTCCTTCAACGTGCTAACACAACTGGCATACGGGACTGCAATAAAAGGTTTAGGACCATTTATTTTTAATTTAGATCCTGATTTGGTTACATAGTCTGCCACTTTGTTTTCATGTACCCCAGCATGTCCACGAATCCAGGCAATACTGACGTGGTTTTGTTTACTTAACTGATTCAGGTTTCTAATGCAGTTGCGCACTGTAATTGATGTTACAGTGCACTTCATGAGTGCTTTGATAGCAGCTTGACTATCAACCAGCACAACAATTTTTTGATTGTGCATTTTTTTGCAAAAGTAGGTTCTTTGCCACTTCTGAAATAGCTAAGACTTCTGCCTAGAATACAGTACTGCAACTTTCAAGGTGAAAAAATGCTTGCTTGGGGGAAGTTGTGTGGGTATTCTGCAAAAAAACCCGCACCTACTCTCCCATCTAGTTTCGAACCATCAGTGTAAACCTTGACAGTGTTCTGATTTAGAACGCTTTCAGATTTGATAGCATTCTTTTTATCCATAATTTGACATTCAAAATTTCTCTGAATACCTTTGTCTTCTTTATTCGGTCTGCTGGCATTTGCAGCAAAGATAAAAATCTTCTTGCTTCATTGCAAACATCAACATGGCTTTTCGTTTTCCCGAAGAAACCAACACGGTTGACATGCCAAAGCCCACTAGCAGTGATTCTGTATGACCCTCGCACTGCCTCAGCCAATACAAATTCCGCAATGGGGGTTATGTTGAGCAATTTTTTCAGAGCACCAGTAGGGGTGCCAGGAAAAGCTGATGAAATCATCAGGCAAGCAAGTCTCTGCACATTTGTGAGTTTTCTCACTAGATACTTTTTGTTTAGACCGCCAGCCCAAAACACACATACATACGACATGATTGGACGTATCATAGCTGTGCATATCCATTTCATCGTAAATGAGTTTATTCCCTATGTTTTAACCACAATTTGTTTACGTTGCATTAATGCTGTAGTTGCTTGGCGCGTAATTCGGGTAATATGTGATTTCCAACTTAGCTTGCTGTCCAAAATAACGCCTAACAGCCTTGCTTCAGTGGAAAGTTCAAGTTTTGAACCATTTATTTACAAGGAAATTTGGATTTCGTTTGTGAGTGAACAGTGCAATTTCAATTTTCTTGCTGTAAACTGTAGCTCTGGTTTCGAAGCCCAGTTTGCAGCAACATTTAGTGTTTTCTGGGCCATACCACTGATCCAAAGCATATCATCACCAGTGACCAACACTGCTAGATCATTGGCATAGGCTTGAACATAAAAGCCTATGCTACGTAACTCTAGCACTAGCAAAAATTTTTTAAAGACCTAATTTTTTTTTTGAGATCGCCTGAAAAAAAATTTTTTTTAGAGAACACTTGTCCATGTGTCCTTGGTCCTTGGTTTTGGCCTTGATCATTCCTGTCCTTGACCTCGAGAGGCTTTGTTCTCGAAAGGGCTGTTCTTGGCTTTGGCCTAAAACTTTTTTGTGTTCTTGGCCTTGGCCTTAACCTCGAGCCTCTTGTCTTCGACTCCATCTCTGTTTAAAATACCTTTAACAAATCACATTTTTCAGCAATGCCAAACCAGAAAACACTGTCTAAAATTAACAAAAAAACAATTTAGAATGACTTTAAAATGCTTATTTAAAAATTAAAGTTTCTGAATGTTCGAAAAAGATTTACCGTTTGCAAGAAAAAAATTGCAAGCAATAAATCAAAGGCATACCCATAGCAAAATGCAACGTCTTTAATTTGGTTTAATAACTTTTTATTGTGAAAGAGGGTGCTCGAGCAGCAAGATGCATTAGCGTGGGAAATCTACGGAGGCCTTTTAGTAGTTTGACAAAAATTAGATACTCCTTTGGCAATAAATAAACATAGTTTAGTGGGCTTTATTAATGAAAAACTTTAAGACAAAATCTCGCAGGCAATTACATAAAAGCTAAAACGCATCATTTTCACTCTTATCGTTTTTTTAATGATGACAGTTACATAATTTAGTTATATTTTGGTATGATATAATTTTAGTTCTTGTCCATGGCGACCTAGAAATACCGGCCATGCCAACAAAAAGCGAGCGCTTCGACTGAAGGCCGATAGAAATTCTCTGTAGGAGACAAATCTAATTAGGTCAGTCACAAGACTTAGTTGTTGCAATAGAAAACGTCGGCATTTGAGACAATTACTAGTGACAGCAACAACTAACTTGTAGAACAGGTAACTTTACAGTTAAGAAGAAGCGATATAAGATACAACTATAGTCCACATTAATGTGTTGAACTACAGTATAATTATCGGATATACAGTAGCTACAGTATTTATGATGTTTTATCTGCGAAGTCATTAATTGCGTTTGTTCAATCAAGCAGTTAAACACCTTCAGTAATTTCGATAGAAAGACAGTAACAGTATGAAGGTAAGGAAGCTTTTATGATTAAAATGTGCTTAGATAGCAATTGTGATGGCAATAGGCAACAGGATCTAAGGATTGCAAGCTCGATACAAAACTAAGGTTTCAATTACTTAGAGGTTTAATATTTCTAACTTAGTTTAAATTTTTTCAAAGTACAGATTGCAGATCCGGATGAGCAAGCTAGAATAACGATATCCCATAGCAACAAAATGTTTAGAAATTATTGAAAGCTGCAATATAAATTATAGATACTGGTATAGCATGGCTGCGCCTCACGTAGCATACGGTAATTGCAGTATACTGTACAAAAGCTCCTAAAGCTGTATTGCAAACAATACTTTATTTTCGCAGAGAAAAGGCTATTGCATAAATTAAATGGTTCTTAAGTGCTGTGTAACGCTTTGTAAAGGAAACTATACTTCCAGTAGTAAAAGAGTACCTGTATACAAACTTCCACAATATGAGAAAGAAAAGAAAAAATGGATTTCTGTCATCCCGAGAGCCAACTTGGTTGTCTCGAAGTATACTGCAGTGTGTGGAAAACATTGGCAAAACGATGCAGAGATGGTAAAATTCCATGGCAAGCTGAGACCAAAAAATCCATTCTCAGTTTTTCCCAGAATTCCTTCCAAGTTGTCTGTCCTCTCAATTAAGCAATTCTCGCAAAGCATATGCTCTCCGGAGGCAATGAATACGTGATGCTCGGATGGTTTTCCACCGATCCTTCGGAAAAGGCGTTTGGAAAATTACGAGAAGGTTCAGGAGGAACTTACTTTATAACGGCATAGGATGTTATTGAAAAAGTCCACATTGACTATGCCAAACTTTTTCTACAGCTTGGAGTAAATCTGTCCCAAGACAGATTTATTGAACGTCAAAGAATGTGAAGTCTTTGATAATTTGCATGCTTTAGAAGCAAGTGTGAAAGAAGAGACATTGTTATCCTTAATATACATTGCTGGGTATGTACAAAAAAAAGGTGGTGTGGTGAAAGAAAATGATTTGCTGTTTCATTACCACAAGTTTGGAAAGTATGTTGATGCTCTCAATAGAGGGTCACTTACTCTTCCACAAGACTATCTCGTGCAGTGGTGTATATTTTGCGTGTTTTTCTTTCTGCAAGTTTTAGATGCCGGATGTCGAAAATATTTTGTTGACAGGTTTTTTTTAATTTCAGAAAGGTACGACTTCTGTGTTTCAAAAAAAAAAACACTGCGCTATTTTGTGCAATATATTGTTAAAGAACGACTCCATGTTTTGCACTCCACGTAGTAGTAAAGAGTCTGACTTAAAGATTTTGAAACTTTCTTAAATTTACGATATTCCAACGACTAACTATTTTCTGGCTAATATGCAATAGTACTTAATATACATACCGGTATCAGCATGTTTGATACAACATTGTTAGTACACTGTAATGTAGATTATGAAATATCGTAGCACTGTTATTTTCGGTGACTTAAATGAGCGTATAGTTTCGTATTTGGCCAAATTTTTGACAACGTATGCAACCACTTTTTTCAGTATTTAATACAAGATACTTTTGTTTACCTTATAATGTTTTAGTGTTTAGTCTTTTAACTTTAGAATGTTTAGCGTTAAAATGTCGACAATGCCTGAATATATTGCGTAAAGTGCACTACCAATACCTCGCGCAGCTGGCTCTATTGCGCGAAGACTGCAATTGTCGGCCTTCAGTCGAAGCGCTCACGATTTGTTGACATGGCCGGTTTTTCTAGGTCGCCATGTTCTTGTCTTAAATTTGCTTATTGCTCTTTTTCTGCCAATTTTTTTTTTTTGATTGTCTAATTTGCAACTAGCATTAAAGTATTTCTTCTTCCTGCTGCATGGTTAAATTGCAACATGAATTACGTAACTCATTAAAAATTGTGAGCTTTTGAAGTATTCCATCAAAATTGATTTAATTTTTAATGTATATCATCTTTTTTTTGTTTTGTTCAGAAGTTCGACATCTTGGACAAAGATCTAAAAAAATGAAGCAATAAACGTTTGATTTTTGCTGTTTAAGTTCAACAAAATATTCAAACAATGTCGATTGTTTTGCCTAAGTTGTTGATATGCTTCTTTTTAATTTTTAGCAATGCTATATTAAGTTGTATTTCATGACAAAACTGAAGTTGTTGTTGTTGTTGTAGCTCATATTTATCCTCCTGTCACCGGACAGCATCAGACGCTACCTTTTTGGACGATCCGCACGCTTTTTATTACCAGGACTACTTCGTGATTGAAGGAATCCAAACCTGTTTAGGAGTTTCCGATGATCCAATGTTCCTATGGATTTCTGGGAATACTTGTCCACTGAATTTGCTGCTTGTTCGAAGCCACCAAGCAGAGATAATCATCGTAAACCGTCTTATCCAAGGACGCAACAACGTGACCGGGGTGTGGGTTGAACCCAGATCGTTCGATCAGGGTCGTCATAAAAACGACACCTTTACCGATTTGGCAACGCCCATTCAGCCACGCCCATTCAGCCACGCCAAGTATATACATAAGAAATCCATCATTACAGAAATTTATTACTAATGATGATTTACATCAATATTTTACTAAAGTATAGGTCTTTTTTATAAGTTACAATTACAGCTTTGTTATTTATATTTAGGTGACCAGTTAAAGGATGTTTTGAAGGTTGAAGCAAAAAAGAAAAGCAAAGTTGATAAGTTTTTTTGTGTGAAACACACAATTAATGCAGTTCCCTTGCAAATGACCAGAAACGAGGTTAAGCCATTGGATGAAGTCGGCCACTTTCATCATAGAGATGATGTCCCTAAAATGCATTTAAAAGATCTTTCTGGGGACGTTTCCATTGACAATATGTTTGATAAAGCCAAACAACATGCTCAGGATGTGACACCACACAATCAAAATTTGAATGAAGAAAGAGCTCAACTTGGAAATTTAATTGCCGTGGTCGGGCAAGCAGGAATTGGGAAGAGCACACTCACAAAATCTATTCTTAAAAAAATACTGGAAAAAGACTTATTTGGTGTTAATTATCCGTTTCATTTGCAGTTTCGTGATATTGATTATACGCAAGATACAAATTTGATGTCTTTTCTTGCCCAAACTCTGCCTCTTCCTTGGATCAACAACTCGGAACGACGTAATGCTGCTTTAGCAGCACTTTCTACACGTAATGATGTCATTCTGATAATGGACGGTTTTGATGAAGCAGTCATTAATGCTTCAATTACTTCAATTTCTACCACCAACCTATATGCCACTGCAAAACCAGAGGTTTTCATTAAAAGCATTTTGCGAGGGACAATTTTTGATAATGCTAAAAAGATTATAACTTCGCGACCACGACAATTGCTGGAGCTGCCTGAAGAAATCCGTCCCAACTATATTCTGAACATCTTGGGGCTTAAAACAGAAGAACAGCATCAAATCTGTAAAGACGTTTGTGGCGAAGACGCAGATCAGGTTATTCATCACATTCAGCAACATCCTTCAATTGCCACATATTGCTACGTTCCATGCAACTGTATTTTAGTGATGCATGCAATCCACAATCTGAAAAATCTTCAAACCAACAAAAACCGTCAAGTTGCGATGCCCGAAACCATCACTGACATTTTTGCAATAGTTCTGTGTCTATTTGTTATTAGCCCACATGTGCGAGATACTCGTAATAACATTCTTTTGCAAAAGCTTGCACATTTGGCTTGGGAAGGGTTTAAAACTCGCAAGTTTACGTTTTCAGAAGAAGAACTCAAAACGGCCCAAATTTCCAAAGCAGAATTAAATCTATTTTTAGTAGCATCCTTTGTCCCAAATTCACTGACATTTGTAGGAGGTTCAACAAAAACTTTTTATTTCTCGCATCTTCTGATCCAAGAGTTTCTTGCAGCATTATATCTGTTTTACTTTACATCCCTGGAAGAGTTTAAACAACTTGTGGCTGGGAAATCATTTGGTTCAATTCGATATTCGAAGCCTAAGTTTAGATTGACTGACGGAGATTGGGAAATTGTGACAAAGTTTTTGTTTGGAATTTGTAACAAAGAAACTTGGGCAAGATTGTCAGATACATTTTCTAAACTTAAATCCTCAGAGTCTGTCAAGGTCAAGACGCTCTGCAAGTTTGCTCTGGATAATTTGCCAAATCAATTTACTTCAGACAAATCCTATTTCCAAAAATTGATTCCTGTCTGCAACTGGGTTCATGAAATGCATGATGATGATTTCACAATCAAAATTGCTGGTCGCTTGAAAAAGAAAATTATCATCAATGGCAAAGTGTTGCCTAGTGACGTTGCTTCATTAACATATCTTCTTTGTCACAGAAAGGTTCCCATCTACCTGGATTGTGGTGAATATGATACTTGGTTTGTTGGAAAAAGTGTTCATCAGTTATTGAATGCAATGGAACCAATTGACCCTGTTACGGTAATTTCAGTCAAATAAGAATAAATCGAAGATTTTACAAAAGAGCAATTTTGAGGTGTTACACACAGTAAATGAAATACGACTAACCCCAAATTTAAATTCAATTAATTTTTTTGGTTAATTATAGAATTATTTCAAATAATTATAAAGCTCGTTACACTGCGTTTCAAATTTGACAAACAAAATTACAAAAACATAATTTTTAACTGTATTATTTCATATTTGAGTTTTCGCGTTGTTGTTTCAAATGCTCTAATTCTTGTTTTACAGACTTTAAAGTTTATTGCTAGTAGTACCATGTGTAAGCTAAAAAACAAACTGAGACTTATGTACCAGAACGAACAAAAATTATTGATATTGTTCATCAGATAACCGTGTGAAATATACACAAACTTGCTAATGCAAATATTTTGAAATTCAAATTTTTTGATTCTAAACTTTTGAAACACCAAATCATTTGAACTGTTTGTGACGTTTTTGAAACAAAAGAATTTATTGGAACCTTTGTGCCAGTTTGTAGCAGTCACAATGGTTTTAGTGTTCAAAAGAATTGTGTTAAAGAAAGTGTGGATGTGGTGAGATAAGCAGTTTTTCTACAGCGCAACCTTGAAAAAAAAATTGGCGCTTTACTGCCAGTACAAGCCTAAAAATAGTTTAAAAGGACAGCACAAAATTAAGTCTAGTAAAAATCTTTTCAGATATTTATCTTTCTTTCAACCTGCCGTTTTAGCAAAAAAATAAAAATGAAATGTATGTATATATATATTTATAAATGTTGTGCATTACTAGGAGGTAACCTTCAGCAACGGTAAAATTGATTTAATATTGTGCTAAAATAGCATTAGATTAAAACTTAACAAATGAAATTTTTAAGTAAAATTGTTTGTAAAACATATTATTATGCTCATTTGATTAACTAGACTGAGTGAGCATTATAAATATAAGCATTATTGTTTTATCAAATCATTCAAAATAAATCTTCTTGGTTCAACCATTTTTAATTGCTTGCTATAATTCTTTGAGTGAAGCTGCAGAATTGACGCAACTCAAAATGACCAAAAATAATCTACCAATCCCAACCAATCATAAACAAGTTTAAAGCTACTCTTTGTTTTGTGATGTCTGACAGACAAGCTTAAAAAGCTTGTTCAAAAAGCCAAGGTTAAACCAAGCCCCAAAGTAAAGCACATTATCTCAAGGCTAACCATTTAAACCGATAACTTTCTGTGAAAATTTTTGCTTATTAAAGCTCACTTTTGAAAAGTTTTTGCCATAAGAAATATTGCTCTGTCAAAAAGTGACAAGGAGTGTTTTCAACTTTTCATCGTAAGTCACTGATGCAATAAGAATGCCACAACAGTCTCATTTTTTTCCTCTTTATACAAATCAGTGTTTTAAATGAAATATTGAATGGACTTTTTTGAATGAAACTGTTTTGAATGAAATCACGTAGTAATTTTTTTCTTTACAATGGACTTCATTAATATCCTCAATCAAGACTGCGGATTTAGTTATTGACAATGGAAAAAGAGCGTCTTTCTCTTCTTCAAACGCTTCTTAAAGCGTAAACCTGAGTTAAATGCTGAATAATTTTAATACAGAGCTGGACTGTAAACGCAACTATAAAACGCCGCGCTATATTTCTGGCCATGGTAGAATGCTATCCCAGTGGGCACAAAAAGTCTTTAAGACGTCTAAAATAAAACTGAGTCTTATTGTTTTTAATTTTGCAAAATGCACATAAATGAGTAGACGTCTTTACAAAGACATCTAATATACGCTAACTCAATCACTTGTTAAGGTTTATGAGTTAGGTGTATTCGATTTCTATGTAAAGACGTCTTTTCAGCAATAGTTATGCACTTTTGCGAAATAGACAATATTTAGACAAAAATTAAACCATTTAGACTACGTCTTCTGCAAAAATCTAGACCATGTTCAAACGCTTATTTGACTAACTTTATGGCCTCGGGGATCGCTTGGAAATTCAGTGTTGCTATAACAGTGCATACATATATGGTTTGCAAAACGCTAAAGCGCTCATTTAAATCCAGATTTCCATAAACAAAAAATTAGTTTCAAAATCAGTTGACCGATCACTTTGCTCCCGACAAGATCATTTAGTGCAAAGGTT
Source organism: Trididemnum nubilum (assembly GCA_963965965.1). Taxonomy (NCBI): domain Eukaryota; kingdom Metazoa; phylum Chordata; class Ascidiacea; order Aplousobranchia; family Didemnidae; genus Trididemnum; species Trididemnum nubilum. The sequence continues at coordinate 52,382,744 of OZ014469.1, forward strand.
CCCAAGCGTTTCATAACCGTGGCCCTTTTCCATCTTAAAAATATTCCGTTGCCCACTGTTCAAGGCTCTGCATTACCACAATTTTTGGCAATCTTTCAAGCAATCTTAAAAAAAAGAATAAAAATGAAATGAAAAAGTCATCGCGTCGGCCACCGTAATTCCCTGTGATACCTCCTCCACCCCCCCAAAAAAAGTCATCGCGTCAGTCACTGCGTTTTTTGCGATATTTTAAACGATCACCAAAACAAAAACCAAACAACAAAAACAAAACGGTCATTAGGTCGGAGATCGCAAACTTTCAAACGATCTCCAAAATAAAACAAAAGCCAAAAAAAAAAAAACAAAAAATAATCATATCGCAAATAAAACTTTTTTTAACCCAACATTCAAGTCTTCACATAGCTCTGTGGCCCACTGCAAAATCCTCCAACGGCCCAAGGGTTGAAAACAGCTGATCTAGTGCGTAGCAAAATCCTTTTTTTTGTAACAAATTTTTGATCATTCTTTTCTGATTTTAAGCCCCGCCAAGAATTTACTTGCAATGTTGGCTAGTGACTATATGGTCTTAGATGTGGCTTTGCTTTTACACGTGACATTTAATAAAGCTATTATCAAAAACTAACCATATTTAAACAGAGTAATTTTGTTCAAAATTTGACTTTTAGTTTTATGGAAATTTGCCATAATTTGTCAATATTTAATTGGTCAGCTTGATTTTTTTTACATTTTTTTGTTTTGGAAAAATTCTTATCTTTTTGTACATTGCAGTTTGCTTAATTCGTCTTCCCATTTTAATTTTTAAACTTGCTTAAATTTCAGTTCAACATCTAATTTTAATCCCCGTAAAGCATTTTCGCATTAAATTGCTGCAATTGACCTCTTCTTTTAGCAGCAATAATGAATTTAAAACGTCTAACCTATGCAGGTTTCTGAACAGCACCTTCTATGCGGATTATAATAATGAAGTTAGATTTTCGACCATAAAATGCTGTCGTTTTAGTCAATATTTGAGTGTAGAATTTTAAAATTCAGTTGATATTTTTATTGAGCAACCACTGCAACTCAATGAGGACAAATATAACATGATCATATTTAAGGGTAAACAATTGCTTAAACATTAAAGCTTGCCCTCAGATTCAAATAGCGATGATTTTAAAGATTATAAGTGTCGTAATTGTAAACTCTAAAGTTTTAAGCTTTGTAAATATGAATAGTTAGATTCATTGTTTATTTTCATAAAATCTAGCTTAAAACAGTAAAATTATTAAACGTTTTTGACGTAATTACGTCGATCATTTGTAAAAAATAAAATCTAAGATCAAAAAATGTAAAAAACGTATATCATATCTCGAATCCAATTGGTATTCTCATTACAAAACTAATCAAGCAGTTATTGTGCTGTGTATACGTCGTTAATCTTGCTCTATGTTAACAAATCACTAAGCTGGATTCCATCAAGTGCACTTGATGCGTACAAAATGTCATCATTTCAAAGGTGCAATGCTAGCACTGTGCAGTGAGCGAAAAAAAGACTATTATCATGCTTTAAACAATTGCAACGTAATCGACGACTGATCCGATAGTTAATATTTGTTTCACAGATAAACAAACGCAACTTCGATCTTCATGCTGATGAAACTGACAAATCTGTCAATTTAACTCAACTCATTCGCGATGTCGAAAACAAAGAAGAAGTGAGAGTTCCTGTAGATATTGGAAAAAAGGGACTGGAAATATTATCAGCTATTATTAAGCAAAAAACAACCAAAGTAAGAAATTTTTTTGGTTTTTGGGCCGGATTCACGCTTACTTTAATGTTTTTTCAGACATAAAAAGCGACATTATTGCGTCTGAGTAAAGCCTTTGCTTAATCTTCAATTTCGGTTAAAATTTGAACTGAATTATTTTGGTTTTGGGCTGGATTCCAGCTAACCGTTTCGTGCAGATTATATTTCTCGACAAGATTACCACTCATTTAACCACTGTAAATAAGCATGCTGTTCAGTTTACTGTTTAAAGCTACGCGATGGTTTTAAATTGAATATCAATTTGGGTTGGAAACAGAACAGATATTGTGACATCATGAAACTTTGAAATCTTGTGTTTGAGACTGCTGCGACGCAAATTTGCGTATTGTCTTCGGGTTTTCGTTAATCAGCTGATAAATCGCAAGCTTTCATGTAGAATGAAATTTATGCGATAAATTCTTAGTTTGAAATGATCAAAAAGTTAAAAACAAAATTTTTGACCAAGTTCAATAAAAAATATTGACGAAGTAACTTATGCACGTGCTTTTTTGACATTTTTTGAGGGTTTTGCGTGCAGCAGTAAGTATAACACAATAAAATCAAATCGCAGTTTTGAACCTGAGCTACAAGGGAGTGTAATGTGTGTATATCTGTTGCCAAGATATTAAATAAAGACGTTGGTCAAAATTTACAAAAACTGCAGAATGTCTAATCAAGCATTTATATTCCTTCCTCAAAGTAGCATTGTAATGTTTTCAGGTCATATTTAAGAACAAAAAAGGGTATTTGTAAAAGTACACCTTTTAACGCTTAACCGTAGTTTACATTTACTAAGAGGTGATCACCTGTGACATCAGAATTTTCATTCTTTATGTTCGGCTGGTCAACTACTATTTCAAAAAAATTTGGAGTTTGAGCACCAACGCGATAAGAAACGTGATGCTAATGAGGTAAATTCACGAACAGTTTTAACTTTGACAAAGTGACGTAAAAATGATATCAAGCGGTCGCGATTGGCTTACTTTCGTATACAAAGAAATGCGGATTTCGATCCAGCGTTTCATAAAAATATTTTGCTTCGATTTTGGAATTCCAAGGTGGGCGGCACAAAACAACACAATTTCGCCTGGCGTTGCAAAGGCTTGAAATTGATAAAGTGCCAAAATAGGGATCCCAGCGGCGGCATAAGATTTCATTCGTTAAAAGGATGAAATTTTCATGCATTTGCAATCGACTACTATTTTCTTTTTTATTTCTGGAAAAACAACGTTATGATCAAAACATTTGGTCAAATTTTCGGTTTTACTGTTTTGAGACTGTTCCAAGTGGCTAAAAGTGTAATACCGCCAGAAATGCAGTCTTGGGATTAGCATTATTGATTGATTTGATCGTTTCATTAAATTTGGACAGTGCAACTGTTTAAAAATAAAACCATTTAATAAATATTGCTCTACTCTTGATTTTGATGCATTTTCAATAGTTTGACTTAACAAAAAGGTCCAAAAGTGTGTTTCAAACAATTTAGTATCAAATAATTGGGACTTCGTGTAAGCGTGCAGTACTTAAGTTTTGGTTCACAAATTTTGGCAGATGAGGATTGACTTGCTCATAACTATCAAACGGTAAAACCTAGCAAGTTGAAATTTGGACCCAACAAGAGAATTAGTGAAAGCTTATGTCTGAATAGTTGGTTAGTGGTACATAACTTGAGAATTGCCTTGGTTAAAATGTTCATATCTTTGAAGCTTTTCGACTGACACATTTCAAGAAAAATTGTCAGAATGGAGAGCGCAGGAAAATGAGCGGCTATTTACAGGAAAAAGCCGAGGCGTGAATGGCTGAAAAAAGACCAATGAAAAAGCGTCATTAATGCACAATCGTTAAGCTGTACACGAATTCTTTTTGTCGGCAGAGGGCGGGGTTAGAAGTTTTGATAAAAGTGGCTTCAAGAGCAGATAAATGAAAAGGTGAGCGGCCTTGGGCAAGAATCGAAAATCTGCTGTCATCATAATGTTGAGCACAGGTAGGGTTTTGTAATAGATGAAGTTCAATGGCTGAATCATAAGCGAGAGACTGGGTATTAGTCTATGTGGAAGATTTGCACCGACGAGCAGAAAGTAAGCGTTTTTGGGAAGAAGAGCAAGAACAAATAGATTCGGGGACATGTCGTTTAATTCTGTTATGCAGCCTTTGGAAAGTACGGCCTACATACCGACTGTCACAGTGGCATGAGAATTGATAAATCACGTTGCTTTTCTGTAAAGCAGGCACTACATCTTCGTTGGTAGCGGAGAGAAGCTTGTTGGTAGAGTAAACAACTCGTGTTCCACAGCGAAAAAGCATTGTTTTACAGCAGATTTTCCTTGCTTTTCAAACCGGGTAGAAACAGAACCGAGCCATGGGAGACGTAGATAGATGGGGCATTTTTCGGGTCCAAATTTGGGCAGAGCATAAAATTGCTTCATCTTCTAAGCCATAAACGACTTTATAACGTGTTCAGGGTATCCATTAGTTCGTAAAATAAACTTGATTTTGTCTAGTTTTGATGGCAACCTTTCAGGAGAACAGATGGCAAGAGCCCGCTGAGTTAAGGTCAGGATTAAGTTAGTTTTGCGTTTCCGTGGACCGAAGGAATTCTAGCATAGTTATTGACCGGTAAATGTGGGTTTCCAGTATATGGAAGTAATGAGCTTGGAAAGAGATTTTTCAACCAACACATCCAGAAATGGGAGAGCTAGGTTAGATTCTTGGTTAAAAGTAAAACGAAGAGAAGGGTTAAGTGAGTTAAGGCTGTCTAAAAAAAGATCACTTTCATCTTCGTTGCTGAATACTACGAAGATGTCATCCATAAAGCGGTAATACATCTCCGATTTGGAAATGGTCTGAAAAAGCGAAGATTCATATTAGCCAACAAAAATATTGGCAAGGACTGGTCCAATGGGTGATCCCATTGCGACTCCGTCGATCTGGTAATGCATGATGTCATTGAAGCTAAACTCAACAGAAGAAGTAGCCATCTCCATAAGTTCGATGAAGATTTGCCGTGGAAAATGTGCAGGAGGGTGTTCCGAACGTTAAAGAGAATCAGCACAGATTTGAATAGCCTCCGCTAGACGGACATTAGTAAATAAACTCGAAATGTTGAAAAAGCAGAGAAAGACGTAGGAAGGAACCCAAATTTGAAGTTTTAACAATGTCAGCAAAGGAGAAAAAGCCCCGTATGTATTTGCTCGAAAAGAGAGTGAGAACAGGTTTGAGCAGAGAAGAGAGATATTTGGCCAGCTGGTGTACTGCCCAATGTAATATCTAGTACACCAGTACTAAATATCACATTGGACGGTACACCAGCTGGTATTACTATTAAAAATATTATTTAGTACTGGCTCTGGCTCCCATTTCTGGATGTGTTGGTTGAAAAATCTCTTTCCAAGCTCATTACTTTCATATACTGGAAACCCACATTTACCGGTCAATAACTATGCTAGAATTCCTTCGGTCCACGGAAACGCAAAACTAACTTAATCCTGACCTTAACTCAGCGGGCTCTTGCCATCTGTTCTCCTGAAAGGTTGCCATCAAAACTAGACAAAATCAAGTTTATTTTACGAACTAATGGATACCCTGAACACGTTATAAAGTCGTTTATGGCTTAGAAGATGAAGCAATTTTATGCTCTGCCCAAATTTGGACCCGAAAAATGCCCCGTCTATCTACGTCTCCCATGGCTCGGTTCTGTTTCTACCCGGTTTGAAAAGCAAGGAAAATCTGCTGTCAAACAATGCTTTTTCGCTGTGAAACACGTGTTGTTTACTGTAACGAAAAATAATTTTGGTTGCCTGATATATGATTATTTGCTGTATTTTACTGTGTACGTGACTGATTTACTACTTTTGCCGCTTTTTTTGATTTAGAATATTTGGGATATTCTGGATAGCTTCTTTCTAGTATTTTCTACCGTTTTCTATTAATGACCAGAATAATTAGTTGTTTACTTGTTTTAATTGCTATATTTAGACTTGAAGTTTGTGGCGTCATAATCATGTTGAAATCTTATCGTAAGCTCGTGTAATTTTTTTCTGTTGTGACGTATCATGGATTGTTCTGGGATATTCGATAGCTTTTACCTTACTATAAATTGGCGGGTCGTTTTTCATTCAATATTCTAGTATTCTAAAAGTGGATGATTTTTAGATATTAGTTTCATAGGCAGTTAAGCCAAGTTTGTGTATCTGGGGTTGGCTTGTATAGCCATTTAGTAAGAGGTGTGATTGGAGTGATTTTGCTCAGTTGGTTGGTTTGTGTTTTAATCTTAAATAGAAGTTTTAATTTAAGATTGGTTTGTTGCTCTCTGAGATTCAAGAAGCTAAAGAAACTGTCAACTGTCATTTTCGATTCATCAATTAACATTTCAGTCGTTCTCTAGTTACAGCCGACGTGGGCAATTCTAGGGATTAAAGGTTGTACTCTAGCCAAGTATCAACGATCGCGACATCTGGGGGCTCGTCCGGGAATATTTGTTGGTTGACTATCATCATGGTGACGTTTGTTTCAGAAGCTTTTGAGGAATTAAAGAAGCAAGTGGAGTCTTTGGGTTAAGATGAAAAGTCCAAGAGCAAATTTCTGATGGAGGAATGGCGCAAAATGCACGAAGCAGAGGCAGAAGAAAAGAGGGCCGAGCAAGAGGCTGCGGCGGAAGAGAGGAGGTTGCAAGCCGAGGGAGAGGCTGCGGCGTAAGAAAAGAGGGTCGAGCGAGAGGCAGAAGAGAAGAGGGCTGAGCGTGAAGAAGAAGAAAGAAAACTGCTCGCTATGCGCGAAGCAGAAGAGAGAAAAGCCGCCATGGAATTGGAATGGCTGAAACTGGAGTTAGAAGCCAAAAGGCTGGAAACTACAGCTCGACCCGCAAGGATCGCCGAAGAAGTGGTACGGCGAAGTGCTGGAATTGCACAATCGCCCGAGTTACCTGCCTTCGTTGATGGCAGAGATGATTTAGATAATTATCTCTTACGATTTGAGAAATATGCTACAGTTGCATGCTGGGAAAAGGAGGCATGGGCTACCCAGCTGAGCCCGTTGTTATCGAGCCGGGCGTTAGAAGTTTATTCCAGGTTGTCACAAGACGAAGCGATGGATTATGAACGTCTGAAATTGACGTTGTTAAAGAGGTACGACTTCACGGAGTTTGGATACCGTAGATTATACCGTTTGGATATTGGAGTTTGGATACCGTAGATTAGATACCGTTAGAAAATTATTCCACGTGGGAAAGCTCAGAGAAAATGGCAGTTGCCAAGACTACAGTCAGAAAAAGAATGAGTGCAAATCGAGAAAAGGCAAGCAGTAGGCTGTTCTCTTTTTTTGCTGAACGTCAAGCACCGTTGCAACTAATCAACAGCAACGGAAATAATGCTTAACCTTATTGAAAAAAATTTTCGAAAGATACAGCAACATGATTATATTGCGGAATTCAACTGAAATGCAAATTTCAATCAGAAAATTGACCCTTTGCTTCCACCTACGCTGCAATTAAATAACAAACACAAAAACTGCTATTGTATAAGTCAAACTCGTAAAAACAAATTCAAAGCGTCTGAAATATTCGCGCCCTGGGTAGCAAAAGCTTTATTATTAGTTACCCAGAAATATTGAGAGTAAAACATTTCTAAGCAGTTCTGCTGCTTTATCATAAGTAGCCTTCCGTTTGTCTTTTAATGCTGCTATGTTTAAGCGGTATATAAGCTTAACTTTATTGACTTAGTTATTGATTTGTTGATTGATTTTGACATTTGATTCATTTTGGCATTTGCATGTCTATTATCTGATAGCAGTGCCGTCGCTACAAGTAACCGGGCCCCCCTTAATGGCTGCTTGTGCCCCTCGGTTTATTCAAAATAATAATTCCAAATTTATGCAAAATTTTATTCAAAATCAAAATTATTCAAAATATCAAAATTAATCCTTAATGGCTGCTCGGTTTACTCAAAATACTTAGTTTTGAAATGTCACGCAATTACAGTCGTGGTCAAAATTGTAAGACCACCTTCAAAATTTTTGATTTTTTAACACATCGCGTTTGTAGTTGGTGGAAAGTGAAAACAAACTCACAACAAGTACACGTAGCAAACAAAAAACATTTTTTGAAGAAATGTAACACATGTTAACGTCAAACTTGTGCAGAAATTCAATATTTTGTTGGACAATCTTTGGCTTTGATCACAGCTTCTAAACGTCTAGGCATGCTCTCCACTAGATTTCGGTGGTACTCAGTTGTCATTTCCCGCACTCAAACTTCTTTTATGGCTTGTTCCAACATTTTTGTATTAGTCCGTTGTCTTTCAGAAACTTTGTTCTTCAAAACAGTCCATAAATTTTCTATTGGGTTCAGATCCGGACTGTTTCCAGGCCAGTCAAAGATTTGAATTTTCTTCGACTTTAAAAACTATGCGACAATTTTGTCTCGGTGACATAGTGCACCGTCTTGCATGAAAACTGTACAATTATGAACGGTAATGTGCAGTTCCCACTTATTTTTCAATAAATTAGTGTATCGTTAAGCATTCATTGTCGTTCCAACAAGCAAAAAAAAGGAGTCCATCTGTCCCATTGACTGACCAACCCCCCAAATCATGACACTTGGGGGGTGCTTCATGGTTTGTGTTGTGTATTTTTTATGAAATCGCTTTCCGATGGGTCTACCGACGTAACGCTTCCGGGTAGTCAACTGCTGCACTGTTGATTCGTCCGAAAATAATACTTCGCTCCACTGCTGTTTTGTGCATGTTGCATGCTTCTTGGCAAAAGCCAAGCACTTGTTCTTCATAGCCTGTGTTAAGCGAGGTTTACGTGCAGGCTTATGAACTTTTAAGCCGAAATCATCCAACAAGCGCCGGCAGACAGTCCTCCGACTAATTTCTGTATCTTTTGCCAGCAGTGCAGATCAAATTTTGTTAGCAGAACTCATCGGAGACCAAACTGCTATTCTACAAATGACGTGGTCGTCTCTTGGGGTGGTGTTTCGTGGTCTACCAGTTTTTTTGCCAGTTGAATAGGAGCCTGTGTTTTAAAATTTTACAACAATATCGTGAACAGCAGACTTGCTATACTTCATTTTTTACTTATTAATTGTTTCGAGTACCCCTACTTATGCAGACCACGATTTGAGCCCGTTGAACGTCTGAAAGTGGCACATTTTTGCCCATTTAAAAAAATTTTTTATCTTAAAACTTCAATAATAAGACCACGTATTTCACATAAATAAACTCTGAAACAAAAAAATTCCTTAGTAAAAGTATTATTTTACCTTCCTTGGCCAACAAAAGCGATTATAACGAATTGGTAAATCATTATGCCTCCCTGATGCAGCTCGTAAGAAAAAAAGAACAAAAAATCACTATTTTACTTAGTGTTCTTACACTTTTGGCCACGACTGTTTAAGACAACAGACAATGATGGAAAAAGGAACAGTACTGTTTAAACATAATTCTCGTTTGATGTTTTCTCGATTCCTTGCGAAATTGCTGGCAACCTACTGCTGTACATAACTGTTACGAAATAATCCGTCTTATTATCACGCCTTTACGGATGTATCGCGTAAAAGAGATGTAAAAGCCTATAGAATTGCTACCGGTACTTTGTTAGTGATTATGACTAGAAACAATACGTGAAAACTTTTTTTGAAGACCAGTTGTTTCTGTTTTTTTTAGTTCAATCAAGATTTTTAGGTCGCAGTCAATAGAGCATTCAGGGGAGAAGGGGCAAAGAGGTCTTTAGTCCCTTTACACCTAGACAATTTAATCTCAAAGAACGAGCGTTTAAACGTGCTTTGAACTTGACCTGAAGTAAGATGAGCTGATGGAAAAGGCAATTTATTTCTTTTAAATGACTTCTGGATTTTAGCAATTTGGTCATTCAAAAACGTGCTAAAGGTGAATAAAATGGCGAAAAGAAAGCCATTTTTTGCCACAAAATCGCTCAATACTGAAAGCACCGCCCACAGGCCCTCGTTTGTCACACGCTTGAGTTGCATCCTTTTGTTTAGCATGAAGATTAAATTACTGTAGATAATTTTTGTTCAAAAAAAGATTTACTGTTGATTTAAACCCCGGCCTTTTAGCAAATCTTGGTTGCGCATCTAAGCGCATTCACTGCTGCAAACAGAGCTTTTAAGCAGTTATTGATTGCAGACGAAGCAAGCTAAGAAACTTTGCCGGCCTTGTCTGTCTTGTTTCTTTGACATAAATACAGAATTTTTAAATTTGGCCATAATTTCTACTTTGTAGCCGTACAATATCAGTTTTTATGAGCGAAAGTTCAGTCTATTTTAATGCCCCCTCACTTTTGGCTAGTGCCCCTCCTACTTGGTTTGCTTTGGCGATGGCACTGGTGCATAGCTACTCAGCGCTAATAAACGAATTTTTGACTCTCAATATGATAAAGCAAAGATACTAAAACTTCAATTTCTGATTTTTGTTGTTTCTATTTTCTTTAGGTTAAAGAGGTCGATCTTAGTGATATAAACCTGGATGATGACAAGGCAGCAAGTCTTTCAGCATGTGTTTGCAACGTTGAAGTGTTGAATATTAGCTATTGCAATCTAACAACAAACGGAATCCAGCGCATCGCTACAGCGATTGAGCGAAGGATTACTCCGGTACGTAATAAAACATCTACTTTTTGCAAACTGTTTTAGCAAAATTACAGCAAATACAGAGGTGGGCGTTGCGCAACCTTTTTTTCCGCTCTTGTGCAATTTGTGTTGCGCTTTATGCCAGTTTTTTCAGCGCTTGCGCAATTTGCGTTGCGCTCTATGCCTTTTATTTCAGGTCTTGCACAATTTGCGTTTGCGAATCGGTAAATCTAATATTTGTTGCGCTTTAATTGTGAATTTTTTTCCAAGATGTGCACTCACAAAATAATTTTTAAATGTTGATCTGCATGTACCTGTCAAAAAATAAATAAATTTTGATTTTACAGACTTAAAGCCTGATCACGAGATAGTTGATACATGCTGATTGCTCATAGAAAGATTTTTTTTCTTGTTTTATTTTCTTCTGCGTTATCTACTTTTTTTCTTGTTTTGTTTTCTTCCGTGCTATCAGCTTTTAAACCGCTAAATGTGCTGTTTTTGAAGTTTGAGGGATTGAATATATTAAGGAGGACTTGTGTGTGACAGAAATCAAGGGTGCCAGTTGGGAGATGCCCCTCAACTGGGTTCTCCAAAGTTTCGAATTTTTAAACCGTTAAAGCTACTGTAGATAAATCAGATTTTTTAAATGGGTAGAAATCAAAAATAAACTAAACAAAACACAAATTGGGGGTGCAACAATGAGGGTTTGCCCAAACAGGCCCTTCAAAATTCAAACTTTTTAACCACTCACGCTGGACTTACGAAATTTTTGGGGTGGGCAAATATAAAAAAACGTTTTCCCAAACGGAGCTCTCCAAAACTCAAGCTTTTTTACCTTTTAAAATGGATACATGAAATGGTGGTCCACAAATTTTCAACTTTCCTAACTGAAGCAACCTTTGCATTTCTGCACCATCAGCTTCTTCCGAAAGGTGCTTCTCCAGTGCAGGCTTGACTGAGAGCGAATTAAGAATGCAACTAAGAGGTGGACATTTAAAAGCACTCAATGTCATGCACTGCAATAAAGCGCTGCTTTAATTAACCAAATCGTTGAATAATTTTTTTCTGAACATCGGTGGTGGTTGACTGGTAGTTCACTTTTTCAGCAAATTAAGTTAATTTAAGCCAGATTAGGATTCGGTTTTAGCTTTTCGGAATAATTCTGAAATAGCCAAGTATTCTGAAATGCTCATCCCTAGTGGTAGTACTTATGCTTCAGATAAACTATATGCCAGGGCTGCCCAACCCGTAGCCCGCGGGGCCACATTTGGCCCGCGAAGCTTTTTTGTGTGGCCCGCGAGGTCTTTTTACACGTTTGATTTCCTCATGGAAAGGCTTAGCATTTTCTGGCAAATAAAAAAGTCTAACGTTGGTCTTAGCCATCAATGCGGCTAAAAAAAGCCGGAATTTCTTGGTAAAAACTCTTGGTAAAAATGCATGTGGCCCACAATAACTTTTCTCCCGCAATTATGGCCCGTACCAGTAAAAAGATTGGGCAGGCCTGCTATATGCTGTATGCGGCTGAAAGACAAAGAGTAACGTATCAATATTATATCAGATATCGAAATTAACTTTTTTGACAACATGCCCGTCGGGCAAATGTTATCAAATGTCTATTTGCCCAAGGAAATTTCAACTTGCCCGAAAAAAAAAGTACTCTAAGTTTTGAGGTTAACTTGGAAAAAAAGCACTAAATTTGCAAAATACGCGTAGTTTCGAGAATCAAGTTTTTGTGTGCGATCATTAAGATAATGTGATGCAATCAGTAACTTTTCCAATCATGCATCAGCAAAAATTGATTTTTTGATTGTAAATATTTCATTTAATATTTAACGATCATAATTATTAATTACCGCTGTGGTTTGTTGCAAACGTATTTTTATTAGCAAATATTTTGGAAACTACACCAGCTAGAAAGCTAAAAGATCTTCAAAATAATCATAACAAAAAAATTGCAAAATTCTTGACGTTACCTTCATGCAGCGCAGGGTAATACTTGTGGTATCTGAAACAGCTGTTAGCGTGGCAAGCGTCGGTAAACTTTTCTGGAAAAAAACGGAACATTTTGTGCCAAACAGTTGCTAAACGCGTCCATGAATCGAAAAATCTGCGTGCGATTAAGACGTGTTAATTGCGATAAATAATGTGCTTACTATTAGACAACGCGTTAATTGTGATAGTTACAAAGTGCTTACTAAAATAAAGCAAGGAACAGCTTTCAATACGTACAAATTTTACTTTATTGCAACAAAACCGGGTAAATTGCGTCTTTAAATAATCTTGTTTGAAGCTGTCTAATACGCTGTATTTTGTTAAGTTGCCACCGGGGAAGTTAAGCTGAAAACTTACTTGCCCTAAGCGATTTCAGCTTGCCTCGGGCAAGCGGGCAGGCGTTAATTTTGAACCCTGTATTTAGTTTAAGCTATCTCACTTAATAAGTACGAAATACTTTTTGTTTTTTGTATTGTAATTAGTAGCCGAAAACTTGGCCTCTACAATAGGAAAATAATTAGATGAAAGGGTCGGAAGAGCAAACGACAAAATCACCAAAGATTGCTTTCATGCTTACAAGAAAGATGCGTGGTTGCAAAAATTCAAAAGATTCAACACTGCTATTCCTAGTTCGGCCGCCCTCGAGAGATTATTTGCTGCTGGTTCTGATATTTTGCGATCGAAACGATCGTCTATGACGAAAGAAAATTTTGAAAAGTTTGTTTTGCTGCGTGAAAATAAAAAGTGTTTGAAAAAGTCAATTTTTCTCCATGAATAACGCATTATTTTTGAAAGTGAGTGGGTGAAACTTTTTTGTTTTGGTGTTTATTTATTTTTATTGCTGTTTATTTTTATTATTTTTTGTTTTAGAGTTTAATTGCTGTTTTCAACAATAAAAGTAATTCTTTCTTCGGTCTTAGATATGTGCCTTTAGTTATAAAAACTAAACGCAATGCAGTTGGTTTATTCCAGGGCAGCTTAGCTGAAGATGGTTCAATGTTTATACTTTCATATTTTTATACTCAACACCATCGTCTGCAGCGCACTTTTGAAACTTCGATAATGCAAAAATTTGCGCTCAAAAACTTTTTTAAATACCAGCATTTGTGTGCGCTTCTCAAGCAATCAAATCGTAGTTGCGCTGTACTATTTCCAATTTTTGGTTGCGGAATTTGTGTTTGCGCTTTAAAACGTTTATAATTTTCGTTACGGAATTTGCAATTGCGCTTTAAGCTTTTAAGATTTTGGTTGCGAAATTCGCATTTGCGCTTCAAGCAAAAAAATTTTGTTGCGGAATTCGCGCTTGCGCTTTGAGCTAAAAAAATTTTGGTTGCGGAATTTGCGCTTGCGCTTTAACCCTAAAAATTTTTGGTTGCGGAATTTGCGCTTGCGCTTTAAATTAGAAAAATTTGGTTGCGGATTTGCGCTTGCGCTTTACGATGTGTTTTTTAAACGCCCAGCTCTGAGCAAATAAAAAGCTTTAGATAAAACATCCAAGCTCGCAATCATACGCAAAATATTACGTACAAAATTTACATAGATGTCTAAAATTGGTATACTCTCAGCTACCCTGACTGTCGTTAAAAACTCGTTCAATTCTGCAAGAATTTATTTCCAACTTAGCCGTAGATTCTACTTAAAAAAGCGCTATTAAATAATGTATAAAATCAGCAGAGACTTTGTTGAACAAGGCATTTTTTGATTATATGAAAAAAACAGAAGATGAAAAAAACTTTATGAAAAAAACTTATATGAAAAAAACTTTCCTCTTATATGAAAAAAACTTATATGAAAAAAAATTAAAAAAAAAAAACTTATATGAAAAAAACTTTCCTCCATTTGTATCATGTAGCACAGCTGGATACCTAACTTGTTTGTTTTGTCACTTTGGCTAGTGGCATATTGAACTATGCAGATCATATGCAATGCTTGTACAGAGCAGTAGGACCGGTAGTTTAGTAGAGAAGTAGGAGCGTAATATATAGTTGAGTAGGGGTATAACCAGTACTTAAATTATAGGGGGGATGCGTCCTCCAATCGAGAGTTAGTGTCCCCTCATCGAGATTTAGTGCTCCCCCACTAAAAGAAACTTTGATATTTACACGAAACAGTGACTGGTGATTTCAATAAATTGAAAATTCCAGCCGAAGATACGCTAGTACCAAAATCCAAAATCCGTAGCAAAAAAAGAAGACCTTGAATTCGGAGCAAAATTTTCACCAAATTGCTGCCGCAGTCCAAATGCGTCTAGTCACCGCTGCAATATTTTACAGTTTAAATGCTGGGTATAACTATCATACTACTACTACTGTTTAGATTCTAATTAATTGATAGCTGGTTAAAAAGTCTGAACGATAACGGCAACAAGCCTGCTGCAGATGATGTTGAAGAAGCGGTAAAGGCAAATGTAAACTGGGTGTTTGAAAATGCGTTTGTGCTTTGTACCTACAAGCAAATTCGTATAGGCTTTGAGTACCAGTGCTTTGTTATTACTTTTTGCTGTTGAATAATTACCACTTTTACACAACTCGCAGTGTTTAATGTTTTAACCGTGAAGGGTCGCAGAAAGTTTTACAAGATTAAAAAGGTCGAGAGTAATAGAGTTTGGGAAGGCCTGCTGTAGAGTAGCTACACTGTAATATAATAATGCAATGTCAACGGTGTTTGTGGCTGGTTATTTTTAGTTTTGATTTTGTCTAAAAATCCTAGCTGTCTGGACTAAACAGTATCGCAATCGTAAGCAAAAATAATCCTTAATGTATCAAACATTTCTAAATTGCTGTCACCAGGAATACAAATTAAATAAAGTTAAAAGAGCTCAACTGGTATGGCAAAAAACTTTTTACTAACGTTTCGATAGGCTATGCTTTGGGCATGTACTACTTAGCCATGACGAGGATAGATTGTACATGCTCTGACCATTGCCTATCGAAACGTTGGCAAAAATGTTTTCTGCCCCACCAGTAACAGACATGTGTTTTAATTTATCATCTATTTTTCTCAACTGGAATCACTTGACCACAAAGCATCTGCCGGTTAACTACGAAAAAATGAAACTTAATATAGTTTGAAACCTACCTGACAAAATTAGTAACTAATTGTAAAAAAGCGAGGATATCCTTCTTTCATTGAACTTAATTCAACTAGTTGATTATTTCGTTTTGTGTTTTTTACTGTTTTGCAGTTTTAGCTAGCTATATTTTAATTCAACTTGAACTGAGAAAAGAAACTGAACAAAATTAACAATAAAATTTTGTAATTATAACTACAGTACATAAACTTGACGTCTATGTTACTGTAAAATATTGCACGCCTACATGGTAAATTTTAATTTGACGCAAAGAGATTCGAACCTTTGGAACTGGTTTAAGGCGGGTTCACACAGAAGCCGTCAACGTTACCGTTCCGTCGCAGTTACGTCTAATGTCAAAGTGTTCACACAGAAAATTTTAGCGGTGACGGAAGTGATTTTCTTGATTTCATCCGTCTTATGTTGAGTTAAAATAATTTTAACTTTACGTAAGTAACGTAAGCGATTTTTAGCATTTTTTTGGTGTTTGGGGCAAACTTTGAGCCACAAAAACTGAAAATCTTGAAAAAATAATTGGTTTTTGTTGAAAAGTAGCTTTCAGCAGGCAATGTTAAGCAACTGTTAAGTGCTTAGAGCTGTATGTAGTAGGCTAGGTCTAGTCATGTACCGATACTTTGCAGTATAGGTAGTGTACAGTAGCAGTGATACTGGTATCTAGCCTAGCGGTACTTCAGACTGGATTGCTTTTTTTTCTGCTTGGGAAAAGAAGAGAGAATGAGATATTGAAACTACCGGTAATTGGTACAGGGTAGGCATGTTAAATCTGAGTTGGTTGCTAACAGCCAGTTGAGAAAGCCAATTCAATTTGGCTTTCCTTGCTCTTGTTTTGGTACAATTGGCTAAAGTTTAATTTTCAACTTCAATTGACTTGACTCTTGAAAGCTGAAATTACAAACTACTGGAAGCAATCAATTTCTACAGTAGAGAACTTTCTCATGTCTGAGAGTGGCTATTTTGCCTCTAGAGGCAAAATAGTGTTTTTCCTTTGTTTGGGTTAGGGTTTGAGTTAGGGCTAGGGTTGGGATTAGGGTTAGGATTACAGTTAGACTTTGGGTTAGGGTTAGGGTTTGGGTTAGCATGAGGCTTAGGGCTAATTTGGCATTTGCGGCAAAATAGCCGTTAGGACTATTTTGCCTCCAAATTGCAAAATAGCATGAGGCTATTTTGCCTCTAGAAGCAAAATAGCCACGGCCTTTAAATAAAGTGGCCACTTTTGACCATTTTGGACGCTGTATTATCAATAGGCCTAGTCATGATCATATACCGTAGAGCACCAGTACTTTGTACCAGTACTGATACTGGTCTGTGGTCATGATTATTGCCATGGTGCATATAAATACTGACCAGTGATTGCTTAGCTACCAATACCATAGACTCTTAACTTTTGTTTATTTTTAGGAACTCATAAGCCTATCTATTTGTTGATTTAATAATAGTCAGGTAGAGGCTACTGGTAGTTGTTGTATCTGTATACTCTGCAGTTTGTTTTGTGTGAACGCTGAACAGTCACTGAAATGAAATTGTATGATGTTAGAATCATCTTGTATTCTTAGCAGTGGATCATTAGATGCCAAAAAAATAGCTGGTTTACTTACACAGTGTTGGTACAACGCACATACAAAGTTGGCTGTGGTTTTGAATTGCATTGAGCTTTATTTGTTTTAAGCTTAATGTGGTTTGGGGTTATAGCTACTTTAGAAAATCAACGAACCAGTACCATACAATCAAATTGGAGTGGAGAAAACATACTGTACACTGGTACAGTACAGTGCAAATCAATTGTTGAGTAGTGATAGTTTCCGTACAGTTCAATTGTCGCTGCACTTCACGCATATGCTAGTACTGTACCAGTTTGTGATAGCCTACCAGTACAGTAGACCATCACTTCGCAATATAACAGATGCCGAATACGCGAGATCGATTTCTGACAGTGCACACATACCTACGGTACATAGTGGTACTGAGCCTGGACCATATGGGTTAGGTTTTTGTGCTGCTGCACTTATGATTCTGTATGTTCTAGTACTAGTAGTATGCCATATGACAGATAACAAGTGTATGATATCGGTTACCGAAACAATTCGCGATACGATAGCGTACAAAAAAATAGACTTCTTTAAGCGTACACATATTGTAATAACAATTTTCGATTTGATTGCGCGATAACGATTTCTGATAATGAATGCCGTAATAAACTGCATGTGCTGCATTAGATATCTTTTTCCTCACTTTCTGACCTGCTAACTGCTGTTATCGATGTTAGTCAAAAATTGCAATCACATCAGATATTGAGAGTTGAAACATTTCAAAAAACTCAAATACTGATTTACCGCAATTTTGAGTATAAAAATTTCTAGTTCTGCTGGTTTTACCAGTACTTTTCAGTTTTTAAAGTAATTTCTGTCAGTACTTTTAGCTTTTTAAAGTCTTCTACTTCTTACATTACTCACTATTGCAGTAAGCCTACTGATTGAACAACCAAATCTGCCAAATTCAAATTCCACTTCAGTACGGTACCAACTTATATCTTATCTACAGATTATTTCTGAAAAACAAAATCTAGTGATTAGGCTATTTGAATTCATATCATATTACTTACAGTAAATTTAAATTTAAGTTCTACACCACCTTAAAATTGTTCATGCAAATCTAATTTAAATGATATACAGGGTGGGCCATAAGTAGGTATACATCCATCGCTCAAAAGTGCTTCAAATTTTTTTTTTTTTTCCATGACGGTTTTTACTTGATTTTAAGTCATATTACAGTTCCTAGTGCTGAGCAAGTAATGCGAAGTCTTTTGGAATGTGCTGCTTATTACTGTAGAAGTAAAAAGAAATTAAAATGTTTATATTGTGAGTGCTGTATACCTACTTTTGGCCCACCCAGTACTCTAAATGCAATTACTTACTAATAACTTTTTTACTTTTGCAAAATAGACTTAAAATCTGTGATCATATCATTATTTGACTGTTAAAGAAATTTAAATATTTAATAGAAATTCAACAAATATGTAAGCTGTAACTTAACAAAAAATCTCAGCAGTTTTTTTAACCCAGCAGCAGTACCATGAAAAAAAATACTTGAGCAGTACCACTGTACAACTAAGTAAAACTAAAGTTAAAACTCATCACTAGTTTCCACAATTATCACTAATACTTGATAAATGTTTGTTCATGATTTTGGCTAGCATTTCAAAACCAGTAAGTTAACCCCACAGGATAAAGTGCATTAAATAGCCTGCACATATTATCAGTAGCTCTCAATTTAAGCATAGTTTGATGGTATAGTGATTACTGATTACAAAACCCTAACTTGATAGGCATATTGGTTTATTAACAAAGCTGCTATGCAAGCATTACAACCAGTTACAGGTTCTTTGTAATACGTAACGGTGACGGATCAGTGTGAACCTCTCACGTTCAGGTTACCGTTACCGCCAAATAACGGTAGAACGCTGAACGGTAACGGAACGGTGACGTAAATGTTGACGGCTTCTGTGTGAACCCGCCTTTATAGAAGATTGAACGTAATTTTTGTATGCAAATTGGATTTTCAGACTGCGCTATATTAAGCGGCAAATTATCGCCCAAAGACTGACCTCAATTTTGTTTTACGTTTGATTGTACACTGCACATCCTTTTTTGTAGCGTTTTTTGTTGTTCGCGTAAAATCTAAAAATTAGTTAGCAGTTGGATCTTGTGAAGGTAACGTCATTAATTTTGTGTTTTAAAAATTGACAAGTTGAGTTGAGTTGTTGAATTGGAAATTGCGATATTGGAAATTCTCAAGGTACGTTTTCACTGCAATAACTTTAATATTATTTGTAACAATTCTATTCCTTTGTGGAAAGGTAAAACCTTAACTTGGTCTACTGCTTTCTTGCACTTTAGTTAAACTCGTGCAGGACTGTCATCTTTAATGATATTGATGTCAAGATATTAATAATTGTTTAACTATGTAAATTTCAATGCTTTACGTTCTGGATGTAATCGAAATTAGTTTGCACCTTTCACTCGTTATGTTTTTACCTAATGTTCCAACGGCATTTGAATATATGATTATTTCACGGTCTTAAATTTAAGCTTCGATATAAATTGTAGATTAAACCTCGAAAACCGCATTACGATACTGTCGGCCTTTGTCCTCATCGTGTTATTGTGTTCTCTTCCGTCACCGTTACAGTCGTTTGGGCGAAACAGTTTGGTACGTTAAGGATTGTAATTAGTAATGTTTGACTATGATTAATGTTGGGAAATGAATTGAATTAGATAAGAGTTAAATCATTACAATTCTTTGAGACGGTTTTCTCCAAAATATGTCGAGTTGGATGTTTTTTATTGTTTCTGTTATTAAGCCTTGCTAATTAATTATGTAGTGTTTTTAATGAAGTTTGCCACTGCGCTAGTGTTCATTTTACCTTTTTAACAGAAACCGCTCGCTCGTTCGCTTGCTCTTTGAATATTTTACTTCTGCTGTGAATAAACATCGATCTGATCTACACGCTTGGTGGAGACTTGAGCAGGAGTCAAGAAGCTGAATTTGAGATTCGAGTTCCGAGCGCGTTTCTCTGTAGCCAATCACCTTTGTTGACACCCGGAGTGTTCCCAAACCACTCAATTAAGACGTGTGCGCAACAGTTACGCAATGTGATTTTAAAGTATTTCCGTACATGATTGCTTAAATATTAATCCATGGGACAGAGCAAATTGAGGGTCCAATTTTTTGGTCAATGCTATGATATATTTTTGAAAAGCTATTGAATTACAGCTTTCGATTCGGTATGATTACAAGAGCAAATCGGTAGCTTAATGTCATTATGACATCACCAGTACGTAGAGCATGCGTTTTTTCTGCATTTCAGTAGCCATAGTCAATGCGTTCGAAACCGTAGTGAAAAAAGACTATTTTTCCACAAATTATCTGCGATCGATTAAGTTAGAGTGGTCAAACATTTTGACGTATTGTGACCGACATAATCCGATGATGTCACAAAGATATAAGAAAATTAATCTTAAGTATGTGCACTATTTTAGTAACTTTAGTCAATACAGTTACTTATAACTTCGTCGTTTGTTGCTATAGAAACTTCAATTTTGGTTTCATGTCACATTTATGTGCTTTAATAATCATCTGCGAAAATTTTACCCAATTTGAGCAACCCTTTCCGGGGGCAAACACTTTCCCAACATTAAGTAATTTTTATCGCCAGAAATGTCAAAGCCAAATTTACTCTTCAAAACATGTAACCCTATACAGGTATTGCTGATTTATTTTTGGCACCATTTTGAGTGATGATTTATCCACCTGGTTCAATAGGGTTGAAAAGAACCTTGATCTCATTATGACGTCATGATACGATGATGTACAAGCTGCAAATCCAGTACAAGTTGTAACATAGCGCTGCAAATACGTAAAACGTAAAACCTGCTGATGTAAAAAAGCTGCTCTGCCTCTGCTACAAACAAGGAGTATTCTTGTGATACTAGCGCTGTGCCCTGATTAAAAGAATAGAAAAAAAAAATATCGCGTGTTAAACAAATACAAAGTTATCATCCACTAACCACTCATTATACGTGGGTAAGGCTTGAAAGTGATTCTCCGTAATTTCAACTCCTTTTGATGATGTTAATTCCATTCCACACAAAAGGACCGAGTGTACCGCGGTAAATGTGCTAAAAAGTGACGACGGTACAGAAAACGGTACTTTTTAAAAAAGTAACGACGGTACCGATAACGCAACTAAAAAGGTGCCGAGTTACAGTAACGCGGTACTTTGCACCGCGGTACTGCCCACCTCTGTAAGCTATTATGTGCTATTGGGTGACTGCCAACTGTAGGTCCTATTCTGCAAATAATAAGCTTTGCAAGAAAGTTTATCATGTCTGATATTGACAAACAGTTCGTAGTTGTGTTCTAAGATTCTCGAAAGCGCTGCCAATAGTTACGTTATCCGTACGACTTACCCTCACAGTTTTACCATTTTCCCCAAATATCGACGAATGTTACTGTCGGGCTATGGTCTAACCACCACTTTAGTAGCTAACTTAATCCTACTTAGCATACTTTTAGTTAACCCAACATAACTTGCACCAT
Organism: Trididemnum nubilum; assembly: GCA_963965965.1. Classification (NCBI taxonomy): domain Eukaryota; kingdom Metazoa; phylum Chordata; class Ascidiacea; order Aplousobranchia; family Didemnidae; genus Trididemnum; species Trididemnum nubilum. Next base: position 52,404,294 of record OZ014469.1, read on the forward strand.
CTGAAACACAAAACAGAATTAAAGTTTTTTATCATCAGCCAACTAAACAAATAAAGACGGTGGAAAATGGCTCAACGTTAGTGAGTTAGATTCTCGCATCTATAGTTCTGAGTTCAGTTCATTCTGTCGTTGCTAATTTTGTAATGTTATGTAGATAGTTTACGTTTAAAAAATTCTTGGGCTGTAAAAAGATTTTGTCGGACTTAATTGCTGAAAAAAACTAAAACAACAGAGCAATTGAACAGCATAAACCAGCATGTAATAAGACCTTTCAGCAGTTTTGCATTTTAGTATGATCTATCAAATCTTGATAAAAGGAAAAAGCATTGGGACTATTGCAATTAAATGGTCGCAGAATTGATGGAATATTGTTTTCCAAAAGAGATGTAAATAAATGACAACAGAACATATTACCCAAAAAAATAATTAAATCAAAATTTTATTATACTTGCTGTAAAACGTAGAAGCGTGTAACAAAAGAACATATCATTCACAAAAAATAATTAAATCAAATTTTTATTATACTCGCTGTAAAACGCAAAAGCGTGTTACGAGTTTGATTGGCCATTCTCGGCTCATATTCTTTCGAAGAAATATCGCAGCTGTGGCAAGTCGTTGGAAACACTGTGATCGGTTTGACCTGCCTGAAATTTGACCCACAAAGTTCCACTCCAGAATGCAAGTTTATTTCACAGTCAACATTTGAAGGAAAAGAATAGGTGAAAGTTCGTATCAAAAACCATATCTTTTGACATATCATCAAAACTACAATTAGTTTAGCTCCTAAAGTTTGGATGCAGATGCTGTTCCTTCGACTTTAGCGTTACCTACCATAATTACTCAAATTTGTATTAATGTTGTGTTCATTGTCCTCAGTTGGCATTGAACCGAGATCATTATGGTTCCCACTGGCAGTTCAGATTCTTTAATGTGGGCTCAGGCTCTGTTTTTCATAAAAAAACGCATGACAATGTCGCTTTCCAGCCCGGGTTCCTACTCGGCTCCAACTTAATGTTCCTTTTTTATGGTTTCAATCGTTGTCCGGTGGTCTAATCCAAGTTGCTTGTCCAGTTTAAAGTTTGAAAATTGAGTATAGTTTTATCCAATCTTCCAACTTAATTACCTTTTTGCACCACCGCCTTTACCACAGAGATCAATCTGGCCTAAATCCTTATTAAAACTTTATTCAAATATAGAATCAAAAGTTAATTACAAAGTAAAAAAACGCACAATAAGACGCTGTATTTACGAGTAACCCTAAAGCCGTGTAGTATTCCTAATACTGCAGCATGTTTAGTACTAACAGCCATATTTCCATCCTGTTCACTTCTCTAACGTTTCACGATATAGTCGTAACCATAAATCACATAAGTTATTATCGCTGCTAACATGGGCTACATGTTCTACAATCATTGATTGCAAAGATACTCGGTCATTCAGCAACTTTGCAGCAGCAGATTAAACTCCGCTTTGCATTGACAAAAACTTCAAAAAACATATCACGAGCTTTTTGTAGAAATGAAAGCCTGAGCGCACATTATAGAATCTGAACTGCCAGTGAGAGCCATGACAACCTTAGTTTGATACCAACTGAGGACACTGATGGTGACATTATGGTTCGTCGTGCTTGCAAAATAGAATAAAAAATAAACAAGTATATTTTATTACTCCTGTAAAACAAACACTCAAGGTGCACTAGTTGATAGGTTTGATTGAAAATATTTATTTATGCCAAAATTATTTTGCAAAAGTGCGTATAAGGCATTTTTGCTGATGTACGGGATCGTAAAGCCATCAAACTTTTGTGACTTGATTTTTCCAAAAATGCAAAATAGTCTTTTGCTGTTTAATTATGCAATGAAGACTATGCGGCAGAGGTGGAGTCCTCGAGGACGTCTTCGAGGACAGATTTTGAAGTCCTTGGCCTTAGCCTCGAAGCTTCAAGTCCTCGAAAATTACCCTGTCCTCGGCTCAAGGACAGCACTGTTTTTGAACTGTTGAAGTTTTGTTGGAAAGCGCCAGAAACCTCGCAGAAAATTTTGGAAGACACTCTTTTTTCCTCAAGTAGAAATCGCCCAAAAAAAAATTTTTTTAAAAACTTTTTTTTTAAATTGCTTGAAAAACTTTTTTGAAAACTTTCTTTTTTTCGGAGAACACTTGCGCCTGTGTCCTTGGTCCTTGGCCGTGGCCTCGAGAGGGTCTGTCCTTGGCCTTGAAATTTTTTTGTGTCCTTGGCCTTGAGCCTTTTGTCCTCGACTTCACCTCTGCTATGCGGTCAATTGTTTTTTTTATCATTTATTGCATTGTTGTATGTACTAAGCACTTAAATGTTTACTTTTTTTATCATAAAAAATAGCTTCCATTTCCGAATTTACATTTATGTTCATTTGGTTTGCTTTTGTGTTCAAACAAATACACACATTTAGAAAAAAAACACACACCCCAAAAATTGAATCAACATTTTATTTCGGTAAAACTTCTTTATCTTATTAATTTCTTTAGTGCACGCTTTTCCGTGAGGTTTGCGGGGGCAGCAGCTTGAGATTAAGGCGCTACACGTTACGGTCTTCCATCACCTCCATTATCTCGCTTGGTTGAAGTCCGAAGATTTTATCCAAGATCCTCACTGTAATTGGTCAATCCAGTCTAGGCCATCCAACTGATTTTCTTCTCTTCGTTTTGGCAAGTAAACGTTGTTTGGGGAGTTTTTTCTGAGGCATTCTGCTTACATGGCCAAACCATTTAAGTTAAGATCTTTTTATTCGGAGAAGTAACGGCTCAATGTTTAGAGATTTTCAAATCTCAGAACTATGTACTGTATCTTGTTAAACAGTGTAACTGCTTCGATTTTTTGTTAAAACCTCATTTCGGATGCTTGCACTTGTGATCGCACTTTTTCGGTCATAACCGAAGATTTATGACCATACAGCTGGCGCAAAATGACTTAGGACATAACCGTTTTTCAAGTTAAAACACAATTTTTATTATATTTATCAATTTTTATTAAACAAAAACAGAGTGTTTAATATTTTGTCATATTTCCTTTTTTTTTGATGACCATTTGTAGGCGTTTGGGCATGGAATTGCTCAAATTTTGAAATTAATCCAGTAACTTCTCCTGGCATCACACTCTCATGAGCTCAAGTTTCAGGGTCTCCAAGTTTGGTGTTTTCTTTTGTTTCATGATGTTCTTTATTTTTTCCCAGCAATTCTCGATTGGATTTAAGTCCGGGCTATTACCAGGCCAATCAAGCACTCTTATTTTTTGCTGTTGGAGAAAATTCGTAACTTTTTTGGACTTATTGCATAGAGCATTGTCTTGCATGAAGACTTACAGCTGTGAATGTGAAACATGCTGAGCATGTGCTCCTCCAGCACTTTTACATACTGGTCGCTATTCATTTTTTTGTTTTTAGGCAAGAAATACAGTTCAGCCCTGCCCATTTCCCCAGAAAAAGCTCCCCATACCATGATTGAATCCGGGTGCTTTACAGTTGGAACTGTGAACCTAGGGCCAAATGTATTAAAGGCATTAGGGCGTCGAACCATAGGGGATTCCACTTGGAACACTTGAAAATTACTCTCATCCGAAATCATCTCTTTTCCACTGCGCAGGCGTCCAGGGCGCAGGCGTCCAGCCTACATTAAATAACGCACACTGTAAAATGCAAAAAATGATTTTAACCAAGCAAAAGCTTCTTCAAAATCAACTCCAAAATGTAGTAATTCAACAACCAGGGTTTGAAGAAAGATGATGTCCTAATACTGACGTTGTAAACAAAAAAAAAGCGACCAAGTGGTTTTTGTTATGTGAAAGTTAGCATATGGGTAGGGCTATTTTTGTTTTGATCCAAAACAAAATAATTTTGACTTTATTATTGCTAAATTTTGACTTTATTTTGACGTAACGTATTTCGGCTTAGTATGACGTTTTTATGTAATCAAATCAAATCATTCATTTTACTCGTTGTCGTATGCCGAAGCGTGTAACGAGTTTGATGGACCCATCTCCACGTCATTGCCTCCGGGAAACACAGCTTTGAACTTTTGAAGAACTGTACCAGCGGAGGCGAGCCGTTGGCAAAACTGTGTCCGATTTGACGGGCCCGATGTTTGAACCTCAGACGTCCCGCTTCAGAGACGAACGCGTTACCGCTCGAGCAATGGATTTTATAAAATATGCAACCAAGCGGTGCATGACAATAAAACGTAAAAAAAGAGCCATTATGCTAACCGGTTGCGTGTAAAAAAACTGCCAAGTATAGCTTATACATGTTACTACCTCAACGATTTTTTAATAAACATCACACAACAAAATGGCAGAATCATTTATTAAAATACATTAACATGTATTTGTTGACGTATTTGATATCAAAATTTCTGTCTTTTCTCGATAGTTTGCTCAGCTTTGAGAATGATCGCTCAACAGCAGCAGAGGTTGGTTGAGCATTTCGCGACAATGCGTATGTGGTTGAAGTAATAGCCAAGTTGGTACAGTTTATTATTGCTTCTAAATCAGAGAAGATAGTCGTTTTTTGATGTAAGCTTGAATTGAGCAGGGTCATCCAAAAATGCATATTTTTTAGCAATTCGTATGCTTCTGTCATTGGGTAGTTACTTGCTTGTAATAGCTCGACGTTAGTTGCTAGAATAATGTATTAATTAATACGAACTAAGTCAGGCACCAAACCATCCACATTGATAGCTTATTTTTTTCGGCTGACTAAGTGACCTTCACCTGTCCAATTGTTGACAATGATACAAACAGTAGAAATGTTTTCGCTGTAGTGTAATGCAGCTCTACGCCAAGTTGCCCACTGAGTTATCAAAGGGACTGGAGGTGATGGCAGACTAGCTTCACGAAAATCATTTTTGCGATCTTTGTTTTTGTTTGTTGCTGCCTTTATTGTGGCGACTACGTCATCAATATTTTAAAAAAAAGCACGAACTTGCATAACGTAATATGTAGTAAGTGTGCAATGTAAGTGACATGTATCATATAATTTTAATGTTTTACCAGCCAAAGACATGTACAGCAGCATCTGTTAAAAGTAGTGCAAAATTTTCTCGTTTGGTCCCAAGTTGTCGCAATACGTCATCCACAATGTGTAGAATAATACTGCTATTAACATTGCTACTGCTGCTTTCAAGTGGAAGGCACTCAATAAGAAATATTTTATTTAAAGTATCCAAACTGCTCACTAATACCGGTACATTAACATATTTTTGCTTATTCACTTCTGTTTTATCCACAATCAAAAATACTTTTTTGTACCGAAGCATTTCTCGAATATTTTCCTCTTTTTGGGAGGCTAATTGAGCGACGCTTGCACGGGCTGCAGTTTCAGAAGATAAAAGTTTTCCCATTGCAGTAGACAGAGATTTTAAAAGCAGAATGATTTAGTTTATGAAGCGAGATATCCGCTGCTCTAAATGAATAGACTACTTTTCCTTGAAGTTCGCCCAATCGAGTTGCATATAGGCTGGCTTACCTTGAGAGCTGCTTGTCGTTACCAATTTAGCTTGGTGAAGCTTACTTTTTTGGTGACTCTTCACAAAAAACTGTTTGTCACATTTGACTAAAACGTCGTAAAAATTGCATCGTAAATCGCCGGCTGGAGTTTCCCCAAACTCATTTTGCTATTGGCGACATATTTCCCTAACTTTCACTGTAGACGATTTTGCTTGTCTAGGCATTTTCATTCAACCAAATTTTTAAGCTATCCAATTTCTAAAAGAGCATGTGTAGAGAGCGTAACGGTTTTATTGGACTACGTAATTGTGTTGCAATGATGCATTTTGTTGTAACAATAAGAACTGAGAATTCGAAATTTTTTGCGTGTATTTACGTATACGCAATTACATTGCAAACTTGATTGCAACACATTAGAGACATTGGTGAAATTCTACGTAACGTTGAGTTGAAAGACTTTTTTCAAATTGTATAAAACAAAATACTACGAGTATAGATTTTTGACAGATGCTCATAAATTCAGAAAAATCAAAAAAGATTTAATTTTTTATTCTTTTTTGTAGAAGTTTTTGATGAGATACAATTTTGACAAATTTTAGCTTAATTGAAAATTTTGACTTTATTTTGCCCTATAAACCCTATCAAAAACAACTCCTGAGCAACCAAAACCAATTTTAGTATAAGTTTGATTATGTTACAAAGCTCTGAAAAAGATTTGACTTCATTGATTTTAGCGGGCCCTACATAAATTTTATGCATTAGAAATATCGTTGATGTAGGCAAAATTAGTGCTAGAGCATTGCGTTGAAAAAGACAAACATTTTGCCGGTAATAACTACAGTTACATTAAGAGCGAATTGACATTACAAATAAATTTGTTGTAGACAAATGCTATTGTGTGATTAAAACATCCATAATAATACTTACAAACTTGAACAAGTTATTGCATAACCAAAGTAATCTCGGTCAATCAATTGACTTCATTTACATGCTTTTGATTTCAATATATTTAGGTTTCAAAATTTCTAAAAGTTTTTGCATTTAACCGTACAAATCGGCTTACTGAATGAAGATCAGTGGAATTTTGAAATAAGACTAAGTTAAATCATTAATCCCTCAGTGTTCAATTATTATAACGCAACATTATTTACCAACTAATTCTTTTTAACTACCGGTACGACATAATTAAAACATAGTGCTCCCAATTTCATAGTAAGAATTTGCAATTTTATGCCTCTCCGAACTCCTGCAAACCAAAAATTAATAAGAGTGCATAAACTGCTATTTTATCTGCTGTTTATGACGAGCCTACCGGCTATAGTAACTAATTGACACACAAATGCAATTTATTATACAATATATTTTTGCATACGATTCACTGCATATTTTAGTTTGTAGCAAGCAATCGACTGTTTTTGTTTAGCAAATTTTGAAATAAGTGGAATCTATCATTTTCAATATTTTGGATATGTACGAGTAAAACACTAACATTAATAATAAAGAATTTGAATATTCTTATCAAACGATACAAAAAGTGTTTTAAAGCACGTATTGGAAATCAAAGTAATACCCCGATAACTCCTAATGTTGGTGAAACTGTCTGTGGGATTTTAAATGTTTAAATTTTCCATAAAGTGCCCAGTTTTAAAAACAATGATAATTGTTAACAGCAAGAAAACTAAGCGTCTCGAAAGTGAAGCTTTCAGCCCGTGATAGCAAAACATTTATGCTTTTTTTTGGCATACATTAAAACTTTGAAAAATATTTTTGTAACCAAGCAGCTTGGCAGTTATTACTTTAACCTTAGCAGCAAAAAAATGAAAGTTCCAGAAAAACTACCTAAAGATATTTAAATACAGTTTAATATGCAATGAAACATCGCAAATTAATTTACAGTGAAGCCAAATAAAATAAGTTGTAAACACAATTGAAAAAAATAAATCATTAATTGGCTTTGAACCTGTACGCTGTAAACGCACATTCAACCAATGGTCTACACTACCTTACATTTATTTATTGTTGTTAGGCCTACACAAATAGCCACTTCAGATCTAACTCCCACAATTAAAAAATAATAATAATTTGATAAAAAAAGTATAAATAAGCAAATCAACTACGGAAGGACATATTGGGTGTACATTGTACATTAAAAAAAAGCAATGCCATCATTGCAAACTTGCTGATATATCGATAAAAAAATCAATATCATTATGCTTTGCTACATGTTTAGAAACAGCGGTATTATGAAACCAACACCAGCTTAGCGTTTCCTTTTGTAATTTTGAGGTCGATTTCGATTTCAATAATACTGTACGTGCATCCTCTTTATTTTGTTGATTCAGTTTTATGTTAAAAATCCCTGATCAATTTTAAACTTTAAAGCTCCAAATTCTTTTTGAAAGACGTTATCCATAATTTGAACAGTATTAATACATTTGACGGAATCAATTTCATGTTTTGTTTTTTAGTTGAAATTGTTGAATTTGTTGGGTAACGACATCGGTGATGGCGGTTTCATTGCTACCTCATCACGTATAAGCAAGATTGAGATGCTTGAGATTGGATACTATGATGACGACAACCTAACAATGAAAAGATTCAAAGCATTAGCGAATGCTGTAGCAAACTCCTCCACAAAGGTAAGGTTTATTATTTTTATATTGCAGAAAGTAACAATAGGTTGCTTGAATGTTGTTTTTTTTTGCTTTTTTTCTGCGTTAGCATCCAAGTAAGCCATCAAAACATTTTCGAGTTTATTTCAAAAGCACAATTAATTTTAATTCAAAACAAAAATAAATCTTATCTAATAATAATTTTTTCTGTCAGAAATGTATTAGGAAATTGTTTCAAAGAGAAGAAATAATTTAGGATTTCATTTTAATACTAAAAATTATATCGACCTAATCGACTATCTGACATAAAAATATTGTTGACGTTAATATTTCACATTTTTGGTTTTTCAATGTTAATATTGTAGTTAATTTTGTCATACACTAAAAATTGTAACATTATCATGTAATAATTGCTTGCAGCAACGCGAATCCAATCCATAGTAATCGAAACATTAGCTTTCTTGTTCGCTAGTTGCAACAAATCTACACTTTACAAAACATCGGCTGTGACAATTAATCTATTTCTACACAAAAGCCGAACAATTTATTGCAAGCCTGAAATATGTCAGATAAATTAGGTCTAAGGGCCTGTTTATACTGTGCGTAAAATCGTGAGCGTACGAGCGTATTTTTAGTTCATTTATGGATTTCCAAGCGTTCTGGATAATAGTGATTTAATCGCATCTGCTGTATCCCGAAATTTTTGTGGTTATACATATCGTAATTGTTTAAGTGCCTATAAGTAGTTGTAGCCGCGCTGTGGCTAAGCCCCAATAAGAGTAGAACTTTTTTAATAATTCGTTTTTACATGCGGCATTGCTCCGAAATACTGCTTAGCACTGGCGCAAACAGAAATTTCAAAAGGGGAGTTGGGGGATGGATCAAAAGTTGTTGTATATTTTGGGGTCAGGGGCGGAGCCCCCCGCCGCAGGGCAAAATTTTTATGTTTTTTTTACCAAACTAACTTATTTTTAAGAGCGTTTTATGTTAAATTTGTGTTTAAAAGGAAACTCAAATCAAATTTTTTATTGTTGACCGAAATGTTGGGATAAGACTAAAATACATTCTCAACGATTTTGAACTTTCTACGCCTTCCCGATTTCAAGAAATTGCTGTTCAAAAATGACAATTTCCTCTTACTGTGCTTCAGTATTACTATTTTGTCAGTATTGTGACAGAAGATTAACTCTGGGAAAGCTGGCTTATTTTTATCGAAAATCACCTATTTTTATATTATTCTAACCCTTTACTTTGTTTTAAAAACAACTCTGCCGCAAAGTAGTTATTGAGAATTACGAACATGCAATAACCTTTTGAAATTTTGTTTGTAGTTGTGAACCTTGACAAAATTTCTCAGGTAAAAAGCCTTTCTTAAGGAGAATCTAATCTGTTATATTTTGAGAACGGAAAATTGTAGAAAAACTCAAATTTGGAGAATTTAGTCTTAAGATTTGTCAAACTTTTTGAGAGAAAATCAAGTAAAAAGTTTCCAACTTTTCATAAAACACGTCTTCATAGCAGCACAAAACATATGCAAAATATGCATGAAAGCAACTCGAGGAGACTACAGCTATTTAGCCATCCATTCTCGTGGTAAAGCACGTTGCAAAAAATGGCCAGGGAAGACAGTAAAAGTGCTTTAGCTGTCGGAAACAGAGTTAATTGTAACTTGTCAAGCAGCAAACGCTGAACTGTTATTGGTATTGGTAGGAAAACGTGTAACGTGCTCTCAGTAGCTACTTGAAATATTACTGCAAAGCCGTTTTTGTCATGACCAGATTAGAGACCAGGGTAACGCGCGCACAGGCGGCCTTATGAAATGTTTTGTGTTGCCAATATCAAAGTTTTTTAACCTCTGTTATGTTATTAAGGCTCAAATTAATATGGTTTACGTAGCTCAGCTTCCTTCTTACTTAAAACTTTGTTGATTATGAAAAACTTTTCAAGACAGCAAAATAATTGTATGTGGGCTAAAAAATATGAATTCTGCACCATTTTTACATTTAAGCTGATTAAAATGACGCTAAAATGATAGGTAGCGAAACCCTTTTTATGTATACGCTCCATTTTATTCTAAAAACGTTAATTTTAACTTTTTTTTGCACTTTTTTTATTATGCTATGGCCTAAGGGGGGTGCGTGGCATAATGCCCGCTTGTCTACGCTACTGTTGCGCAGTAAGGGGTATTTTTAAAATTAAAAAATAAAAATCACTGCGAAAATTTTGTAATTACACATACGGTAGGATACGATAATCCTTTTTATTGCAGCAACTATTAATTAATTAATACTATTATTTGTTTTCAAATAAAATTGGTCAAAATTTGGTTAAAAATTTGAGTCGCTCTACTGACAGCTTTGTGCTTACAAGACTGCTAGTCTGGTCTGGAATGATTTCATGGGTGGTGTAAACAGTAAGATATACAGTATGAAAATTTTAAATTTTACAATGCAAAATGATAACTATTCTTTATCTATGGATATGAATTAAAGATTTTTTGCGTCTGTCTGAACATATAACAAATAAAATCAAATTTTTGAGATCAGTTTTCAATTCTTTTTACACAAGGCTACAGCACCACCACAACGGTTAAACTGCTGGCCATAGTTGTGGTTGAATTTTTTTTTTTATACGTTTTGATGCAAATAAGTCGAATATTCTCAGCAATCAATGTTTTTTGATCTCTTCTTGTTGTGAACGTGGCGACTCGTTTCTACTTCGAAATTAAACCGGGAGCCAGCGCCTTTTGATTGCTAACCCTATTCTTTAACTACGTCTATACGAAGCGGTTTACACTATCCGTGAAATCGTGAGCGCATACGTAGTAGGCGTCATTTTTTCTGAAAAAAGCAAATTCCATGAGAGCGAGTATTTTTAGTCAGAAATGGATTTTGAAAGCGTTTTCACGTGTTAGCGGATGCAATGCGGCATTTGTGTTGATTTGACGAGTCAGAACGTCCCGCGCTTAGTCACAATTTTAAGTACCAGTATCGTTAGAGGCATTGCAATTTCTCGCGATGACAACCTTTAGCATAACTGCGTATTTATTCCGGCACATCACCGACTTGACGCTAAAAACAGATGTCGCAAATTTGCCCATTATCATCTCAGTCTGCCACACACGGTAGAGACTTTACACTGACCCTTTAATGCTGAACGTCAAGCAGAAAAACTGTGAATACCAATTTTTATAGCCTTTAATTTGACCCAACTGGGAATCTAACCCATGTCTATCGTTTCAGTTGCACACACCCAATCCACTCGACCACTGATCGGAATTCATTTTATTCGTTTCGTGAAATGCATTAACTTGAATTTTTAATTTCAAATTATAGAATTAGAAAGGATTTGCCGTAGATTCCAGATAATTAAATGTAGGATTCAAATTTTGCAATTAACATACTCGATGAAACAAAATACTACGCTAAACAAATTGGCACTCCAATTAGCAGTAACACTTATTGTAGTGAGAACTATCTCTACATAGAAATACTATGCTTTCCTAATCACATTTGCAACTTTTCAGTAACTTTAATTCGAGGGCTTACTCATTTTAAAAAATGCAGCTCCAAAGTTTAAGTCAGACAAAGTAAACAGTCGAAAAAAAAAAACACCAAAACTGCAAACACCTAACACGCAGGTGTACAGTTATTGATGGCGAATGTTAACGTATCAAAATTGCAGAGAAGCAGAATCGGCATTAATACGGGTGCGAAAGACTTTTCCGTGCGCAAGTTAATTCAGTGCAGACTTTTTCGGCCCAATCCTACTACTAAACCTAACCCAAACTAGGCTACAAACCCTGACCCCCTAACCCGAAAATCGCTGCTCCGAAAAAGTCCGAGCCGACAAGACGTGTTCTCTTAATACGGTTAGCTACTACCCCTACTTATGAAGCACTTGTTTGCATTGATAGTAACGTTCTTTAGTGGAAGAAAGGGTATGAACTACTTTTCTAATCTACAACTCTATAGTGCAATATTTTTTACAAGTTTACGATCAGTCAAAGAGATTACTGGTATTGGCAATTTCAACAGCACTGTTACTACCATCTTTAGAGGAACTAACCGCACTGTTACTGCCAGCTTCGACAGCATTGTTACTGCCACTTGCAGAGGAATCATTATTTTCCTTTTGATGCTTGCTCCTCCCACCAAACCAGTCTCCAGTCTAGAATAGATCGGTTCCAACAGTAGTGCCCAAAATGTGGTAGACTTGTGCTTGCGGTTTGCGTAAACCAAGCATTCTGAAAACACATAAATATACCGTATAACATGACACAATCATTAGTATTATATGCTGATTTTTATCAGCTGCTACTTTTGCTGTTTTTGATGCTTATAGGAAGCATTTGTTTTCCACTGCTCATTTTATAGGCTATATTGGATTTCTACCCAATATTCATTACATTTAAAAACGATAAACAACATTAACAAAACTACAAATTTTGATGCTTGTAGGAAGCATTTCTTTTCCACTGCTCATTCTGTAGGATATATTGAGAGTTCAACCCGATATTCATTACATTTGAAAACAATAGACAACAGTAACAAAACTACATCTATTCTTTCGCACTGCCAGTAAATGCCGAGTGTCTATCAGGATAGCGGTAAATGCAAAATAATGTTTCTGAAGTCATTGATTAAGACTCAACCAAGAGTTGAATTTGACTGTATCGATCACAAAATCGGTACTCCAACCCTTGCTCCATTCGGGGTTGAAAAGTAAAGCTGCCCACCCAGCGGGTCGCACGAGGCGACCAAACGGTATTTATCAGCAAAGGCCGCTTGTGTGGTAATGCGTTTTCTATTCTATTGAGCTTTACGAAAATGGCCATTTTTATCTCTCAGGTTTTCCGGAATAAGTGGGGTTCTGTGGTTAGCATTTCCGTTGCATCATGCTCTCGTCCACAAGACAGAGCCGGGCAACTCCAACCAACCAACCAGGCCCGACATCAGAGTAGTGTGTTTGGGCAGCATGAAAATTTTGGAATGAGGACATGTTTTGTGAACAGACAAACGGACGTTTTATCAAGATGATAACTAAGGTACTGTTAGACTACGTGAAGCACGTTCACTCGATCTGTATTGCTGTTTCGTAGTGATGACCTGTTTTGGGGCAAAAAAATTGCCGCATTATTACTTCGCCGTAAAAACACTAAATTAATCCATCGTCATCTGTTTTCTGCCAATGTATTTTCTGCAAAAAATTAAGTTTGATTTTAGTCTACATCTATTTCTTTATGGTTTCAGGGCTTCGATGTTGCTAGCAGCCTATTATCATTTCTTGCTTGAGAGGGGGTACAAGCAGTGATTTGAAGGGCACGGCCTCTAAATGCCCCCTGTGGCTCCGGGCCTGCAACCAACCAACACTCTACCCACTTTACCAACGTCTTCCCCTCAACGTGGTCGTGTGGTTCCTCACCGAATGTTGATGAGTCGAAATGGCAGGACAAATTTTTCCAAGAAGTTTGGTCAACAAGACGGCTGCCCCCAAGCTTCTCTGAGCCATTTTTTTGGCTACCAGCCTGTTGACCGATCGCAACTGCCCAGCTTATTCTTACTATGACCAGCCCCGCTCTTGCTTAATCTTTATCTTCGCATTGCTAATTATTAGCGGTAATGTCCACTCTAACACTGCTAACCCTCCCCCACCTAATCGATTTCACAAAACTCAGCCCACCGGATTGCCCTGATCCATCTGTGCTGGTGAGATTGATAAAATTTTTTTGTAATGCTTCAAGTGCTTCCATTAGATCTATTACCCTACCTTGATCCAGACCCGAATAACCCTCAGAGCTTTGGCCAGCTAGAAATGCCCAGACTTGGATCTGCCCTGCTTGTACGGTCTCTCCATCCTAACCCAAATGCACTCCCCTGCGGCCTGTGATCCAGTACCAGTACTTCCTTTCCAGTCTCACCTTTCTGTCTAACACGCCTCTTCCTCACCATCTTTCTCTCCTAAACTCACATCCTCCATCTGCACTTACGCAGAATTCTACAACATCACCGCAGACAAACACTACACATTACTCAAACACCACTTCCTCTTCCATCACACACCAACTTACTTTATTTTTTTATTATATCCTTCTTAATAACACAACTATCGTCCTATTCAATCTATACACATTCCAAAATAGAATAGAGACGGTTCATTTAGTGCGAATTGTGCCGAACTCGCTTCTAATCTCTTCTCGCATTGGTACTATTTTGTTCTCCTATAAAAGAATGGCATCTCCGCCTCCAGAGATTCAAAATTTCTCGCTTCTTTTTCCGCTCTGATCGCTATTTCTCAAGTAAGGCCCATTTTAAAAAGGTAGCCACAGTTCTGGCGTGTGTCCTCACTATCGTTGGTTCAGTTTCAGTTTTCTCTTGCAGGAGTGCCGAAGTTTGTTGAGCATTGGGAAGATAATTTGCAATTTTACCCCAATATCGCTCTATTTTTAACATTGGGGGGGATAAACCTCGACCAAGATTTTTTTCAGGTAAGCAAATAAAGTGAAGACAAAACAAAGGTCTTTACCAAAAATGGAAGGTTTTTTCCCCGAATTCAAGGGAAGACAAAAAAGGTCTTAATCGAATTTAAGTGAACTGCTCCAAATATCATCCAACGCCCAGTTGCTGACCGGAGACAAATTATTGGGGGGAGGGGTGCAGATGTAGACCACAGTCAAATTATAAAGGGAAGCGGTCAAATTTTTGGGGGGATATATCCCCCCATCCTCTCGGGTTTCGGCACCCTTGTTCTTTTGTTTCTGTCTCCATTCTATTTTTTCATTACTCCTGCTTTTTCCATCTTTGTACCAAGCTCCACACCCTTTCCGTTTGCATATGGCTAGAAGACTCCTTTATTTCTATCTTGGATTATTATTTTTTAAAGGTTTCTCTTAAATTTACTGCGCTATTTTTACATTTGTACTGAACAATTCAAGTTTGTGAAGTAACAAGATTCTCTACTGACGATGAGAGGCTGCAGACTCGGCGACCGCCCCTTTCCTGGAAAGGGCCCTGAGCTATTTTCAGGAAATGGCCCAATGGTCTTTTTGCAAACTCTTATCAGAAGTGATCATTCTATACTTTTTTTTTTTTTGTTGCTCCGTTTTACTGCGTGTCTTGGTGTATTAATTTTATAGAGTACTTTCTAAACAGAAATAAATGCCAATTGAATTGAATTGAACTGAAACCTACAGCGGTGCTGGTTTGTATGGTACAAGCTGCAGATGCAACACCACTAAGGCCCATTCATTTTCTTCCAGCTGCACAGCAGAAACCCGCGCCCTACAACACTAATACTGTATGATGAAACAATTGTCTAAAGACCTGCTGCTATCAGCCAATACTCTTCCTCACTGACTACCAGTCTGCCCTTTCAGTGCTCTCCTCGGGTGGGCCTGAGCTAGCAACTTTTAGGACAAAAACTCTCCATTTTCTCCAGGATATACGTTTAAATTGGCTGGCAAAAATTGAATTGAGGGAGACCCGGCGCCGTTGGTCTCCAATATTGTTAGTTGGTTATACTGTTGTCAGCGAAAAATGCTAAAAAGAAACTGAAACTGAAGAAACTGAAACTGAAGAAACTCATTGGTGAAATTTCAGTTGGAGGAGGGGCCCTGCCCCCCTTCCCCATGCCTACGCCTATGCTCCAAGTGAGGAAAACAAAAAAAGTGTTTGCAAATTTTCTGCAAAGTTTCTGGCGTTTTCCAACAAAATTTCAACTGTTCAAAAAATAGTGCTGTCCTCGAGCCGAGGACAGGGCAATTTTCGAGAACTTGAGGCCTCAAGGCCAAGGCCAAGGACTTCAAAATGTTTCCTCGAGGACGTCCTCGAGGCCAAGGACGTCTTGAAGGACTCCACCTCTGCCATTCATTCTATTTTCCTAGTGTGAACTGAGAAAACTAGGAAGCACCTTGACTCGTAAACTTTACAGTTTTTCGGTGTTTCTTAGCCAATACTCCATATCAGAATTAACTTTATAAATTGATGATTGTGTTTGTTTTTTCTCTTTTTTTCGGTGTATTTGGCGAACAATAAACTTGATTTGATTTTGTTTGCATCATTGTACAACATCAAGCAAAAGAAAAATCAGAAACAAATTGACCATTATTTTTTTGTTTCAAAATTAAATCCTTTAGAAATGGACCAATTTACAATTGAAATGTACGTAAGCAAAAGGCAGATTTCGATGTACAAAATGTAGGTTTCATTAAAAATGGACGGGTATCAAATCTACATTTACAAAATCAAATTTGCAAAATCTCAATTTCTATATTTTTTGTCTACTTTATGTTCGGACAAGTTAATCCTTTCAAAATTTATAGGGTAAAAGGCTACTATCCAACTTTTCTTTATTTTTCTGCAATCGCATTTTAACAAGAGTCGCAATTTGTTTGTTCGAAATCTTTAGTAAAATTCGACAGAGTGTTTTACGAACGAACAAACGAACAAGTTATTAGTTTTTGTTACTTTCATCAATAATCAATAAAACATATCAAGTAAATTATTCAAAAAGACAACAAGAATGCTGCAAAGAGACCGGTTTATGGTCTTCAAGTTGAGCAGTCACCCTAAAGTGAAGGTTTCAATTGAAGCAGTAAAAGTGAAGCAGTCACCCTAAAAGTGAAGTTGTGAAAAGAAGCATCAGATTGTTAACTGGAAGTGGATATCGCGAGCATACTAATCCTTTGTTCTATCGAGCTAAATGCTTAAAACTCAAGGATATTTACTCTCTGGAAACTGCAAAGCTAATGTACAAAATTCACAATAATGTATTATCTTTTGCAAATTCAGATAAGTTTAACCTAATAAAAAACTGCTATACAGATAAGACAAGATTGAGCCACAAAAACAACTTCTTTCTTCCAAGAACTAGAACAAGATTAGGGCTAAAGTCTCTATTATTCGCAGGAATGAAAATTTGGAATGAAATTCCAAGCAGTATGAAAGAAGTTTCATTCTACAGATTTAAAAAAGCTGTTAAAGCTCATTTTTTATCAAACTATGAAACCGATAAAAGCTACAATAACAGCTTTCTATCAGCAATGCAGTAGTAATTACAGGAATCATAGTTGCATATTTATGCTTGAGTTCAACAATAACCTATTCTATTGCTTGAATGGCATGAGATTGGTGCATTCATCTATCACACATTTATACAATACGTCATCCCTCATTTTGATGTGCTCTTGAATTATTAGTAATTTTGCAGTAACTGACTAAGGTTGATATATACTGGTATTGGAAATTGTACCAGTACTAATGACATATTGGCAAACAACACAAAACAAAGCAAGGAGGTTTTTTTTTCACTCCAATTGCCCACTTTAAATTGTATAAAACATAAATAAGCGTTATGAACTTTATTAATTTTATTTTCTATCTAATCTGTAGTTACAGTATTTTTATTTTTTTTATTTTTTAGTATGCTTAGAGTTAGAACAATTCTAATGTTGCCTTGCATTTTCTTTACATGGTGACTGTGAGTTTTGTGTATATACTGTACAAAGTGTACATATCTTTGCAACACTTTGTTTTAATTTTGCGTAAAATTTTTTATCATAAAAAGTAGCAGACTGAGAAACTCTAGAAGTTGCTTTTTTAACCTTAACTTGGTGAGGTGGCAGTAGGCTTAGATGACCTTTCGGTCCTTCGCTGTCTCCTCACCAAGTGACTAAATATCGCCTTGAATCTGCAAGTTTGTGTGTTGGTTTTAAAGGAATTGAATATTTCGATGCTTTGGTGATAGACCTAGAGGAAGTTGCAGTTTTTTTTCTTGTGATATGACGTCACTTGGTAAATAAATAAATAAATATGATGATGATGATGATGGTAGTGTTCAGTCGATTATTGACTGGAAGCTGGAAACACCTGAGAACTTTAAGTTTAACTTACAGACTTAGCGCAAGCAGCATTGCAGATAGTCATAATTACAGTAGGCCATGTTGGCTACTGTACGAATTGATTAAGTGAGTAAGTTCGCCAGCTCAGACTTATGAGTTGGAGGCTGTGAGATAGTACCGGTACACCTGTACAGTAGGACAGTCAGTACACTAGTACTAGTTGTAGGCTACTTGTAAAAATATACCGTAAGTGTTGTTAGATAGGTTTCAATCATCACTTGATTTACATTTACTTGATTTACATTTAGGTTTCCACAATGCAATAAAATACAAATATCACAGCACTACTAGGCAAAGCAGTAAACTTGTAAAAAAAAGAGTATTATTTGGCAAAAATATAATATCAGCATACTATTATAGGCAAAAAGCATGTTTCGAATTCTAAAGCAGGCTGTATTGACGTAAATTTAAAAATGTGTTACCAGAAAAAAAAGTACACAAATAGAGTGAATTTGGAATTCTTATTGTGTGAAAGTAATCTTTAATAAAGCGCAAGTAAACACTGTGTGTACTTTTTCTTAAAAACTTTAAAGCAGCGTTACTCAACCTGGGGGTCGCCAACCCCAAGGGGGTCGCGAAGGTGTTTTCAGGGTGGTCGTAAGGTTATTTATTAAAAAAAAAACAGTATTTTTTAATCGTAAAGAATTCCGAAATTTTAAAATCTTCGCAGCGATTGCTTTTCAATTATATCGTAGCAAGTTGTCAACCGGTTGTAGGCCTACTATTGCAAGTATTACAATATCATGTGCAGCTTGGTTAGAAAGCCAAATTTGCTAAGTGATACAATGCAATATCGCCATGCTTGAAAATTTGTTCAGAGCTATTAAACAAGATGAAGAACTCGATGAACGTTTGAATACATCGACTTCGTAGCATCTTCAACCTCTTAAAACTCTGTTAAAACAATATTTTCCTGAGGTTAAAGAACAAAAAGCCGCATTCGCGCGAAATCCGTTCTCGATTGCTTTGAATGTAAGTGATTTTCCCAATGAATTACAAGACCAATTTTATGATCATCAAAATCATTCGTCCGCACGTGACGTTCTTTAGAAAATGGCACTTTCGCAGTCAGTAGCGTAGCCATGGGGGGGGGGGCTACAGCTCTTCCCCCATTGGCATGTCGACCAAAATGCAGAATAAGACAAATACCACTCTTTTAGGTCTTTTGAAACTGTTTTATGCACAGGAATGGATTGAAATAGTAATTTAAAACATCTTTTAAAACTTATATTTGGAGGGGGGGCTAATTTGTCAAAAATAAAACACTAATACATGAAAACTTTGAAAAATGACCAAAAATTAGCAATCAAATTTGATCGCTAGTGTAAAAATGCTAAACAAAGGAGTCATCAACAAATATATCATAAACTTAATTAGGAATAGGGGGGACTATTTAATATTAGTTAAATACCAATCATTCTTCTCAAATCTCTTTTCATTAGCCCCACTCCCAATTATTTTCTCTATAAGCTGTGGACGAAATAGATTGCTCGATGTGAGTTTTATTGAACCACACGATTTTATGATTTACCTGCATCTAAATACGAGAATTAAAATTTTGCGATTAACCACCTCCCAAATAGCCCATTTATAAAACCAGTTTAATCATGTTTGCACTGCCAATTTCAATGCCATGGTTTAAAAGCATTATTTTTTTTATCAAAATAGCCCTAAAATTAAGTAATTTTTTGGAAAAAAAATGCAAAAATTTCGAGCGCTGGTAGCTCCGCCCCCAGACCTCCGTGTTTCCGGCCGCTGGGGGTTTCGCCCCAAAACAGCCTTCCCATTGCGAATTTCTGGCAACGCACCTGCTCTTAGTTCTAGTGTGCAATGCGTGAATCCTACCCACAAGTATCCGAACTGGCTTTCGAATATTACTTACATCTGCCACAACTTACCTCTGCTAGAGCGGCTTTTGAGCTCTTGTACATATCAAAAACGAAAACACTAGTAGTTATGTATATGGCGTGTTCGGTGCACAGAGGTCACGTGACTGCACTGTAACCGTCCTTGTGTCTCAAATTAAGAGAGGTCACGTGACTGCACTGTAGTCGGCCCATTCTCAATAAAAATCATTCAGTGCAAAGCAGGTCACCTGACTCTTAAAAAATGCACCGGAAACAAAATGACTTAAAATGCACTGAAACCGTCCTTGTGTTTCAAATTTTTTTTTAAATCGTGGTTCTCAGTCCACCCCTCCCGATGTTAGTAGGAGATATTAAACTCGCAATTGAGCGCTTGTCACATGTAACCAACTTGTGCTCATAATTACGCTTCAGTCGCGTTTAATTCTTTTCAATAATTAGTTTGATTTTGTCATTTTCTATAGGTTTCACTTTAATTGTAAAGCCATTGCTATCAAATATTTTCACTTTGGGTTTACCGTACGCCTTTTGTATTCTTTCAATGTCTTCTTTTGATAGAACATCACTTGATACTTTTGACCACTCGTGTTTATAAGTAGGATACATGATAGAATCTGTACTTTGTGAATGGGTTAAACCTAAACAATGACCTATTTCATGAACAGCTACTACAAATAAGTTGTGTTTGGGAGGTGTGGCTGTCAACAAACACTGCATTAGCATTTTATTCATTTCAATAATCACTTTTATTTTGTTTATTTATTTATTTATTTATTTGTGTCAAGCGCAAAAGCGCTCATAGAAAACGAAAAAAAAAAAAGAAACACACACACAAAAAAAAGTTTACAGTCATGCATTAATAATTCTAAAGCGCCAGAGAAGAACAGTAAGCTTCTCCCAAACCATTTACACTAAGCAAATCTATAAAGCGAGCAACATATTTCGAACAACGAAATCTGCAAGAGTGGAGTAATGAGTGAACAAACACATTGGTAGACCTGTGGCAACGATTCATAAAACGAAATAAAAGTTTGCGAACAAGGGCATCAAAAGTATCAACATTAGCCTCCACTTGATATTGACGGACACTGTAATAACGAGGAATACCATGAATACTGCGGTAAGAATCATTGTAAAACACTCGAAGACGTCTATAGCTCTCATGGATATAACAACACCACAGCTGACTAGCATACAATACACAACAATGAGCCCGAAATAACATATTTTTGATATCAGTTAATAATCACAATTATGGTGTATTTGACCAGTATTCTCGAATGTTAGGATAAGCATCCAACATAGCTTTTATATCACTTTTTCGGTTACAGACTTCCGAAAATGAAAGAGTCAGAAATTGAAATCGTGGTAAATTACCGATCAAATCAGCAATTTCTCTCTTCTTTCTGACACTTCGATCACCAATATTGATGTTTTCTTCCACCCATGCTTTCCATGTTTTGTAAATATAGCCTTTTGCTCTTTCTTCTCGCCATAATGCGTGGAGAATGTTCAAAGCTTTTCCGCAACGAACATGAAAGCAAAGAGACTGCTTGTTTACGTTCTTTTCATGTTGAACACATTTTGTTAAATATTCAGTCAACGAATTGATCGTCTTTTCTTCCGGTTCAATAAGCCCTGGTTGAAAATCTGCAGTGGAAAGATTTTGAACTAAATATTCATGCAACTTTTCGCCAACAAGTCTCTCTTTTTTTTTATAAGAAATCGGCAACTTGCTTGAAGGTTTGTTTGGTTCAATATTTAATGGTCCATTTATCTCCAAATCATCTAGGTAATTTAACATGTCTCCATGATACTTTTTATGCTCTCTGATGATTTGCAATTCACTTTCATTCCAATAGTTGTTAATCATTTTATCGCAGCTGCTCCACACTCTTCTAATCAACTTGTTGCAACCAACGTAAACGTCTAAATGTCCTTTCTCTTTCATACAAACAGCTTATTAAGCTTGTCTGTGATGTAATCACGTATTTAGTTAAAGTACGCGTTTTTTCCATTTAAATAATCAAGACGCGATGGTCGAGTGGGTAAAGCCGTCGCTTTACTTTTACAGTAACGAACAGGTTCGAATCCCAGTGAAGGCAAAGAACATTCTCGAATGCCGCGGAACCACCAGTTCCGCGAAATTACGTCACTCAAGAAAAGAACATTCTAGAATGCCGCGGAACCACCAGTTCCGCGAAATTACGTCACTCAAGAAAAGAACATTCTGGAATGCCGCGGAAGCACCAGTTCCGCGAAATTACGTCACTCAAGAAACAGAAGACCAGGTTCGAATTCCAGTGAAGTCGGAGAAAATCCAAAATAGTAGGTTCGAATCCCAGTGAAGTCGGAGAAAATCCAACATAGTAGGTTCGATTCTCAGTGAAGTTAAAGAAACAGAAGATCAGGTTCGAATCCCAGTGAAGTCAAAGAAAATGCTTAATTAACAAGTTAAACGTAGCTTATCTTTTTGTTTGTCGAAATTTTTACAATAATTTCATTTGAACTTCTAAGCTTTAGATTCATTAATCTGTTGTCATAACGTATTTTGTTAATGTGTTTTATTTTTTCACCATTTTTTAATAGCCCATGATGACATTCCCATATAAAATTATGAACCAAGATTCTATTCCAGTAATCTTCAACAGTCATTTCATAATAACCTTTTTCATTTATGCTTCCAAATGTTGGTTCTCTAGTAACAACATGAACAACGCATCCATCAATGCTCCCAGCGTATGCTTTGTGTGTTGGATGAAAATAAAACTCACGATTTTCAATGACTAATTTATCATTCATTTTTATTTAACTACAGACAAAATTTTCTTAAGCATAAAAATTACTTAAAGATTATATTTCTCTTATAATAAAAATGAACCAATCAAATATTTCAGATCAGGCGGTTCCAGATATTGGAGTTTCTACTTTAAAACCGTCACCCTTTAGAAATTTTCCCCCAACCTTAAAGAAAATAGCTCTTAATGCAGCTGGTAAAGTTCAAAAGCGTATAAATGATTTTGCCGATTGGCTGATGGCTTACGTACCACCAACTATTAAAGCAAGTGCTTCAGCAGCATTTCAAAAAATTTTAAATCTTTTTCCTAAACGAGTAATTAAAGTGCAGTTACTCAAAACTGCTATGAAAAACTATACTAAATCTTATGATGTAGATATCGTTGATTTTAACCCATTGAAACAATTGAATGAAACAGATAAAGTAGTGCAAGATAAATTACGGTTAGACCTGGTTAAAATGAAAGGATTGAAAGCAACAATCACTCTTAAAATAACCTTTGAAAAACAAACAGAAGGTGAAGTGATAACCAAGACAGCATTTTTTAACAGCAGAACAAATGTCATCTTAAATAAAGATGATGTGAGTGAAATGCAACAAAATGCATCTAATCAAATAATAAATAAAATTGGAAACTGGCTCAGTGAAGGTTCTGGATGGAGAATTTTTTCTGTTGATGGGCACTATGTTAACTTAGTTCAATATACCCCTCTTCATGGATCAACTTATATTGCATTACCGGAAGAACTTAGAAATGCTAAGAAAGGACTAATTAACATCAAAAACAAAGACAACGAATGCTTTAAGTGGTGTCATTTAGCTAAAGTATACAGTGAGAAAGTAAAAAGCAATCGTGAAAGAATAAGTCATTACAAAAAATATGCAGACACACTAAATTATGACGGTATAGAGTTTCCAGTTTCTATCAAGCAAATACCAAAAATTGAAGAACAAAATAACATCAGCATTAATGTTATTGGTTATGAAAACAAGCAACGCTTTCCTTTATTTGTGTCTAAAAAGGTGTTTGAAACAACTCTCGATTTATTATTGATAATGGAAGACGAAAAGCAACATTATGTTTGGATAAAAGACTTTAATAGATTTATGTATAATCAAAGCAAGCACCAACACAGACAACATTTCTGCAGATATTGTCTTCAATGTCTTAGCAGCGAGGAAATTCTACACAAACACACACCAAACTGCGTAATTATAAATGGAAAGCAAGCAATACAAATGCCCAAAAAAGGTAGCTCGGTGAAGTTTAATAACTTTCATAAACAGCTACCAGTTCCCTTTGTTATATATGCTGATTTTGAAGCAATAACTCAAAAGATTGACAGCTGTCAGCCAAATGATGAAAAGTCCTACACAGAAAGATACCAAAAACACATCGATTGCAGCTATTCCTTCAAGGTGGTTTGTTGCTATGACGATAAATTCAGTAGACCAATTCAATTGTATAGAGGTAAAAACGCTGTTTATAAATTTTTGGAAGCTATGTTGGAAGAAGTTGACTATTGTGAAAAAACGAAAAATGAACATTTCAATCAACCTATGGATTTAACGAACAAAGATGAAGAAAACTTTCAAGTAGCTACAAAATGTCACATTTGTAAAAAAGACTTTTCTGAGGAAGACAAAAGGGTTAGAGATCATTGTCATGTTACAGGAAAATACAGAGGGGCGGCACATAATGAATGTAATAGAAACTTCAGACTTACTCATAAGATACCAGTAATCTTTCATAATTTAAGGGGTTATGATTCACATTTTATTATGCAAGAAATAGGAAAGTTTGAGAAGGATATCAAAGTAATTCCAAACAATCTAGAAAAATACATAGCTTTTTTCTTAGGCAAACATTTAAAATTTATCGATAGCTTCCAATTCATGAGTAGCTCATTAGAAACTCTGGTTAAGAACGTTCCACTTTCTGACTTAAAATACACATCACAAGAATTTCAGGATGAAAAACTAGAACTAATGAAAAGAAAAGGAGTTTATCCCTACGATTATATAAACAGCTTTGATAAGTTTGACGACAGAAACCTCCCATCAAAAAAGGAATTCTATAGTCTTTTAACCGATGAAGATATAAACGATGAGGATTACAAGCATGCGCAGAATGTGTGGACTACTTTCAAGTTGGAATCCATGGGACAATACCACGACTTGTACCTTAAGTCAGATGTTTTGCTGTTAGGAGATGTATTTGAGAAATTTCGAAAGACTTGTCTTCAATATTACGAATTAGACCCTTGCCATTATTTTACTTCTCCTGGTTTATCATGGGATGCAATGCTTAAAATGACTGAAATAAAACTGCAATTAATGACAGATATTGACAAATTTCTTTTCATTGAAAAAGGTGTGAGAGGGGGAGTTTCATACATTTCTAAAAGATATGCTAAAGCTAACAACAAATACATGAATAATTACGATTCAAAGCAGCCATCAAATTATATTACATATCTTGATGCAAACAATTTATATGGATGGGCAATGAGCCAAAATTTACCAACGGGTGGTTTTAAATGGCTATCAGAAAAAGAAACTGATTTAGCAAATTTACCTAAAGGAAAAGGACTAATACTAGAAGTTGACCTGGACTATCCTGAACACCTTCATGATAGTCATAATGACTATCCACTAGCTCCAGAAAAAATGGAAATTAAACATCACCTCCTTTCAGACTACTGTAAACAATTACAAACTCAGTTTAATATAAAAGTTGAAGGAGTTAAAAAATTAATACCTAATTTAAAGTCAAAAAAGAGTTATGTTCTTTATTACAAAAACTTAAAGCAGTATATTGAATTAGGCTTAAAAGTTACAAAAGTACATCGAGTATTAGAATTTAATGAATCACCTTGGTTAAAAAAGTATATTGATTTCAATACAGAAAAGCGAAAAACCGCCAAGTCTGACTTTGAGAAAGATTTTTTTAAACTTATGAACAACTCAGTGTTTGGAAAAACAATTGAAAATCTTCGTAAACGTGTCAATGTTACTCTGATCAACGAACCAGAAAAACTATTAAAGCACTGTGCAAAACCAACCTACGTTAGCAGCAAAATATTTAATAAAAATCTTGTTGCAGTTCATAAAATTAAAGAATCTTTAACCCTAAACCGACCTGCTTATGTAGGAATGTGTATTCTCGATATTTCAAAAACGTTGATCTATGATTTTCATTACAACTACATCAGAGAGAAATATGGTAAGAATGCAAAACTCTTATTTACAGATACAGATTCAGTAACATATGACATAAAAACAGAAGACGTATACAAAGATTTTTGGGCTGACAAAGACAAATTCGACTTCAGTGGTTACAAAGAAACCTCAGACTTTTATGACCTAAAAAATAAGAAAGTAATTGGAAAGATGAAAGATGAAACCGCAGGTGTGCCAATAGTAGAATTTGTTGGACTTAGATCTAAAATGTACAGCTACGTCACAAATGATGAAAGAGGTTGCAAAACTGCAAAAGGAATTAAGAAAAATGTTGTGAGGTATCTGTTAAAGCACCAAGATAACAAAAACACGCTCTTCAATAATCGTCAAATGTTTCATAGAATGAAATCAATTAGAAGTGAAAACCACAAAATTTATTCCGTTGAAATCAACAAGAAGTCTCTTTCCTGTTTTGATGATAAACGATATATTCTTTCTAATGGAATTGATAGTTTTGCCTATGGTCATTATTAATTTTAAAAAATATATGCTATTATAAAAAAAGATGGATGAAAATTGTTGTGAAAATCCTGACATAAAAATTATAAATCGAAATAGAACTTGTATTAACTGTGGTGTAGTTCATCACCCATATTTTGTAAACGACTGGATTGATTATAACCCACGTAATGTTGTTTTACGTAAATCAGTTTACTGCAGAACTGCTTATGTTAAAAATAAATTACAATGCCTTGAATTGTCTGCTGATGAAATACAAGCATTTATGAACATTTGGACAACCGTGGAAAACCAACTACAAAGCTTCACTGGTAAAAGGTTTCCTAAGATAGATTTTTTTATAAATAAAATCTTAGAATATTTGGACATTTCCAAACAACCTTCATACAAAATTAGTGATGCGTTATGTA
This sequence comes from Trididemnum nubilum, assembly GCA_963965965.1. Lineage (NCBI taxonomy): Eukaryota > Metazoa > Chordata > Ascidiacea > Aplousobranchia > Didemnidae > Trididemnum > Trididemnum nubilum. The sequence continues at coordinate 52,431,051 of OZ014469.1, forward strand.
AAAAATATGAAATCATGTGGAAACAAATCGTTAAGCATGTAATTTTTCATAGCTTTCAGAAATTGGTGGACATATATCAGCAACTTGGTCATCAACCATAGCAAGTTCTCTTTCGAAAAACTCGTCAATATCACCAGATATTAAAAACAATTTTAACTTGTTGAGTAATTTCTGATATGATTGATAAGCATATCTACAAGACTCAGTTTTTTTGGAAAAATTTTTCTGCGTCGTTATTGTCTGTAAAAGAACACTTGTACCACTAATACACGCCAAGAAAATCGGATTTAATGTAACAGAACCAACCACAGCTCCAGTTGTAGTAAAAACAACAGATGACAGCTTTAGAGCTAAGTCCATTCTTTTAAATTTTTTAAACATTTTCTTATAACACCAATACTGTTTGTGATAAGTGTGATACAGTTTTGTCAATTCATTCACTTGTTCTTGAGTCAATTTTCTACTAATGTGGTTAAAGTCCATTGTTTATTTTACGATATACAATTACGTTTCTGGTTGATCACCCAATTCAAGCTGTTTAATTTTAATTACAACGCTGCTCATATTCATTGATAGCGAAGAATTTGAAGAAACATAGTTGTATTGTATGCGAAACACATCTCGAGAAGGATTAGGAAAAACAATGCAGTTTAAATTAAAGCAATCGAATGGGGGTGTTACTGTTGTTTTACATATTTTATCTGTTTCTCCTTGACTAACACGAATTATATCAATATGTAATTTGTCTTCATCGTCATAACTGGTAACTTTCACCAGTCCGCTTATGCTTATTTCGATGTAACTGCTGGTTACCTCATCTCTCAAATGAATACTATCAGATTGCAAAGACAGAAAATCGTTCCCGGCGACAAGAGGTGCACTCACGAAATGCAAATTGTGATCTGTATTAGTACGAACTGAATGAATAGCACTTGATGGAATTGGCCTCGAACCAGGTGTTGAAGAAGCACCCAAAAATATTTGAAATTTTGGACCATATATATTTCGTTTAAAATAACGTTTATTTATTGCACTGGTAGGTTCGGAAGGTCTACCTACGTTGAAAATGGTATAATTTTTCATATCTAAGTTTCGTGAAATGGTTACATTATCGTCTTCGGTTTGAATGTGTTGCGTTATTTGGTCAACATAATTTTTGTTTGCTGCTTCACCTGGTGCTGTGGGATCTCGTAAACTTATGATAGTGTGTAATCCTTGTAAGTTAATATTATCTCTCACATTTGTAACTAAATTTTCAACAAATTGTTTAGTTGCCGCATCAGTAGGTAGACTGGGATCAATAAGTCCTTTTAGAATCAATGATTCACCTAATTCAATTGATGCGTTGTTAGGTGGAATATTTTCTATACGAAAGACCCTGTTTGGTAAACGACCAAGTACTTCCACACCATATATTTGAGACCTCTGAATTTGAATTTGAGAGGGCGATACAACATATTGATCATCGTTGTTTATACCTAAAGTAGCCAACCTCGAACCAAACTCAGAGCTTTCGGCAAAGTGGACAATGTTGCTAATTGCATTATCCAAGAATCCTTTATTTACACTATCTGATTCTATTACAGGATTGGCTAAGTTTGTAATTTTGTGGTTGTTTAAGTTTAAATCACCATACATTATATCTCCTGACTTGGAAACTTTGTGTTCAATACCTACAACCTTAACAGTACTTGAAGATTGACTTCCACTTGTTCCAAATTTTGAAATATTCATTTTGTCCTTCTTTATTATAAATGAATATAATAAACTTTGATAAATATTTAAGTGGGGACAACAAGCAAATCAAACATCATTATCTTCTACCAGATTGCCATTACATGATAGTAGGATCGACAGGATCAGGAAAAACAAATTTGCTTTTAAACATGGTTCTCAAGTGGATGAATTACGACCTTTGTTGTGTTTATACTGTTAATCCTGAGCAAGATAAGTATCGATTTTTAAAAGAGCAAGGTATTGAAGTGCTAAGCTCTGAAGACTTGCCTCCCGTAGAAGAGCTTGACCCTCAACAGAAAGTAATAGTTTTTGACGACATTAAGCTAGACAACATGAAAAAACTGATGGAATACTTTTCTTTGTCTAGAAACAGAAATTGCAACTGTATTTACCTCACTCAGTCATACTTCAACACTCCGAAGTACATAAGAAGAAACACTAACTGTTTTGTTTTTTTCGGGAACTTAGACAACAAAGATATCAGACACATTACTGACGATCATGCTAAAGGTATAACAAAAGAAGAAATGGAGTCGATTTACCGTGAAGCAACCAAAGATCCTTACAATTTTATGGTGCTGGACAAAACAGCCAAACACCTACCCCTTCGTTACAGAAAATGCTTTGACCATTTTTGGGCTTAAGCTTTATATGCTATATAGTAAACATGCCATTTGTAAATGAAGAAGAGTTGAAAAACAGAAATAAACTTGTAAAGGATTATATTAATAACCGAAAGCGTTTGAAACAAAAGCTGCAAAAAGAAATTGTAGCCAAACAACAACTGCAAAAGTCTGCCTCTGAAATATTTCGTCCCATTACTAAAACGTTTGAAGAAACTCAGAAAAAAACTGATAAAAGGCAAGACCAACTAATTCAACACATACAGCAACAGCTTGCCATTGAAGATAAACCTCGATCAATTTATACTGTGCACTTTGAGAGTGCTTTCGATAACGAAGAAAAAGAATTGCTTACACAAAACAATTTTGAGACTGATATTGTGGAACTTGTAAAACGCGGGCCAGATTACATAAACGCATTGAAAGACAGAGCTAGATTAATCAATCAAAGATTAGGTGGTTTACGAAGAAGACGCGATGTTGATACAGAAGTGATTGATAAGCAAATAAAAACTTTTAAAAAGTACAGAGAAAAATTAAATAAATTATTAGGAGGAATGGAACTTACCTTTGGAAAAGGGTTTAAAGATCCCAACAAACTTTGTGAAAGACTTAATTTACTAGTATCAGCCAAACAAGCCGGCAATAATAGCAAACGTTTGGATCAAGAAATTGCAAACATTTTGAAAAAACTAAAATTAAACAAATGCATTTCACACCGCGACCACGAAAAATTATTTAACAATATATTAAAATGACATCAATACCACTTTTCTTTGACTCTAGGGAAGGACAAGGAAAATCAGAAGATTTTATAACTAGCTTTAATCCACCTTTGCAACTAGACATTAAAAAAAGTTACGAGATGTCCTTAATCAATGCTCAAATATGGTACTCTTGGCATAACATAACGAGCAGCAATAATAAATTTTTTTATTCACCAGATGGAGTAGCTGCACGATTATTATCAATTCCTCCAGGTAGCTATAATATTGAAGATCTCAATAATGAAATAAAGTACTTGATGGAACAGAGACGTGATGACAAAAATAATATAACTATAACACCAAATTTTAATACATTAAAATCAAGAATTGAACTTAAAAATGATTACATAGTTGATTTTCGAATTCCAAATTCAATAGGTAACGTTTTAGGATTTGGTTCGGCATTTTTGGGTGTAAATGGAATTCATAATAGTCAAAATCCTGTAAATATTACAAATATCAACAGCCTTCAGATTCATTGCAGCTTAATTGATGGAAGTTACATAAACGGAGCGTCTAGTGACTTACTTTATACTCTTAGTCCAAACGTACCACCGGGATATTTGATTCAAGTTGAACCTAAGCAAAACATTTACGTTCCAATCAAAAATTTAAGTCAAATTGATAGTATCCGATTCTCTATAAAAGATCAAGATAACAATTTTGTAAATATGAATAATGAACGAGTGACTTACTACGTTCACCTCAGAGAGATTATGTAGTTTAACTATAAATGTTATCACAAAGAGAAACTAGATTTCATAAAAAGAAAATCATAGGTGGAAGTTTGCTTAAGAATGTTTACGACAAGGTAAGGAACGTAATCAGCACTGGTTCTAAGATTCTTAACAGAATTCCTACTGGAGTGAAGACTGAGATTAAAAAACTAGCTGCACCTTTACTGAAGAAAGCCTTAGAACCCACAAAAAAGACTTTAGAACCAGTCTTAGAAAATATACCAATAAACAAGCGTATTATCAATGACAGAGAATTAGAAAATCTCAACGACAGATCGAGAGCTATCCTAAGTTATTTAATTGCTGGATCAGGATTTAAAAATTATATGTCCTAATTATAAAATGACAGAACTAACGAATCCATATTTGCAAATTAAAGAAACAAACTTAGTGGACAATTCAATTACTGAGTTTGAATATGTCGAATACCTTTCGAGAGACTCAAATAATATGAACAAAGATGGTCAGCACATTATTGAAACAAAAGATGAAGATGTTTTTCTTCTACCGCATAAAGCATACCTAGAAATCAGAGGAAAACTTCAAACTAATGCGAATGCTAATTACAATAACAATGACGTAATTTCATTCGTAAATAACGGTTGGTCTTTATTTCAAACTGCACAATATCAATTAAATAACCAAACTATAGAAAACATAAACCTTTATCTACCTCAAGCATCAACAATACTCAATTTAGTTAGCTTTAGTGATGATTATTCAAGATCAACCGCCTCAAACATGTTGTGGTTTAAAGACACTGGAACTGGTTCCCCATCTCTTAAACAAAATTTTGGTGGTGTAGCTGATGATGCAAATGCAAATGCTGTTTGTGATGGTATTAGAGCAATTGTAGAAATATACAACAACAATCTACAAGCAAATATTGGTTTCACCACAAGACAGAACATTACTACGGGAAATAAGCAAATTACTTTAATGCTTCCTCTTTCCCAAATATTTGGATTTTGTCGTGATATCGATAAGGTTTTTAGGGGTGTTAAACACAGTATAGTCGTGGATAGAGAAATATCTTATAACTATATTTTGCGTGCAAATGGTGTAGCTGCTGGTAAGTTTAACATAAGTCATATCTCTTTGTGGATGCCTAAAGTGAAACCAAGTTTAAGAGTTGAATCGGAAATAGATGCTATGTTGGTAAAAGGACATATAAAACAGCTATACTTTGAACAAATGAGAGTGTATCGAACAATGTTTCAGTCAACAGAAACAAGCATGACTTGGAGAATAACAACCCAGCCGGGAACAGAACTTCCTAGGCATGTGTTTGTTGCGTTTCAATCGAGTGAACGAGATAAACCAGCAGCTAAATAATATGATTTTTGACAATGCAAACTTAAGACGTATTAGTTGCAGAATAAACAGCATTCAATATCCTGAACGAGAATTTGAATGTAATTTTACTCCACAAAATAGAAATTATTCGCGCTTATACATGAGTTTTCTAGAGGCTGTAAACAAATACCAAGATGCCGACACGGGCTGTCAATTATCAGCTGAAGACTGGGCTAGTTTGTATCCAATTCATCATTTTGATGTTAGTAAACACAATGAACGACTTAAAAACAGCTCGGCAGATATTGAAATAAGGTTTAGTCTTGGTGGTAACTTTAGAAATATTGCAAATAACGCTGACCAAGCTTTCTATGTTTATGCAGTCGTACTTTCTGATAGATGCCTTCAGTTAGAAGGACTTTCAGGTCGAATGAATATAATTATCTGAGTGTAAATAAAAATGTATGTTAAAATCGGATTAAATTTATCACAATTTCAAAAAGAAAAAATAAAACAAGCTTTTCAAAACAAAACTGGGCTTACACTCACATTTAATAACCACCAGCTTCAAGGATCAGACTTTCTTGGTTTAACAAAGACCCAAGTTAACAAATTAAATGATGCTAAAGCAAAAGGTTCAGGTGTTACTTTGAAGCTATCAAAACTACAAATTTCAAAACAGGGTGGTTTTATTGGAACTCTTTTAGCAGGTTTAGCAGGTAGCTTGCTACCCAGTTTGTTAGGAGGAAAAGGACTTGTGTTACCTGGATCAAAGGGTAAAGGGCTTATGTTGCCTGGAACAAAAAGACAAGGTAGGTCTTATCGCTTCGACGAACCTCAGATTCTCGGAAAAGGTTTAATACTAGGAAAAAATTCTCCTTTCAAAAATGTTCCGATCTTGGGTTTGATTTTATAAAGTCTAATATAAAATGTACCACGATTATTTATTGAACTTGACACAAATTCAAAAGAAAAAAATTGCAAATGCATATAAAAGCAAAACTAGGGTAAGTGTTAGACTAACAAATGCAAGTTTACAGACTAAAGGCAACGTTTACAGACTAAAGGCAACGTAAAAAAAAAAAAAAACTAACCTTGCCTTTAGTCTCAGTAGTTTGCAACTGACGAGTCGACAGAAAAATAGAATTAACAAATCAAAAGCGTCTGGACACGGTATACAAATAAACTTTAGTAAAACACAATTGCAAAAACAAGGTGGTTTCTTAAGCAGCTTACTTAATTTAGGAAAACTAGTGTTACCGTTTTTAGCTAAAAAGGTTTTGCCAACTTTGGGATTAGCAGCTGCTTCCGGGGCCATCCAAGGAGCAACTAATAAAGCAGTAAATAAATGAAACCATTAACAAACTTAGACATTGATAAAATCATGATTAAGTGTGAAAATTATCGAGGAACATTTAGCAAAGATATGTTATTAAAAGCAATGAATAAAAATGAGCCAGCTGTCGTAAACTTGCAAGATTATTTTGCGGGTAGTGGAACTCATTGGGTTTGTGTTTACAACGAAGAAAAATCAGATAAAGTAGAATACTTCGACAGCTTTGGAATTTTACCCCCAAATGAAGTTGTTAAATATATAAGCACTACAAACAAAAACATTATTTACAATGACGCACAAATTCAAAATATTAACTCAATTCTTTGTGGTTACTACTGTGTGTATTATATAACAGAGCGAAATAAGGGGAGAACAGCAAACGAACTATTGTTAGATTTTCATGAAAAACCTACACCTTTTAATGAAATGTTTATGAAGTTTTATGTATCATATATTAAAGATGGAAACTTATTGTGTTAGAGAAAAGAAAAAAACTAAATGTGTTCCAGGTTCTGATGAAATTATAAAAGCAAAAGGAAATGGTCGCCTGATGTTACGTTGCATTTGTGCTAGTTGTGGTATTACAAAGCATAGTTTCATTAAAACCAACAAAAAAGAAAGCTTGTTAGACCTTCATGCTGCGATAGGAAAATTACCAAAACCAAAAGGTGGGTTCACTCTTCCAAGTCACAAGTACACTGGGCCATATAATCCACTAGATAAGCAGCTTGATGAAAATGATCAGCCTTTTCCTGGACAAGAACCTTACAATCAAATAGATGCTATTGCTATGAAACATGATATTTGTTACCATGATTATGACAATAAAAAAGGTATACTAAAATGTGATAAAGATATGTTAGACAGTTTATCGCAAACAAAAACCAAAGGTATTCGAGAATCTTTGGATAAAAAGTTAGTTCAAGCAGCAATTGGAACAAAATATAAACTAGGATTAGGTGCAAAAAACGGGAAAAAGCATCGTGGCAAACAGAACTAGCTGATGAACTACACAAACCAGTAAAGAAAAAGTTTCTGCGACGCCGAGTTATAAGCAAATCAATTGATGAAATATGGGCGGCTGATTTAGTAGAAATGCAAAAGTTTAGCAAATGGAATAAAGGTTACCGATATTTACTTATGGTGATTGACGTATTTTCCAAATTCGGATGGATAGTCCCTTTGAAAGACAAAACGGGTAAAACTGTTGCTAATGCTTTCAAGAAAATCTTCAAAGAAAAAAGAATCCCAGAATTCTTATGGACTGATAAGGGAAAAGAATTTTACAACAAAAAATACAAAAAGCCTGTTGGACCAACACAACATTAAATTATATTCAACTGAAAATGAAGAAAAAAGTTCTGTTGTTGAACGCTGGAATCGCACTATCAAAAATAAAATGTGGAAGCAATTTACAAAACAAAGTTCAACTCAGTATGCTACCTAAGATAGTTGATGAGTACAACAACAGCTATCATTCATCCGTGAAAATGACGCCTGTTCAAGCAAGCGAAAAAGAAAATCAAGAAATTGTTTACTATAATTTGTACGCTAAAATTAAACCAATAAAAACAAAAGCAAAATTTAAAGTTGGTGACACAGTTAGACTTTCAAAATACAAGCGAAAACTTTTTGACAAGGGTTTTACTCCAAACTGGACAGAGGAACTGTTTTTAATTTCTAAAGTTTTAAATACCAATCCACACACTTACGAAATCACTGATCTTCGTGGTGATTTAATTTCTGGAACTTTCTATGAACAAGAACTTTTGAAAACGAATCAAACTAAATTCAGAAAAGAAAAAGTTGTTCGCAAAGATAATAAACAGAAATCGGCATTAGTTAAGTGGTCTGGATACAGCAATGATTTTAATAGCTGGATTCCGATTGAAGAATTAGAGCAACTTAAATCTACATATAAATAAAAGATGTTTTGTGGATTTCAACCTTCAAATTTATCAGTTCCAGAAAATATAGAAGATATAAAATAAAAGTGGAATAAACGTGTTATAACGTATTGTATCACGAACTTAACACCAAAACTTACAGAAGAATCGATACACTAACAAATTGATTCTGCTTTCAAAGTTTGGGATAAACCTACAGCACTCAAATTTAAGAAAGTACAGCCAAATGAGCCCTGTGACATAAAAATTAGTTTTTGTGCTAAGGAACATGGCGATGGATTCCCTTTTAAAGGTAAAGGCGGTGTTTTCGCTCATGGATTTTATCCAGGTTCAGGAATTGGGGGTGATTTACATTTTGATGCTGATGAAGATTGGACAGACCAAGAAACACCTCCCAAACACAACTTATTTGTAGTAGCTGTTCATGAAATAGGTCATTGTTTAGGTTTAACCCATTCACAAAGTACAGATTCTATCATGTATCCTACTTATAAACACGAGTGGTCAAAAGTATCAAGTGATGTTCTATCAAAAGAAGACATTGAAAGAATACAAAAGGCGTACGGTAAACCCAAAGTGAAAATATTTGATAGCAATGGCTTTACAATTAAAGTGAAACCTATAGAAAATGACAAAATCAAACTAATTATTGAAAAGAATTAAACGCGACTGAAGCGTAATTATGAGCACAAGTTGGTTACATGTGACAAGCGCTCAATTGCGAGTTTAATATCTCCTACTAACATCGGGAGGGGTGGACTGAGAACCACGATTTAAAAAAAAATTTGAAACACAAGGACGGTTTCAGTGCATTTTAAGTCATTTTGTTTCCGGTGCATTTTTTAAGAGTCAGGTGACCTGCTTTGCACTGAATGATTTTTATTGAGAATGGGCCGACTACAGTGCAGTCACGTGACCTCTCTTAATTTGAGACACAAGGACGGTTACAGTGCAGTCACGTGACCTCTGTGCACCGAACACGCCATATACATAACTACTAACACTAAATCAAAGAAAAGCTGAAAATGATATAAGATTGGCTTTATCGAGCACTAAACCATGAATCCCTAAACTGGCTTTGTCTTTGCAAAGTTTACCGTCGCACTAACAGATGTAAAATTGATCAATTATTTGAAATTAAATATCTTTAAAGTGTTTTTTGTGGTAATTTCTATCCGCGTAAAAAGTAGAACAGGAAGGGGGTCGCTGGCAAAATATAATTCATAAAAGGGGTCGTGAATCGCCAAAAGTTGACAAACGCTGCTTTAAAGGAACTTTTTTTAATTTCAGACAAAATACGGTCCCAGATCTTAATTCTGCCATATTTTATAAAACGTTGCAGTCGAGATGGGTTATATTGCGGAATAGCAAACTTATAAGCTAAAATTTGCCTCGTTCTTAATTTGTGTATAGTATTTGTTTTACAAAAGTACTCCGAAAAAGTAATTGGAAGTTTCTTATGGCAAAAGTTTTGCATGAATATTGCGACTTTATAAGTATAGATATCTGATAATTTAAGTGTTTTATTTTGCTTGTATAATGAAGACACACTTATGAAGGGCACATGGAATGTGAAATTATTATTAGTAATTAATCTTAAAACTTTGTTTTAATAAGATACAAGTCTTTGCAAGTATGATTGAGAGGTTGATCCCCATACTATAATGAAAGTATAATGTCACAAAATATTAAAGCAGTGTTGCAGTATCGCAATAGAAACTTACAGCGCATTAAAATTGCATCGGCTTGTAACCCAGTTACAGTGACAGAGTTATTATTTATTTGTTTATTGCTTTGTGAATAAATACTCTATTTTTTATATTATTTTGGTTAGTTATTGAACATGGCAACTCAGACCAAATCGCTGTTACATAGATAAATCATTTTCAAAAGAATTTTGTTTTTTCCGACCGGCAGATTCTCGATCACAACAATATTTTAAAATTTTATTTCATTAAGTTCTTTAATATTTTATTTTTTAATTTTTATTTAGAATAGCATAAACAGACCAAAATTGTGATGCCTACGACTTTTTTTATCGCAGCATACACTGTTGCTTTTTTTTGGTCACCCAGTTCGGACAACGGAACTAAGCAAACCGAAGTTTTTCGGGATGCCAAAACCCAGCTATAGATATAACGATGAGATCAATTTTACTATCATTACACTAATTTTTGACGAATCACTTTCAGATAAGGAAAGTCGATTTCGTTGGGGGTGGCTTTCTCAACAACACCATGATTACTGATGACAGCGCAGCAATTATTTCAACCTGCTTGCAAAACATAGAGGAGCTAAATGTTGCAGGATGTCACCTAAGTAAACGTGGAATCGTAAGCATTTGTAATGGAATCAAAGGTTTAAGTGTTCCGGTAAGAAAAATATGCTTACTTGGCAATGCTGTTGCTAATTTTGACAGGTAAACTGCAATTATGTTATAATGAATTTTTTGATCAGTCTAATTTTGTTTTCGTTTGAATATGCTAGTAATTATAATTTTCAATTACAACAACTTTCTAATTATGGTTACAAAAATGATCCTAGTGACAAATTGACAGAGGTGGGCACAAATAACATTATATCAAAAGCGCAGCGCAACAAAGCGCAACGATCTTTTCAACCAGTAAAAGCGCAGCGCAAAATGCGCCATTTAATTTTTTTAATTTCTGAAGCGCAACGCAACTTCCGCAATGAACTTTTTGATTCAGTTGAAGCGCAACGCAATTCCGCAATTGCGGAACGGCATTTTCGTACCAAGTTAAAGCGCAACCTAACTTCCGCAATTGAAATTTCACAACACAATGCAAATATCGCATTTTTTTGCGATTTTAGACAGAAAAAGAGTAAATGATTTGCTAAAGAAGGCCGACATTTATCAAAATTACAATCTAAATGGAGCAAAATTAAGTTCAATGTATAGAATTGCGCAATTTACTAAAAAAAAATTTGAAAGCACAGCGCAATTAAAGCGCAACAATTTTAAATACTTTAGTCCGCAACGCAACTTTCGCATTGTTTAAAAATAAAAAATTAAAGCGCAACGCAACTTCCGCAATTGCGGAGGTTGCGAACGTTGCGCTTTGCGCTTCTAATTGCGCTTTGCCCACCACTGCAAATTGAATTTTAAAGATAGTATTGAGTTTGATTGTCAGTTGATAGTAAAAATATATTTGATTGTAAAGCCATCAAACTTTGGCTACTTGATTTTTTACAATAACGCAGGATATTTATTTGCTGTTCAATTATACAATGAAGACTGTCAAGTTTTTATTATGTGCTGCAGCATTGTTGAGGTATTTACTAAACACTTATACGTGCCTAAATTCTTTCAAACACAAAAATAGCTTCCATTTCCAATTTCAATTACGTTCATTTGGTTTTCTCATGTATTCAAACAAAAGAAATCACCAAGAGAAAACACAGTCAATGAATCGAATCAACATTTTACTTCGTCGAAACTAAAAAACATAAAAGTAAGAAACAAATACAATTATTGGCTGGGTGGAAGATTTTTAGAAAATTCTTGAATGCATTTAACAGTCATGAATGTTGTTAAACACGGGAATAATTTTCACACTCGTGCGTAAATATGCTCTGCCTTTCTAAAAACTTTTGTAAATTTCTAAAGAAAGTTTATGCTTAAACTTTGACGTGTTTCAAAGCATTTTACCTAAACAAGCACGCAATGATTACCAACAGAGGTGGAGTCCTCGAGAACGTTCTTGGCCTCGAGGACGTCCTCGAGGACAGATTTTGAAGTCCTTGGCCTTGGCCTCGAAAATTGGCCTGTCCTCGACTCGAGGACAGCACAAATTTTTGAATTGTTAAAATTTTGTGGAGTGCTTGAAAAATTTTTTTGAAAACGTTTTTTTGTGGAGATCGCCTAAAAAATTTTTGTGAAGACCTTTTTTTTTTTTTGGAGACCGCCCGAAAAATTTTTGTGAAGACCTTTTTTTTTTTTTTTTTTTGGAGAGCACTTGCGCTTGTGTCCTTGGTCCTTGGCCTCGAGCATTCCTGTCTTTGGTCTCGAGAGTGTCTGTTCTCGGAAAGGCTGTTCTTATCCTTGGACTCGGATTTTTTTGTGTTCTTGGCCTTGGACTCGAGTCTTGTGTCCTTCACTCCACCTCTGATAACCAAAGCCGAAAAAGGCAATTTGCTCCAGAAAGAATATTGCCTGATCAAAGCATACCAAAAGTAAAACAATAATCACTAAAGCACCAATTTTTTCTTTCAAAGCACTCTCACAACTTTTGCTGGGGTTTGCCTTTCTCACAGTAGATTTATAATGCGAAATAAAAAACTAATTTGATCACACGCTTTGATAAAGTGCTAGGAAAACTATGGCTAATTACACCACTATTACTCTCATTTTTTTGAATTTGCTATCACGTTTCTAATTTTTTTGATAATTTGGTTGAAAAGGTTATGAACGGTCATAAACGTATTTGAATAAAAAGTTACAAAATTTTTCACTTTTCCGAGGCGCTTTCCCCATACCTCCTCGTCCGTCTGCCTGTGATCTACACGAGTATTCCTTTTATTTCCTAAACTCGCACAGATCTGAAGAGTTAAACTCTTTCCTTGCTGTTAGTCAATCATCTTCATTTATTCCGCAAACAATTATCACACACAGTAAATTTGTTTAGCTTTGTACTTTCCACTCCACACTTCCCCAAAAAAGGCTACGTCATGTTTTTATTTTGACCTCACATTTTGGGGCCTAAACAAGTTTGTACTAGAGTTTGGGATTCCTTAAAATCTAATTACGGCCAGAAATGAATTTACTCTCAGTCGTAAATATACAGGTCAGACAGCTGCAGTAGTAGTTGTAACTTATTATTCAGTTGTTGCACTGCACTGAGTTTACAAATAGTGATTACTGAGCAATAGCGTTTTGCAGGATTTGCATACTAAGATTGCGACTGATATTGGTATTGTAAGCAGTGGCACAAACAGGGGGGAGGCTAAAGGATATGAGGCAAATTATAATTTCGGTAGTTCACTTTGAACATATGTATCCCAAGTATGATGCTTTCAATCGTGTTTTTGACTTTATTAACAGAGGTGGAGTCAAGGACACAAGGCTCGAGGCCAAGGCCAAGGACACAAAAAAAATCCGAGGCCAAGGCCAAGCACAGCCTTTCCGAGAATAGACACTCTCAAGGCCAAGGACAGAAATGCTCGAGGCCAAAGCCAAGGACCAAGGACACAAGCGCTAGAGCTCTCCAAAAAAAAAAAAAAAAGGTCTTCACAAAAATTTTTCAAGCGATCTCACAAAAAAACGTTTTCAAAAAAATTTTTCAAGCGCTTCACAAAGTTTTAACAATTCAAAAATTAGTGCTGTCCTCGAGCCGAGGACAGGCCAATTTTCGAGGACTTGAGGCCTCGAGGCCAAGGCCAAGGACTTGACCTTCGAGGCCAAGGCAAAGGACTTCAAAATGTGTCCTCGAACTAGGACGTCCTCGAGGACTCCACCTCTGTTTATTAATATGTAAAAAAAGAAGCTGAAGAGCTGAGTAATTTCATTCTGTCACATAGCTTTTAAATCTCAGCAAGTTTTTTTTCAAATGGCTTTATTAACCGAACGAAATGTCATCCCAATGGCGTTAAAATGGCCAGTTTTTTCAAAAATTTACAAATTTGCCAGCGGCTTTGGAGCTTTTGCCTTCCGTCTGTAGTACGCAGACAAATTTTAGCGTTAATTTTAACTACTTAAGCTTCTCCCAATAAGAAATTCTTGGTTGTGTGCCTGATTGTTATTTTTCGTATTGGATTACACACGAATGATTAATGTGCATGAGCAGATATTACAAGCAGAGTAAGGCGATGAAACATAATGAATAAGGGGCTCCGTTTATTTGCAAAGAGTCCCTTCTTCCTCAAGACCACCACTGGGTTTCACAGCCAAAAAAGGTTGGGAAATACTGGCTACACATATTCGTTGTATGTTACACCCTTTTCACATTGTTCTTGTTACACCCATCCATACATATTCTGGTAATGGTGTTGAGATGCACTCAACAAACATTGATCTTATTTAGACATCATAAAGTTAAAATACGATTAACAAGGTTAAAAAAGATATAACTTTTATAGACATCTTATTTTTATTTGCAGGTTAATGTGACTGATAGTATTGTTTGCTCGTGGTTTCGAAGTTTTTGTACATAGAAAAAAAGTACCAAAAAGAAAGTAAACGTAAAAACAAATAAACTAGATCTTTATTTTCTCGAAGAAAAAAAAAAAAAAGAGCTGTTAATTGCAAAATGTTTGTGTTAAGTGATCAAACAAATACCGACAAGATTTTTAAACCCAGCAAGCTTTATTAACTACAGTTTTAAACTCGGGTGTGTTTAACAACTACGTCATTACAGCACATCAGTTGAGTTGAGTAAAATCTAGTATTAATCTTTGTCTAAGAAAAGAAAGATCTGTTTGGGGCAAGGTCTTGTTATCCCCAAATACATTCATACCCACTTCATACCCAGGTCATATTCATACCCATATATATACCCATATATTCATACCCAGGTCATGCTTCTTTGTGTTCTAAGTCAGAATCCAGCTGCAGTTGATAAAATTATTTTGAGAGTAAAGAAGAACCTAAATTTGTATGTAACCTGAAACCCCTTCCTCGGTCCCATATCATGTCCAAATAAAAAGGTTGAAAGTGATTTTGTCTGATGAAAAAATTCTAGATTTCAATTTATTTGTGGTTTGGGTAAAACGAGTGTCCGACTAGGCATTTAAATCCAGCTCTGTTCACTCACGACAATTTCAAACTATGGCGCCTTTAAGCACTACTCTATTGCAGCAATGCGAACTGATGATTAAAATCAACTGATGACTTGTTTAAAAATAGAACGGTATTTAACTAGAAAATTTTTATTTTTGCTTCCAAACATTTATGCGAGACCAAATCAGTATTCGAACCCCATACATCTACTCAATGCTCTATTTCAGCATCCAGCAGTAGTCATATAATAATTTTAGAATAAAAAATAAATTTATTCTAAAGCGTATTAAAATTTAAAACAGAATCGTAAAAAATTCTTAACAAAGAATGAAGACTGAAATTTTTAATCACGTGTAAGTTAATGGCAAAAAAATCAATATAGTACTTTCGAAGTCAGGACATGCTACTCAATGCTCTATTTCAGAATCCTGCAACAGTTGATAAAATAATTGTTTGGTGGATCCTTGATTCGAATACCGCGAGGTCCATTTCCAGTCTCCTTACTTAGTGCTCAGATAATTTATTTTATGCTACGACGTTTTGAAACGACTTTGTAGTGCTTTTTCTATTCTAAGTTAAAAAGTTAACTCTCAGGGTGGATTGAAAAAACTTTTTTATTCAAATCGAATTTTAACTAATGTCAGTTTAGATGTCATTGACCCTAAAAGCAACTTTTAAACAACTTTGAGTTGGAGCTACTTTTGAGATGTAGGCACCCTCATATATGAGTTGGGCAGGGGTTCATTTTTCCAACATAATTCAGCAACTACTGGTTCTAGAAAACTGTTTGATAGCTTCAAATGTTTAGACGACGCAAGTTTATATGAGCTCTAAGAAAACATTTTCACGTATTTTGCATGTAAAGTGTTCAAATTTACAAAAAAGTTTTTCTGTCGCTGTTTTTAAGCATAATTTTGAAGATATTACTTTTAGGCCTACTCTAAATTTACTTTCTTCATATACTGTAGTAAAGTTTGTTTATCCCAAATGGAGCTGACATAAAAAGCTGTTTCTTAGTTAATTAATTTTCTTAGCTCTTAGTTCATTAGAGAAAATATTTTTTAGTTGTCTTTATGAAAACTTTGACTTTGAAAATTTTTGCGCAACATTTGTCAAAAAGAATCGTTTTAATCGAGAGTGCTATTGAAACAAATAAAGCCGAGACGTGACTGACAGGAAAAGCACCAATAAAAAGTTTGCAATTTTAAACTGCAGACGAATTGTTTTTGCCTGCGCAGGATAGAGATATTGGCTTTAATAAAAAAAAGATTTAAAAGTAGATAGGTGGAAGGAAGAGTTGGGGCCGTGGACAAAAATTGAAAATTATAGGTCAAAAATTGAAAATGATTTGCGTATGATGTTACGCACCGACAAAATTTTGAAAAGAATGATGTCCAATGGCTGGAATCAGGAACAAGCGACTGAGTATTAGGTTGGGTGGAAGATTTGCAATGACGGGCAGGAAGTAACTCAAGTGGTAGAACAGCTGGACAATAATCCAAAGACTGCAGGTTCTAATCCTGTAGGAGAATAACTTTCTCGAACTGCTATGCTTTTAGATAGTTACTGTTCTGGCGGATCTTCCTAATAGACTTCCGTGCTGGTAGCTTTTAGGCCAGAAAACACGCAGATGATTATAACTTTGTCTCGCAAAAGTCAAAACATTACGATTTAGTTTTTATCAACACCAATACGATTAGTTGTCGACTAAATTTTGAATGGAGATATACAAATCCATCAACCTTAGCATTATCATAATTACACTATTTTACGTTATAATTAGCCGATTGTGCTGAACAAAAAAAATCAAAAACTACAGTAGATCTCGTTGCTTCCGTAAAACAATGCGTAAGGCACCGAATTTGATAACTTTGATTGGAATTAGGGCATTGTAAGCATCCAAATTACAGCATATGTAGGTAAATTTAAAGAATATTTATGTCATAAAATCTTTTTCCAAAATTCTTGTGAGGCATTTTCACTGTTTTAAAATGGTATCTCGGTTTCCAAAACATTTGCTTAATCTATTTCCATTTTACACAGAATATACGTACTTTTCAACGCATTTTAGTTTATGGGAGGAGGGCAAAAATGCCCCCTATATCTAACTCTCAAATCAAAATTTATATAAAATCCCAATCAGGCATGCTGGTTGGTGTTTACCGAACTTGTTAAAACCTGATGTTAAGTTGATAACATTATCATAGTGACGTTACAGTCATGTTTTCAAAATGGCTGTTCAAATTTCATGCAATATATTTAGCAAATAAAGTTTTTGTCGTGGCAATCTATATAACTGCAACACACATGAAGTAACTTTTCTGGCATTATACTAAACAACCCAGTAATAAGTACCGGTATGTACAATAGTATCCAAATGATTGTTTATGCAAATCATTACAAGCCAGGCGCGAAACAATGTTTTGCTAAGAAGAAATTTTGCAAACCAAAAGTTAAAATTTTTTTGTTCAAAAAATCTCTGATTTAAACCGCGTGTTAAGAAAAATTGGTGCAACTTAGAGTACCACAAACGGAGGTCAAGTAGGGTCTGGAATCAAAGCCACCAGCCGTTGGACATTTTTAAAAAAAGCTTACCGTTTAACGCCGTCTAGATTAAATTTTGCACGTTTTGCGCTTTTTTAGGGTCATTTAAACAAACTAGAGGCTGAAATCGAATTTCCTGTTTTAGAATTAAATTGCCCGGTCCTTTCACATCTCTTAACACGTTTTAACTCTTGTATTTGAGGTTAATTTTTCTAGATAGATCGGCAAAGTGGGAGGGGGGAATAAAGTCTTTTTATCTTTCCCTCGACTGCGCCACTGCTTCAAACAAAAGCAATCAAGTATAATATATGAGCCCGTATAGTGGCTGCAGGTGCCCCTATTGCTTCGGGCTAGTCTATATTCAATATTTTACACATGCGCAATCAAAGTTTTTATTTCCAACTTCACTTTCTAAAGGAAACTTCTCTGCCATTTTCTTACAGCTACTTTTCTGCTATTTTCTTACCATTACTTTCATACTTCCGAGCAGAATTTTTTGCTTTTCAGACACGTTTTTGTACCCAAAAAATCCAAAAAACTTTCTCTTAGTTTTGTTATTTTTTTAAAAGTACTTTGTCACGTAAAAACTTGCAAGGTGTAGATGAATTATTAGTGGAACATCGTTACAGCCCGGGCCGGATTTACATTGAGCGGGGCTCAGGCCCGGCGCCACGGGGGGCATTCCGGGGCCGTGCCCCCCAAATGACTGCTTGTGCCCCCCCAAGCGAGGACTGTGCCCCGAAGAAATTAACAGGCTCGGGGTTATTGGAGTGCAAATCGAGGCCTGAGACTCCCAAAATCGTGTTTACAGCCCATATTTTTTTTAATTTTTGTGGACTCACACCTGATTGCATTAAACTTTTGGGACAAAGACCTAAATTTTTGAACTGAAGACCTTTTTTTTTGGTCTTCCCCTTTTTTGTTTGATCCACACTAGAATAAATGTCTCGTGCCCCCGTGCCCCTCTCGAATTCACATAAATAAACTTCTCGTGCCCTCCAAAATTTATTTCTTTCCCCCCCCCAGTCCCGCTATCCTAGCGCCCGGCCTGGCGGGGCTCCTGCTACTTTGGAGAATTTTAGAACATCTTCTTGCCAAATATAGGTGAATACCAAAAAAAAGTCTTACCATTATTCTGAGTACGGGGCCTCTGGCACTGTGCCATGTGGTAAATCCACTCTAGTAATTGCATTACGTTCATAAAAGGAGCCTGAGGAGGTAATTTTTAGGACAAAAACCCTTAATTTCACCCGAATTATACATTTAACTTAGTTGGCAAAAATTGAATTGAGGGTCTTCAATATTGTTGTTAATTACTGTTGTACGTGTGTACTGTTGGAAGCAAAAAATGCTATAAGAAACTAAAAAAACAGTAGGCTTTTTGTCACATTTTTATCATTAGTGGCATCCTCTTGGCTAAGCCCATAGTCTCACAATATGTTTTTGGTGGATTCATAATCATGCAATGAAATTGCCATGACTATTTTTGCCTTTCGTTAGTTCTCTTTTGTGTCCGCGCGAACAAGGGATTGACGCAGTTGTTAAGGACAATTTTCGGACGAAGAAGAGGGGATCAATTTTTTGCGATTTTTTGCGGATGTTTTTTATGGACAGCCCTTTATCAAATTATATACTGCAAAAGCTGTTCTTTGGAGAAGAATATCTCTTTAAAATAACTTCATACAGAAGACAGGCTGGTCTTTACTTTTCATGACAGACAAAAAAGCGAAGGACATAACGCAATATAGTTAACTTTTATGATTTGCTCTGTAAAGCAATTTAGTGCAGCGCCAGTGAACTGTCAGTCGTTCACTATCCCACAGTATCACTCCCTTTTTTACGTGAATAAGGTTTGAAAGTGCTTCTCCGTAGTTTCAACTCGTTTTGACAAAGGAAGGCACAAATCCTTTAGTCGTTAATCCGTTAATAACAAAGCTAAATTTTCATTAACTCGTTAATCCGTTAAAATTGTTTTTCATGTTAACGGACTAAATTAATTTCCGTTAAGTTTTGTTAACTTCCGTTAAGGTTTTTACCGTTAATATCTTGAACTATTCATTTATCGTACCGGTGCAAACCAGTTTGCACTGGTAACACTTCTTGCATGTTAGCACGAGTTTTATAGAAGAAAAAGCGAAGAAAGCAGCTCTTTTTTGTGCCAAATAATAAGCTGCAGCCTCATAAATCTATTAATCATCGCTGTTCACAATTTCCAAAGATTTTCCGATCGCAGCTTTATTAGTGCTATTGGACTTATTTTTATCTTGAAATTAGATTAGACTGTAAAATGTACCATCCAAAGCACAAAAACACCACCTGAGCAATAAATATTTCCTTACAATTAGCTCAACAGCGTCAATACGTATTCTAGAAGCGAGTGAATAAAAAGAAATGTAAATTTCACGCAAAATATTAACAAATTAACGGACTTTATTAACTTCCGATAATTAAAGCTGAAAATAACGGATGAACGTTAACGGAGGTGTGAAGTTTGTTAACAGACTAGTGGTTAACGAAGCTAACGTTTTGAATTAACTTGCCCACCTTTTCCTTTTAATGATATTAATTCCATTCCACGCAAAAGCACCGAGTACCGAGGTAAACGTGCTAAAAAGTAACGACGGTACAGAAAACGGTACTTTTTGAAAAAGTAACGACGGTACCGATAACGGTACTAAAAGGTGCTGAGTTACAGTAACGCGGTACTTTTTAGTGCGGTACTTCTCACCTCAGTAGTTCATTATGTGCTATTGGTTTACTGCAAACTATAGGCCCTATTTTGCAAATAATAAGCTTTGCAAGAAAGTTTATCATGTCTGATATTAACAAACAGTTTGTAGCTGTGTTCTAACATTCTCAGGAGCGCTGCCAATAGTTACGTTGTCCGTACGACTTACCCTCACAGTTTTACCAGTTTTCCCGATTGCCCCCGATAGCATATCGACGAATGTTACTGTAGGGCTACGGTCTAACCACCACTTTAGTAGCTAACTTAATCCTACTTAGCATACTTTTAGTTAACCCAACATAACTTTTACCATCTGAAACACAAAACAGAATTAAAGTTTTTATCATCAGCCAACTAAACAAATAAAGACCGTTGAAAGTGGCTCAACGTTAATGCGTCGGATTGTCGCATCCATAGTTCTGAGTTCAGTTTATTCTGCCGTTGCCGATTCTGTAATTTCATGTAGATAGTTTACGTTTAAAAAATTCTTGTGCTGGAAAAAGATTTTGTCGGCCTTAATAGCTGAAAAAATAAAACAACAGAGCAACTGAAGAGCAAAAACCAGCAATTTAAAAAGACCTTTCAACAGTTTTGCATTTTTGCATGATCTAT
Organism: Trididemnum nubilum; assembly: GCA_963965965.1. Classification (NCBI taxonomy): domain Eukaryota; kingdom Metazoa; phylum Chordata; class Ascidiacea; order Aplousobranchia; family Didemnidae; genus Trididemnum; species Trididemnum nubilum. The sequence goes on from OZ014469.1 coordinate 52,452,074, forward strand.
CAAATCTTGATAAAAGAAAAAAGTATTGGAACTATTGCAATAAAATGGTCGCAGAATTGATGGAGTATTGTTTTCCAAAAGAGATGTAAATTATTGACAACAGAATATATTATCCAAAAAAATAATTAAATCAAAATTTTATTATACTCGCTGTAAAACGCAGAAGCGTGTAACGAGTTTGATTGGCTATTCTCCGCTCATGGGGTTATTGCGCCTGCAGACAAGACGATTCTTTCGAGGAAATATCGCAGCAGTGGTGAATCGTTGGAAACACTGCCACCGTTTTGACCTGCCTGAGATTTGAACCGCAGAGTTCCGCCCCAGAATGCAAGTTTATTTCACAGTCAACATTTGAAGGAAAAGAATAGGTAAAAGTTCGTATCAAAAACCATATCTTTTGACATAACATCAAAACTACAATTAGTTTAGCTTCTAAAGTTTGGATGCAGATGCTGTTCCTTCGACTTTAGCATTACCAACCATAATTACTCAAATTTGTATTAATGTTGTGTTCATTGTCCTCGGTTGGCATTGAACCGAGATCATTATGGTTCCCACTGGCAGTTCAGATTCTTTAATGTGGGCTCAGGCTCTGTTTTTTATAAAAAACACGTGATAATGTCGCTTTCCAGCCCGGGTTCCTACTCGGCTCCGACTTAATGTTCATTTTTTTTGGTTTCAATCGTTGTCCGGTGGTCTAATCCAAGTTGCTTGTCCTGTTTAAAGTTTGAGGATTGAGTATAATTTCATCCAATCTTCCAACTTAATCATCTTTTTGCACCACAGTCTTTACCACAGAGATCAATCTGGCCTAAACCCTCATTAAATTTTTATTCCAAGATAAAACCAAAAGTAAGTTACAAAGTAAAAAAACGCACAATAAGACGCTGTATTTATACCAGTAACCCTAAAGCCGTGTAGTATTTTTAATATTGCAGCAGCATGTTTAGTACTAACAGCCATATTTCCATCCTGTTCACTTCTTTACAGTTTCACCATAGTCGTAACCATAAATTACATAAGTTATTATCGTTGCTAATATGGGCTACATATAACTGTTCTACAATCATTGATTGCAAAGATACTCGGTCATTCAGCAACTTTGCAGCAACAGATTAAACTCCGCTTTGCATCGACAAAAACTTCATAAAACATATCACGAGCTTTTTGTAGAAATGAAAGCCTGAGCGCACATTAAAGAATCTGAACTGCCAGCGAGAGCCATGACAACCTTAGTTTGATACCAACTGAGGACCCTGACCGTGACATTATGGTTCATCGTACGTGCAAAATAAACTAAAATAAACAAAGTATATCTCATTACTCCTGTAAAACAAACACTCAAAGCGCGCAAGTTGATAGTTTTGATTGAAAATATTTATTTATGCCAAAATTATTTTGCAAAAGGGCGTATAAAACATTTTTACTGATATACTGGATCGTAAAGCCATCAAACTTTTGTGACTTAATTTTTCCAAAAATGCAAGATAATCTTTTGCTGTTCAATTATGCAATGAAGATTATGCAGTTAATTTTTTTTTTTTAACATATGTTGTTGTATGTACTAAACGCTTAAGTGCTTCGTTTTTTTTTTTTTTTTATCATAAAAAATAGCTTTCATTTTCAATTTCACAGTTATGTTGATTTGGTTTGCTCTTGTGTTCAAATAAATACATTCATTTAGAAAAAAAAAACGCAAATTAATCGAATCAACATGTTATTTCGGTAAAACTTCTTCATCTTATTAATTTCTTTAGTGTCCACTTTCCCGTGAAAGTCATGGGAGCAGCAGCTCGAAATTAAGCCGCCACACTTTACGGTCTTCCATCACCTCCATTATATCGCTTGGGTGAAGTCCGAAGCGATTCCATCCAAGATTCTTAATGTAATTGGTCAATCCAGTTTAGGTCATCCAACTGATTTTCTCCCATTTACTTTGGCAAGTAAACTTTGTTTAGGAAGTTTTTTCTGAGGCTTTCTGCTTACATGGCCAAACAATCTGAAGCTCAGTTCTGCCAATGCGAAGAAGTAACGGCTCGATGTTTAGAGATTTTCAAATGCCAGATCCATGTATCTTGTTAAACAGTGTAACTTCTTTGATTCTTTGTTGAAACCTCATTTCGGACGCTTGCATTTGTGATCGCACTCTTTTGGTCATTCCCCAAGATTTGTGACCATAGCTGAGAATGGAAACAAAACGATTTTGAAAGTTGAGAGCTCTGCCATTTTCGACAATTCTCGTTTAATGACAATGGAATAGTGCAAAGCTTACATTCATTCAGTAGCGTAGCCAGGGGGGGGGCGGGGGGGGCTATAGCCCCCCCCATTGGCCTGCCGACCAAAATGCAGAATAAGGAAAATACCACGTTTTTAGCACTTCTAAGACTCTCTTTTGCACTGGATTAGACTAAAAAATGCTTTAAAGCATAGTTTGAAACGTTTATTTGGGGGGGGGGGGGGGGGGCTAATGGACTGCCGACCAAAATGCAGAATAAGGAAAATACCACGTTTTTAGCACTTCTAAGACTCTCTTTTGCACTGGATTAGACTATTTTGAAACGTTTATTAAGGGGGGGGGGGCTAATGAACTGCCGACCAAAATGCAGAATAAGAAAATATCACGTTTTTAGCATTTCTAAGACTGTCTTTTGCACTGGATTAGACTAAAAAATGCTATAAAGCATAGTTTCAAACGTTTATTTAGGGGGGGGGGGCTAATAGACTGCCGATCAAAATGCAAAATAAGGAAAATACCACGTTTTTAGCCAGTAGCGTAGCCGGGGGGGGGGGGCGTGGCTATAGCCTAGCCCCCCCCCGTTGACAGGTCGACCAAAATGTAGAATGGGAAAAACATTACATTTTTAACACTTTTGAGATTGTTTTATGCACTGGAGTGGACTAAATAGTGATTTAAAACATTTTTTGAAACATATGTTCAGGGGGGGGCTAATTTGTCAAAAATAAAACCAACAAATAAATAAAAACTTAGAAAAATGATAAGAAATAAGCAATCAAATTTGATCGTAAGTGTAAAAATGCTGAACATAGGTGTCATCAAAAAATATACTATAAACTAAGGAATAGGGGGGGGGGGGGCTATTCAGTATTTGTTATTTACCAATCATTTCTCTCAAATCTCTTTTCATTAGCCCCCCCCCAATTATTTTTCTCTATAAACTGTATACGAAATAGATTACTCCGTGTGAGTTTTATTGAACTATTCGATTTTATAATTTGCCAGCATCTAAACAAGAGAACTAACATTTTATTATTAGCCACCTCCCAAATAACCCATTTATGCCACCAGTTTAATCTTGTTTGCACTGCCAATTTCTAAGCCACGTTTTAAAAGCATTATTTTTTAATCAAAATAGCCCTAAAATGAAGTTATTTTTGCAAAAAAAATGCAAAATTTTTAAAGCGCTGGGGGCTCCGCCCCCACACCCCCGTGCCTCCAGCGGCTGGGGGCTTCGCCCCCAGACCCCCAAAACAGCCCCCCCCATTGCGAATTTCTGGCTACGCGCCTGCATTCATTACTGCACTATCCTTGCCAATTAGGGTATCCAGTTCGTCGTCTTGTCTTCCGTCACTGGTGAATGCAACCCAAAAAAACTTAACTGCTTTAGTGTCGCTCCATTCACTTGCAACACGCACTGATCACGGTTTCTTGAGAAATGAATTACCTCAATTTTGGCATTGCTTATTTTCATTCCGGGTATGTCACATGCATCTGCAAAAAAACATAAATTTAAATCAAAAAATCACAGGTACATATTAAGCAGCACGATTATTTATACAGTAATAGCATATAAAAAGTGCTACTTTGCAAATATTTTTTGAAGTCACAACTTTAACAAAATTTGGTTGCAATAAGCTCATAAATAAATGGCAGATATTAATTAACTTGCCCCAACTGTTTTACTTAAACAACATAATTTTATACTAGTGCGAAAATACCGATTAAATTTTAATTCAGTGTAACATCATTTACATGAAGATTAAATTCTACATCAAGTCAATCATACGAGAAAGAGCCAAATAAAGTTGATAGCTAATCACAAAATATAAGGGCAACAAATTGAAATGAGCTTGAAAAAACTGCATCACAGCGCCTCTTCAGTTTTAGTTTAAACACCTGCAACTTGTATACTGGTAAGGTTGTGTACGCCTGACGTACCGAATTTCTGCTTGATTTACAGTAACTTGTACACTTACGATTTTTTCCCAGTTAAATGAAACTTATTGGTTAATGTTGCTGTCATTGAAATAAAAACAAAGTATATGGTATACTGTAAGCAATAATACAATTTTATTGTCTTTGTCATGATTTCCATTGCCCTTATGCTAAGTATTGTTACGCCTCTTACGTTTTTTAATATTATTGACATATTAAGTTATGGCATGGAAATCTTAGTTAGTTGCAACAAGTTTGTATTTTGTTTTGTAAAATTCTAATAAGTAACTACCCAGCTAACAATCAAAGTTGGGCAGCGCAATTCACAATAGTTGCGCCGCAAGCGCACGCGTAACTTCTGTAAAATTTTTAAAACAATCGATTCCGCATTTCCCACAAAATAATTGCGCCGCTAGCACAACCGCAAGCGCACGTGCAAGCAGGGGTGCCGAAACCCGGGGGGATGGGGGGATATATCCCCCCAATAATTTGACTGCATCCCCCCAATAATTTGACTATGGTCTACATCTGCATTCCCCCCAATAGTTTTACTCAAAGGTGGGCAGCGCAAGTTATAATAATTGCGCCGCAAGCGCACGCGCAACAACTCTAAAATTCTTACAGCGCAAGCATTTTCGCAATCCCAAAAAAAATAATTGCGCAGCAAGCGCAAGTGTAACATTTTAAAAAGCATAAATCTGATTGACTCACTGCTCAAAAAGCTCTGTAGATTACGGTACGAAACAACTATTCAAAACAAATTATGCGCAACACCAATTAGTGAACAAAAAAAAAACAGAATTATTGATTTCCTTTAAAAAATATAAGCATTTGAAAATGCGCATCGCTCAACTCCACTCATTTTGGACAAAAAACAATGAAACATGACGCTCAACAACCGCATTTAAAGGAATTGGGGGTTTAAATTTCTACCAATAAAGTTTTTATGGGGTAGTAAGCGAACGACTTCGGAGTTGCTATCTTTTTCTTATGGCTTGTCAAGGAAATCGATTCCTAGCTTCGATGCAATTTGTGCTTCTGGAGCAATTAGCGTCACTCTGCTATAACGAATGGAGCACGCTAAAATAATCATCATATATTTAGTATAAAAGAATTAAATCAACTAAGAGGTATACCGACGAGTAGAATGTTGATCAACAATCTTACGAACCCGTCACCCGCACAGGGCGAGCATCGAAAGCCGAGTGTGACCGTTCAAATCTCAGTGCACCCAGTCCATATTAACATGCTCATTTTAACACATAGCTACACAGTGGAAAAGTGGTCTAACGCCTGTCCTGCGTTGAAGGAATGCCGCGAATTCAAAACCAGTGTATGTCTCTGGTTGTTGCGGACATGGGTTCAAATCTTATCCGTAGTCATTTTTTCTGATAACCAGAGGCTGATCCAGATTGTGACTTTATGTCTTCTATTTTCTTAAGAGCTACCAAGGCATTTGTGCATTTATGCTTCTAGAGCAATTAGCATCACTCTCTGACGACTAGAGCATGCTACAAAAATCATTATGTTTTTGTTTTAAGAAATTGAATCATCTAAGTATATTAATTGAGAGCTAATACCGATGCTGTCACTTTGGTTAGAGATTTCTTTCAAATTTTCCATACTAGCAGCAAAAATTGCAATTAATAATTTTTGGTGTTTCTTGGTTTTGAATTACGATAACACCATAGGCGTAGCCAGGATTTTTGATTGGGGGGGACCACAAATGACATGTACTGACGTCATCAGAAATTTTTGAAAGAGGAACTTTTTGTGAGACAAAGATATTGTAGAACGAAAGACCAGAAGCCGTTGTCTGGTTTACCAAAGTTAAAAGTGAAAATATTTAAATTGGAAGACGAGTTGAGTAAACTAGTGTTACTCAAACGTATCACAGACGGGGGTCTGAGGGCGAAGCCCCCAGAAGCTGAGCGAGTTTTTGAAAAAAACAGCTATTTTAATGCCATTGGAATACATTTTGCACGCGTTCTGAGCTATTTGAAAGAACTAGATTTTTAACATTTGAAAGCCAATTGAAAAAATTAAATTGCTGAATCCTACTTTTACTTTTTAAGTCCAAAACACATTTAAAATCTTGCATTTTGTGGTTAAATTTTGTTCGTGATTTGGCCCTGATGGGGGGAAGGAAGGTACATTGCCTTCTGCAATATTTTACCAGTAAATAATAAAATAATCCACACAAAGATGTTTTTTAGAGATTTTTGTTTTGTCAATTGTAGAAGTATGTGTGGCCAGGAGACCTAGACCCCATCAATTCAAATTTTATTATTTGTTCAAGAAACATTTGCCCAAGCTAATGTTTTTCAAAAGTATATTGTCGCGTAAAAACTGGCAAGGTTGCGGTGAATTAATATTGAAAATGGTACAATAGATGATTATGCTTACTAACCATGTTATTGACCGGATGGATTTACATTACGCGGGGCCCTTGGCACTTTGAAGATTTTTGCAAAATCTTCTCACCAAATATAGGTGAAGAGTGAAGATTAAAAAAAAAGTCTTAGCATCGCTGAGCTGGGCCCCTGGCACTGCGTCATATGGTAAATCCGCCCCTGGTTATTGCTTTACATTCATAAAAAAGTTAGATGAGGGCTTGAGAAAGCAGCTTTCAAGACAAAAATCTTAGTTTCACCTGGATTACACATCCAAATTGGCTTGTAAAAATTGGCTTGAGTGGGCCCGGGCCCCCTGGTCGTCAATATTATTGTTAATTACTGTTGTACTCAAAAAATGCTAAAAGAAACTGAAAGTGAAGAAACAATTGGCTTTTTTGTCATATTTTTATCATTGGTGGTATTTTAATTGGGAAAGGCCCCGGGATTCTCGCCACCTCCCTTGGCTACACCTATGGGTAAGACATTAGACAAATTGCAATCTACGCGTTAAATTCCTTCGCGAAGCAATATTTTAAGATTTTTTAGGAACGAGAAGCGTATTTCTGGAAGGACTATTATAAAAGTAGTTTTTATGTTTAAAATTTGATTCTGCAACCATGTTGAAATACGCTATTGAAAAATTTCAAATTTTGAAAAATCGGCAAAACATTTCATGAAAAAAGTTTTAATAAAAAACTAATGCTGTGAATCGTGCTGTATAGCGAAGTTTTGCAAGCAGTAAACGAATGCAATTTTCCATGATGAAGCTTTTATAAATCTTCCTCGTCAATTTTTTTTTCTAACATTTAATCCCAGTTGTTGGAAAGCAATTACTCTTAATCGTAAACTTATTGGAATTGCGCTTGCACGATTGCGCTAAAAATTGCTAAAATACTTGCGGCACAAGCGTCAGCGCAACCGTTTAAAAATAGCTGCGGCGCAAGTGCCCAGCTCTGGTTTTACTGTGGTCTGCATCTGAGCGCTGGATAATGTTAGGACCTTTTTTGTGGTCTTCACGTGATTTTGGGGAAAAAACTCTTCAATTTTTGGTGAAGATCTTTTTCTTTGGTCTTCACTTAAATTCCGGGAAAAAAATTCTTCAATATTCGGTGAAGACCTTTTTTTGGTCTTCACTTAATTTGCTTACCTAAAAAAGGTCGTGGTCGAGGTTCATCCCCCCCAATGTTGAAAATCGGGCAAATTTGGGGTAAAATTGCAAATTATCTCCCCAATGCTCAACAAAGATTGGCACCACTGCGAGCAAGGGTGAAGTTTTAATAAGAATAATTTTGATTGACTCACTGCTCAAACTGCTCTACAAGTTACCGCACGAAACGAATATTCAAACCAAATTATACACACAACCAAATAGTAAACAAAAAAAAATTATTGATTTTTCTTTCAAAATACAAGCATTTGAAAACGCGCATCGCTTAACTCCGCTCACTTTGGGCGAAGAACAATGAAAAATGACGCTCAACACCTGCTCTCAAAGAAATCGGGGGTATTAATTTTCACCTTTAAGTCTTCATGAGGTGGCAAGAAAACGACTTTGCAGTCACTGTTCTTTTCTAATGGTTTGTCATGGAAATCGATATTTGTCAGGGTTTGCCAATGAATGCACCTGCGCTCTTGTGGAGCAATTAGCATCACTCTGCTCTGACGAATGGGGCATGCTAAAAAAATCATCATGTATTTTGTATAAAGAAATTGAATCAACTAAGAGCTGCACCGACGAGTAGAATTCCATCTGTAGTCATTTTTTTGACAGCCAGAGGCTGAACCAGATTGTGACTTAATGTCTTCTATTTTCTTAAGAGCTATCGATGCATTTGTGCATTTGTGCTTCTGCAGCAATTAGCATCACTCTTTGACGACTAAAGCATGCTGCAAAAATCATCACGTTTTTGTTAAAAAAACTTAACCATTTAAGTATATTAATTAAAAGCTATACCGAAGCTGTCACTTCGGTTAGCAATATCTTTTAAGTTTTCCATACTACCTACCTGAGGTGGAGTCCTCGAGGACGTCCTTGGCCTCGAGGCCTCAAGTCCTCGATAATTGGCCTGTCCTCGGCTCGAGGACAGCACTATTTTTTGAATTGTTAAAATTTTGTGGAGCGCTTGAAAAATTTTTTAGAAAACGTTTTTTTTGTGGAGATCGCTTGTAAAAATTTTTGTGAAGACCTTTTTTTTTTTGGAGAGCACTTGCGCTTGTGTCCTTGGTCTTGGCCTTGGCCTCGAGCATTCCTGTACTTGGCCTCGAGAGTGTCTCTCCTCGGAAAGGCTGTCCTTGGCCTTGGCCTCGGATTTTTTTTGTGTCCTTGGCCTCGAGCCTTGTGTCCTCGACTCCACCTCTGCTACCTACAAAAAATGCTATTAATAGTCTTTGGTGTTTCTTGTTTTTAAATTACGGTAAGTCGTAAGATAGTTTGCCAGTAACGCGTTAAATTTTTTTCCAAAGCAATATTTTAAGATTTTTAGAAACGAGTAGCGTATTTCTGGAAAGTCATGTATAAAAATAATTTTTCTTTTTAAAATTTGATTTTGCAAGCATTCTTTGGAAAGCGCAATGAAAAGTTTAAGAGTTTAAAAAATCAGCAAAATAATTCAGACAAAAAACTTTCTGCAAAAGAAAACTTTTGCTGTAAATCCTATAACAAAGTTTTACAAGCAGTATAGACGAATGCAATTTTTTACGACGAAGCTTTTATGAATCTTCCTTGTCAATTTTTTTTCTAAACTTTAATCAAAGTTGTTGGAAAACAATTATTCTTAATTGTATTTTGGATTGCGCTCGCGCAATTGCGCTCAAAATTGCTAAAATATTTGTGGCTCAAGCGTCAGCGCAACCGTTTAAAAATAGTTGCAGCGCAAGCGCTCTCGCAAGTGAAATAGTTGAGCCGCAATAATTACGCTGCAAGTGCCCACCTCCGCCAACAATATTGCGTGTTCACCACGTTCCTATAACGTTACGTTTTGTGGCAGTAACGTAGTAGTTTTGCGTAACTATCACGCTTAGGCTTAGCCAGGAGGGGACCAGGGTCCCCAGGCCCCCAAGAATTGAAATGCCGCCAATGATAAGAATGTGCCAAAATAGCCTTGTTTCTTCAGTTTCAGTTTCTTTTTTCATCTTCGAGTACAACAGTATGCGTGTACAACATTAGTTAACAATAATATTGACGACCAAGGGGTTCGCGCATCCTCGATTCAATTTTGTCAACCAATTTAAATGTATAACCCGGGTAAAATTTTTAAGGGTTTAGTTCTAAAATTGCTACTTCAGGTTCTCATCTAATCTTTTCATGAATGTAATGGAGTAACTAGAGCGGAATTTGTCATATGGTACAGTGCCAGGGCCCCTCGCTCAGATGTAAGATTTTTCTTTTTGGTCTTTACCTATATTTGGCTGGAAGATGTTGCGAAAATTCCCAAAGTGCCAGGGGCCCCGCGCAATGTAAGTCAGACCCGGGAATAACATTATTTGCATTTATCAGTTCAATTAACTTTTCTGAATTGCTTTAAATGCTTTGGTGTAGGGCTTAGGACCCACCCTGTATTGGACTGCGGTAATCTAGAGTTTTGATTTACTTGCGTTTCTGAAAAACAATCCTGTGAATGGGGTATGCACCAGGTGATGCCAAAGTTTTTTAATTAAACCCTGATATAGTATAAGTCAAATTCATAGTTTAAAAACCAACCCTTTACTTTAAAAGCATTTTTTTCATCAGCACTTGTTGCTTTTGGTAAGTGTGTTTATTTCTTATTAAAGTTTAGCATGCTGGCTTTTAAAATTCATGAGCAGTTGAGCACATCTTTAACTGCGAAGGAATTTGTACTGAGAAATTCAGTTCTGTGAAAGCCATTTTCTTGTATGGGCAGAGAGCAGCCAAATTCTTATTGACATTTTAACATTTTTCAAAGCCCACAGAAATAACATGTGAAAATAACAAGAATACAGCAGTGATTAATAATAAGTTAAACATTATATTTCTGTCATTATTTAACTGCTTTTCAACACTTACAGTACTTGCTATCCTATCAGTGAACACTCTAAAAAGCAATCAACATTTGTTAGAATACAATAATTACTCTAATAACAGTATAGCAAATAAAAAGTAACTATATATTACTATACAAATTTCACTACACCTCCATGCAATGAGATATATCATAAAAAACATAATTATCGATGAGAGGACACTGAGAATCAAACCCAGATTAAAAAAGTACCAGATGACGATTTTGTGGATAAATTTCATAGACGGTAGAAACAATCTGAACTACCACAAAATCAGTCAATTCATGCACAGAGCTGGACAGCGGTGTTTCGAGCTTTTAGCTCTAATCGGCAGCCCTCAGCTTCTCTAACAAATAGCTTTGTTAAAGAGCCCTCATCGGCAGCCCTCAGCTTCTCTAACAAAGTTCTTTATTTGTTAGAGAAGCTGAGGGCTGCAGATGAGAGCTAAAAGCTCGAAACAGCGCTGTCCAGCTCTGTACATATTATGACTCGAGCTGCTTTGCAGCTGCCGCGTTGGTGATTGATCTGGCCACCTAACTGCCAGTGGAAGTCGTAATGATTTCCCAGGAGTCGACCACGAAGAACGTCAAACTTTTCGATCAGTCAATTCATTCAAAATCAATATCTTAAAATATATTAAAAGAGTTTTAGTTTTTACTATATTGATTTTAAAAGAATTGACTGATTTTGTGTTAGTTCAGATTGTTTCTACCATATCATAGAAAATTCAATATAATTTGCAAAAATCATGTTCTCTTGAATTTACTTAAACAATTGAGCAGTTAGATCGATAAAATGTATTGAAAGCAAATAGGAACTTGGGTATTCTGCATCCTTGGAAAAAAAAATGCATCTAACATGAGCGGTTGCAGAGTTATGGCCATTTATTCGGTTTTTGCGGCGTTGACAGGGAAACGCGTTTTGAAGTAGCGCAAAACAAAAAATTATTCAAAAAGTTTTGTTGGTAAATTGAATTGGTAGTTGAACCACAACTTTTAGGAGAGTTCCTACGAAATTGAAGAAAGTCACCGAAATTTGGTACGGCCTAGTAACCATCTATTGTATCATTTTTCAATAACAATTCATCTCCACCTCGCCAGTTTTTCGCTCAAAATACTGTAAAAAAATTAACTAGGGAAAATGCACATTGAAAAAATTATAGAATTTGAATTGAGGGGGCCTGAACCTCCTGGCCGTACATGCACTTTTATAACTGGTTAATTTCATCACGAAGCAAAAATTTCTAAGGAATATCTTCGAGTGGATTATTATTTACTGCTAAAATATTGCTGGATTAATGCATCTTATTTCGCCATACCTAAACCAAATTAATTACAATTAAAATTTAAAATCAAAGTGCAAAATTTTGAACGTACTTTTGACTTAAATTGCAATTAAAAGAAGAATTGAACTATTTAATTTTTTCAATTGACTTTCAAAGGTTAAAAATCTAGTTTTTTCGAATGGCTTTGAACACGTGATAAATTTGATTCCATGGCATTAAAAAAGCTTTTGTCCAGAAAAATTACAAAAATCGCCCAGCGACTGGGAGTTTTGCCCCCAGATCCCAGGCTCTGATACGTTTGAGTTACACTGCCTTGCTCAACACGTCTCTGAAATTAGACAATTACACTTTTTAACTATTAGTTTAAAGCCCTCTCCGTTTAACAATATCTTAGTTAAGTGCCAACAAGCATGGCTTCAGATCTTCCATTCTACGATATCTTTGCCCAAAAAACAGTTCCTTTTTTAAAAATTTCTGATGACGTCATTGACTGTGATTTGTGGTTTGGGTCCCCTCCCCAATCAAAGATCCTTGCTACGCCTATGCTACCACGCAACTTTGTAGACACTCAGGTATGTGGTGACCACGTCGCAATTAAACGTGGTAGTGACGGAACTATTTGCGTAGCCACGTGATTACCACGTAACCTGAGATGGGCACTTGCGCCGCAATAATTGCGGCGGTGCAAGCTTGTGGCGCAACTATTTTACGTGCGATAGCGCTTGCGCCGCAATTATTTTTGAACAGTTGCGCTGACGCTTGCACTTCCAGTCTTTTAGCAATTTTGTGCGCAATGGCGCAAGTGCAATTCAAATAGATCAGGAATGATTATTTTTCAATCAAATGTGATTAAAGTTAAGAAAAAACATTTACAAGATACATAGGCGTAGCCAGCATTTTTGATAGAAGGGAGGGCCAAACTGCAATTCACCAATTCACACGCAATGACGCTTTTAAAATTTTTTGAAAAAAGGGACTTTGTATGAGACAAAAATATCGTAAAATGGATGGTCAGAAGTCGGGGCCTGGGTTGGCACATGACCTGGGTTTTGCTAAAGAGAAAGGACTTGAACCAAAAGTTAAAAAGTTTTCCAAAATTGTCTAAGTTGGAAAACGCGGTGAGCAAACTTCTTAAACCCAAGCGTATCACTGGCTGGGGTCTGGGGGCCTGCCGCTAAACGATTTTTTGTAATTTTTTTGGGAAAAATATTGGATCATATTTTGTACGTTTGTAGAGCCATTTGAAATAATTAAATTTTTATGATTTAAGGCCAATTGAAAAAATCAAACTGGTGAGTCTTCCTTTTACTTACAGATCAAGTTTAAAACACGTTTCAAATCTTGAATTTGGGGCTTAAATTTTGTGAGTGACCTAGCCCAGGTGGAAGAAGCAAAGTGCATTTTTTCCTACAATATTTTTAGCAGTAAATAATCATCAAGTAGGATATTTTTGTTTGGTCATGAAAATAACCGGGTTTAGGAGTACATTTGAAAATGATGTCATCAAAATAACCGGGTTTAATCACCACAATAACCGATGTCATCAAAATAACCGGGTTAGTTATCATCAAAATGACGTCATACATTTAAACTGGATGGAAAAATTTCATTCAAAGTTGCCCAGGCCACATTGTCGTTGATATTGATATTAGTCTGTCGTACTCGTATACAGTTTGTTGCGTACGCGAAAAGGCTAAAATAAACTGAAAAAACATACGTCTTTGTAGTTATTGTTTTTATCATAAGTGGCATTTCAATTGCAAGGGGGCGGGCTTTTTGCCCCTATCCCTTGGCTAAGCCTAAGACAAGGTATAGTAGGTTTATAAAAACCTCGTCAGGGGAAAGCCCATTTGTCTACTGCTTGCAAAACTTTTATTGGATTTATTACAGCAAAAGGTCTTCTTTTGCTAAAACGTTTCTCTCTAAAATACAGTATTTTTTGCCGATTTTTCAAAAAAAAATCCAATTAAGTAACTTAAAAAATGATTGTAAAATCAAAATTAAACAGAAAATTGTTTTTTGTAATTGTCTTTTTAGAAATACACTCCTCGTTCCTAAAAAATCTTGTACTTGCACTAGGCATTAAACGGGTTACTCGCAGCAGTTTATCTTTTTTACCGTAATTCAAAAATAAGAAACATCAAAAACTAGTGATTACAACTTTCTTGCTAGCACAGAAAAACTTGAAAAAAATTGCAAACAGAAGTGACAACATTGGTATAGCCACAGTATACTGTGGTAGAGCTCTTACAAGTAAATCTTGGATGGTTCAACTTTTTTTAAACAAAAGATGAGTTTTTTAGCGTGCTCCATCTGCTCCATTTGTTAGAGAGTGACGCTAATTGCTTCAGAAGCACAAAATACAAGTAAGTATCGAAGCTTGCGAAGGATTTCCTTGACGAGCCATTGGAAAAAAAAAAGTGACTCCGAACTCCGAAGTCGTTCGCTTACCAAGACATGATGACTTTGTTGGTGGGATTTTTTAACGCCTCGGTTCCTTTAAATGTAGCTGTTGAGATTATTTTTTCGTTACCTATAAAGACGTTCTTCGCCCAGAGGTTAAGCGATGCACTTTTTCAAATGCTTGTGTTTTTCAAAAGAAGTCAATATTCTTTTGCTTACTATTTTGGTAGCGTGCATAATTTTTTTAAAATATTGGTTCCGTTAGTTAATCATACTATAAACCAAAATGTCATGAACACTTTACAAAAATTAGCAGCAAATTAGAATCATTAAAACTTCATTCAATGATTGTCATTGAATGAAGTTAAACCTATAGTTTTAGGTTGACAATCATTGAATGAAGTTTTAATGATTCTAAAATATCATGCAGCAGATGTAAATAAACACAGGGTTTTTTAATCTGAAATGGTTTTGAATTCTTAAACAAGTCGAAAAAAAAATTAATAGGCTGATTTTTATACCTACTAGGTATCACCCTTCACATAAAAAACAATGTTGTTAATAGTGAAGAAAATTAAGTACCGGCACCCAAGCTCAATTAGTGTTAATAATATTATTCTATGCTATGCTGTTCAAGTGTTCACCATTAGTTTTTATTTTATCATTCGACTTAAAAAAAGAATTGGAATATTTTTAGACAAAAGCACTTTGTAGCACATAATAGCAATTAATACCAACTTTTGTTTATTAGTTCTTTTTATAAGTATTAGTAGCGTAGCACTCCAACGTAGCCACAAGTAACACTTTAATCAGTTGCATTGGTTGACACGGCAAACTGGAGAGTATGTTGTATGTTGTTCAACCGAGCCGGTCAACTGCATTTTGCTTTTGACCGGGATGTTTCATAATTATAACGACACATTTTCCCCAAAATTGAGATACTTCTATATTTTTGTACTTGTCGGGAGCGTCGCCAAGAATAATCAAACATCGTTATTTTTACGACCAAGATTACAAGCTTGTAGCCAGAATTTGTCCAAGAGAGGTTTGAACCATAAACTACAATTCTATGTTTAAGCATGGCATATCGGCTTCTTAAACATAGTCACTATATGTAATATTTAGTGACTCTTTCTTGAGTAAACTTATAACAGACAGCATTACGAATAAGACGGGGATCATGGGAAAAGCATTTATTTACTGTAAATAACCATTTTAATCAGTGAATCACGGTGAAGATTTGTAGGGTGTTTACCAAGCTCGTAACGGGAATAGGCAGAAGGAAAATTAAAATCTGGGCGCAGAGCCCAAAGCTCAAAAAAATTTTTGAATTTTTTTGACTGTGGTAACTTAATTTTATTTGTATTTAAGCTCAAATTCTTGGTTTAAAAACTTTTTGGCTTTAAAAATTTTTTGCCTTTTTAGTAGCTGAAATTACGAGATAAAGACGATGGCCTAGTTTACCGATTGCTTGGTTTTCAAATTTAACAGTTAATTAGCCTAATTCAGTGATCAAAATTCCTTGCATTATGTTGACTCCTCTTCACACTGATGATTAAGTCAGTTGACTTCGAAACACGGGAATGCTTCCGTGATTGTGGCTCCGCCTCATCTGCTTCACTAGGGGTTGAAATGATTGCCCATTTAGACGAGGAGACAGCATTAGGGTGGTGTCAAATGAAGTAGGATTGTAAGACGTGATCTCTGTAACCTATTAAATTAATTCTGCCTATTTCCCTTTAGGAATAATTTAACGTGCTTCATATTCTTTTTGAAAGACGTTATGCATGTCTTGAAGAGTAATAATATATTTGATGAAATCAATTTTATGTTTTGTTTTTTAGTTGAAATCGT
This sequence comes from Trididemnum nubilum, assembly GCA_963965965.1. Classification (NCBI taxonomy): domain Eukaryota; kingdom Metazoa; phylum Chordata; class Ascidiacea; order Aplousobranchia; family Didemnidae; genus Trididemnum; species Trididemnum nubilum. The sequence goes on from OZ014469.1 coordinate 52,468,206, forward strand.
TGATTTTGTTGCTCAACGAAATTGGTGATGATGACTTCATAGCAATCTCATCATGTATAAGCAAGGTTGAGGAGCTCGCGATTGGTTCCTTATTTGACGACAACCTAACAATGAAAGGAATCACAGCATTAGCAAATGCTGTAACAAACTCCCCCGCGAAGGTAAGGGTTACTACTTTTATGTTGCAAAAAAAAAGCAATAGCTTATTTGAATGTTTGTTCGGACTTGTTGTCTGCATTAGCATCCAAGTAAGCTATCCAAATCTTTTCTGAGTTTATTTCAAAAGCACAATTAAAATGTTACAAAACAAAAATAAATCTTATCTAATAATAATTTAATGTCAGAAATGTACCAGGAAGTTGTTTCAAAGGGACAAATTAAGTTCCATTTTAATATTAAAAATAATACCCACCTAATCGACTATCTGACATAAAGATATTGTTGACGATGATGTTTCACACTTTTGGTTTTTCAAAAATTGTAGTTGATTTTGTCATAAGCTAAAACTTGTAACATTATCATGTAATAATTGCTTGCACCAATGCGAATCCAATTTAAAGTGGTTGAAACAATAACTTTCTCGCTCGCTAGTTGCAACAAATCTATACCTTACAAAATATCTGCCGTGGCAATTAACTGATTTTGACAGAAACGCCGAACAATTTATTGCAAGCCTGAAATATGTCAGATAAATTAGGTCTAAGAGCCTGTTTACACTGTGCGTAAAATCGTGAGCGTACGAACGTATTTTTAGTTTATCTTAAACAAAAAATTGGTGCGCCGTCGTACCACCTTACCAGTGTACATCTACCAGTTGATTAAAGAGTATTTTGAAACTGAAAAATGGATTTCCAAGCGGTTCGGGATAATAATGTTTTTAATAAAAATAATTGCATCTGCCGTAAACCAAAATTTTTGTGGTTATACGTACCGTAATACGGTTGTACATACCGTTATACGTACTGTCAGTGCCTATTAGTAGTTGTAGCCGCGCTTGGGCTAAACCCCAACAATCAAAGAAATTTTTTGATAATTCGTTTTTGTATGTGCTGGCTTTGCTCCGAAATTCTGCTTAGCAGTGACGCAAACAGAATTTTAAAAAAAGATGGGCATGGATGAAAACTAGTTGCACATGTTGGGGGTAGCGGATGGAGCCCCCAGCCGCGGGGCAAGTGGGGGGCAAGATTTTCATGTTTTTTTACAAAAATAGCTTATTTTTAAGACCATTTAGGTTAAATTTGCGTTTAAAAGAAAACTCAAGTCAAGTGTTTCACTGTTGACCAAAATGTTGGTATGAGCCTAAAATACATTCCCACAGATTTAGAACTTTCTACCCCTTCCCGATTTCAAGAAATTGCTGTTCAAAATTTTCCTCTTACTTCAGTATCGACATTTTGTCAGAATTGTTGCAGAAGATTAACTTTGGAAAAGCTGGCTGACTTTTATTAAAAAACAGCTAAATTTACTATTCTAACCCTTTGCTATGTTTTACAACAACTCTGCTACAAAACAGTTATTGAAAATCAGGTACATGCAGTAACCTTTTGAAATTTTGTTTGTAGTTGAGAATCAGTGATTCTCAATCGCGGCTTTTAGGGCCGCATGCGGCTCTTGGTTATCCTCTCTGCAGTTATCATTAACCTATTGAAAATGAGTTTGTTTGCACCGTTTATGTAAAATTTATTCAACCATTCTTTACTTCAACAGAAAAATCTATACTAATAAAGCAATAAATGTAGTCAAATTCTCTATTGTTTGTTATGAGCATCGCTTTAGCCAGCAATCAAGGATAACTTTGCGCAGTTCTATTTGGGAGTTAGTTATTGGATGTTAGGTGTTTGCACATTAGTTTGGTTTCTTAGCTTGGTTTTCATTCTCAATTAAAAGTTTTATTCTGGTTTATACAAACCGAAAGAAAGTGAGTCCTATCTTAGTCTTTCGATAGGTTGTAGTTCTTCTAGTTTCAGATGGCTTTACAAATGTCTAAAATGCCATCTACATCGCGATAAAATGGCAATTTTTCCGAAAAATTATAAACATTGCCCAACGTATGAAGCTAGCTACTATAGGCAATTGAAATGTTTCAATAACTTAAAAAATAAAAACCTGCAGCCGTTGCACAAAAGTAAGTAAAAAGCCTTTCTTAGGTCAAAATCTAATCTGTTGTATTTTGAGAACAGCAGATCATAAAAAATCTAAATTTGGAGAAGTTAGTCTTAAGATTTTTCAAAGTGTTTGAGAGAAAATAAAGCAAAAAATGTCCAACCTGAATGCCCTTTCAAAAAACACGTCTTTATGGCAGTGCAGAACATACGCAAACTAGGTATAAAAGCAACTCGAGGAGACAATAACTATTTAGTCATCCATTCTCGTGGTACAGCACATCGTAAAAAAAGGCTAGATAGTACAGTAAAAGTTCCTTAGCAATCGGTAACAGAGTTATTTGCAACTTGTCAAGCAGAAAACGCTAAATAGTTATTGGTGTTGGCAGGAAAACGCGTAACGTGCCCTCAGCAGCTTCTTGAGATACTACTGCAGAGAAGCCGTCTTTGAATATGTCATGACCCAGATTAGAGAGCTAAGAAACACGCGCACAAGCGGCCTTGTAAAATATTTTGTGTTACAGATATTGGAAGTTTTTAATCTCTGTTATATTATTAAGGCCCAAATTAAAATGGGTACGCAGCTCAGTTCCCTTTTCACCTAAAGCGTTAATGGCTATGAAAAACTTGCAAGACAGCAAAATACTTGCATACGGGATAAAAAAATATGAAATCTGTACCACTCCTATACTTAAGTAGATTATAATGACGCAAAAATACCAGGTAGCGAAAGCATTTTCTATGTGTATGCTCCATTTTCATCTGAAAACGTTAATTTTAACGTTTTTTGCACTTTTTTTTTATTACGCCATGGCTTAAGGGGGGTGCATGGCATAATGCGCGCATATCTACGCAACTGTTGCGTAGTAGCGTGTATTATTAAGACTGCAAAATAAAAAATCACTGCGAAAATTTTGTAATAACACATACCATATCATAAACCTTTTTAATTTAGCAACGGTAGGCCTACTTTGCAAGAAGACATGCATTATTATATAGCATATCATGTTTAAAAGTTCTATTATTATACTTACCCCTAACTTTTTTCTGTTTGTATTTTATCAAATTTGACTGCATTTTTGAATTCCTTGCCCCCAAAAACATTTAAATTGTCATCTTGGTCAAAAAATTGGTAAAGAGTAACATATAAAGTCCAAAATTGCTTTGCGCTCTAGCGCCACTAGTGGAAAAAATGCAAATTTTTGAATCGCATTATCTTAAAAACAAGAAAAGATATCAACAAAATTCCTACTGATTTGGTATCTGCTTCAAAAACACCACAACATAATAAAAACCAAAGAAATTCCAAAAAATAAGGGTTTGATTTTGCATCCAAATTTGATAAATTATAATGGAATGACCCTAAAGCCTTCTTCTTGGTTTGGCCATATCGGCTCTCGACATCAGATAAGCTCCTAGACGAATGAGCAACAACTCTTTAGATACCACCTTGCAATTGCGTTAAAATGCAACCAAGTGCAATAGGGGATGCATCGACAGCAATGCGAGTTTTGCACTCCTTACGAAAATAGGCCAAAAATTCTGCCTTGGATATCAATCGTTTCAACTTTTTAAACGCACTTTCTTGTACGGGCCCCCAGTAAACTTTGGTGTCCTTCCTGGTCAAGTCCAATATGGGTCTCCAGGTAGTAGCCAAATTTGATATAAACTTCGCAGAATATTGGACAGTGGACAAGTTGCATGAACGACCTTGCCTCTCGCGCATTCTGTGGTGGCCTCGCTGCCTCGATAGCTGCGATTTTCTCTTCACTGGCATTAATTCCCACAGTTCTCAAGTCATGCCCGAAGAAAGCCAACTTAGAAAGACAATATTGGCACTGTTTCTTTTTCAACGTTAAACCACATTCACTTAGCCTACACAAAACAATATCAAGTCGTGCGCGCGTCATGTTCTTTCTGGCCCTAGCCATACACAATAATGTCATCAGCGATATTTGCTACACTAAAGCAATTTTTCAATGCATCACTAATTACTTTTTGATACTTTTCTGGGCCTGAACTCCGGCCAAACATAAGTCGCTTATATCTATATAAGCCCTTGTGAGTTACAAAAGTGGTGATGGGACGGCTCTCTTTATTTAGCATTATTCGGTGAAAACCCCATTTTAAATCCAGTTTGCTAAACATCGAACTGCTGTTCAACTCTAGCAGTAACTCTTCCACCGTAGGAATTGGGTTTCTCTCCGCACAATTGCCTCATTCGCTCTTTGCATATCTGCGCATACTCGGATATCTCCGTCGATCTTTGGAATCACCACTAAAGGTAATATCCATGTCGTAGGCCCATCTGGGGCCTACTCAATAATCTTCGCCTGCATCAGCTCATCGAGCTTTTTATCACCCTTTCTCGAAGCTGAAAGGGCACCCGGTGGAGAGACTGTTCTATTATCGTCACCGACGAATCAACATGGAGCCCCAGCTCATAATTTTTGAGCAAGCCGACCCCTTTAAATAATTCCGAATATCGATGTAAAACATCACTACTGTTCACCAAATTAATTTGCTCCGGGCCTACATGCAAATGTCCAAAGCACTCGGAAGTGCCTCTACCCAGCAGTCTGTGGCCTTCATTGTTCATAACAACAAAATTAGCAACACAAAATAATTCAGTGTCCTTTGAAATTCCTTCAGCGGTAAAAGTTTCCAGCGTCGGCAGCGGCTTTGAGCTGCCATATGCGTAAAAAATTTTAGCCGACTTACAGTGCGTGTGTCTGCTTTGAATTTTTCGTTTTTCAATCACCGCCATGTCTTCTTATCCACCACTTTGCACGCCGCACCGGAATCGATTAGAAGATTTGGAACCTCTAGTCATCCGATTTGCAATGTGATCGCCCGCAGGTGCTTTGGTACCGGGTTCAATGAGAAAAAATAGCTTTTTGAACGTATACTTTAATGAAGTTTGCGTTTGTCTTCCTTCTTTGCTTATCGGTAATTATCGGTGGACGCTCTCCTTGTACCCGGCCTCGACCCTTGAACATTGCGGCATTTGACCCGAAAATGCCTTCTTTGGCCACAGCCATTACAAAATTGGGCCGGCATGACAAAACTTGCTAGCGAGCTCGTAAAGGACATTCTCGCTCTCTAAAAAGCGCTTACGAACAAAAAATCTTCGTAGACAAACTGCCATTTTTGTGCCGTCTCGCCCAACATACGTTAAAACTGCTCGCTCAAATTTCTTTGCAAGATGTTTGTCACTTGTGTTAGTACGTAATAAATATCTCATTGTGACATTAAATGCATTTCTACCTCAAAATAATGCGGTCAAGAGAACTGTATGTACTGCATCGTTATGAAAAAAAATACTATAAGCAACGCATTATTATTCTAAGCAAGCAAATTCCTCATCTGATAATAATTAGTAAATGAACGACAGAATTTAACCATATTTTTGGATCAATGTGAAACAAGAACAACTTTTTCTATACTATAATTTTTTTAAATGACGTAAAGCGCCCTTGAGGTTGCTGGTGGGTAAACTTATAAATTAACAGTAACTTTAGGTCTTTAGGTTTCAAAATTTTTCAAAAGTGAACAAGTCGATGTACACTCTTCTTTTTTAGAACCGGTAAATCTTGAGTCGACACTGGCTGTTGTTAATTTTTTGCCGATATTCGGTCTAATTTGTTCTTGATTTTGTAAAACTTTTGAGAGCAACGATGTCAATTTTAGCGGCCATGTTTGAAACACTGTTTAATTCCTATTGCTCTGTCTGCTTAAGCAAAAACTTTTTTCTTACTTTTGCAGCATCGTAAAATTGCAAAAGCAAAAAAGCAAGCTTTTTCAAGTTGAACAACTGCCAAAAAAATTTCTCAATTTCTTGCGCAGAGCAACATAGCTTTATAGTCTTGAATAGTTGCAATTTTGCTTAAAAACACAAGAAAGTCACTGAAATTCTATCGTTTTGAATCAGCACAAATTTTAGTTTCTTTGATTGGTTTGAATTTTTTTTTGTTTGTTTTTGGTTTATTTTGCTGTTGAGGCTGGCATTGTTTTTAATTTGTTCGTAAATTTTGAGCAAAAAATGAGTCTTGTGTTCTTGAAAAATCGTTCTGATAAAAAGATTAAATAGCTATTTTTGTCTACTGGCAATAGGCCTACTCAGCATTTCTTTATCAGTCGAAACAGCAAATGGTTCTCAATGCAATTCGCTTTCTTCATAGCAGTCTAATTGCAAAGATGGTGACGATTTTAATTAACTTTCAGCAAAAATTCCCTTTTCTAAGAAGTTTTCAACATTTCGCCATTAAATTTCTGAACCAAAAAGATTTCTCTCACACTCAAAGAGTGCTTCAAAATCCTTTTTAATTTGGCGAGGAAAATGTGACGTTTTCACTCGAACTGCTTTCTGCAATCGCTCAAAGCAACTTAGCGAAAAAAATGATGTAATGGATTTTGCAAGGCTTTACATACACATGCAAAAATGACCTCGTACGTTGAGCGAGTATTTCGTTCGGTAGCGCCTCTACAAAAAACGCATTAATTAAAGCGAACGAGGAAATTTCTGTCATGTGGGCTTTGGTTTCTGGCTGGGCACTGCGGTAAATTCTTTAAGTGTCCTCAATTGCCTCAGGCGTTGCATTCTTTGCCTTTGGCTTCTGCCGTAAACGAAGAACCAACAGTTCCTTTCCAAAGAAGATTGAGGTCCTCAAGGTTTAAACGCGCTCTCCGTGGCTTGCATTTGCGAATTGACAGTTCTATGCGCCTTGGCCATGTTCACAACGTTTTGCAAGATCAACGTCTCTTTCTCCAAAAACTTTTGGCGCAAGCTGTTGGAGAAATATTTCCTAATAATTTGGTCTCGCAGCCGCTCGTCTATATTATCTCTAAATTCGCAGGTCGCTGCTGCTTTTCGCTGTTTGCACATCAAATCGTCGATAGACTTCTTCTTCGTCTGCGCGATAACAGTAGGTAAAATTTGTGCGTTTCAAAATGAACGTTTGATTTCGGTATAAACTAATTATCTACTGTAGGTTTCGGTGAAGGTTTTTTTATCGGTTTGCTCGCTTACCAGAGTAGCCTATATAGTAAATTTTTTGTACCGCCAGACCGGCGATGTGAAGCAATAAGGCTTTATGCTGCTTGTCGTCTTTAATGTCTTTTCCGGTAACGAATAGCTTGAACGCTCTTCTCCAACCTTTCCACTTCACTGCAATACTGCTGGCCTCGCCATTTACGCTAAATGCACGTAACTCACGTGTGTCGTTGCTCATCCTTGATCCTCGTCGCCATTTGTAGTGTTCTTTGTTCTTATCCTCAACTCAGCCAATAACGATCCACAAACATACGAGTTAGTGCTATTGCACAGATTTATTAAGAGTGAATGCAACTAAACTTGTCAACTCTGAATTGTACAATTGTCAACTAACTTGTTTACACTTAATTGGTCAATGACAATTTATTACCACACAGAAATACTTTTACCGATATCTATGTCATAACAAACTATTAGAGGTGGAGTCGCGTCACGAGGCTCGAGGCCAAGACCAAGGCCAAGGACACAAAAAAAATCCGAGGCCAAGGCCAAGGACAGCCTTTCCGAGGATACACCCTCTCGAGGCCAAGGACAGGAATGCTCGAGGCCAAGGACCAAGGACACAGGCGCAAGCGTTCTCCAAAAAAAAAAAGAATCTTTAAAAATTTTTTTCAAGCGATCTCCAATTCATTGGCATACCCAGATTTTTAATTGGGGAGGCCTAAACCACAAATCACATGCAATGACGTTATCAAAACTTTTCCAAAGAGGAAGCTTTTGTGAGACAAAGATATTGTAGGATGGAATATCTGAAATCGTTGTTGCCTGTTTGCACTTAACCCGGATTTTGCAAAGGAAGAAGGCTTAAAGTAATAGTTGAAATATGCAAATATCTAACTTTAGAAACGTGTTGAGAAAGCTTGTGTAACTCTAATGTTTCACGGACTGGGGGTCTGGGGGCGAAGCCCCCAGCCGTTGGGCGATTTTTTGTAAGTTTTTGGAAAAAAAGCTATTTTATTGCCATTGGATCACATTTCGCCATAGGTGGGCAAGTTAATGCAAAACGTTAGCTTCGTTAACCACTATTCCGTAAACAAACTTCACATCTCCGTTAACGTTCATCCGTTATTTTCAGCTTTAATTAACGGAAGTTAATAAAGTCCGTTAATTCGTTAATATTTTGCGTTAATTTACGTTTCTTTTTAATCACTCGCTTCTAGAATACGTATTGACGCTATTGAGCTGATGGTAAGGAAATATTTATTGCTATGGTGGTCTTTTTGTGTCTTGGAAGATATAATTTAAAGTCTAATCTAATTTCAAGATAAAAATAAGTTTAAATGCACTAACAAAGCTGTGATCAAAAAATCTTCGGAAATTGCCAACAGCGATAAGCAATAGATCTATGAGGCTGCAGCTTGTTATTTGTCACAAAAAAGAGCTCCTTTGTTCGCTCTTTTTTATAATCTCGTTCGAGTATGCAACAAGTGTTACTAGTGCAAACTAATTTATATTGGTACGATGAATGAATGATGCAAGATATTAATGGTAAAAACCTTAACAGAAGTTAACAGAACTTAACGAAAGTTAATTTAGTCCGTTAACATGAAAAACAATTTTAACGGATTAACGAGTTAATGAAAAAGTTAGCTTCGTTATTAACGGGTTAACAATTAACGGACTTGTGCCCACCTATGCATTTTGCAAGTGTTCAGAGCCATTTGAAAGCACTGGATTTTTGACATTTGAAAGTCAATTGAAAAAATTAAACTCTTTAATCCTCCTTTTACTTGCAATTTAAGTCTAAAACACGTTTAACATTCTGCATTTTGGAGTTAAATTTTAATTGTAAGTGATTTGGTCCAGGTAGGGGGAAGTAAGGGGCATGGTCTCTGGCTACATTTTAGCAGTAAATAATAATCCACTCGAGGATTTTTCTCAAAAATTTTTGTTTTGTCATGAAAATAGCCAGTTATAGGAGTACAATGTTCGCCAGGAGGCCCAGGCCCCCTCAATTGAAGTTCAATGATTCGTTCAATCAGCATTCTCCATGGCTAATTTTTTTTTTAAGTATTTTGTGCGTAAAATCCGGCGAGTTCGAAGGTGAAATACTAAATTGTTTTTGAAAAATGGTACAATAGATGGTTACGTTCACTAACCATGTTATTGCCGAGCTGGATTTACATCGCGCTAGGCCCCTGGCAGTTTGGAGATTTTCGCAACATCTTTTTGCCAAATATAGGTAAAGACCAAAAAAATTACGATTTCAGCTCGGGGCCCCTAGCCTGTACAGCATCATTTTATGGTAAATCCGGCGCTGATTAATGCATCACATTCGCAAAAAAGCTAGATGTGATCCTGCGATAGCAACTTTTAAGACAAAAACTCTCCATTTTTTCTGGGTTATACGTTTAAATTGGCTGGCAAAAATTTAATTGAGGGGGACCCGGCGCCCTTGGTCTTCAATATTGTTAATTAGTTATTTTTGTCAGCAAAAAATGCTAAAAAGAAACTGAAACTGAAGAAACAATAGGCTTTTTTGGCACATTTTTGTCATTGGTGAAATTTCATTTGGGGGGAACCCCTGCCCTCCCTCCCCTTGCCTACGCCTATGCTCCAAGTGAGGAAAACAAAAAAGGTATTCGCAAATTTTCCGCGAGGTTTCTGGCGCTTTTCAACGAAATTTCAACTGTTCAAAAAATAATGCTGTCTTCGAGCCGAGGACAGGGCAATTTTCGAGGAGTTGAGGCTTCGAGGCCAAGGCCAAGGACTTCAAAATGTGTTCTCGAGGCCAAGGACGTCCTTGAGGACTCCACCTCTGCAAACTACAACATTGCTTACGCCAAGTATGATTACGTAATCAAAAATCGCTAGAGTTTTCTACGTCATGAATACTATGATGTTTACCTCTGAACATGACTAACATTCGAATGACAAATATTTTGTACAGTTAGGAGAGAATAATGTGCATTGTAAAGTAAACACGCCACAAGTAATGGCATTTTTAGAATCGGCATTTTCCAGCAATAGGTCTACAGGGCATTTTCCAGTAACGGTATTTTAGTAAGTCATTTTACAAAGCCACCGGCCAGTTGGTCGATTGGTAACGCGTTCGTCTTTAGATTGGGAGATCTGGTATTCAAATCTTGGATCGGTAAAACTGGGCACAGTGTTGCCAACGACTTGCCACCGCTACAACATTTCTTCAAAAAGAGCTGCGTTGCCCTCACGCAATGACGCGGAAATGGGCCCCTTAAATTCTTTCTAAAATCTAAACCAGGTGCCAAATTCGCTTAAACAACTTAAAAATGCACCAACTGTTTTTGATATAAAAGTTCCCAAATGTCAAAGCGATTTGGCATATTTTGGTTAAAAGGCTACAAAACTAGCAATTGAACAACAACCTAATGGTCATCTGAATTAAAAGATCAAAGTCTAGTATACATTCCATTCCGGTAAACAATATAGTACGGTTGAAGCCAAACTTAGATCTTTCCAAGCCAAAACTCAATTTAAAATCAAGCACTAATGTGACCATTTGACTAATATAGCATTATACTTGGGTTTTCTATATTGCAAACAAACAAACGCAGTTTTTGTAAAATAAAACAACAAAAAAAAACAAAACTGCTGAATTCATTTTATGAATGTGACATACTATTTCTGTAGTTGGAAAAATGTAATTGACTGGATGTCTTTAAAACCGAGAATATCATTAAGCTTCTGATCGAGTGAGATTTTGTTCCGAATGGAGGGAGAAAACACTCAGGCAAAAATGATTAAATACTTTATTTTGTTAAAAATAAAATTTTATCTTTACAAAATGTAGAATTTCTGGAAACGTATTATCCACTAATCAAGGATTGCTTAATATTAAAACGATGTGTTTGTCTAAAAAAATCAGCTAAAAAAGCAAAGCAGAAATTGCATTGACACTTCTAAATAGGGTTAGTATGTGATATGCATAGATTTTAAAATTGTTTGAAAACGTGCTCAAAAACTCATGTATGTTAGCTGTTCGAGTTACGCATATGTACGAGTATGTCATTATTTTGTTTATGTTGTGCATTGTTTATTTTAATAATAAGATATGTGCTCTTTCTCAATTTAAGTTTTTCTTGTTAAATAAAATGAAAAATACATCGTAAAAAACTAGAGAAACTTTGAAATACTGGAAGCTCCTAAAAGCATGCGCGGATGCCTTGAAACAAGAAGTACCCGTACTTATTGCATTGAAAAGTGTGTGGATCATCTAGCACTTAGCGTCTGACGCTGTCCGGTGACCGGCCTGAGAATAACTGTGCCAAACAACTACAAAACCATGGATTCTCAAAAAAATTTGGTTTATGAGCCTAGCCATTTGCAAAAAAAGATCGTACGTTAGAAAAGTTTATCATAAATCTTATCTAAACAAAAACTAAATCATAAAGGCTACAATACAGGATAAAAACCCAATGAAAAATTTTCAGTAATTTTGAAATGAGACCAGTTTTACCAATTATTGCGTAAAGCAAAATCACGTGGTTTATCGTCTCAAAATTGATCAAGCGATGGATTTGTACAATAATAATACGGTATCTTTTTGAATTGTTTTTATCGGCGCTTCAGTTCTTCAAATACAAGCTACACGCATATCTGCTAAATTTTACCTGTATTAATCCCAGAATTACACGCTACAAGTGAGACATTAGTGCTCTCTCCTGTTTTTTTCTTTTTTTTTTAATGAATAAAGAAAGTAGAAGCACATAACTCCGCTCACAGACTCTGATTAAGTTACTCCATAAATAGGCAGCGTTTTTTTCACAATTTAATAATTAGTACGTGTTTGGGTTGTATCGAAAAAAATGTTGATTTTCAGATCAACAATTTAGAGCCATTTCTTAGCCAACAATAGTAATTTTCTGCTATTTATTTTGGATGTTTCAAACCTTAACTGATAAGTCGCAAAGAGATAGGGGCGGTCATTGAATTAGTTATCCTAGAATAAATTTGAAAATGAAGTTAAAATTTTTAATTTTTTGATCCTTTTTTTGTCTTTTCAAACCATTAAACCATAATAGCAATAAGAAAAAAATCAATTTGATCGTTTTTTTAAAGTATGGTGCATATTTTATGGTTGAGATATTTTTTACCAGTATCTCTAACTTCCATGCAGATGTTAGGACTTTAGTTGCTTTTTTGCGGTGCTAAACTCTCAAAGCAAGTATTTATAGCTACCCTAACAGCTCAAAAATACTTGGGACATGTTGAACTTATTTTTGTTATAACTTAAATAAAGTCTTGATTTGTAAAAGCTGCTTTACACGAAATGCGATGAGGCGAAGCTGAATATAGTAGATTTTTACGTTTGTTTTATTTTAATTTCATTGCAAACTTTGTTTCATCTATATTTAGCGGCATTTACCAATCAAGAAATTTACGCTCGAAAATACGCGTGATAGTTTTTTCAACTTGAATGCAAGCAAGCACACGAAGCAAAATCTTCGCAATCAAATGACACGCGTATTTAAGCGCATAAATGTCGATTTATTCACTATAGGAAAAGAAACACAGTTAGTCATTGAGCTACGCTTTACTGCGATATTATGTGAATCAGCCTAACAATCATGGCATTACAGATTCATCTCTACAATGTTTAAGCAAAATAAAGATCTTGTTATTATGTTTTATTTGAGTAGTTTTTCTTACAAAAGTGTTTTTGAAGGTTTGCCAAAAATTGCTCTTTCAATAACTTTTGTTTAGATTTTTTTCTATGGGTAGTAAATCTTCGAAAATTTAAAATTTATGATTTACATTAAAACAATACAAACAATATCAAGGAGGTACGTTTATTTCTATTGTTACGATGCTAACGGTTATAATTGACAATATCTAAGATTTGGTTATAATTGACAATATCTAAGATCGTTTATTAGCGCTTTGTTAATGGTCTTTCTATTTTTTTTTTGTTGTAGATGAAAAGTTTGGTGGTGCACTGTCCAAAAAACATCTTAGGTAACGCAAAAATGGAAATGGAGAGGTGTAGAACCAAGTGCGAATATCTACAGGTTGAAGAGTTGTTTAGATTTTCACGCGATCTAAAATGATTGATTGACTCAAATTTCATGTTACGAAGCCACTGAAGCAATCGCAGCATGAAACAAAACTGCAAAAACTTTGTTTCGTCAAAGCGACTAAAGTTCAACTCTTGGCGGAAAGAGTTGAGAAAAAAGTTTGGTACAAAAATAAATTTTCATGAAAATATTTGCTTCAATGCTCTGAAGCTGTAGTTTACCGGCGAAATTTAATGGTGTGCATAGTACTAGGTTATTGTGTTATAGGCCTTGTTACGTAGTCTTAAATTGTGTTATTTCGTGATGCCCATCGAGGTACCTCTTGAAAGACTATTTAGAAATAGATCTTTAATGCTTAATTAATGAATGAAATGTCTTCGGTTGCAACCAGGCGCCGTTTTTTATATATACCTCTTTAAATCGAGCGCTGATGAACATTTTAAAAACATACGCTTGAGTAATTTTTGTTGGCAATTAGTGTTGTCGTTAAATAATTCACAAATTACAAAAAGGCAAAATCTTTATCTTTCTTTGAATGTGGAAATTAAAAATACGATAATTTTAAATTAAATAACTAATCAAGGGTTGGTTGTTTGTTAAAAAGTTTGCTTATTTGTTGTTTCAGCTTGAATTTTATTGTATTGAATTCTAAGGCATAGAAACATCATTTGAAGTCACGTGACCGTCGTCGCTTGGCAGCTGATCGTTGTCGCAGTTACGCAACTGCTCCAACCGATAGCGTCACATTTCAAATCAAGCAAAACCAAATAGCAGCAAACAAGACTCATGTCCAACAGCACATAGCGCTATAAAGCAATTCAGTCATTCGCTCCAAGACTGCGCAGTCAAGCCGGTTAACCGCAATTGGAACCGTGTTCCTTTTTACCTACGTACGCTACAGTTGGTAACCCAGCAAGTGTCCCTGCACTGTTATGAATCCAAACCATCAAAACAATTTTTTCAAATACAATATCGGTAACGGTAACTCCGCCAGCTTATAAGAAAATTATTTCTTGAAAAAAAAATCGAAAAATAAATGAACTACCCAATGCATTATACACCACTCGTCTGTTGTGTTGATAGCTTATCACAAAAAGCAGCTTAATACAATACTGATTCGAGGAATACCGATAGGATTCGAGGAATGTCGATAGTTTACGGTAGTTGGTAGCTATGGATATACCGGTAATCAATCCATCAAGCTTATTCCGATCGAGTTAAAGCACACCTTCAATTCTAGTAGATTGTTTAGCTACATTTTTTTATGACTAGTCTATTGTAAAGTTTCAACATAAAGCAATACACTTATTCAAATATTGCAAAATAAGGCTTAAACGAAACTGTGCTACATTTTAGCAGTTTACTCTTAGTTTGGGTTGTTTTTTGTTGTATCTCCGATGATTGTTTTAAGTACTTAAGCGGGGCACAACAGACATTTGAGAGTTGATAAACCAGCTAGCTCGAGCTAGGCTAGTTAGTTAGTTTCGGAGAGTAAAAGTCTACCGGAAATCCTTCAAGCAGTTTTTGTATTAAACTGCTTTTTTTGGTTAGACTATCATCGTCACAGACGCAGTGTCATTAAAAATATAGTTTATTTGTTTTTTGATTTTTTTTTTCAAGAACTAATTTTCTTATCAATTGGCAGTGCTATTGGTTTTCTATCTTAAAAAATTATGTTGAATTTTTGCCTTTATGATGATCAACTGCCAAGCGACAACGTTCATGTGACTTCAAATCATGTTTCCATGTTTTAAAATTCAATACAATAAAATTCAAACTAAAACTCAGAATACGCAAACTTTTTAACATAGAGCTAACTCTTGATTAATCATTTAGTTGAAAAGTATGGTATTTTTAATTTCTACATTTAAAGAATAATAAAAAATATTCTTGTTATAATTGTGAATTATTTGACGGCAACTCTAATTGTAAAAAAAAGTTTTTTCAAGCGTATCATTTTAAAATATTCATCTGTGCTTAATTTAAAGCGGTAAAGATTTATCTAAGAAACGGCACCTGATTGCAAGCAGAGATATTTCATTCCTTAATCACAATCGAGCAATAAAAATCTATTTAAAAAAGTTTTTTAAGCGGTCCCTCGATGGGCGTCAAGGGATCTCTTTTCTAGACATTTTTTTTGCTCACGCAACTAAGCCTATTTTATGCATAGAGGAGTTGCAAAAGAAAATGTTTCAACAAAATCATGATTTATTTTTAGGTTTTGTTTCATGCACTATGCAAAATTTTATATTTCGTCAAGTGTACAATTCAATTGCAGTATTTAAAATTGTTTTAATTAATGAAATGATCGTGCCTTGGCCTCAAACATTTGGCTGTTAAGTTAGAACCAATTCAGTTTAACCACAAATATCATGGATCGTAATCACGGATGTTTATTGATCCTGGTTTCAATAAGGGGATATCACGCCTATCTTGCTTTTTTGTCTACCACTTTGAAGTTTAAATTAATTTTCCTTTTCTTTTGTTTTTTCTTGTTGCTTTTAAATGTAACAAAAATTACGTCTTCACTTATAAAAAAAATCTTAACTCCATTTGAAAAAACTAGATTTTTAACAGTTGAAAGCTAATCGAAAAAATTTAATTGTTCAATCCTATTTTTACTACCAATTGAAGTCCAAGACACGTTTAGAATCTTGAATTACTGTATAGTAAAAATTTTAAATGTAAGTGATTTGGTCCAGGTTGGGGAAAGTAAGCTACATTGCCTCCTGCAATGTTTTAGTAGTAAAAAATAATCCACTCGAAGATTTTCCTTAGAGATTGTTGTTTTGTTATGAAGTTAACCGGTTATAGGAATACATGTACGGCCAGGGGGCCCAGGTCCCTTGAAATGAAATTCAATAATTTGTTCTATAAGCATTTTCCCTAGTTATTTTTTAAAGTATTTTGTGCGTAAAAACTGGCGAGGTTAAGGTGAATTGTTACCAAAAAATGGTACAATGGATGGTTACGCTTACTAAACAAGCTATTCCCGGGCCGGATTTACCTTGCGCGGGGCCACTGGCACTTTGGAAATTTTTGCAACATCTTCATACCAAATATAAAATTAAGAGAAGACCAATAAAAATCCTACTGTCTGAGCGCGGGACCCTGGCACTGTCCAGGCCCCCTGCCCCCCTTCTGGCTACGCCTATGTCCAGGTTCAAATCTCGGGCCGGTCTAATCGGCCACAGTGTTGCCAACGGCTTGCAACTGTTGCGACATTTTTTGAGAAGGAGCTGTGTTGCCCGGGCTCAATGCCGGGGAGATGGGCCCAGCGCACTCGTTGCACGCTTCAGCGTGATAGAGCGAGTACAAAAAATGTTTTGATTTAGTGTAGATTTGTTTCGATTATTTTTGTTCATTTATTTTAAGTTTATATTTTAGTGTTGCGTTTCTATAATACGTCACAATCACATGTTTGTAACAAGCTGCGTTGGCCAGGCAATGTCAAAAGTTTTAATAGGGATGTTAGTTTGAAGTTGCTGTTGTTTATTAACGTTAACTTTAAATTTTCAGTGAAGAATAGTTTGTTATTGTTACAATTCCTTTTTGTGTATTTAGCAATGTTATGGAGCGCCGTTTGTGTACCCTAATTTTTGCAATGTTCTTTTGCACATTTAATTAAATAGTCATTTTAATTAAATATACAAAAATAAATATACAAAAAAAACAAGTTCAAAAATAAATATGCAAAAATTTTTGAATATTTATTACACCATAATTTGCGTAACGTTTTTTTGCATATTTAAATAAATAGTCATTTTAATTAAATATACAAAAATATACGCCGCAAAATAAACCGTTGCAAAAGTAAATAGACAAAAAATTGTTACACAAAAGTTTTTTGCGCAAAAATTTTTGACACAAAAACTGTTGTTGTAAAAATAAATCCACAAAAATTTTTGTGGATTTATTTTTGCAACATCATTTTTTGCGTCAAAATTTTTTGCATTACAATTGTTTGTGTCACAAATATATGTACATTTATTTTTGATAGCAAAGAAAGAACACACGCCAAAATAAATGTGCAAAATTTTGTGACGCAAAAAAAGTTGATGCAAAGTTTCTTTGTCGCATAAAAAACGCGTGCAAAAATAAACCGTCGAAAATATTTGACTATTTAGTTCGTGTCCATAATGATGAAAGATTGGAAATATGCGGGCGGAAAGGAACGAGTGAATGAAACTTCATTTTCTAGCCCAACGAGACGTCTCATAAGCGGGCTAGTACCATACTATAGGCTGCCGTACGGCCTGAAGCTTTCGTCTTGAAGTTCCAGTTGTATATCTTGCCGGTTCCTTCCCGCCCGCATAATTTTAACTTTTCATCATTATGGACACGAACTAAATAGTCAAATATTTTTACGGTTTATTTTTGCACGCGTTTTTTATGCGACAAAGAAACTTTGCATCAACTTTTTTTGCGTCACAAAATTTTGCACATTTATTTTGGCGTGTGTTCTTTCTTTGCTATCAAAAATAAATGTACATATATTTGTGAAACAAGCAATTGTAAAGCAAAAAATTTTGACGCAAAAAATGATGTTGCAAAAATAAATCCACAAAAATGTTTGTGGATATTTAAAAAATTTTGTGGATATTTAAAAAATTTTGTGGATATTTAAAAATAAATCCACAAAAAATCCACATAAATTTTTTGTCTATTTACTTTTGCAACGGTTTATTTTGCGGGCGTATATTTTTGTATATTTAATTAAAATGAGTATTTAACTAAATATGCAAAAAAACGTTACACAAATTATGGTGTAATAAATATTCAAAAACTTTTGCATATTTATTTTTGCACTTGTTTTTTTTTTGTATATTTATTTTTGTATATTTAATTAAAATAACTATTTAATTAAATATGCAAAAAACCAATGCACAAATTAGGGTACACAAACAGCGCCTCATACGATGTTTTTCAAGAAGGATTTAAGTTATTGCATATTATTTGTAATAAAATTCATCTAACTATTTACAGTTAAATATGCGAATAAAATCAGTCTAAATTTTAAGATTATAAAGATACAACGTAATGGTGTAGCATGAACTAATTTGAATGCCCCACAACACTGAAAGCTGTTTGTGACGCAAGTTTAAATCTGGCTGTAGGTTTTATGTCTTGTATCTGACGAATTCTTATAACCACGTTAACTAGTATAATACTTTTTTAGCCCAAAATTACAAATAAATTCTTTCAAAATCAACAACCAGCTGCTTAAATAAAAATTTTTTGGCATCTTACTGTAGATGTTTTCAAGTTTAAAATTTTTATTTTTATAAATTTGTTTTGACCAGGAAGGGAATCGAGCCACTACCTGATGTTTTAAGCCAAAGCGTTTCGATATGGCTGAATAACTTTTCATGCGAATAGATTTCAACAAAATTTTAAAACACAAAATTGAAAGCAATTTCGGTTCCACACAAACATTTTGAATTTTGCACCACTCAGAGCTACCGTATGATGACTGATTGTAAGCAATCATTACCTAAGTCACTCTAATGAGTTATAAAGTCACTTAGGAGTCAATTAAAGTTTCTAAAAATCAAACCGTTTATTAAAATCCCTCGTGGGTTAAAGAGCTTTTTTCAGTCACTTTTTAAGTTAAAGTTTTGTTTTTTTGGCTATACTTAAATATTAAATAACGTTAAATTTCAAGATTGTGGTAAACAGAACCAATTTTTGCTTTGTAATTTTGCTAATTGCGATTGCACAGAGAAAAATGCGCTAAGTTTGATCCCATTTCTGGTTTAATCAGATGCAAAAGGCATCGTATATAATCATAGGAATTTCGGCAAAATTTAAAATTTAAATCAAAGTTTCACTATACTCGCTGTACTTCGCCAAAGCGTGTACGAGCTAGTGACTTCCCATCTCCGCATCATTGTGCCTGCATAGACAACTCAGCTTCTTACGAAGAAATGCCACAATAGTAGCGAGCCGTTAGCAACACTGTGTCTAATTTGACCGGTCCAAGATTTGAGCCTCAAACCTCCCAATCTAGAGACAAACTCGTTAGCGTTCGACCAACTTGTTATTCAAAATTTTTGAGTTTATTTTGTAAAATCGCCTGCCACTTGGGCGAGAGATAATACGTTCATCTCTGTAACGCGAAGTCTGAGATTCAAATCTCTGACCGACCAAACCGGATATAGTGTTTCCAACGGCTTGCCAAAAACGGCTTAATTTTTTCGAAAGAAGCTGTTTTGCCTTGGCGCAATGACACTATTGTGAACACTCCGACTTGTTACACCCTTCAACGTAATAAAGCAAGTACAATAAAAAGTTTACAAATATAAAAATACAAATTTTAAATTTGTAAAATAGTATTCAGCAAAATACCCTGCGTAAGTACGTTCGAGTATATTATGCGCATGCGCGTATCAAATACGCATGTTCGGTAAAATCCACTGTATAGTAATAATCTTTGTCATACAAGCTCTTATGTCGCAAAAGCCTAAATGACAAAAAGGTGTTAGATATCTTGACAATTACTATTGCAAAGCTCCTTGAACAATAACTAGAATTGTTTTGTAATTGTATTTGTAATTAGATTTCGTTCTCCAAGTTGCCTTGGTCAGAAGGCAGCAAAGGAACCGTTAGGTCTTCCGAGTCAAGCTGACACCTGCCTACGGCATATGATGGAGACTGCACTCTGTTTCTTTATCAGCTGAACGTCAAGCAGGGAAGCTGTAAATACCAATTTTTATAGTCTTTGAATTTACCTGACCGGGAATCGAACCAGAGTCAACCGCTTCAGTAGCAGACGCTTTATTCACTCAACCACTGATCGGTTGAGCAGCTCTAGTAGCACTACAGTAAAAAATTGTTCGGTATCAGTAGATGTAAATTAAAATCCACCTGCTGCTGAAGGAAAAAAAAATTACTGAGAAATATCGAGCAAAGAGAAGTGTTCAGCGTTCACGTAAGCGCATTTTCACACTGAAGATTAAAGAATGCCAAAACGTCATGATCCGTATTACGATTTTAATCTATTTTACGAAAATTAGCGAAAAGTTAACTTAATTAAGAGTTAAAATCGAATGATTTAACGTATGCATTAACTTTAATTTACGATTTAACTAAAGTTTGGAAAAAATGTTGGACAGATATTAGTATAGTCAAAGAATTCCAATAAATATGCAGCATATGATGTAATTAATTGTACACCCGGCATTTCAAATAAGAAACTTCAGAAATTTCTTAACAGGCAGTATAATGAATTTTAGGATTTCTCACTAAACTTAAGAATTCAGTATATTTTATGACAATATGTTCAACAATATTGAGATAACGAATCTAATAATTATAATTAAAAACAAAAAACAGCTTTAAATTTTATTTTTATTTTAAACGTTTCGAACTAACTTGGCTTATCATCAGTAAAAGTAATCTTTACAAAACAGAAATGATTATAAATGAATCTGATTGCTTTTGATTATGTGCGAAACAATTGCTTTTATTAATGATGAGCTAAGTAGTTCGAAACGTTTAAAATAAAATTTAAGGTTAAGATTGTTTTGTTTTTAACTAAAATGAGCAAATTTGCAGTTTCGTGCAAGATTGATAATCTTTCTGGTTGGCTTAATATAGATTGATGTATTTCATCCTTACTATTATGCTGATAAGATAAGCGTAAATATACTGATTGCCTCTTGACTCGACACTTTCCAAGTCAAATTGTGATCCTCAACTCCAACTTTGGATGTCAAAAGCTGTCGGAATTTTTTATATTTTATTAAACTCTAGCTAAAGTTGGACTTGGAACCGAGCATGTTTATGCAACTGTAATTGCATGAAATTTAGAGTAATTACTTGTAATTGCAATTCTTTGACTTGCCTTGGTCAGAAACGAGCAAAAGGAGATTGCTGCTGATGAGTCAAGCTGCCCACCTGTCTATCATACACGGTGCTGGAGGCTTCGCAATGTTCTTTGCAACATAGAAAGTCAAGCAAAACGGCTGTGAACGTTAATTTTGATAGTGTTTGATTTGACGCTATCTGGAATCGAACCTGGCCATCGATTGTAATGGTCTTATATGTCTATGTGACTTTCAAATTAATCCCGAAAACATGTTTTTTATTGGTAAAAGGTATCGTTCTTGAGCTGTAAGTAAAAATTTTTTTTAACGTTTTTTCATCGCTAAAAATTTTTTTTAACAAGCTAAATTTTATTAGATTAGCCTGTTTAATCCTAACAATTAGTTGGTTGTTCGATTTACGTGATTTGTTTTCTTACTTAATAGTTATCGTTTAACTGCGCTTCAAACACTCTTGTAACGTGACTTTACTTTGACAGTTTGTGGGGAAGATCATGAAAAAGTTAGCTCAGTATCAATTAATCAAATAAAACAACGCTTGCATGAGCTGCTTCCCCGTTGGACTCTTTAGAGGAATAAATTCAGTTTGAAAAATCATTTTATTTGATCAAAATTGATGATGATGGAAATTAGTTACTGAAACGTCTCTCAGATAATCAGAATATCTAGAGATTTGTTTGACAATTCTTTTCTTTATAAGATTTGATCGAAAGAATTGACTGTTACTCATGAAGAGCTAAAGCGCGAAACATCTTGTTGTTGATTTTCTTATTCAATTGAAATATATATATTTTTTACTTCAATTTGCAATCCGCTTCGATCTATCGCAATGAACTCTCCGCTGGTTTGCGGCAATCTTCGCTCTCAAAGTTACGTATCCAGTTGCAGGATTCTTTCTGTGGACAACAGTTTTAGCGTTGGTCGAGTGGATTCATTGGGTCTGCCACTGAAACGGTTGACTCGAGTTTGATTTCCGGTGGATTCAAACCAATGAACATAAAAGTTCCACAGCTTCCCAGCTGAATGTTCAACATTACAATGGACAGTGTGAAAGTGCGAAGCTTTCACCGTGTGTGGTAGATAGGGCAGGTGGCAGCTTGACTCGAAAACCAAAAGATTCATTCGCTGTCTACTGGCCACGGCAACTTGGTGAATGACGAATTGCAGTAACATCGAAGTAAAAAACAAGTTTTGTTCTTGAAGATTTTCATGTTAAGCTGCAGTACATACATCAGCATTGCAAGTCTGTCATGTTTTTTCGGGTCGAACTCGGCCCAAGTTGAGGCTTTAGGTTGACAAACATTCAGGATGAATTCGGACCTGATATGTGCTTCGTGTGTGCTAGATGATACTTTGAATGAAGATTTCATGTTTTAAGTATTCGTTCATAGAACGGTAACGCGTTCGTCTCTTGAATGGGAGGTCTGCAGTTTACATTTCGGACGCAGAGATGGGTCGCGCTCACTCGTTAGACGCTTCGACGTAGTATAGCGAGCATGACAAAAGATTTAATTTTGGTTTGATTACAATATTATTACTACACGATTATTGCTGCACAATCTACCAATAAGTTCTAAATCACAACAAACTAAACTTAATTAAAGAAAAAGAATCATTAACAGTAAACTATATTAGTCCTAACTTAACTTTTTGGCTTTTTTGGGTCTACCTTAGGCTTAAAATCATTTTTTAGGTTTGGATTAGAACTATTCGACTGGTTTAAAACTCTTGAGATATCTGGCTTTAATTCCAGCAATTTTGACACTAAGAATGATGGCTTTTTCAATTCGAAATAATTTTTGATAGTATAAAACAAAAAAAATAAATTAAGTGACAGTATGCAATACTTAAATTGTAAGGGATCGCGTCTTCCACAATAAGAATCAGCCCCCCCAATCGAAATTCTTCCTCTTCCCACAGAAAGAAAGCGTTTTGGTCGTTTTCCTTTCTTGGCTAGCATTACATGGAATTTGGACGTAAAAATTTTTGAAAAAAAACTTTTTATTGGTCATCACTTAATATAAGCGTGAATATTTTGTTTGTTTTCATCGCCCAGAAACGTTTTCATTCCAGGATGCGTCCACTTCCGCCTGCGAAAGCGTCCCTCTAAGCAATATTTTACAGTTTAAGTGCGGACCATATTTTTTTGGTGATTTTGTGCTCAATCTTTTGAGCATTTAAACAAAAGAGGTTAGAAGCGGTTTTCATATGATAGTTCAATAATCGATCATGATTATGTTTGTTGGTTATTATAGGATGATTATTTAATAATTAATAACCGTTTTGTTCTATTAGTTTTATTTTGCTTTGCTGCAAACTGTCGCGCTGATTAATAATATCTGCGCTTCTCGCGCTGAGTACAATTATAGGTCGCTAGTAGCGTTAATCCCTCCAAGAGTGAAAGATCATCAAAAACTAATCAAGCTTCCAAAAAAATAAGTTGGTTTAAAATAAGTCACGCTGTTTTCGTTTGGGTTTACGATTTACGCTGTTAATTTTTTGCGTTGCGTACGGCAAGTACAGAACTATCTAAAGCGCAAACACAGAATTATATGAAGCCAAACTTTAGTCAGAGCTTTTTTCAAGAAAGAAAAATCAACTTGTTAGACGTAATTAATTAAATGCTGGTGATAACACAATTAAAAGTTTTTAAATTTGACAAAAAAAGCTTTAAATTGCTTATGCTGTTGCAAGTATCAATATTAGTTAATTTGAGTCGCATGGCAAGTGCATAAACTATATGAAAATGAAGCTTGGAATGCCGCGTCTATCGAAATAAAACATATTTGCAACAAAGTTTTTTGATCTCGTGTTTTGTATTAAAGTTAACGTTTCGCTCCCTAATTTGGGAAGCATCATCAGAACAGCAATATGTTGTAGCTTCAAATCAAATCAAATCTTTCATTATACTCGCTGTATTACGCCCAAGCGTATAACGAATTAGCGGGACCATCTCCGCTTCATTAAGCCGGGGCAACATAGCGCCTTTTGAAGAAATGTCGCAGCAGAGGCGATACTGTGTCCGATTCGACCAGCCGAGAAATATGTACCTTAGACCTCCCGCTTCACAGACGAACGCGTTACCGCTCGACCAATTGACCGGTATGTTGTAGTTGTAGCTTGCAAAAATTAAGATAAAAGTAGTAAAAAAACCAAGAAACCAGGAATATACTCTTGTGATGCGATAAACAGAAAATGTACAACCCTTGTTATAACCACGTACATTCAGCACTTCCAGTGACTGCCCATGCAGCAATCTACGAACAACGGAGTGCGTACTTCAAGAGTGTCAACTTGGCCGACACCACTCCGATCACAGAATAAAAGAAGCAAACCTTAAAAGCTATAGCCCCCCACCCTCCTCATTTCGCTACTGAGAGTATATTCCTGGTTGCTTAATGCTTTTCTCAATATAGTGCAATTTTAATTTTGGCAAACTACAGCATATTAATGATCTGATAATGCTTCCCATCATTCTTAATTGGTCATATTCTCCAGTTATATCTTTATGCTTTTGTTGAAATGCATTTTGCTGACATTTTCGAAAAAAAAAAAACTCCGCGGATTATCCATCGGTGCAAAAACTTCAGAACTTTTCAATGACCAAAAAATTGAACAAAATTTTTTCTCGTTTCAACACCAAAAAGTCTTGCAATTAACAAAACTGCTACAAATTTAGTCAAATAAGCGCAAAAAAATAGTAATTAATTAAAAAACATAAAAACGAAATTGTAATAGGAACTCATAATATTACGGGTCCATCTCGAAATCCTGGCACCACGCAAAAATTTCATCAAAGATAGCGGCTGCCGATTAATCTCGTCACCAGCCCATTTGATCCCACCATCTTTGTTCTGTGTTTTTGATTTTAGCCGTGGCAAATTACCGGCGTTCATCTTTAAGTGGTCGCTGTCCAGAGCCTTTTGGATTTTTTATAGGATATCGATAAGCTTCCATATGCTGGGATGATCCACTCCCATCTCGGTTTGGAAACGCCGGTGAGCTGCCTCCGCATAGTTGTTGCTTCTGTCCTAAAAGTATACAGTACATATATAAACGTATAAAATTGCTGATATAGCCTGTAGCAATTTCACCATAGTAGAGCATTAAAGATCAAAAAAAGAATATGAAATTAAGATAAAATTGGATTTGGGTATCTCTCAAACCGACTATAGCATCCTCAACCACAATTTAACACTCCTATTCAATCATCTAAGTCCAATAGCGACAGCAGTTAGTGGAATTGTGCATACCTATATAGACTAATTTAAATAACAAATGTGTGTTGCTGGCATAACCTGAAGAGTGCTCGATGTTCATCAGAGGTTCAAAGCAGTTCAATTAACAAGTTTATGGCTGATCATTAGGGCGGTTCAAAACAAAGTTTTTTCCTTGAAAACACGCTATCACCCCCTAAAATCGTGAGGTTGGCTGAAAAAACACCACAGAAAAAAATTCGGTTCGATTCCTCCAACATCCGCCACGGAAATCGAGTTTTTGTTTTTTCTTCAAAATCCGGGGATTCCCCTAATTTAAATAAGTAAATTCCTTAATTTTTATGTTGTTTTAGACAATTTTCTCGAAATTTTTTAAAGGAAGGTTGTTACCAACGGTTGAGTTAGATCACCTAATAGTTTGGTGTTACGTCATCAATGACGTCATCAACTTTAGGGGGAATTCCCCAAGAAATTCTTCACAATTAGAGCATTTTTTACGAAAAATCTGCATTTACTGAACTAAACTCGATTTTTGGTTTTGAAAACATTGTATTTCTTCAATAATTGATAAAAAAAAAGTTTTGCTCAGTAGTTTCATACTGCATGTGTTAGTTAATTCAACGTCTTGTCGCAATATGAACAGCAATACAATAAAACAAAGCAGATTTTCAGCAACTTAGAGTTTTCTTTCTAAAATCTGAATACTTCTGCCTTACGCTTTCGACGCAATGCAAGATCATGTTTCGTTGTCGGTAGTTTGAACGTCTTTATAGTCTTCAAGTATTTTGATGCCCCTTTCAGCTGTGTCATTTGTCACTTTTATGTTAAATACTAATCGTTCAAGCCTTTGGTATGAATCAGACTTGCACCATTGGCTTTGAGCCCGACGCAGAAACTGGACATCATCGATGGTGAATCGAAACCGCTGGAACAAAAGCACAGAACGTCTTCCCGCCAAATTTAACATCCGTGTTCTCTCAGTGATGTGGGGCAATACTGGTTTTTGTGGTGCGAGCTTTGTGTACTGATTTTCTCGATAGAGTTGGAACATCCTACGAGCTAAAACTTCTTTTTCTTCACATGCAAGTTGCCTAGAGCACAGAGCAAATGGTATCAGTTCTTCGGTCAAATACCATAAATGGCGTGACGGGGCTTTAGCAGCGTTGTGTGCAATATTGCCAAGTTTTGAAGAACTCTGATATTTCAATATTGTTTTGTAAAACATAAGATCATTGTATGCTGCTTCTGATGCTAAAGGAGACTGAAACCAAAAAGACGAATAAAATATAGCACCAAAGTCTCCAAAACTTTGCAGTTTTTCAAGATCAGTTTCTTCAACTTGGAGTTGTCCTTGGAGCAATAACATTTTTAGAGAGTAAATATACGACGACATCCATCTTGCTCGGTGTTGAGCTCCAGGGCGACGAAAAGAAAAATTTAAAAATGATTTTTTATCGATGTAGGCAACATATTACATCGATAAAAAATCATTTTTAAATTTTTCTTTTCGTCGCCCTGGAGCTCAACACCGAGCAAGATGGA